>CM067568.1:1098901-1698901 GCA_034336665.1 Luscinia megarhynchos
GGGAAAACATTGCATTGTACCAAGGGGCACTGCAAAGTCCTTGAAGAGGGCAAACCCTGCTCAGCAGAAAGAAAACCACTCCTGTTGGATCCACAGCATTCCCATGCAAACGCAACACGTGCCAGCTCTTGGGAAGAAAGAAACCTCATGGCAGTCCAAAGCAGAGCAGTGGGAGCACCGTGAGCGCTCCTTGGCAAATGCTGATTTCTTTTGAGCAGAGGCACTGCAGAGGTCAGTGAGCTGCTAACAACAAACTCTTCCTGCCCTCCACAGCCAGTTCAGGAGAGCTCCCCAGAGACAGAGGAACTTCAACTGCCTTTGTCTCTGGAGGATCTGCTCAGGCACGGAGTGGTGGGTGTTTCCAGTTGGGAGCGCTGCAGCGTCCTGGGAGCCGTGGGCTTGACACTGCTGGCACCAGCACTTCTCCTGATGTGCCACTGGCTCCAGGGAATGATTCACTGCAACGGGCTGAGCTCCCGTTCTTACTTCTGGGCTTCTTCCTCCCAGGGTTTCTCTGGCCACGCGCATCTTCAGCCATGAGCCGCTTCTGCTGACGCCTGAGGCGGGCGGGGCTGTGACGGCACAAAGGGGCTGAGCGCTGGCGTGAGGCAGGGCTGTGATGTCCTGGCCACCGCACTGTGACGTCAGCTCGCTGGCGCTATATAAGAGGGCCAGCACGCGCAGCTGCCATGCTGATTGCGCTTTTCCTGCTGCTGGCCACTGTGGCTGCCTGCTGGGCCCTCGGCCACTGCAACCACGGAGGCGGCACACAGGGAGAGCAAAGCGGAGCAAGTGCCCCGCGGTGCGGCCCAGAGGCTCACGCAGGAAGCCTGGAGCCCCTGTGGCTCCCGGGCCCTGCAGGCCTCGGGCAGCCCTCGCAAGCGGCCACGTGCTCCCGCCAGCCCCCTGGACAGCCCCTGCAGCTGCGGCCCCTTGGTGGCCGTGGCCCAGGAGCTGCAGCATCTGATGCTGCTGCTCTGGGATGGCAAGGGGACACGTGCGCCACTCTACTCTGGGATGTGGCGGGTCGTTGTGGAGGGAACTGGAGGAGCTGGTGAAGCGGGGCCACCTGCCCTGCTATGGCTCATCCAGCTCCACAGGAAGCCCCCATCCCTTGGAGAGGCCTCGCTCTACCCCTGGGAGAGCCTCAGCCCTTGCAAGGATGGCACAGCAGCAGAGAGTCGCCATCCATGCAGGGGCCTCAGGCTGCCAGAGAGCCTCCATCCTGTCAGGAGCCTCTGCTCTCTCCGACAGTCTCCATCCCTGGCAGAGGCTCAGTGAAACCTGTCAGCCTGTGCAAGGTGCAGAGCCCGTGGACAGGTCTCCCAGCTCCCTTGGACCCATGGGTGCAAGCCTGACCATTGATGTGGCCAGGGAAAGCCCAGCAGTCCAAATGGGAGCCCAGCCCGAGGCAGGGGAGCCTTGTCAGGAGCAGCTGGTGGAGCGGCAAGCTGTGCCAGCTGGCAACAGCCCCAGCCAGGTGGTGGAGCCAACCCTCAAGACACCAAGGGGGTTCCTCCATCTCCAGGAAGCTGCCCCAAGTCGGCCCTCGAGTAGCACGAAAGCCTCTCTAAGAGCAGGTGAGATCTGGCCAGGAGCTGTCTGAGGATCCCCCGGGTCTCTTGAGGCGATTCCCCAGGCCCAGGCCAGGGCCCCTGAGAGCAGCCTAGCCCCTGGCTGCTTCCAGTGCCTCTGATGCCAATGGCTTCAGAGGCTTCAAACGGCCCTGTCTGCCTTGCAGCTGCTCCTGGCACCCCTGTGTGCCAAGCCTCGGGCTGTAGCCCCGGCCGTCCTCGACAGCAGAGTGCAGGCCACGACGCCGGGGACAGCGACGGTGCCGCCTTGTCCCGCCGCACCGCGCCTCCTGCAGCCGCCTCTGCGCTCTGCCGCGCCCCAGCTGTGCCGCCGGCCAGCCCGACGGCTGCCGAGAGGCGGTGGCCCCTGCCCGGCGCGCAGCGGGAAGCAGGTGAGAGCAAGGTGGCCCCGCGGTGGCCCGGCCCGCCTGACTGGCGGGCACTTGGGAGGGTCCTGGGGCGCCAAGGCTGATGGCTCGCTCTTGGCCGCAGGGGCAAGAAGCTGCAGGAGCTGTACCAGCTGGGGCCCGCAGCTGGGAGGCGGCGGCTTCGGCACCGTTTTCTCGGGCATCCGCCTCTCGGACGGGAGCCCAGTGAGTGGCCGCGACGGCCGGGCGTGGGAGGAGGAGCAGGGCCGGGGAAGGACAGGGCTTGAGCTCAGTCCCCCTCTCTCCATGGCTTGCAGGTGGCCATCAAACGCGTGGCCCGGGAGAGCGTCCTGCAGTGGGACGAGCTGGTGCGTGAGCGGGGCCAGCGGGACAGGGCGGGGCGGGCAGGGATCAGCCAGGGGCCCCGGCAGTGGCAGGCGGGGACGGCAGGGGGAGCGGGCGTGGGCTCAGCGCGGGGGCCGGGACATGGCGGGGCTGGCGATGCCACGGACCGGTGATGGGGCCGGGCAGGGGGCACCTGCCGAGCATCCCCTGGGGCTTGGCACAAAGCCCAAGCAGCAGGGAGGCTGCCCGGAGGGGACGCCGGGCCATCCCAGGCAGGGCCAGCGCAGCAGCCACAGGGCAGCATCGGGCCTGCTGCAGGCATTGTCTCCTCCCCACAGCCCGACGGCACCCGTGTTCCCACGGAGATCGTGCTCATGGAGAAGGTGGGCTCTGGCTGCCGCTCAATCATCCAGCTCCTCGCCTGGTTTGAGCTGCCTGACAGCTTCCTGCTGGCGATGGAGCGCCCGGAGGCATCTCGGGATCTCCTGCAGCTCTTGCTGGAGCAGGAGTTCCTGTGCGAGGAGGTGGCGCGCTGGCTTTTCCGCCAGGCGCTGGAGGCCGTGTGGCACTGCACCGCCTGCGGCGTCCTGCACCGCGACATCAAGCCGGAGAACCTCCTCGTGGACCCGGAGAGCGGCGAGCTGGAGCTCATCGACTTCGGCTGCGGCACCTTCCTCCAGGAGCGCGCCTTCACACGATTTGCCGGTGAGCCCCCAGCCCGGGCCCTGCTCCCAGCGCCAGGCACTGCACGGCCCCATTCCCTCCTGGCCTTGGGGCTGCGGCCTTCAGCCGGCTGCCGGCTCCTGGGCCACGGCATCCGCCCCGTGCCAAAGGGCAGCCGGCAGCCGGCCCTGCCGACAGAGAGGGGGCTGCATAAGCCGGGCCCCGGCCCCTCGGCCTGCCTGGCCGGCAAGGCCGTGGGCTGCTCCGCTGGCCTTCTTTGCCTTGCACAGCGGTTTCTTGCCTTCGGCCAGTTGTCTGGGGGACGTGGGGTGGCCTCGGGAGGCCGGCTGTCTGCCAGGCTCCGCAAGGCAGCGGCTGCGCCCGGACAGCGCCGCCCGTCTCCCCCCGGAACACGCGCGTACAGCCCGCCCGAGTGGATCGGCCTTGGCTGCTGCCACGGCCGTTCGGCCACCGTCTGGTCCCTGGGCGTGCTGCTGTACGAAATGGTCTGCGGGAGCCTCCCCTTGGGGGACGACCGCGCCATCGTGTCGGGGCAGCTCGTCTTCAGGCGCCAGGTCTCTCCAGGTTGGTATCCGGCCTCAAGAAGGCGGGCTGTGGCGGATGGCGGCGCACAGCAGCCTCCAACGCGGCTCGGCGGGACGGCGATCTGCCCTCAAGGGCCGGCCGCAGGAGGCGGCCCGTGCCGACGGGCTGGGCGCGGCACGCGTGGCTGAAGGGGGTGGCCGTGTCCCGCCGTGCCGCTGTCCCACACGGGGCAGGGTGGCTCGGGTCCTGCGGGCGCTTGGGGGCGGCAGCCAGGCGGGAGCCTTCTGCCCGTGACCGGCGCTTTCTGGCTTCTCTCCCCAGAGTGCGAACATCTGATCCGCTGGTGCTTGTCCAAGCACCCCGTGGACAGGCCAGAACTGGAGCAGATCTTGTGCCACCCGTGGGTGCGGGGCGGGCGTTTTTGATGCCTCGCCGGAGCCTCTGCAGCACCCAGTTCCCACGTCCCACGCAGGACCCCAAAATAAAAGAACCTCAAACCCATTGCGGGCTGTCAAGTCTGGTCCTTGTCAGCAGCTTCAGCTAAAGACACCTCTTGGGAAAAGGGGTAATCCCAGTGCTGCCTTCAGCCTTCTTCAAGCTTTCCATGCCTTTCCTTCAGCATGGTAGCTTTGTGTCGTCTAGCAGGGGCTGTACTACAGGTAGGAGGGCCTTTAACAAGGCAGGAAATGCAGCAGTGAAACAGCAGCTGTCCTTTCAAGCGGGTGCGGCCACTTGGGTGTCTCCTGGAGTGAAACAAGGGAGGGCTCTCTGTGCATGGCAAGGGCCTGAGGGTGACGGGAGCAGAGATGTTGCTCTGCTACCAAAGCTGTGAGAAGAACCAGAAGCAAAGCACCAAAAGGTCATTTCATGTTGAGCCGTGATGAACTCTTCTTCTTTCTTTCCCTCTGATGGGCAGCAGGCAAATGTAGGCCAGGCCTCGTGGCTCATGGCAGAGCCTTCTTTCTCCCCAGGGAGCCTCCTCACAGTAAGGAGGAAGCCCCCCTCAGCCTGGGACTCAGCAGCGCAGACCCCCCAGAGCCAGGCCGCCGCCCTGAGCCCCACGCGCCCCTGAGCCAAGTGGGGATTGGCGGCCGTTCCGGCCACAGCCACAACAAATCCATCGAGCGTCACACCTCTGACAAGAGGAAAAGGGCCGGCAAAACCTCCGCTCAGGCCACGAGGAGAGCAGACTTCAGGCTGCAAGGTCCCCGGGGAAAATGTTTTGGAAGGTGCTGGGCTCCATCAGTGCTGGTCCCTTTTGAAACATCACCTCCTAATGGCACAGGAGCCGGTGATTGCCACGTGTTGGGAGCCCAGCAGGCGAGGCACAAGGCTGGCTTGCCTGAACAGGCATCTTCTCTGGGCAAGAGCATGGGAAAGGAAGCTGTGTGCCCCGTGGAATCCAGGTCAGGAGAAGAATACGCAGATGATTCTTGCCACTGTGGGGAGAAATTTGATGCGGTGGAAGCTCAACTGGAGATGCAGGCATCCAGAAATAAAAAGAAGGGGGCACAATGAAAAGAGTGTTTAAAAACACGTTCTTGGGAAAAAAACACGTTCATGTAGAAATAACATCGTCCCCTTCCAGGATGTGGATGGTCACTTGACAAACAGGGACAGAGACGCGGTACAGGTGTTCCATGCATTCTTTGCCTTTGTTTCATGCCTTCTTTGCTGCTGTCCTCAACACTGGTCGCACCTTTTGGTGCCTTGAGTTTTAGCTTTCGTATTTTTCAAGTTCTGTACTGCCTTCGTGTGTAACTCTGAACTTCGTCTAAAGCTCTCTTCACAGTTGAGTTAGACAAAGCAGTCCTTTTCCGGTCTGTGAACCAAGGACACCGTTGCAGCTTCAGGCCCAAAAGTGTAACCAACGGCAAGCTGAAGAAAGCAATCTGCGAGGGAGGAAGGAACTTCAGAACCTGAAGCTGTAATTGGACAATTAACCCCAAGAATGGAAATGGACCTCAACTTATCAACGTGTGAAAACCCGGGACCGGTCGTCCGTCTCGTGTCCATCTTGGGTAGAGCCACGGCCGGGCTCTTGTACTACCCAAGGTGTATCCTTTGAAGGCCTTGGAATAAACACTGACTTGGTTCCTTTGACGCTGTCCAGCCTCTGTTCCGGGCAGCCTCTCCTAGGCATCGCCTTCCCAGTGGAAAACATTGCATTGTACCAAGGGGCACTGCAAAGTCCTTGAAGAGGGCAAACCCTGCTCAGCAGAAAGAAAACCACTCCTGTTGGATCCACAGCATTCCCATGCAAAAGCAACACGTGCCAGCTCTTGGGAAGAAAGAAACCTCATGGCAGTCCAAAGCAGAGCAGTGGGAGCACCATGAGCGCTCCTTGGCAAATGCTGATTTCTTTTGAGCAGAGGCACTACAGAGGTCAGTGAGCTGCTAACAACAAACTCTTCCTGCCCTCCACAGCCAGTTCAGGAGAGCTCCCCAGAGACAGAGGAACTTCAACTGCCTTTGTCTCTGGAGGATCTGCTCAGGCACGCGGAGTGGTGGGTGTTTCCAGTTGGGAGCGCTGCAGCGTCCTGGGAGCCGTGGGCTTGACACTGCTGGCACCAGCACTTCTCCTGATGTGCCACTGGCTCCAGGGAACGATTCACTGCAACGGGCTGAGCTCCCGTTCTTACTTCTGGGCTTCTTCCTCCCAGGGTTTCTCTGGCCACGCGCATCTTCAGCCATGAGCCGCTTCTGCTGACGCCTGAGGCGGGCGGGGCTGTGACGGCACAAAGGGGCTGAGCGCTGGCGTGAGGCAGGGCTGTGATGTCCTGGCCACCGCACTGTGACGTCAGCGCTCTGGCGCTATATAAGAGGGGCCAGCACGCGCAGCTGCCAGTGCAGTCGCGATGGGACGCGCCGGAGCCATGGGTGACGGTGACGTCCTGCTGATTGCGCTTGTCCTGCTGCTGGCCACTGTGGCTGCCTGCTGGGCCCTTGGCCACTGGCAACCACGGAGGCGGCAGACACGGACACCAAAGCGGAGGAAGCGCCCCGCGGTGCGGCCCAGAGGCTCACGCAGGAAGCCGGGAGCCCCTGTGGCTCCCGGGTCCTGCAGGCCTCGGGCGGGCCCTCGCAAGCAGCCGCGTGCTCCCGCCAGCCCCCTGGGCAGCCCCTGCAGCTGCAGCCCCTTGGTGGCCGTGGCCCAGGAGCTGCAGTATCTGATGCTGCTGCTCTGGGATGGCAGTGGGACACGTGTGCCGCTCTACTCTGGGATGTGGCGGGCGTTGTGGAAAGAACTGGAGGAGCTGGTGAAGCGAGGCCACCTGCCCCTCTGTGGCTCGTCCGGCTCCTCAGGAAGCCCCCATCCCTTGGAGAGGCCTCCCTCCACGCCTGGGAGAGCCTCAGCCCTTGCAAGGCTGGCACACCAGCGGAGAGCTGCCATCCATGCAGGGGCCTCAGGCTGTCAGAGAGCCTCCATCCTGTCAGGAGCCTCTGCTACCTCTGACAGCCTCCACCCCTGGCAGAGGCTCGGTGAGACCTGTCAGCCTGCGCGAGGTGCAGAGCCCGTGGACAGGTCTCCCAGCTCCCTTGGACTCACGGGCGTCAACAACACGGGCGCAAGCCTGACCGTTGACGTGGACAAGGACAGCCCAGAAGTCCAAATGGGAGCCCAGCCCGAGCCAGGGGAGCCTTCTCAGGAGCAGCTGGCGGAGCGGCAAGCGTCCTGGAGCCAGCAGTTGCCGGCCCACAGCTGCCAGGACAATGTGCCGGTTGTGGCAGCGGGCAACAGCCCCAGCCTGGTGGCGGAGACGACCCTCGGGACACCAAGGGATCTCCAGGAAGCTGCCCCAAGACAGCCGTCGAGCACCACGAAGGCCTCTCTAAGAGCAGGTGAGATCTGCCCAGGAGCTGCCGGAGGCTCCCCCGGGGCTCTTGAGGGGCATCCCCAGGCCAGGCCAAGGGCCCCTGAGAGCAGCCTAGTCCCCGGCTGCTTCAGATTCTCCTGTCTGCTTTGCAGCTGCTCCTGGCACCCCGCAGTGCCAAGCCTCGGGCTGTAGCCCCGGCCGTCCTGGACACCAGAGTGCAGGCCACGACGCCGGGGACGGCGACGGTGCCGCCCTGCCCCGCCGCACCGCGGCTCCCGCAGCCGCCTCTGCGCTCGGCCCCGCCCCAGCTGTGCCGCTGGCCAGCCCGGCGGCTGCGAGGAGGCAGTTGCCGCTACCCGGCGCGAGCGGGAAGCAGGTGAGAGCAAGGTGGCCCCACGGTGGCCCGGCCGCCCTGACTGGCGGGCACTTGGGAGGGGGGCCCCGGGGCGCCAAGGCTGACGGCTCGCTCTTGGCCGCAGGGCAAAAGAAGCAGCTGCAGGAGCTGTACCAGCTGGGCCCGCGCAGCTGGGCAGCGGCAGCCGGCACCGTTTTCGCGGGCACCCGCATCTCCGATGGAAGCCCGGTGAGTGGCCGCGGCGGCCGGGGCGTGGGAGGAGGGGCACGGGCGGGGAGGGGAGGGGCAGGGCTTGAGCTCAGCCTCCCCTTTCTCTATGGCTTGCAGGTGGCCATCAAAGCAGCGTGGCCCGGGAGAGCGTGCTGCAGTGGGACGAGCTGGTGCGTGGCCGGGGCCAGCGGGACAGGGGCGGGCCGGGGCGGACAGGGATAAGCCTGGGGCTCCGGCAGTGGCAGACGGGGGATGGCGGGCGTGGGGCGTGGGGCGTGGGGCGTGGGCTCAGCGTGCGAAGTCGAGGCATGGCGGGCCTGGCGATGCCAGAGACCGGTGGTGCGGCCGGGCAGGGGGCACCTCCCAAGCATCCCCCTGGGGCTTGGCATGAAGCCCAAGCACCAGGGAGGCTGCCTGGGGTGGGGCACTGGGGCATCCCAGGCAGGGGCCAGCGCAGCAGCCACAGGGCAGCATCAGGCCTGCTGGAGGCATTGTCTCCTCCTCACAGCCCGGCGGCACCCGTGTTCCCATGGAAATCGTGCTGATGGAGAAGGTGGGCTCTGGTTGCCACTACATCATCCAGCTCCTCGAGTGGTTTGAGCTGCCAGACAGCTTTCTGCTGGTGATGGAGGCGTCCCGAGGCATCGCAGGATCTCCTGCAGTTGCTGCAGGAGCAGGAGTTCCTGTCGCGAGGGAGGTGGCGCTGGCTTTTCCGCCAGGTGCTGGAGGCCGTCGCGGCACTGCACACGCCTGCGGCGTCCTGCACCAGCGACATCAAGCCAGAGAACCTCCTCGTGGACCCGGGAGAGCGGCGACCTGAAGCTCATTGACTTTGGTTGCGGCACCTTCCTCCAGGAGGCAGCGCCTTCACACGATTTGCCGGTGAGCCCGCAGCCCGGGCCCTGCTCCCAGTGCCAGGCGCTGCGCGGTCCCATTCCCTCCTGGGCTGCGGGGTGCAGCCTTCAGCCGACTGCCGGCTCCAGGGCCACGGCATCTGCCCCGTGCCAAAGGGCAGCCGGCAGCCGGCCCTGCCGACGGAGAGGGGGCTGCAAAAGCCGGGCCCCGGCCTCTCGGCCTGCCTGGCCGGCAAGGCCGTGGGCTGCTCCGCTGGTCTTCTTTGCCTTGCACAACGGTTTCTTGGCTTTGGCCACTGGGTTGGGGGACGTGGGGTGGCCTCCGGGGGAAGTCGGGACCGCCGGCGCAGCACCCGCCTCAGCCAGTAGGCCAAAGCCAGGCCCTGCAAGGCAGCAGCCTGCGCCCGGACAGCGCCGCCTGTCTCCCCCTAGGAACATGCGTCGTACAGCCCACCCGAGTGGATCGGCCTTGGTTGCTACCACGGCCATTCGGCGACCGTCTGGTCCCTGGGCGTGCTGCTGTACGTCATGGTCTGCGGGAGCCTCCCCTTCTGGGACGACCGTGCCATCGTGTCGGGGCAGCTCTTCTTCGAGCACCAGGTCTCTCCAGGTTGGTATCCGGCCTCAAGAAGGCGGGCTGTGGCAGATGGCGGCGCAGAGCAGCCTCCAACGCGGCTCGGCGGGACGGCGATCTGCCCTCAAGGGCCGGCCGCGGGAGGCGGCCCGTGCCGACGGGCTGGGGCGGCGGCAGCGTGGCTGAAGGGGGTGGCCGTGTCCCGCCCGTGCCGCTGTCCCACCACGGGGCAGGGTGGCTCGGGTCCTGCGGGCGCTTGGGGGCGGCAGCCAGGGCGGGAGCCTTCTGCCCGTGACCGGCGCTTTCTGGCTTCTCTCCCCAGAGTGCGAACATCTGATCCGCTGGTGCTTGTCCAAGCACCCCGTGGACAGGCCAGAACTGGAGCAGATCTTGTGCCACCCGTGGGTGCGGGGGCGGGCGTTTTTGATGCCTCGCCGGAGCCTCTGCAGCACCCAGTTCCCACGTCCCACGCAGGACCCCAAAATAAAAGAATCTCAAACCCATTGCGGACTGTCAAGTCTGGTCCTTGTCAGCAGCTTCAGCTAAAGACACCTCTTGGGAAAAGGGGTAATCCCAGTGCTGCCTTCAGCCTTCTTCAAGCTTTCCATGCCTTTCCTTCAGTATGGTAGCTTTGTGTCGTCTAGCAGGGGCTGTACTACAGGTAGGAGGGCCTTTAACAAGGCAGGAAATGCAGCAGTGAAACAGCAGCTGTCCTTTCAAGCGGGTGCGGCCACTTGGGTGTCTCCTGGAGTGAAACAAGGGAGGGCTCTCTGTGCATGGCAAGGGCCTGAGGGTGACGGGAGCAGAGATGTTGCTCTGCTACCAAAGCTGTGAGAAGAACCAGAAGCAAAGCACCAAAAGGTCATTTCATGTTGAGCCGTGATGAACTCTTCTTCTTTCTTTCCCTCTGATGGGCAGCAGGCAAATGTAGGCCAGGCCTCGTGGCTCATGGCAGAGCCTTCTTTCTCCCCAGGGAGCCTCCTCACAGTAAGGAGGAAGCCCCCCTCAGCCTGGGACTCAGCAGCGCAGACCCCCAGAGCCAGGCCGCCGCCTGAGCCCCACGCGCCCTGAGCCAAGTGGGGATTGGCGGCCGTTCGGCCACAGCCACAACAAATCCATCGGCGTCACACCTCTGACAAGAGGAAAAGGGCCGGCAAAACCTCCGCTCAGGCCACGAGGAGAGCAGACTTCAGGCTGCAAGGTCCCCGGGGAAAATGTTTTGGAAGGTGCTGGGCTCCATCAGTGCTGGTCCCTTTTGAAACATCACCTCCCTAATGGCACAGGAGCCGGTGATTGCCACGTGTTGGGAGCCCAGCAGGCGAGGCACAAGGCTGGCTTGCCTGAACAGGCATCTTCTCTGGGCAAGAGCATGGGAAAGGAAGCTGTGTGCCCCGTGGAATCCAGGTCAGGAGAAGAATACGCAGATGATTCTTGCCACTGTGGGGAGAAATTTGATGCGGTGGAAGCTCAACTGGAGATGCAGGCATCCAGAAATAAAAAGAAGGGGGCACAATGAAAAGAGTGTTTTAAAACACGTTCTTGGGAAAAAAACACGTTCATGTAGAAATAACATCGTCCCCTTCCAGGATGTGGATGGTCACTTGACAAACAGGGACAGAGAGCGGCGGTACAGGTGTTCCATGCATTCTTTGCCTTTGTTTCATGCCTTCTTTGCTGCTGTCCTCAACACTGGTCGCACCTTTTGGTGCCTTGAGTTTTAGCTTTCGTATTTTTCAAGTTCTGTACTGCCTTCGTGTGTAACTCTGAACTTCGTCTAAAGCTCTCTTCACAGTTGAGTTAGACAAAGCAGTCCTTTTCCGGTCTGTGAACCAAGGACACCGTTGCAGCTTCAGGCCCAAAAGTGTAACCAACGGCAAGCTGAAGAAAGCAATCTGCGAGGGAGGAAGGAACTTCAGAACCTGAAGCTGTAATTGGACAATTAACCCCAAGAATGGAAATGGACCTCAACTTATCAACGTGTGAAAACCCGGGACCGGTCGTCCGTCTCGTGTCCATCTTGGGTAGAGCCACGGCCGGGCTCTTGTACTACCCAAGGTGTATCCTTTGAAGGCCTTGGAATAAACACTGACTTGGTTCCTTTGACGCTGTCCAGCCTCTGTTCCGGGCAGCCTCTCCTAGGCATCGCCTTCCCAGTGGAAAACATTGCATTGTACCAAGGGGCACTGCAAAGTCCTTGAAGAGGGCAAACCCTGCTCAGCAGAAAGAAAACCACTCCTGTTGGATCCACAGCATTCCCATGCAAAAGCAACACGTGCCAGCTCTTGGGAAGAAAGAAACCTCATGGCAGTCCAAAGCAGAGCAGTGGGAGCACCATGAGCGCTCCTTGGCAAATGCTGATTTCTTTTGAGCAGAGGCACTACAGAGGTCAGTGAGCTGCTAACAACAAACTCTTCCTGCCCTCCACAGCCAGTTCAGGAGAGCTCCCCAGAGACAGAGGAACTTCAACTGCCTTTGTCTCTGGAGGATCTGCTCAGGCACGGAGTGGTGGGTGTTTCCAGTTGGGAGCGCTGCAGCGTCCTGGGAGCCGTGGGCTTGACACTGCTGGCACCAGCACTTCTCCTGATGTGCCACTGGCTCCAGGGAACGATTCACTGCAACGGGCTGAGCTCCCGTTCTTACTTCTGGGCTTCTTCCTCCCAGGGTTTCTCTGGCCACGCGCATCTTCAGCCATGAGCCGCTTCTGCTGACGCCTGAGGCGGGCGGGGCTGTGACGGCACAAAGGGGCTGAGCGCTGGCGTGAGGCAGGGCTGTGATGTCCTGGCCACCGCACTGTGACGTCAGCGCTCTGGCGCTATATAAGAGGGGCCAGCACGCGCAGCTGCCAGTGCAGTCGCGATGGGACGCGCCGGAGCCATGGGTGACGGTGACGTCCTGCTGATTGCGCTTGTCCTGCTGCTGGCCACTGTGGCTGCCTGCTGGGCCCTTGGCCACTGGCAACCACGGAGGCGGCAGACACGGACACCAAAGCGGAGGAAGCGCCCCGCGGTGCGGCCCAGAGGCTCACGCAGGAAGCCGGGAGCCCCTGTGGCTCCCGGGTCCTGCAGGCCTCGGGCGGGCCCTCGCAAGCAGCCGCGTGCTCCCGCCAGCCCCCTGGGCAGCCCCTGCAGCTGCAGCCCCTTGGTGGCCGTGGCCCAGGAGCTGCAGTATCTGATGCTGCTGCTCTGGGGTGGCAGTGGGACACGTGTGCCTCTCTACTCTGGGATGTGGCGGGCGTTGTGGAAAGAACTGGAGGAGCTGGTGAAGCAAGGCCACCTGCCCCTCAGTGGCTCGTCCGGCTCCTCAGGAAGCCCCCATCCCTTGGAGAGGCCTCCCTCCACGCCTGGGAGAGCCTCAGCCCTTGCAAGGGTGGCACACCAGCGGAGAGCTGCCATCCATGCAGGGGCCTCAGGCTGTCAGAGAGCCTCCATCCTGTCAGGAGCCTCTGCTATCTCTGACAGCCTCCATCCCTGGCAGAGGCTCAGTGAGACCTGTCAGCCTGCGCAAAGTGCAGAGCCCGCGGACAGGTCTCCCAGCTCCCTTGGGCTCACGGACGCAAGCCTGACCGTTGACGGGGTCAGGGAAAGCCCAGAAGTCCAAATGGGAGCCCAGCCCGAGCCAGGGGAGCCTTCTCAGGAGCAGCCGGAGGAGCAGCAAGCGCCTTGGAGCCAGCAGTTGCCGGCCCACAGCTGCCAGGACACTGTGCCGGTTGTGGCAGCGGGCAACAGCCCCAGCCTGGTGGCGGAGACGACCCTCGGGACACCAAGGGATCTCCAGGAAGCTGCCCCAAGACAGCCGTCGAGCACCACGAAGGCCTCTCTAAGAGCAGGTGAGATCTGCCCAGGAGCTGCCGGAGGCTCCCTCGGGGCTCTTGAGGGGCATCCCCAGGCCAGGCCAAGGGCCCCTGAGAGCAGCCTAGTCCCCGGCTGCTTCAGATTCTCCTGTCTGCTTTGCAGCTGCTCCTGGCACCCCGCAGTGCCAAGCCTCGGGCTGTAGCCCCGGCCGTCCTGGACACCAGAGTGCAGGCCACGACGCCGGGGACGGCGACGGTGCCGCCCTGCCCCGCCGCACCGCGGCTCCCGCAGCCGCCTCTGCGCTCGGCCCCGCCCCAGCTGTGCCGCTGGCCAGCCCGACGGCTGCGAGGAGGCAGTTGCCGCTACCCGGCGCGCAGCGGGAAGCAGGTGAGAGCAAGGTGGCCCCACGGTGGCCCGGCCCGCCTGACTGGCGGGCACTTGGGAGGGGGGCCCCGGGAGCAAGGCTGACGGCTCGCTCTTGGCCGCAGGGCAAAAGAAGCAGCTGCAGGAGCTGTACCAGCTGGGCCCGCAGCTGGGCAGCGGCGGCTTCGGCACCGTTTTCGCGGGCACCCGCATCTCCGATGGAAGCCCGGTGAGTGGCCGCGACGGCCGGGCGTGGGAGGAGGGGCACGGGCGGGGAGGGGAGGGGCAGGGCTTGAGCTCAGCCTCCCCTTTCTCTATGGCTTGCAGGTGGCCATCAAACGCGTGGCCCGGGAGAGCGTGCTGCAGTGGGACGAGCTGGTGCGTGAGCGGGGCCAGCGGGACAGGGCGGGCCGGGGCGGACAGGGATAAGCCTAGGGCTCCGGCAGTGGCAGACGGGGGATGGCGGGCGTGGGCGTGGGCGTGGGCGTGGGCTCAGCGTGCGAGTCGAGGCATGGCGGGCCTGGCGATGCCAGAGACCGGTGGTGCGGCCGGGCAGGGGGCACCTCCCAAGCATCCCCTGGGGCTTGGCATGAAGCCCAAGCACCAGGGAGGCTGCCTGGGGTGGGGCACTGGGGCATCCCAGGCAGGGGCCAGCGCAGCAGCCACAGGGCAGCATCAGGCCTGCTGGAGGCATTGTCTCCTCCTCACAGCCCGACGGCACCCGTGTTCCCATGGAAATCGTGCTGATGGAGAAGGTGGGCTCTGGTTGCCACTACATCATCCAGCTCCTCGAGTGGTTTGAGCTGCCAGACAGCTTTCTGCTGGTGATGGAGCGTCCCGAGGCATCGCAGGATCTCCTGCAGTTGCTGCTGGAGCAGGAGTTCCTGTGCGAGGAGGTGGCGCGCTGGCTTTTCCGCCAGGTGCTGGAGGCCGTGCGGCACTGCACCGCCTGCGGCGTCCTGCACCGCGACATCAAGCCAGAGAACCTCCTCGTGGACCCGGAGAGCGGCGACCTGAAGCTCATTGACTTTGGTTGCGGCACCTTCCTCCAGGAGCGCGCCTTCACACGATTTGCCGGTGAGCCCGCAGCCCGGGCCCTGCTCCCAGTGCCAGGCGCTGCGCGGTCCCATTCCCTCCTGGGCTGCGGGGTGCAGCCTTCAGCCGACTGCCGGCTCCAGGGCCACGGCATCTGCCCCGTGCCAAAGGGCAGCCGGCAGCCGGCCCTGCCGACGGAGAGGGGGCTGCAAAAGCCGGGCCCCGGCCTCTCGGCCTGCCTGGCCGGCAAGGCCGTGGGCTGCTCCGCTGGTCTTCTTTGCCTTGCACAACGGTTTCTTGGCTTTGGCCACTGGGTTGGGGGACGTGGGGTGGCCTCCGGGGGAAGTCGGGACCGCCGGCGCAGCACCCGCCTCAGCCAGTAGGCCAAAGCCAGGCCCTGCAAGGCAGCAGCCTGCGCCCGGACAGCGCCGCCTGTCTCCCCTAGGAACACGTGCGTACAGCCCACCCGAGTGGATCGGCCTTGGTTGCTACCACGGCCATTCGGCGACCGTCTGGTCCCTGGGCGTGCTGCTGTACGTCATGGTCTGCGGGAGCCTCCCCTTCTGGGACGACCGTGCCATTGTGTCGGGGCAGCTCTTCTTCGAGCACCAGGTCTCTCCAGGTTGGTATCCGGCCTCAAGAAGGCGGGCTGTGGCAGATGGCGGCGCACAGCAGCCTCCAACGCGGCTCGGCGGGACGGAGATCTGCCCTCAAGGGCCGGCCGCAGGAGGCGGCCCGTGCCGACGGGCTGGGCGCGGCACGCGTGGCTGAAGGGGGTGGCCGTGTCCCGCCGTGCCGCTGTCCCACACGGGGCAGGGTGGCTCGGGTCCTGCGGGCGCTTGGGGGCGGCAGCCAGGCGGGAGCCTTCTGCCCGTGACCGGCGCTTTCTGGCTTCTCTCCCCAGAGTGCGAACATCTGATCCGCTGGTGCTTGTCCAAGCACCCCGTGGACAGGCCAGAACTGGAGCAGATCTTGTGCCACCCGTGGGTGCGGGGCGGGCGTTTTTGATGCCTCGCCGGAGCCTCTGCAGCACCCAGTTCCCACGTCCCACGCAGGACCCCAAAATAAAAGAACCTCAAACCCATGGCGGGCTGTCAAGTCTGGTCCTTGTCAGCAGCTTCAGCTAAAGACACCTCTTGGGAAAAGGGGTAATCCCAGTGCTGCCTTCAGCCTTCTTCAAGCTTTCCATGCCTTTCCTTCAGTATGGTAGCTTTGTGTCGTCTAGCAGGGGCTGTACTACAGGTAGGAGGGCCTTTAACAAGGCAGGAAATGCAGCAGTGAAACAGCAGCTGTCCTTTCAAGCGGGTGCGGCCACTTGGGTGTCTCCTGGAGTGAAACAAGGGAGGGCTCTCTGTGCATGGCAAGGGCCTGAGGGTGACGGGAGCAGAGATGTTGCTCTGCTACCAAAGCTGTGAGAAGAACCAGAAGCAAAGCACCAAAAGGTCATTTCATGTTGAGCCGTGATGAACTCTTCTTCTTTCTTTCCCTCTGATGGGCAGCAGGCAAATGTAGGCCAGGCCTCGTGGCTCATGGCAGAGCCTTCTTTCTCCCCAGGGAGCCTCCTCACAGTAAGGAGGAAGCCCCCCTCAGCCTGGGACTCAGCAGCGCAGACCCCCAGAGCCAGGCCGCCGCCTGAGCCCCACGCGCCCTGAGCCAAGTGGGGATTGGCGGCCGTTCCGGCCACAGCCACAACAAATCCATCGAGCGTCACACCTCTGACAAGAGGAAAAGGGCCGGCAAAACCTCCGCTCAGGCCACGAGGAGAGCAGACTTCAGGCTGCAAGGTCCCCGGGGAAAATGTTTTGGAAGGTGCTGGGCTCCATCAGTGCTGGTCCCTTTTGAAACATCACCTCCTAATGGCACAGGAGCCGGTGATTGCCACGTGTTGGGAGCCCAGCAGGCGAGGCACAAGGCTGGCTTGCCTGAACAGGCATCTTCTCTGGGCAAGAGCATGGGAAAGGAAGCTGTGTGCCCCGTGGAATCCAGGTCAGGAGAAGAATACGCAGATGATTCTTGCCACTGTGGGGAGAAATTTGATGCGGTGGAAGCTCAACTGGAGATGCAGGCATCCAGAAATAAAAAGAAGGGGGCACAATGAAAAGAGTGTTTTAAAACACGTTCTTGGGAAAAAAACACGTTCATGTAGAAATAACATCGTCCCCTTCCAGGATGTGGATGGTCACTTGACAAACAGGGACAGAGACGCGGTACAGGTGTTCCATGCATTCTTTGCCTTTGTTTCATGCCTTCTTTGCTGCTGTCCTCAACACTGGTCGCACCTTTTGGTGCCTTGAGTTTTAGCTTTCGTATTTTTCAAGTTCTGTACTGCCTTCGTGTGTAACTCTGAACTTCGTCTAAAGCTCTCTTCACAGTTGAGTTAGACAAAGCAGTCCTTTTCCGGTCTGTGAACCAAGGACACCGTTGCAGCTTCAGGCCCAAAAGTGTAACCAACGGCAAGCTGAAGAAAGCAATCTGCGAGGGAGGAAGGAACTTCAGAACCTGAAGCTGTAATTGGACAATTAACCCCAAGAATGGAAATGGACCTCAACTTATCAACGTGTGAAAACCCGGGACCGGTCGTCCGTCTCGTGTCCATCTTGGGTAGAGCCACGGCCGGGCTCTTGTACTACCCAAGGTGTATCCTTTGAAGGCCTTGGAATAAACACTGACTTGGTTCCTTTGACGCTGTCCAGCCTCTGTTCCGGGCAGCCTCTCCTAGGCATCGCCTTCCCAGTGGAAAACATTG
Source organism: Luscinia megarhynchos (assembly GCA_034336665.1). NCBI lineage: Eukaryota > Metazoa > Chordata > Aves > Passeriformes > Muscicapidae > Luscinia > Luscinia megarhynchos. The sequence continues at coordinate 1,116,144 of CM067568.1, forward strand.
CATTGTACCAAGGGGCACTGCAAAGTCCTTGAAGAGGGCAAACCCTGCTCAGCAGAAAGAAAACCACTCCTGTTGGATCCACAGCATTCCCATGCAAAAGCAACACGTGCCAGCTCTTGGGAAGAAAGAAACCTCATGGCAGTCCAAAGCAGAGCAGTGGGAGCACCATGAGCGCTCCTTGGCAAATGCTGATTTCTTTTGAGCAGAGGCACTACAGAGGTCAGTGAGCTGCTAACAACAAACTCTTCCTGCCCTCCACAGCCAGTTCAGGAGAGCTCCCCAGAGACAGAGGAACTTCAACTGCCTTTGTCTCTGGAGGATCTGCTCAGGCACGGAGTGGTGGGTGTTTCCAGTTGGGAGCGCTGCAGCGTCCTGGGAGCCGTGGGCTTGACACTGCTGGCACCAGCACTTCTCCTGATGTGCCACTGGCTCCAGGGAACGATTCACTGCAACGGGCTGAGCTCCCGTTCTTACTTCTGGGCTTCTTCCTCCCAGGGTTTCTCTGGCCACGCGCATCTTCAGCCATGAGCCGCTTCTGCTGACGCCCTGAGGCGGGCGGGGCTGTGACGGCACAAAGGGGCTGAGCGCTGGCGTGAGGCAGGGCTGTGATGTCCTGGCCACCGCACTGTGACGTCAGCTCTGGCGCTATATAAGAGGGGCCAGCACGCCGCAGCTGCCAGTGCAGTCGCGATGGGACGCGCCGGAGCCATGGGTGACGGTGACGTCCTGCTGATTGCGCTTGTCCTGCTGCTGGCCACTGTGGCTGCCTGCTGGGCCCTTGGCCACTGGCAACCACGGAGGCGGCAGACACGGACACCAAAGCGGAGGAAGCGCCCCGCGGTGCGGCCCAGAGGCTCACGCAGGAAGCCGGGAGCCCCTGTGGCTCCCGGGTCCTGCAGGCCTCGGGCGGGCCCTCGCAAGCAGCCGCGTGCTCCCGCCAGCCCCCTGGGCAGCCCCTGCAGCTGCAGCCCCTTGGTGGCCGTGGCCCAGGAGCTGCAGTATCTGATGCTGCTGCTCTGGGATGGCAGTGGGACACGTGTGCCGCTCTACTCTGGGATGTGGCGGGCGTTGTGGAAAGAACTGGAGGAGCTGGTGAAGCGAGGCCACCTGCCCCTCTGTGGCTCGTCCGGCTCCTCAGGAAGCCCCCATCCCTTGGAGAGGCCTCCCTCCACGCCTGGGAGAGCCTCAGCCCTTGCAAGGCTGGCACACCAGCGGAGAGCTGCCATCCATGCAGGGGCCTCAGGCTGTCAGAGAGCCTCCATCCTGTCAGGAGCCTCTGCTACCTCTGACAGCCTCCACCCCTGGCAGAGGCTCGGTGAGACCTGTCAGCCTGCGCGAGGTGCAGAGCCCGTGGACAGGTCTCCCAGCTCCCTTGGACTCACGGGCGTCAACAACACGGGCGCAAGCCTGACCGTTGACGTGGACAAGGACAGCCCAGAAGTCCAAATGGGAGCCCAGCCCGAGCCAGGGGAGCCTTCTCAGGAGCAGCTGGCGGAGCGGCAAGCGTCCTGGAGCCAGCAGTTGCCGGCCCACAGCTGCCAGGACAATGTGCCGGTTGTGGCAGCGGGCAACAGCCCCAGCCTGGTGGCGGAGACGACCCTCGGGACACCAAGGGATCTCCAGGAAGCTGCCCCAAGACAGCCGTCGAGCACCACGAAGGCCTCTCTAAGAGCAGGTGAGATCTGCCCAGGAGCTGCCGGAGGCTCCCCCGGGGCTCTTGAGGGGCATCCCCAGGCCAGGCCAAGGGCCCCTGAGAGCAGCCTAGTCCCCGGCTGCTTCAGATTCTCCTGTCTGCTTTGCAGCTGCTCCTGGCACCCCGCAGTGCCAAGCCTCGGGCTGTAGCCCCGGCCGTCCTGGACACCAGAGTGCAGGCCACGACGCCGGGGACGGCGACGGTGCCGCCCTGCCCCGCCGCACCGCGGCTCCCGCAGCCGCCTCTGCGCTCGGCCCCGCCCCAGCTGTGCCGCTGGCCAGCCCGGCGGCTGCGAGGAGGCAGTTGCCGCTACCCGGCGCGCAGCGGGAAGCAGGTGAGAGCAAGGTGGCCCCACGGTGGCCCGGCCCGCCTGACTGGCGGGCACTTGGGAGGGGGGCCCCGGGCGCAAGGCTGACGGCTCGCTCTTGGCCGCAGGGCAAAAGAAGCAGCTGCAGGAGCTGTACCAGCTGGGCCCGCAGCTGGGCAGCGGCGGCTTCGGCACCGTTTTCGCGGGCACCCGCATCTCCGATGGAAGCCCGGTGAGTGGCCGCGACGGCCGGGCGTGGGAGGAGGGGCACGGGCGGGGAGGGGAGGGGCAGGGCTTGAGCTCAGCCTCCCCTTTCTCTATGGCTTGCAGGTGGCCATCAAACGCGTGGCCCGGGAGAGCGTGCTGCAGTGGGACGAGCTGGTGCGTGAGCGGGGCCAGCGGGACAGGGCGGGCCGGGGCGGACAGGGATAAGCCTGGGGCTCCGGCAGTGGCAGACGGGGGATGGCGGGCGTGGGCGTGGGCGTGGGCGTGGGCTCAGCGTGCGAGTCGAGGCATGGCGGGCCTGGCGATGCCAGAGACCGGTGGTGCGGCCGGGCAGGGGGCACCTCCCAAGCATCCCCTGGGGCTTGGCATGAAGCCCAAGCACCAGGGAGGCTGCCTGGGGTGGGGCACTGGGGCATCCCAGGCAGGGGCCAGCGCAGCAGCCACAGGGCAGCATCAGGCCTGCTGGAGGCATTGTCTCCTCCTCACAGCCCGACGGCACCCGTGTTCCCATGGAAATCGTGCTGATGGAGAAGGTGGGCTCTGGTTGCCACTACATCATCCAGCTCCTCGAGTGGTTTGAGCTGCCAGACAGCTTTCTGCTGGTGATGGAGCGTCCCGAGGCATCGCAGGATCTCCTGCAGTTGCTGCAGGAGCAGGAGTTCCTGTGCGAGGAGGTGGCGCGCTGGCTTTTCCGCCAGGTGCTGGAGGCCGTGCGGCACTGCACCGCCTGCGGCGTCCTGCACCGCGACATCAAGCCAGAGAACCTCCTCGTGGACCCGGAGAGCGGCGACCTGAAGCTCATTGACTTTGGTTGCGGCACCTTCCTCCAGGAGCGCGCCTTCACACGATTTGCCGGTGAGCCCGCAGCCCGGGCCCTGCTCCCAGTGCCAGGCGCTGCGCGGTCCCATTCCCTCCTGGGCTGCGGGGTGCAGCCTTCAGCCGACTGCCGGCTCCAGGGCCACGGCATCTGCCCCGTGCCAAAGGGCAGCCGGCAGCCGGCCCTGCCGACGGAGAGGGGGCTGCAAAAGCCGGGCCCCGGCCTCTCGGCCTGCCTGGCCGGCAAGGCCGTGGGCTGCTCCGCTGGTCTTCTTTGCCTTGCACAACGGTTTCTTGGCTTTGGCCACTGGGTTGGGGGACGTGGGGTGGCCTCCGGGGGAAGTCGGGACCGCCGGCGCAGCACCCGCCTCAGCCAGTAGGCCAAAGCCAGGCCCTGCAAGGCAGCAGCCTGCGCCCGGACAGCGCCGCCTGTCTCCCCTAGGAACACGTGCGTACAGCCCACCCGAGTGGATCGGCCTTGGTTGCTACCACGGCCATTCGGCGACCGTCTGGTCCCTGGGCGTGCTGCTGTACGTCATGGTCTGCGGGAGCCTCCCCTTCTGGGACGACCGTGCCATCGTGTCGGGGCAGCTCTTCTTCGAGCACCAGGTCTCTCCAGGTTGGTATCCGGCCTCAAGAAGGCGGGCTGTGGCAGATGGCGGCGCACAGCAGCCTCCAACGCGGCTCGGCGGGACGGCGATCTGCCCTCAAGGGCCGGCCGCAGGAGGCGGCCCGTGCCGACGGGCTGGGCGCGGCACGCGTGGCTGAAGGGGGTGGCCGTGTCCCGCCGTGCCGCTGTCCCACACGGGGCAGGGTGGCTCGGGTCCTGCGGGCGCTTGGGGGCGGCAGCCAGGCGGGAGCCTTCTGCCCGTGACCGGCGCTTTCTGGCTTCTCTCCCCAGAGTGCGAACATCTGATCCGCTGGTGCTTGTCCAAGCACCCCGTGGACAGGCCAGAACTGGAGCAGATCTTGTGTCACCCGTGGGTGCGGGGCGGGCGTTTTTGATGCCTCGCCGGAGCCTCTGCAGCACCCAGTTCCCACGTCCCACGCAGGACCCCAAAATAAAAGAACCTCAAACCCATGGCGGGCTGTCAAGTCTGGTCCTTGTCAGCAGCTTCAGCTAAAGACACCTCTTGGGAAAAGGGGTAATCCCAGTGCTGCCTTCAGCCTTCTTCAAGCTTTCCATGCCTTTCCTTCAGCATGGTAGCTTTGTGTCGTCTAGCAGGGGCTGTACTACAGGTAGGAGGGCCTTTAACAAGGCAGGAAATGCAGCAGTGAAACAGCAGCTGTCCTTTCAAGCGGGTGCGGCCACTTGGGTGTCTCCTGGAGTGAAACAAGGGAGGGCTCTCTGTGCATGGCAAGGGCCTGAGGGTGACGGGAGCAGAGATGTTGCTCTGCTACCAAAGCTGTGAGAAGAACCAGAAGCAAAGCACCAAAAGGTCATTTCATGTTGAGCCGTGATGAACTCTTCTTCTTTCTTTCCCTCTGATGGGCAGCAGGCAAATGTAGGCCAGGCCTCGTGGCTCATGGCAGAGCCTTCTTTCTCCCCAGGGAGCCTCCTCACAGTAAGGAGGAAGCCCCCCTCAGCCCGGGACTCAGCAGCGCAGACCCCCAGAGCCAGGCCGCCGCCTGAGCCCCACGCGCCCTGAGCCAAGTGGGGATTGGCGGCCGTTCCGGCCACAGCCACAACAAATCCATCGAGCTTCACACCTCTGACAAGAGGAAAAGGGCCGGCAAAACCTCCGCTCGGGCCACGAGGAGAGCAGACTTCAGGCTGCAAGGTCCCCGGGGAAAATGTTTTGGAAGGTGCTGGGCTCCATCAGTGCTGGTCCCTTTTGAAACATCACCTCCTAATGGCACAGGAGCCGGTGATTGCCACGTGTTGGGAGCCCAGCAGGCGAGGCACAAGGCTGGCTTGCCTGAACAGGCATCTTCTCTGGGCAAGAGCATGGGAAAGGAAGCTGTGTGCCCCGTGGAATCCAGGTCAGGAGAAGAATACGCAGATGATTCTTGCCACTGTGGGGAGAAATTTGGTGCGGTGGAAGCTCAACTGGAGATGCAGGCATCCAGAAATAAAAAGAAGGGGGCACAATGAAAAGAGTGTTTTAAAACACGTTCTTGGGAAAAAAACACGTTCATGTAGAAATAACATCGTCCCCTTCCAGGATGTGGATGGTCACTTGACAAACAGGGACAGAGACGCGGTACAGGTGTTCCATGCATTCTTTGCCTTTGTTTCATGCCTTCTTTGCTGCTGTCCTCAACACTGGTCGCACCTTTTGGTGCCTTGAGTTTTAGCTTTCGTATTTTTCAAGTTCTGTACTGCCTTCGTGTGTAACTCTGAACCTCGTCTAAAGCTCTCTTCACAGTTGAGTTAGACAAAGCAGTCCTTTTCCAGTCTGTGAACCAAGGACACCGTTGCAGCTTCAGGCCCAAAAGTGTAACCAACGGCAAGCTGAAGAAAGCAATCTGCGAGGGAGGAAGGAACTTCAGAACCTGAAGCTGTAATTGGACAATTAACCCCAAGAATGGAAATGGACCTCAACTTATCAACGTGTGAAAACCCGGGACCGGTCGTCCATCTCGTGTCCATCTTGGGTAGATCCACGGCCGGGCTCTTGTACTACCCAAGGTGTATCCTTTGAAGGCCTTGGAATAAACACTGACTTGGTTCCTTTGACGCTGTCCAGCCTCTGTTCCGGGCAGCCTCTCCTAGGCATCGCCTTCCCAGGCCTTTTTTGACTGTTGGGCTGAGCCCTTCCAGCATTCGTGGAATACCGATACTGAGGTACTGCTGCCCTTTAGCTCATATTGGTAGAAAATTCTATTTCTTCCTTAATCTAAAGCAAGACTTTTTCACAAAAAGTAAAAAGGGGAAATGCTATGCATTGATTACTTCTTTCTCTTTTTTAATGTAATTTTATATATAGGCTGGTGCCTTTTCTTGACTGCTCTAGATATCCAGGTGTTAGTTGACCCAGCCCCTGGTAAAGTTACCGTGAAAGTTTAAAAAACCCTTCTAAACTCTAAGAACTTCTGGTCATCTCTAAAGTTAGATGAAGTGCAGCATTGTTTTTTACAACCAACCACCAATTGGATGGGGCTGAAGAAGTTCTTTAGTGTACATCTCCTAACACCCCTTGTCTAAAGTGTTGCATCATTTACTTTAAAAGTAAGGGAAAATAAATGTAAAAGGAAAAAAAAAGGTGATTAACTATTTTAGAATTACTTTTACAAGAAATCCTCATGCTGGCATGAAGATCTTGGAAAAGTAGTGAGGGTTGTCTCCCAGTTTAATATTATTTAATCACTGTGAAGACAGGAATAGGTTTCCCAGAGACGCTGTGAGTTCTCTATCTCTGGTAATGTTCAAGGTCAGTCAGAACAGGGCACTGAGAATCCTGGTCTAATATAAGATGTCCCTGTCTTTGCCAGGCACTTGGAACAAGATCATCTTCCAACCCAAACCATACCAAGATTCTATGAACATGTGGGCCTGATGAGCTCAGCAAGTAGAAACATGCCTGTTGTGTGCTGCCTCTGAGGAGGTAGTGAAGGCACATGTTGTCTACATACACGAGCAGTTGAGCTTGCTGCCACAACAAACATATCAATGCAAGAATTATTTTTGCTTTTATGTTTTATATTTTTAAGCATTTTAATATATTTTATATATATATATAAATATTGAAAAATTTATTTTATATTTTTTGCTTCATATATATTCATAGCTCTATTGTTGTGTAGTTAATAGTTCCTAGCTTGCCCCAGTACTTCTCCCTACCCTCATGGGTAGAAAGACAAAACACATTCCACAGGCTCCAAGCTGGGGCGTCCAAGATCCCTATCCTATCTTAACTCTTCCTAAGAGCCTAGGTTGAAATGAACTCTTTGAGAAATGTTTCACAAGCAAAGTTTAATTGCCATGTAAATGGAGGGTACAGTAAGAGGTAGAACCAAAAGGGGGAATGACATCATTATTCATGTCTCTAATTGGGGATTTTTGTCAATTATGCTAATTTTCTAAACATAAAACTGTATTTACCCCATGTGGGGGTGTATGCATTTTCCATATCTGCCCCTTGGAGGCTGCCAATAAAGACTAGCTTTTATATTACCTCCTACAGGAATATTGTCTTGAAAGTGTGTTATTTCTAGGCCTTTAAGATATCAATATGTGGTTAGCATACAGAGGCTCAGCAGGGCCTGTAACTGCGTAACAGTGTTCAGACTGAGTAATAAAGGACAAGAACATTCTTGATTGTTCCTGGTTGTCCCCTCTGTTGGCACAACTACACCTTGCATTTGAGTGCTATATTATCTGTGTGCTATGATGATGGATGATGGAGTCCAAAAGTGACCATCCAGTGCTGCTACCAAACTGGAATAGACCTGTCCAGACTCTCTGCACCCCAAAGATTTTCATGTAGAGCTCATAGCATATGCCTCTTCTGGACCCCTGAGGTCTCGTAAGGTCTGCTGTTGAGGACAGGGCTATGCCCAAGCAGCGTGGATGCACTTTGAATCTACAGAACAGCTTTGGGCTGGAACACAGGCTTAGGATGTATTCAGATATAAATCCCACCAGACTGCAGAAGCATAAATGAACTCTTCAATAGTATGTGAAAGAAAAGCAATCAATCTGAATGTTCAGCAGCTGTTCACAGAATCAAATATCCAGAGAGGCCTTGAAGTACAACATCTGAGATTTTGTGAGGAAAGCACAACATCTACTCGCAAATGCCAGTAAAGCATTCCCATCCATTTGATTATATCTGACTCTAGAAATGTTTCAAGTCTGCTCACAGAAGTGGTTCTGTTTTTTGTAAGAACAAGGGAAATAATATGTGTTATTTTTTCTGTGTTGTACCCAATCATTTTAAAACAGCATAGCACTTTTTCATGCTTAATCCTGTCTGAATTTTGTTATGCTTTGATTTGTTTTAGCAAAATTAGATTTGTGATAATACTAAGTTTTTTGTTTGTTTGTTTTATAAAACAAATTTTAATGTAGTCATTTTCTTTGGAGTCTTGTAAAATGAATTACTAAACAAATAAAATCTCTTACCCGGTGTCTGATCTCGTTTGGAGCTGTCCATGGTATGGGAGTAAGTGAAGTGACCTACTTGAGAGCTAGCTTCTCATTAGCTGGTCATGAGGGAAAGGAGCCTCCTCAAGGAGTACAAAGAGTCTTGGGAGGGTATGACTTTTAGTTTGATGATTTCACTTACACTACTCTTATCCCTGAAGCACACCAAGATTGTAAGGGGCATACCCTGTTTTTCAGAGTGCCACAGGAAAATGTTCACAGCTGCAGTCTAATATTGAATCTCAATACTTTCTTCTGGATATTCTGGAATAATGTTTTATTTCTCCTGGTACATGGAAGGAACAGCAGATTATGTACAGCTTCTTCATGCCCAGAATGCTCCCAAGTAGCTCAGAGGATAGTTTGACAAAAACTACATGGAACTAGTCTACTTTTTAACATGGGGAATTAGCATTTAAATTCATATATGGCTGTCTGATGTCATGTGATTTGTGTTTGTTACTAACACTGTCTTGTCAACAAATGTCATAAGGCACAGAGATAAGAAGCCATGCAGACCACTTGAATTAGAATTAGACAACAAATATAATAGAAAAACCCTAAATCCCATTTTTAAGATACAGGAGAACCACCAGACTGGATTCAGGCAATAAGCCAATGTCTCAGCAGCAGAATTCAAATGGTGAGAACAAGTGTGAGAGGCTCTCACTGATATCTTCCCTTATTCACCCACAAAATACTAGGGGGTACTCTCAGCTCATAGTTGGTACTAAGGACAACTTCCTGCCCAGCCTCCTGGAGGGACTTCAGTACACTATCCTAAAAACATAAGCAACCAATCTTCATGATGTGTACCTTCCTCCTTGGGAGCAGGAGTAAACCTGCTGCATGAGTGGAACTACAGAGGCACATTGCAAGATGTCAGGAAGACGATGGTAGCATGACACAGCCTATTACAGGAGTCATTGCTAGTAAACACCAAAACCATAGGTGAACAAGGATCACAGCCTATGAAACAGATACACAAATGAGTAGCTGAAAAAGAGGCCCAAGCACAGCAGCCATTGTGGCCAGAGTCAGGTGTAGAACAGCAGCTCAGAGACAGCAGCTGAGTGACTGTCATGCTCAGGGAGCTGCAAATGCCGACCATTCCTGAATGCTGCTGCCAAGGGACAGACAACTAACACATGGATAGAGATACAGCAAGCTAGCGTACAAAACTCCTAGCCATCAAATGATCAAAACAAAACAAAGAACCCCCACTGACCAAAAATCCCCAAACCAAGGCAAAAAATAAACAGTGAAGTAAGAGAAGCTGTGGAGTCCGTGTTTCATACTTGCAGGCAGGCTAAATAATGATTGCATGTCAGGTCCTATTTTCTATTATTACCTCATCTGTTGTAAAGGACACATCTCAGATAAAGGGAAGATCCCAGGCCATGATGAGGGGACTTGGCATTCTTGGCCAGATGGCAATGTAGATGCAACTAGAGAGGACAAATCAAAAACCTCCCAAAGAAGAAATGCAGTGCTGAGAAAATTCGCAATCAGATTTGAAAATACAGATGAGAAGCTGGATGTTTGCTTCAAAAGCCAGTATGCTGGAAGCACAATGAAGGCACTGAGGACTCAGTGGTTCAGCCACAGACTAAGCCTTTGTAATCCCTCACAATAGAACCCTCTGGGTAAAGCAGCTGAGCAAATATTAGGAAAAAGAAGGCAACTGTGCTTGTTTAAAACAAAGAGGTTGCAATAAAAGGGAAATTTAGAGGGACTATCAGAGTAACAGAGTTAGGAATAGATACCATGAAGTCCATCTGCTGCCATTTGGTTTGGCTGCTAGCTGTAGCTGACTAATTTATAAAAAGTTCCATCATTAAGTAGTTTAGATTTAGATACATGCAGTCCTCTCAGTTTATTATCTAATGTGAAATACTCAGACGAGTAGACACAAACAGAAATGTTATGTTCCCTACAGCTCACAAAATCAAATGCCTTTCGGTTCCAGGCTTTAATTTATAGTCTTTCTTCCAGGTGGTGGCAAGGCACAGATCCAAAATACAGTACGGCTTGCACCAGATGTTGGCACTCATGCAAGCCTAATTTTGGCAAGCAGGGGAAGAGTCATGGCATTGAGATGCCATGGCAGTCATTCTGGTGTTGTCTTGTTGCCTTGAGAGCATGGCAGAATTTCATGTGTGTGTGTCAGCTCCAGATACTTCTTCCAGTTTTTTATATTCTTTAAAGCAAAGCAAGTCTCCAGCTGTTGTAGTGTGGAGAAGCAAACTTTAAGCAACCAAATGAGTGTATCTGATACAGGAATACGTAGAAATATTTGAACTTGCAGAGTCTGGAACTCTATCTCTGCATACCAATGCATTGTACACTTCAGCCTGATTCAGATGGGCAGCAATTTAGATGACAATGATGACGTTTTAATTACAAGTATTCTAATTTTGGCTTTTATTGCCTGCAGTGTTGAGTCAAGATAGAACTTGAACATTTTTACAACAAAATTGACTTAAACAATACTACAAACTCCAAATTGTTAGCCTATCAAAAACCCACATGAACTACCCCAGGTAGTGCTGATGTTTGAATTGGCGGCATCGTGAAAAAGCAGCTACAGATTACAAGCTGAAGCGAGCAAATTCAATTGCTAAACAAAGATCATGTGCTGCTTTATTATTTGACTATTCCGTCTTGGGTATCCTGGATTGAACAGAGCAACTTCAATTCAGCTGTGGCTGACATGAAGCTAAATAGTATTGCACTGCTACAAAAATCAGGTGAAAAAGCAAGCAAAGTATCAAAATGAAGAGCTGAACAATATTCCTCTAATTCAGAGCTGAGAGAATGGAGGGTAAGAAATTAAAGACTACCTGCTGTACATGTAAGGGGTAGGGAATTAAATAAAGGCATTATATGGACATATGGCAAGGGCAATTGCAAGGCATGACTGAAGTCTGGGTAAGCATACAGATGGTAACAGGGCAGGAGGACATGATTTGTTGGTCTCTCAAATTTTGGTGCTATAATCCTCACTGAAACTTTGTTAAATTCACTGGTAGCTATGCCTTAATTTAGCTTTAGTTTAATATAACTCAAATTTCAATAGGATTATAAAGGGATTGGTTGTCTAGAAAAAAATATGGAGGGGAATTAAGATATTTCTGAGACAAATCTTCATCTGACATGTCCTAGTTAGCAGAAGAGACACACACCCTCTTTCAGATATGCTAAAAAGCCTTATCCTGGGGCAACATGACAATGATTCAGGAACACAGACAAATCTTTTCATATCACTGGATATGCCTTGCATTTTAATCACTTGACAGAGAAGACAGCCAGGGGTCTGAACCCAGGAGGAGGCAAAATGTGGGGTGGGGCTTTATTTGGCTCACTGGTCATGGATTAGTTAACTGAGGTGAAAAAAGATTCCAATAAGAGATCACGTAATGCTACTAACACCAGTTCTATTTCCAGGTACATCAGAATTTAGCCTCAAATTAAGTCAGTAGTATGGCTCCATAGTTACCCTGGTCTAATTCAGTGAATCATTGGCTTTGTTACTAGGGAAACTGTCTGCTAGGAAAGGGTTGAGATTTAGGATGAATATTCTCTGTTGTGGACAAGACAAGAAATATGTAATACTGGGATAGTGTGCATCAGTTGACAGTGGCCAGCACTTTCTTCTTTGAAAACCTGCCCCCCTGAATTCAATTCCCTCTTTGATGATGACCAGAATGATGATATGCACTCTTTAGCTAAAAGCCACCTATGACAACTTTTGTCAAGCACATGTACATAACTTAAGAATCACCAGCACCAGACATTGCAGTGTTTTGTCTGCAGTGAACACTACTGTTGGATGCTCAAGGTGTCTTAGCTACCAATTCTAAGATTAGTTTTGAGTACATCACATCATCATTTATCCAGCATATTTGACATCGAGTAATAGATCTTCATGCACTTACCTATCTTTTTCCTAAGATTTTTAAATTAAGTCACCTTAAGGAATCCCTTCAAGCAGAAATTTGTCCACAAAAACCCTACTAAAGGTGTGCCTCATAGCAACAATTTCAAATGAGATGATGGTGGCAGGCTGAGAGCAGCATACATTCTTTTCATATCTTCCTCTGCTTTTTCACTGTTGTTGACCACTCTCTGAGAGGCACATGAATACCCTGTCTATATCGTGTACCTTGTGTACAACACACAAAACCAGATCACCCAAAACACCTGACCTGAACAGTCTTGTTCTATGGAAGTAACGAAAGCCCATCTGAACTGGTAAGAGCTAGAAAAATCAGAAGCTTAAAGATAAGTGCATTAATAACCTCTAAGTAAACACTATAGATATTTTAAATCCATATCAGGGAAATAGGCACTACTTTTAGTACCACAACTGTAACAGCAAGGATTTTGAAAGGAGACTGATGGATTTTGGAACCCTTTATATCTGTTTATCAAGTCATCAAGAGCATTTAAACACATTAATGTTCACAACTGATATATAAAGTCATATTTGTTAAACTTGTTTCTATTTTATGCTTGTGAACTGCATGCACATAGAACAAAAACAGCTTTGAAAGTCTGTTATTTCAACAGTATGCACTAGGTTTTTTCTGACAATGTTTCAAAAAGGAGTCTACAAAGCACAGAGGTCCATTAAAGTGTTTAGCATCTCTAAGCAGGAAAGACAAATCCCCTCCATATAAAATTTCAGCCTCTAAACACTTAAGAGAAAACAGGAAAGAGCAAAAATTCATGCCTACATACTGGATTCAGGGGTACATCTGTAGGAGTGTGTGCACGGTGTGTGCACACTGTGAAGCACCTACTTAATTAGATGTATCTCTGTACTAGCAAATTATTCCTATCTGTGAAAATTACAGAATCCTTTGATCTACGACTCCAAGCAAAGGGGAAACACGGTTATTACCTACTCAGGCATTTCCCACACTGTCCTATGCTTTCCACAAAAGCCCCAGTGAGGTCAGCCCTTTGGAAAGGGAATATACCTAGGCTGCAGGTGACAGAATTATGAAGAGCATTCCTCAGAAGGCAGCTTATCAACAGATGGCTTATGAGGCTTGCAGCCTATGCAAAAGAAACAAAAAATTCCCTTTTGATTTATTTCCCCATGAGTCTGCCAAGAATTGGTCTCCCCAAATCCCCTGGGAATCAGTTCTCTCAGGTAAAAAATCCAGGCCTTCAATTTTTGTCCTTACTGGACCAATAGTCATGGTTTAGAGCTGTTAATTCTTATGTTCAAAACAGCCCGATTTATTTAAAAATATGAATATGGCACAGTGCTACATAACAAAAGATCCTCTGTCCCAGGATCCAAATGACAAAAGAGGATGCTCAGGAAGAACTTCAAAACAAGGAAATGACAGTATATTTCAAGGAGACTTTCACTATTTCCACAGTAACAGCATCTCTGCACACATATAGAAACACTTGTTGGATTTCTCTTCCCTGAAAATGCTCCACTTCCTATTGTTCCCACATGAAGTTTTAGCATCCCCAAAGCAATAAGCCTGCTAGCTACCATCTGACAGCATCAATACAGGCATGAAAGAATTTACACTGACACTGCTAGTGAAAGGGATTGACAAATAGCAGCTCTTCAGCAGCTGAAACAAGAACATGAAAAGAGGCTGATTTAAATAGATTCCTATCACATGCAGTTGAAAGAAATCAAGGGTTCAGAACAACAAGAATGACTCTTTTAAACAACAATTAGAAGTCAGGCTCAGCTTTAGATGTCTAAGAGTTACATGCCTAATCTAAATTATAATAGTTTCTTTATGCTATATCTATAGATAGGAATACATAGCAAGGCAACTTGCTTCAGATGACAAGTCAATTCTTCCCTATGATAGCTGTTTTCTGGGAATGCCTAGAAAATTGAGGAGCATATCTGTTCTCTTTTACTATTTGCTTCATTCATTGAAAAAAAGAAGACCTTGATTACCTAAAATAATTCTTAAATTCCTAAAATATATGAGAAAATAACAGAATTGTATCCTACTAAAACATTCCTTAAAATACTGCTCAAAAACCTATAGGATAAACCACTGGCTTATCAGAAGGATAAAGTTCAGACAAAACTAACATAATTATAAGTTATCTTGTTGCTAAAAGAAATGTCTGACATCAGGAGTTTTTCTTTGAAAGGAAGATTACCCTTGGTTACTAAAGGAGAAACTTTATCACTAGAAGCCCACTGCTGGAATAATGTTTATAATACCTTCACACCTAAACGGGTTCCCTTGAGTAATACTAGAGAACAGTTGGCTTCCCAGAAATATGATATCATCTTCAACCATTTAATTGGGCCCCTGAACTTGGTGGAATATTCAGGAGAGGTTGTCCAGGTGCAGCTTATTGGCATTCTAGGATCTACACATTTATACATTATTTATTTATAGCAATAATTTTTTATTTATAGCATAAGATTTTCCTATATAGGCTTTTATTTCTAATTACTCATTTCTCCTTGATAGATATTTGCAACTCTTATTACAGCAATTTTGCAATTAGCCACATTACAGTTGAATGTAAATCATCACACAAAATCAGAATGTTGGTTACCTCACACTAGAACAAAATAAATAATTTTGCTCAAGAATTAGGCTAACATGTTATAATTCTCAGCACTTCAGGTTTTTTCCATCTTTCAAAACCATGAAAATATATCTGAAAATAAATATTTTCTTCGATATACAGGGTCATTTCACCAGATAGTGAAAAATGTCCAAAGGATAAAACATACAGATCTCCTCAATAAAAGGGAGACTCAAGGTCCTTTTATTTTGTTTGTATTCACTAAAGAGATTTTAAGATAAATGTATACCTTAAAAATTTGCCTTACGTACTGACATTTGTAGCAACACAATTGTTGTCGTGCACATCTTAAAAAACACTTAGCTGATTAACACAAAAGTACAGAATCTGGGCTGATAGTCTGCTATTCTGTTATTAAACAACGCTTATGCAGAAAACAGAGACTACCTTAGCTGACAGCAGGAAAGCCACCACACTTGGGAATTAAATAAATATTGTGATAGCCTGTACACTTACCATTAGAGATAAACACCAATTTTTATGCCTGTATGGAAAAAACCCACCTACATTCATTACAGCAGTGGGTGCAGTTCAATTTGCAGTTGCACAATTTTAAATTTGGATTTATTTTTCTAAAGCCAGAGTAATTCTGCTGACCAAGTGACCTGAAAGAGGAGTTCAGCTTATTTCTCAACTGGTCTGGATCCCATGAGTCAGATTCATTGTGTGCATGCCAGTTATCTCCCAGGTGCCAAGCAGGAGCAAAGAAATCAGTCAATCTACTGGGGTTATGGAGATGTGGTACATCCTGGGTGAAGATGGCATGACTGCATGAGCCAGATATCCCTCCTCCAGGTGACAGAGTCATCCAGATGGGCGACCTCAGGCCCTCATATCTCCTTCCAGGTTAGGAAGATTTTTTTATAGAAGATAGTTACTGCACCACTGTGGCTGGATGTCCTCTCCCCTAGCCTGGCCAGTAATGTGTACCAAGCTCTACTAAGTCTTTTCTAAGATCATACAAGAGGTTCTTGCAATACTAATCAGGTTTACAGGCTGTCTGTACTTTTGCAGGAATGAGATATTTTTATAGATATTTTTATATAACAATGACCAAGTGCCAAACTCTAACTGACAAACTCTTCAAGGCTTTTGTCTGCACTTTTAGTGCCTGCACCAGATCACATTCCTCTTTCTCCCTCATCTTTTACACTTTGGGTTCACCACTTCTAGTCTCCTACCCCAAAAACTCACTAGCATCTCTTTCTTGATCCAAAACAGAGCTGCAAAGAGAACTACCTACTCCATCTGTCAGCAAATCCTCTAACCACTTCTTTTCTATGCTGATGCTTTTTCTTCTAAAAGTAATGGGAATTATTAGCTGAAGATGGATTTTATCACCTCTTTGCCCCAGAAAATATTACATTTTAAAAATTAAGTCAGACATCCACCTCACTACAACCCATGGTTTCTAAGAAAGCGAGACCATACCTCAAGTCCTGCAGCCAGCTCTGTGGTTCTAGCACATAACATGGACCTGTTGGAGTGAGTCCAGAGGAGGTCACCACAATGATCAGAAAGATGAAGCACATTTATGTCACGATCCGCTCAACCCGAGTGGGAGTCGTGATGGTTCGTTCGACCCCGGGGTGCAAAAGACAAAAGGCAAGAGGCTCAGGTTTGTTTAGCAGAAAGCAGTAATACAGTTTATTGCGTGCTAACAATCAAGTTTTATGTGAGAGAGAGGGAGGGAGAGGGAGATGAAGTAAAAAGGGGAGAGAGGGAGAAAGGATGGGATATAGCTACCAACAGACGGGACGCATCCTTGTGGCCGTCCGACGAGACGAGACGCATCTTCAATCCGTTGAGGAGAAAGAGATCTCAAGTCTTCTTTATGAAAGTCAGTTTTTATAGTTCTTTTCCAAAGCGAGCGGCCTCTGGCCAAAAGGTGGGAAGATTTATGGACTATTATATGTGGAGATCGTAGCCCCATGACGCAGGTGCAGAGACAGAGTGCGATAACCAGTACCCTGCAGCATACCATGACAAGAACCAGGCACATCTACAAACAGTCCTTGGCCCGAAAGCATCCATCTCGGCCTGGCCAGAGCTCCGGTTCAGGGCAAGTGGTGCAATCTCAGGTCCCAGTCTCTGATGATGGTAGTGAGGCAGATCAGAGAAAACTTTGGACCGACTCTTACACCACCCCGTGACTCATGATCATCGGCAGGAGCACTTCCTTCGTGGTGTTGTTGCAAAGTCTTCAGGACTCGTCCGTGTTGATAGCATATCCTGGAAAGCAGAGACAGAGAGTTGGACAGAATAAAAGTAGGAAAAAGATAAGGAAAAGGAAAATGGAGAGAGAAAACAAAACAAGTAATCAATTTAACAATCGATTTTCAATTTCAAATTCTGATTAAAACAAGATAAATAAACAATTTAAATCAATGTTAATAAATTTTCAGTTTAATAAATTTAACAATAAATTTTCAATTTTGATGTAATAATAATAAGATATAATAATCAATTTAACAATCAATTTCAATTTCTGATTACAAAAGACAATTTCAATCAATGTTAATTGTAGAGAATGTTACTCCCCCTAAAATCTATCACTGGAATTCCATCCCATAATTACGGAAGGCTTAGCAACCAACTCCCCATCCCCCTTATGGAAAACCCTGTTATCTTTTTAGATTTCTATTGGCTCTTAAAGCCAACAAGTTATTGGTCCTTTTTTACTTAAGAATTTTAAGATAATTGGTTAGTTTAAAAGCTGTAGTTTTATTGGTAGAAAATTCAATCCTCTGTAAACCTATAAAAAGTCCTTTGTTATCTGATATAACTGGACATCGCTGTACTCTCCCCTTTGAAGAAGTAAAGCTATCTTCAGAACCAGTGCCGCTTTGTCTCAACCTTTCTGTACTCCGCTAGTGGGTAGCTGTAAGCCCGGCAGCCCAAGTCCAGAGAAATCTGGGCCTGGAGCTGTTAGGCTTGGGGTTGGAAAGCACCAACCCAGGAAAACAGCTACAGTTAATAATTTTAAACTATTTGAATCAATATTTAAAAAAGAATGCAACATAATTAAAATAAACAATCTTAATAATTTTTTCTTCAAAATTCATGATGCAATACAACAAAGATAAGCAATTCTTTATTAAACTAAACTGTATCTAATTACAATCAAACATTTTGCCTTGTGTCAATAACTTTAGGGATATCCATAGCAACCGTTTTGTGTGTATCCATGTATTTGTTAGTTGTGTCAATTGTTTCATCATTCTCCACTTTATGATGTAAAGGATTGCTGATAAAATGAAACCAATCAGGACCAAAATTAAGAGGACAATGATGGGATGACACAATTTGTTCAGGACCCCTGAAGCTGTAGGTGACCACCCAAAGAGAGTATCCCACCACCGGTGTTCTGCAACTCTTTTTACTCTTTCTAGAACATGATGTATCTCTCTCACATTGTGATGAACAGTTATTAGGGCTTTTTGTCCGTTTTTCTTTATTTTTTCCAAAAATTTCAACTAAATCTTGGTGAAGCATCAATTGCTTTACCAGAGTAAGGTTCATCCCAATAGGAGTAGGCCCTAGATGGTGGATCAATGTGTAATTGGACTGTAGAAGCTGATGAGAGGTAACGGGAGGTATAAAAAAAAAATCACACCCTGCAATTTTAGTAAAGTTACAGACACAAAGATTCTAGTGATTTTTGGTGCTCACTACTAAATTTTCTATGTAAATACTATTACAAGCAGTTCTCAAGCATACACACCTATTGCCCATATATACCAGTATTGTTTTAGGAATCTCATTTGGATGAATTTCAAATTGCAGACATTCTGTGTCTAAACAAATATCTTGAGCTCTGATTGCATTACAGATAAACCCCTGTTGTTCCCAGGCAATGTACGTCTCCAAATTAACAGTTTGCCATTTTTTACCAATTTGACAGGCCCATTTTCTATGCTCGAAAGGACAGAGAATAGCTCCATCAAGATTCAGTCCTAATGCAATGATAGGGAATATTGAATGTACTGAAGCATTGCGTATTGTTAGTACAAAGGCTGTGGCTATATTTGTGTTGGGATCATAGGTGAAGTTTACTAAATTCCACCAGGTTTGGAAATCTCTTTCAAAAGCAGTGGTACTATCCCAAATTATTTTCTGAATTTCAGTAGGGAAAGTGCCTTCCTCGCCTTCTCTTATAATTGAGACAGCAACTGACTGCATCCACAATTGAGCCTGGATACATCTGAGGGCCAAAGAAATGTTATTTTGTGTGGCATCGAGTACATCAACAATTAATTTATGGTCATTTGTATTTACCTTTTCCCAATTTGGTAGTATGTTTGATAACAACCACTGCTGGGTTCCTAAGGCTGTCAAGGATGACTGTAGTGGTTGTTGTAATTTGGTTAAATCTCCAGTTGTGGTAGCCAGTTTATTCATTAGTACTTCTGAATCAATACTATTCAAAATTCCCAATCCTGTTCCCATAACACCAGTTATGTCTCTTGTTACTCGTTTTTTAGAAGAATTATGCTTTCGCAACCAGGTTGTCCACTCTTCAAAGGAAGTTTGTAAGAAAGGTGAACAAGCTGACTGAACTTCTGAGATATTGTTTTACATTGACAATTTGACTTGTTTAAGAGGCCATGATGGATTGAACAATAGCTGTTGTTGGCCAGTTTTCCTAATTACATATGGTCCAATACCAAAGATTTTCGGGCTCAGCATAACAGGTGGTTGGGTGGTAGGTGTCACAACATTAACATCAAGTTCCCCCCAGCATTTTGAATTGCTTTTACCACACATGATTTTGTAGGAGAATTGTACAGCAGCTAAGTTTAACCAACAATTTTGATTTTGGATTTCACAAAATAAAACATGGCCGTGGCGTCCTGTGCCATGACTGTGTGCAGGTTCAATGAGGGACCCAGCAATTATTCTGCATGCTATTGCAACATCATCATCTCATGTTACCATGAAGGAGGGGAAAACATTATGCTTGTCATCCAACACTAGAGGGGTGCTTACACCAAGATAAGTGATTACTGCAGTCAGTGTGGGTTTTGCCACAGCATTAATTTTGAATCTGTGAGTTAGACCTTTAAAATCTGACTCATTGGCTGGGTCATTTTGCCAATTGCATGTTATGTAAATTGGTTTGGTTAGGGTAACATTATACCAGCAGTCAGTAAATTCGTCTCTGCAAAGCTTTGTAATTTCAACATTGTTGGTGCTGGGGTCCAAGGTATAATTTCCAATGTTTTTCTGGTGATAACACAATATAAAGGGAGTTTGTTTGTTACATGTCCAAGCTGTTGTAGGGCAGAGTTTTGCTGTGACGTTGGAGTGCAGATTGCTGTTAACATCTGTTTCTAGTAAATTTCTGGCAATCGCAATGGTAGAAGCTTGCTCATACAGGGTTTTTTCCACTTTCCTGCATCCTACCTTATTTTCTTCACCAATTATGCCTGTCAATACCCTAGTCCAGTCCTTCGTGTCCCAGCCCCAGTCATTTGCACGATATACCTCAGAGTCATGTAGTACCACAGTTGCAAGGTTCAGGCGACGATCACTGGGGTAGGATCCTAGGGCACTGGTATACCTGATGGTTGCTTCAGACCATGGCCACTCAGCCGAAACTTGGCCATGGTATTGTTGTAGGATGCTGAGAAGAATCAGTAGTGTTGCCATGGTTTATCTGTTTTTTAAGTCCCTCGGTGTTCTTTCTGTGAAAGTACACACAACAGAGTCTGCCACCAAGCGGCAGGAGATTAGAATGATGGAATTATCCAGTGGGTGTTTATTCAAAGTTCCTTTCCCAAAGCATTGGTGGCTATCCATGCATTTCTATTCAGAGGGGTTTTCAGTACTAATGGTACTTCTCCAATGGTAGGGAGCTCCACTAGAACAGGTTGCCCAGGGTAATGTGTTAGGTTTTGGGGATTATTTGCCCCTCGTATTGTCAGGATTAGGTTTGGGGCTTTTGGACAAAAGACAGTTATTTTAGGACATCCATTTATTCCCCATCTATCCTTTATATCTTTTATAGCTTTCCATAATTGCAGATCCCAGCCAGCCTCGTGTGGTTTAAGAAGTCGTTTAAGAAGGCCATTTGTCCTTTCTACAATTCCGTTTGCTTGGGGGTAGTAGGGGGTGTGGAAAGTCCATTTTATTCCCTCATCCTTTGCCCAATCCTGTACTACCTTAGTAGTGAAATGCGACCTGTTGTCAGATTGAATTTCCTGTGGCTTTGGGAAAGTTCCAAACCATTCTTGCAATGCTTTAACAGTGCTAATCTCCTGTAGCTCTTTTGAATGCCTTGGCTTGGATCAAGCCAGATATTATTTCCACTCCTACCAGTACAAAATTTTTACTGCCTGACTTTCTGAAAGGACCAATGTAATCTACCACATCTGCCACACATCCCATAAGCCTTTACCCTTTCTCAAGTGCAGAGGGTCATTTTCCAAAGGATGTCTTTCTAACCATTTGCGACATTGCTCACAGGCCAATATGCATGTTTTACATATTTCCCTGGTGACAGGCCAGCCACGGGTGAGAGCTTCCTTATATAACTTCCCAATCATTTTGTTGCCAAAAAAGAAGCCACTCTGTACACCCCTCAAATGCAGCATAAGAATCAGTGTAAATGCAAAGGGGAGAAGTATTCTGCATTTCACGTTGGAAAACACTCCAAATGGCTATCAGCTCACCAACCTGGACACTACCTTCTCCTTCAGTAATGATTTGTTCACTGGAGGAGGTGTGGAGAGCAACTGCCCTGTATTTCCACGACTTTCCCTCTCTTTTGGCAGAAGCATCAGTAAACCAAGAATTTGTTGATTGTTTGGGGGAAAAGGGAGGAGCTACTTTAATTACCAAGGCAGGTTTGTCGTAGCTGCTACCCAAGCTCTCAGTTTCTGTTATTGCCAGACTTTTTACAGTTCCTTTTGTTACTGAGGATTTCTGGGCCACCCCATCGGGGGGGCAGTCCCAGTAGTGGCTGTCTTCAAAAACTTCACCTCCTGAGAAGGTTTTTGAATTTTCTCTGAGGCAATTTGCAAGTTAGGGCTTTCCAAATCGGAGACTATTTTTTGTCGGGTATCCCTCTACAAGGAAAGGCTGAGAGAATTGGGTTTGTTCAGCCTGAAGAAGAGGCATTGAGGTGACCTCATTGGGGCCTTCCAGAACTTGAAGGGAACCTTCAAGAAAGATGGAGAGAGGGTAGTGACAGGACAAGGGGGAATGGATTCAGACTAAAAAACAGTAGGTTTAGTTTACATATTAGGAATTAGGAAGAAATACTTAACTCTGAGGGTGATGAGGCACTAAAACAGGTAGTCCAGAGAAGCTGTGGATGCCCCATCCCTGGAAGTGTTCAAGGCCAGGCTGGATACTCACTAAGGATATATGATTTGACATTATATATATTGATACATTATGAAAATGACTTAAAAATCATGATGATGACCAAGAAAACATACTAAGCATTGGAAAAAGAATTATCTGTAATTACAGAAATATCTGTAATGATCCTAGTTATAAACCATTTAGGATATATCACTACCTATACAGATACTAAGCAAGTACTACCTTCTATGATTCCACCAAACAGATGTCAGGGTCAGGTTTCTCTCTACTTAGAAGTTAATGCTAAGTGTCCTTATGATCTTAGCATATAAACTGCATGTGACCCTTGTAGAAATCAAGCACATATGCACAAGAGGTGTTCAAGAATAGTGTCTGTTTACAGTAAAAAATAAATTCAGTTAAAGCTTAAAAGCATGCAAAGTCACTCAAGAAGAATTAATTTATCCTATATTTTTCAAAAAGTGTAAAATTTTTGGTTAAAATAAATTAAAATCAAGAGCTTTATAAGAAAATTGAATTTTTATTAAAAAATATTTTATGTGAGAGACAACTATGCAATTAAATCTCCATTTTCAAGAAAACAGGCTCCCTAATTTTCTGTTTCATTTCCCCATGAAAAATGACAAATCCTAACCACAATTAATCACACAGTCTAGATACCACAGGAAAAGAAGCAATCTTATCTCTATCGACCAGCTGTACATTTTTAAAGGTGTAATAACAACCACACATATAAATTATTACTTTCTCTTATTCATCACACCCAACATCATGAAGAACATCAGAGATGCTCTTATACTGCATTTCTACTTTCAGGCACCAGAGGAATGAAGCCTTTGAGAAATGCCTATCACACCTGGAAAGGTGGAGCAAAAAAGGATTCTTCCAAACTGAAAATCAGAAATCCAGCTGGTTTTAAAACATAGTGTCTTCAATTGTGAAATGTTAAGTAAGGTGCTAAGAAATTTATTACATGGGATGTGATTAGTACCTGGTTTAGAAGCTGTTCACATACACCTCTGTGACAATATTAATGATCCCAACTGTATCAAAATGTGCAGTTATGTGGCTTCTGCCTCAAATTGAATAATTCCTTTAGTTAAGGAGAACCCCATACTGTTACCTTGGGGAATTTTAGAAGTCAACACTAAACGATCAATTTTACCCATCATTCTGAAAGTACCAGTCAGGATTAAACTGTAATCATGACTTGTTATTAGATCAGTATATGTCTGACTAATGCTTGGCTGCAGGAGGATTTATCACAGGTTCAGTTACATCTAATGCTTTCCCACTTATATTGCTCCCTGCAGAGCTAATCAGATCTCAATAGAAGTTTATGGGAAGTTCAGCTACTAAAGTGACAGATATACAAGTCTTGTCTGTCCCTTTTTTCTAACATGTATTTGTGGGAAGGGATGGGATGGAGTTGAGCTGTAGGCTGTGGGATGCACCTGCAGAAGCACATGGCAGCACATGGCAGCACATGGCAGCTTGTCTCTGCTTGACTTGGCAGGAGGAGGTGTTACAGGCAGAGGAGCCTGCCAGGAGCTGACAGGTGAACAACACGTGATCACCCCATAGAAGGACATTAAGAAAGCGTGTTGCTGACGTGGCAACATGAGATAGGTCATGGAGTGAGAATTCCAATATAAGGAAATATTGTGCCTTGAAAAAGTGTATAAAAACAACTCATTTCTTTAAATAAATTATTTACATTCCCTAACAGTCTGGGTCCGTGTCTCAGTTGTTACAGGTATTTTTCTCCTTTTCTTTGCTTTTCCTCAAAACAGTCTTTTTTTTAAGGTTTACTTCTGCACTGGTTCTGGCTTGTATAAATTATCTTTTTGTTCCTCCTCTCTCTCATTTTTTCCCTGTCATTTTTTCAGTTTCTAATCTAGCTAGCTCATTGCAGCACAAAGTTGAGGCAGATTGTAGCTACAATGTGTACAAGAGAATATCCTTTTTTTTTTTTTTTTTTTTAGGGGTCCACATAATTCCCTTAAGAGATATCCTTGTAATGACTTACAGGAGAGAAACTGAGATGCACTGGAAGATGGCCATTCTTCCAGGGGCAGTGATGCACACATACTCTCACAAAGGACCAGAAGAGAAACCAGGAACTACTGGTTTCTTTATTTATGGACAGTGCAAGTAACTGTCACAAAATTTCTGTCAATGACCAGGCAGGATGTAGCCTTGAAAAATAAAGATACTTATGGCACGTACACAGGTTTCCTGGTGTGTTTTGGATGACTGAGTTGAATGAATGAATGAGGAGGCAGCTGGAACAAATTTTCTCTGGTACTGCAATTTGTATGATCTGAATTTTTGTAGACTATGCACATTCAAGAAAGCCTGGAAAAAGACAGGCATTTAGTTATGAAAACCTCAGTGTTGAAAATATATTTGAAATATATAGCTACATTTCTGCCTGCTGCAAATCAGCCTCTCTCTTCTTTGAAGTTAAGCTATATTTCATCCAGCTGCAGATGAAAATGACTCAGGGTAGAAACTGTCCCGGCACACTGTCTAGCAAGGGCACTACTATTAGTGATAGTAGTGATCTGAAACACTGAATTATTAGGACCCAGAGTCACTGTCAGACCCAATATTAAGGTATCCTGATTCCTAATTCCCAGCAGTAAGATGAAGTCACAAGCAGGTACCTTAGCATACAAGGATATGTCCTATTCCTTGTGAGGTTAACTTGCTACTGATGATGACTGGAAAGGCTGACCTGGAACAGAGACTAGGCAAAACAAAAAGGAATAAAATAGGTATTTGTTGAAAGGATACACCATGGGCAGTGCAAGAGCCCAGCCAGGGCTACACCCAAGTCAAATCTAAGATGAATCCTGGCCATGAGTTTTTACACTTTTATAAGTTTTGGTTCATCTACATATTGGGGTCAATTGTCCAACCACAGCCCCAGGCTATGACGTTTCAGCCCCTTGGCTTGCCCCCTTCCCTTTGATCTTTTTGGGTAATGGGTATCCTTGATTCTCTAGCTGGGAAGGGATTGTTTTGTCTAACGACCCTGTGAAGAGAACCTACTAACACCTAATATGAAGTTTCAGAATTACACATTAAACAGCAGAGAAAGCTAAACTCCAAGGTGTCATTTTCCCCCTTCAGAGGCTTGACAACGCCTTTACCTTTTTAAGTCTCTATTCTAAATATTTGCTAATAATAGATATTTAATAACAGATCTAACAATAGATCTAACAATTTATCTAACAATAGTAAGTAACTAACAACAGATAAATATCTAATAGTAAATAAATATCTAACAATGGATAAGCATCTAATAACAGTATATATCTAACAGTAAATATTTAATAATAGATAAGTATCTAACAGTAATTAACAATAACAATAATAACAATAAACAGTAATGAAAAGTAATAAATATCTAACAGTAGTAGTGTCTTTTACAGTCAGATATGGTCAAGCAAAGAAAAATAATTATTATCATGAACAGTTCTTTAGGCACAGAAGGGGAATCATTTAATAAATATTTTCATCTGCATCAGCTTCTGTTTTTACAGTTGTTTCAGGAGCAGAAGCTTTCTTAACTCTGGAGTAGTGAATCCAGGGTCCTTTGCCAGCAACTTTGACTGTGGTGAGGGTGGTCAGCAGGGCTTGGAATGGTCCTCTCCACTTGGCTTGTAGAGGATCACTGTCCCACTACTTAACATAGACCCAGTTTCCAGGTTGGAAGGGATGTGCAGGTGTGTCCAGTCCTATGAGTCTGGATAGCAAAATGTAAATCTGAAGCTTCTGCAAAGTGGAACCTCAAACCATTAGATATCTCTGTAAATGAAGTCTCATAGGGACTGATGTTATCCCTCTGTCTTGGTTGCATACAGATTCTCAGCAAAGCTTTGGGCAAGGCCTGAACCCATATCATGGATGTTTCCTGACAAATTTTGCTAATTTATGTTTTGGGAGTCCCATTCACACATTCAACTTCACCACTTGCTTGGGATCCATAAGGTGTATGCAGATCCCAAGTAATTCTCAAAATCCGGCTAACCTCTTTAACTACTGTTGCAATGAAGTGTGGTCCCCTCTCTGATGACATCCCCATGGGAACCCTGAACCTTGGAATTATATGATTAAGTTAAACATACACTACTTCCTTGGCTGTGTAAGTATAATAGGGGTAAGCCTCTGACATTCCACTGAAGGTGTCAACTAATACCAGCATGTACTGGTGCCACTCTTTGCATGGTAACTCTGCAAAATCTATTTGCCAGTAAGCCCCAGGAAGATCCTCTCCCTTTGTTACTCCTAACACAACTCTTTTCTTCATATTAGGGTTGTTTTTATAGCAGATTTTACATTTGCTCACTATTGATTGTACAATGTCAGCCGCTCCTTTTCCTACTACTACCTTTTTTAGATGTTTCAGAAGATTTTCAACCACAAAATGCGTGTTTTCTTGTTCTCTCTGAGCCAGCTCCCAAAAAATCAGGGGTGGGACTACAACCTGATTTGCTGGTGTAACAGCCCATCCACTTTTTGTGATCTCAGCTTTAAGAAACTTAATTAGTTTGTGGTCTGCTTGGTCATATTTTGGGGTGAACCCTGACAAATCAATCTCTTTTTGTGGAATTACTGTGAGAACACCTTTTTCTGCAATTCCTCTTGCTGCTTTATCAGCAAAACAATTTCCTAATTCTAGAGTGGTTTTCCCTTTTTTTTTGTGACCTCTACAATGCACAATAGCTACTTCTGCATGTTTGATTTGATTACCTTGAGCATTCAGAAGTCCCCTCTCCTTCCAGATGGCTCCATGGGCATGGACAACACTAAATGCATATTAGAGTCAGTCTATATTTACGTGCTTCGCTCAGGTCTAGGGTTCTCGTCAGTGCAATCAGTTCAGCTTTCTGTGATGACACATCTGCTGGCAGGGCCTTTGCCTTGATCACTTTGTCAAGCGTGGTTGGTTACTGCATAACCTGTCATCCTTTTGCCACTTTTCATGAAGGTGCTCATGAAACCAAGGCATCACTGATGCTGCACATGGAAATAATCAGCCCCGCCATGTTTCCTTAAATATCAGTGATTAAGTTTATGCTTATTACATGTGGTACTGTTTCACTTCAATAGTAAAAGATAAAATATATAAAACCAGGCAGCAGCAGAAGAACAGAGATTCCTCTGCAGGCTGTGGTGATGATCATGGTGAAGCAGCTGTGCTCCTGCAGCCCATGGGGATCCGTGGGGGATGCAGAAATCCACCAGCAGTCCATGGGGATCCGCAGGGGATGCAGAGATCCACCCACAGCCTGTGGGGATCCATGGGGAATGCAGAGATCCACCCGCAGCCCTTGGGGGAGGTGCCCATGCTGGAGCAGGTGAATGCCTGGAGGGGGCTGTGATCCAACGGGAGACCTGGTGGAGAGAGGGGGCCCTGCTTCCAGGCTGGAGCAGCCTGTCTTTGGAGGATTGCACCCCATGGAAAGAGAGATCCATGTTGCAGCTGTTTTGGGAGTACTGTGGCTGATGAGATTGAAGCTACACTGGAGAAGTTCACAGAGAACTGTCTCCCGAGGGAGGGCGCCCACGGTGCCGCAGGGGCAGGACTCCACTCCCTGAGCAGCAGAAAAAGATCCCGAGTGACGAACTGACCCAAACTCCCAGGCCCTGTTTCCCTGCACTGTCGGTGGGAAGGAGGGAGGGGCGGGGGGGAAACAAGGTGTTTTTAAGGGTTTATTTTACTTCTCATTACCCTCCTCTGATTTTGTTAGTAATAAATTCACTTTATATCTCTAAGATGAGCCTGTTTTGCCCTTGGGGTGTTTTGTCCCGGTCCTTATCTCTATTCATGAACCCTTTGTTTAATTTCCCTCTTCTCTGCCCAGCTGTAACAGGGGAGGGTGAGTGGCCTTCGTGAGTGCCTGGTGTTTGGCCAGTGTTAAACCACAACAGGGTCACATACATTTCAGTGAAAAGTCATATTACATGAGCAGTCCTGTACATCAACTCCTCCTAGATCTAAATCCTTCACCTTCAGGATAAGGGCAAATCAGCAGCAGAGCAAATAAAGATTCTGCATGTTCTCAACAGGGTGAGGCTTGAAATGACAGCGTAAAACAGAGAAGTCTTTAAACTGCTGACTCCAGTAACTCAACATATTTCCTGCTACCAGCACTTGCAACAAAAACCAAGACAGGGGTTAGCTTCACAGTGGTATCTCTAGGTCTATAGTAGTATTTATGAAGATACTTAATTATTATTGTCTTTTTAATAACTTTATTTTAGCGAGAGAGTGTCCAAATCAGGAAATTAGGAGAGCAATAGCAGCAACATAAAGCTGTGCCAGCAGCCTTGACAGAAAAGCTCAGGTCGCCCCTGACAGATTAAGGTGTATTAGCAGAAAAACATGAGTGAAATGAGAACTGCTGACAATGACCCTACTGATTTCATGGAGAGAGAGAATTTCAGTCTCCAGATCTTTCAATTTCAACATTTTAAAGTAAGATTAAACAGTCATCCTTCGAAAATAACTGCATTTATAGAATAGAAGAAATAAACAGGGAATTCCTTGACTACTTTTTTAACGGGTATTTTCATCTTGCCCCTTTTCTATTCATAGAATCACTAGCACATTGGCATTTATACAATTGACAAACAGGATATCACAGCAAAATTAAGATTAAAAATATACAAAGACAGACATATTAGACAAAATAACATGAAGTAGTTTCACCTGTTCTGCTGTTATAAAAGAAAATAAAAGGAAAAGACCCTGATATGACTGTTCTATTTTCTCTTTGGCATATTAGATTTTCATAAGTAGTGATCCATTTCAGAGTTGAACCATCAAACCCTAGGAAACTAATTTAACCTTTAGAATCTTATAATCAACCACATGAAATGCTAAGATCTTTGGATACTGTAGGACTTTAACAAAACAGGTGCTTATATAAATCAAAAGGGAAAAGGATAGAATACAATGAAACAAATCAAAGTAGAAAATACTGGTTAATATGAGAGTGATGTGCTGGATTATTCCAGAAGCAAATTGGAACAATAGTTAAAAATAAATATGCCATTATTTTTCATCAGGTTAGGCACTGGTGTTACACAAAGGAATATGGAATATGTCTTTGTAACAAAACAAGCACAGTCTGAATCCTGTACTGGTTAACACCTGAAACAGTTTGCAACATGGTGCAAATAGAGTCCACTGTTCACAATAGAGTGCATGCCTAACATACAGAAATCACAAAATGGTACAGAAATGTCTTGATGTGCTCTTCTTTTAGTATCAGTAAACCCTATTATTTAGCATTGTGTCTATATCTCCAGAGCAGATTTTAGAAAATAAATGGAAACTTTGGTAGATATATAAACTACCCTGCCAAAACCAAAAATTCCCCAAACGGACATCTTCTCAACCCCACAATCTGTATGAATACGCAATCATATTTCTATTGTTTAAATCACCCCTGGACATCAGACATGCCAGCAGTCAACTGAATAGTCTCATACCTTGGCAGGCTTCATTCTCTAGGAAATGCACATCGTTTAAATAGAACCCTTGACATGTCAGGTACCTGAAATCTGGTTTAAACCAGAGTGTTTCCATAAACAGCAGCTCTAAGCCCTATCAACATCCGTGGACATGCATTGATAGTGCAGATGAGGTCTTTTGTGCCTACCTATATCCCCTCCAAAATGGCACTCTCTCTTCTTTTTCTGCTGTGTCACAAGGACATAATTTCTAACTCCCTTAAACTGAATATTCTGAGTGACTCTGATGAGCTTAATGGGTTTTTTATCTTTTTGCTCTTAGGAGTTAGGTACTTTCTGATAGCTTCTTTCTTCACATGGTGATGATAATCAGCAATTTCCATAAGCAGCACTAACTCCAGCTCAGGTGAGATCATTATTTTGAGGTTATATTAAAACTTATTACATCACTTGGTTAATTGATTATCTGGCCTGCCATAAAAAAAATCAAACAAAAAACAATCTCCCCTCCCAGAAAACCCAACTCAAAAAGAGTAGAAAAAACCCCACAAATCCTGACTTTCATGCATTAAATTTCGAAGTATCATGAAATCTTGATTTGACAGCCCAAGAACAATTACAGAGCTCATTATACATACCAGTGCTTATCTATTTGTCTGTGTTATATGCACATACTGTTTTTAAGCATTTCCTCATTTCTGAAAGTCTGTTCTTCCAACAGATTTAAATTAAGCCATTTCTTCAACATAGCGCCACAGAAAAATAAGTTTACCTTATACTGAAAACAATCTCATACTAGGCTGCATGCAAATGTGACTTTAGAAAATATTTAGAGAAATAAGGAGAAATTCTCATTTGTAGGGAAAAGAGGAAGCATTAAAAACTGCAAGGCTGATTTGTGAAGTGTTTGAAGAGCCTTACAGGATTCCAGTGTTTCAGGAGTTACCAAGAGGGATACATTAATCAACAGGGAACAGCTGACCTATTGAAAGATGCATGGTAGTTACTTGTCTCACATAGCTTTTATTATAGAAGTCAACCCTCACAAGGAGTCAGAAGTCGTCCTTGTAAATGCTTCAGTCCATGAACGATAGATGGCTCATATTAGCAAGCAGAGAAATAATCCCAGGGGGAAAAAAAAAAAAAGCAACTAAAGACAAGAAATTTTAAGAACTTTAGAAAGGTTATGGGAGGAGAACTGAAAGGGTTTAGCAAAAATAATCCAAACCATACACCACACCACTCCATCCCTCAAAAACACACAAATAAAACCAACACACAAACCCAAAAGCTCCTATACACCCCCACAACCCCCCCAAAAAACAATGAAAAATAAATGCACACACACACACACACAAGGAATATTAAGGTCTTAATTTTCCAAAATAATCTGTTATATTTTGCAACAACATAAAGTCATGTTTGCCAAAAAATTTACTTCTGAAAGAAACCACTGAGATACACTACAGTGCAGAGTTAAGTGTTTTCAATTCATTCTCAAATAACATCCTGTGATGCAGCATATGTTTTTAGCCATATAGAGTGAGGTCATAGATATTTTGTATTGTACACTGCTGTATGCATAGGCAGTGTAGTTGGTCACTCAAAGCTCTCTTATAAAAAACACTGGGATTTAAAGGTAATTTATGGAGCTTTGATAAAACTAGCATCCCTTTTCAGTTGGAAAAAAATCAATTTTGGATTTTATAATCTAGTGTTTCTCATTAGTTTATGATCCCACTGTAATAGAAGTGCAAGAGTTATTGAGAAAAAAAAATATCCATCCTCTTACGTACTGTGTGTTACGTGTTCTGTGGTGTCCATTGGGCCCAGTCAAGACTGGAACCTAATTGTGCTTGGATCTGTAAAAACATGAAATGAGATCACATTACTGTCAGTAACCTGAATAGAAGAATACACCTGGGTCCATTTTGGGGCAGTTGGCAGAACTGAGGAGATTAAATGAGATAAATGTCAAGAGACTGGTGCAGTAAGAGAGCAAATCCCTTCCAGGTGTAAGGCATACATGGCAAAGAATAAAGGATGAAAAAGGTTCAAGGTGAAAACTGATCAAGCTGTTCTGGACCTTCACACAGAGGGATAAGGAATTGAAACTAGCAGTAAATCTACCTTCAAGCAGGACTTATCCAAAAGAAGCCAGTGAAATAATTTGGAGGCAGAAGTATCAACTCAGATAAAGAAAATTTTTTTTTTTTGGAGTTGAGTGACATGTAATTCAAGAGGATTACAAAGAAATAATAGACACGGCAAAATATAACCTACCCTGCTTAGACAACAGTTTTACTTCTAACAAACAAGCTCACGTCTTAATATGGCTTT
The DNA here is from genome assembly GCA_034336665.1 of Luscinia megarhynchos. Taxonomy (NCBI): domain Eukaryota; kingdom Metazoa; phylum Chordata; class Aves; order Passeriformes; family Muscicapidae; genus Luscinia; species Luscinia megarhynchos. The sequence goes on from CM067568.1 coordinate 1,148,034, forward strand.
TTATGCATTGCTACTGTCCAGATATGCAGGCAAGATCTGCATAACAGTCTTCTACTCTGTTACAGTTCAGTAACTAGTAATTTGCCACAGAATTTAGAAAGCATTTAGTTAAAAAACTTGGTCTGGTTCTTTAGAGTAAAGAATGTCATAGGCAGCATCATCGTTAAGCATCATGATTGGATTGTATCTTTAATTAACAAAGTTAAGTACCTTACAGCATTAGCCCAGGTCAAAATTAGTGAAGAGAATTTAAGAGAAGGGAAGAATATAAAATTCTTAAATAATGAAAGGACAATTACAGCAATCAAAATCCACTGACCTTTATATTGCAAACATACAGTTATTACACTGATGATCATGGATCTGATCGGTCAAAGCATATGGACAAAAGCTCCACCAAAATGCCATTTATATGAAATTTATTGATTATTCTTCTAAACTCCTAAATCCTTTCTGTGAAATTTGCACACCACTAGTTTTCACTGAAATGGTTTAGGTAAACACAATTATCAGAGAAGGATTTTTTTTTTAAATCTACCTTAGAACCATAGCCAACTGTATCATCCATATGTCTGGATATGGAACCATAAAACGTGGAACGAAGGAGCTATTATGAGATATGATAGTTGTAAGGAAGGATCACCACTGACTATGCTGACCTTAAGCTTCATTAGGAAACCTCATTCAGCTCCTATCTGCCTTCCTGTAATATTATAAATCCCGAAGTTTTACCCTGAGGCACTGGCCTCTCAAGGCTGTAAAACTATTTCATTACTAGACAGGAGGTCAGTTTTTAAAACAGCTTCTTTCCTCTGAATCATGATTACATTGTACAGATCACACAGGATTGGTACAGAACCATCCCAAATTTTCACATCTGTCTTCCAGCCCTACAGGATATCTGAAGAGGAGAGCAGCAATTGCTTTATGTTTGCACAGGCTGGTCTTGCGAGGCTGTTACACTATGGATGGCTTTGCTCAAAGCCAAAATCTGCAACAGAAACTGCTGCAGTACCTGGCACTGGTACTTCTAGGTGAAATGGAAATGGAATGGAAACCTCAAGGGTGACCTCCTTTAAACCTGTTTAAATATTAGTATAGACTTGCCCAGTTTTCCAGATGATAAATTAATTCATTTTTATGTCTTTATTGATTTTGTAGAGGTGTAATAGGAGAGCAGAGATTGCAGATCTTGTTTCCAAGCTATGTTACAAACAGGCAAGGGCTGTGTGGCAAATGAGCCTTCCAGCATCAAGGCCCCTCTGACTGCCAGCCATTGAACCTTTGAGAGGTCACAGCTGGCCTTTGCCAGTTTCGAAAGGAAATCAGCAATAAAGATATTTAACAGAGAGCAGCTCAGTTCCTTTCACTTTTCAGTCATTTTGTGCTACACTTTTACTCTAACTATAGAGAGGGGAAAAGTTTTACAGGAAAGGAAAGCACAGGAGGTAATAAGAGCACAACTTTTTCCTATCTCAAGAGGGACAGTGAGCAACAACCATCACTACTCTTAAGTTAATGATATGTACTGCTCAGGTTGCACAAGATTAATACTTGTACCTTGTACAATTGGTAAGCGATACATAGCATAGCATCATAAACTAATTTTTTTTGTTTGTGGCTAGTAACTCCATGTTTCATACACCCAAGTCCTTGTTTTACATTAAATGTTTGAAGCATGATTCACTTTTGCAAGAGGACAAAACCAAGTACCTTAGATTTTAAATTCCCTGATGTTTTTTCAAATAGTCTAGATTTAAAATACCATATGCAAACCTACAAAAGCCTAAAATTAATTGAATACACTAACATTCAGCTAATAGAATTTGGCTTAGTCATGCTTAGTAGGAACATAAATCTGGAAGACAAAGACAACAATTAATTGAATCAAAAACATAATGTTAAATTAAGCTTTGGGTTGCTTTTTTTTAACCAGAATAAAATTTGAAAAATGCCCTAGCTTATTTTGGATTTGCTTTATAAGCATAAAGCCCTACAAGCAACACTCTAGTGCTCTCAGCACCTCTGTTTCAAACGGAAATAAAAGTAAGTTCTCTTCTGCACTTATTGTATGTTGTCCTGGGTTGATGATTTGACTAACTCCTCACCCTGCCCCCCTTGGCCATGAAGCTGTTTGCTCCCGGGGGAGGGGCCGCCTGGGCTCTGCTCTGCGGAATGGCCTTGGTTTGCAGCGGGCTTGGCTTGGGGGGGGTGGTGGCTCGCGCAGCTGCGCGCTTGGCTCTGGCTACTGCTGCGTGTGGCTATCGCTGCTGTGGTGGTGGCTCGTGGCCTGGTTTGTGAGTTAGCTGTTTTTTGGGTTTTTTTCTTGATTTTTTTTTGACTTTATATTGCTTGAATTATTCGGTTTAGCTCGCTGCTGTTTAAGGCTTGCTGGCTATTCCGGCTGTTTTTTTTTTCTTTCTCTCTCTCCCCCTCTCCCTTCTCCCCCTCACCCCCGAGGATTCAGCACCAGCTCCGGAGGAACCCTGCGGCCTGCTGCTGGACACCGGCCAGAGAAGCATTTCGCCCTTCTAGTGAAGATCAAAGCGTCCAAGTTTCTCTCTCTCGGTGAAAACTTTTTTGTCATCTGGGTCTGTGCTGGGAAGTATTTCTCTTGTATGTGTTAATAAATAGGTTTTTTCCACTTTTCCCCCTGAGTGAAATTTTTTTTTCTTATTTCCTGGGAAGCTCTTCTGGGGGTTTTTTCCCTAAGTTTGTCCAAACTTGGACATTCATTATTTGGTGGCCCGTACGGGGAAGGAGAAAGTGGAAAAAACTTTAATAACATCTTGTTTTTAATTGGCCTGTATTGATATCAGTATGTTTTTTGAAGCCGTGATGTCTGTTGGATTGGAAGCCTGCCTGTATGTTTGCTCTTTAGAGTTTTTTGAGATCTTAATACCCCTGTGGTCTCTGGGCCTGTTCTCTTACTCAGAGATAGCCCCAGTGTTGTCTCTAGCACGTAGTTTTTTCATGAAAGGGGTATTAACCAAAATACTCATTGGGCTAGGCTTGGTTGTAATGATCTGCCAGAAGTTTATGAAGGTGTTAGAATCCACTTCAGGGATGTACAAGTCGTGGTTTGTGTTGTGCACTCAATTCATTAGAGGAGAAGCAAGCAAAGAGGATTTTTTGCCTTTGTTTTCCTTCTTCTCCCCTGAATTATTTACATCTCTGTTAGAAAATGTTCAGCTCTCCCTGAGTGTAAAGGAAACCATCTTTCTGGTATTTAATTTAGTAAGTTTTTTCTATACTGTCTGCAGTTTATACAAAATGAAAGCTGAGATTTCTAGGGATGCAGGTGTTACAACCCCTGATTCGGTAGCAAAGCAGAGTGTGAAGAATTCTGAGTGGTGTGGCAAATGGGAGGAACTGGGCCAAATTCTAAAAGAGTTTTCTGAACCTATAATCTGGGATTTTTCATCTGAACAAATTCAAGACCCAGTCAAGATTGCAAAGTACTTAAAAGAAAAGTGTCAGGACAATTCTAAGGAAAAGAGAATCACTGCAGTGAGCTGGGCTCTGGCGTACGCTTATCGAACCCTGTTAGATAGTGTAGGACAACAAACAAAGGAGAGGGAACAGGGAGATAACGTAGCTACTATTCCAGTTACTCAGACTGCAGTTAACACCTCAGGCTCCAGGACAGGGGCAAAATTAGACAGCAAGCTTCAACCTATGGCTGTGGCTACCAGTACCAGGAGTAGAAAGTGCGCAAAGAAAACAGATCGGCCGGTGGAGGATGATGATGATGAGGATGCAGGAGAAGGACCTTCAACTCCCCCTGATATAAAATCCGGAGTTAAAGTGACTGATGAGAGATCAGAAACTAATAACTTTTCCCTGAAAGATCTTCGTGGTCTAAGAAAAGATTATACAAGGCGACCTGATGAATCCATAATTAGTTGGCTGGTCCGGCTTTGGGATGCGGCAGGTGAAGCAACCACCCTGGATGGCACGGAAGCGAGACATTTGGGATCCCTGTCTCAAGATCCAGTCATCGATCAAGGTATGATGAGGGGAGCTAGTCCTCAGAGCCTCTGGTCACGCGTATTGGACAGTGTGGCACAAAGATATCTCTGCGCTGATGACCTGTACATGCAGCAGACCAGATGGAAAACCATCGAGCAGGGAATCCAACGTTTGAGAGAGATGGCGGTGGCAGAAATTATTTTCTCAGATGATGTAACAACTAGAAATCCAGATCTGGTACCGTGCACACCGATTATGTGGAGGAAGCTTGTGAGACTTGGACCATCTGAATATGCCTCAGCTCTTGCAATAATGAAACCAGAAGACACATATGAGACAGTGCTTAATATGGCAAAGAAGCCATGCGAGACGCTGATGCTGTGCATGGCCCAACGCATGCCAGGATTGCAGCCGTGGAAACACGTTTACAGAACTTGGAGGATAAGTTGGAGGAAAACCATAAGAAGCTGAGAGAGGAAATCAAGGAGGATCTCCTCCAAATCTCAGCTGTGCAAATCAGACGTCCTGGCAGTCAACGCAGACACTCCTCTGCTGAGGAGAGAAGGTACACCCCACGCGCGGAGTTGTGGTTTTTCTTCGCGTGATCATGGAGAAAACATGAAGAGGTGGGATGGAAAGCCCACAGCTGTTCTGGCACGACGAGTGCGTGATTTGAAGGAAGACAAGGCTCAACAAGAAGGTTCCACCAGAAAGAGAGCAGCTCCAGTCGCCCGGAACCACAGTGCCACATATGAGGAGGGATGATGACGACATGTCCGATCCACTTGAAGGAACTTCTAAGACCTATGCCCCCGTCCAAAAAGGACAAACAGGCTTAGAAGCCCTGCCTCTAGCCAGGGTGAGGCCAGGGAAAACCGAGTGTTTTGGACCGTGTGGATTCGGTGGCCTGGCACATCGAAACCACAGAAGTATAAAGCTTTAGTGGACACTGGAGCACAGTGTACTATATTCCCATCAGGATGTGTCGGAGAAGAGACTGTTTCTATTGCTGGTGTAACAGGTGGATCACAGGACTTTACCATAGTGGAAGCGGAAATGAGTCTAACCGGCAGAGAGTGGAAGAGATACCCGATTGTGACTGGCCCAGAGGCCCCGTGTATTTTGGGAATAGATTTCCTTCAAAACGGGTATTTTAAGGACCCAAAAGGCTTCAAGTGGGCATTTGGGATAGCGGCTGTGATGGCGGAGAGAATCCGGCAATTGAACACCCTGCCCGGACTATGTGAGAATCCAATTGCCGTGGGACTCCTGAGGGTAGAGGAGCAGAGGGTACCGATTGCCACTTCGATAGTACATCGTCGGCAATACAGAACCACTCGGGATGCTGTGATTCCGATCCATAAGATGATCCGGGAGCTGGAGCGCCAAGGGGTGGTGAGCAAAACCCACTCACCCTTCAACAGCCCCATCTGGCCTGTGCGCAAGTCTGACGGAGAATGGAGACTGACTGTGGACTACCGTGCATTGAATGAAGTCACCCCACCGCTGAGCTGCCGTGCCGGGACATGCTGGAGCTCCAGTACGAGCTGGAGTCCAAGGCAGCAAGGTGGTATGCCACCATTGACATTGCCAATGCATTTTTCTCCATTCCTTTGGCAGCAGAATGCAGGCCTCAGTTTGCTTTCACCTGGAGGGGCGTGCAGTACACCTGGAACCGACTGCCCCAGGGGTGGAAGCACAGCCCCACCATCTGCCATGGGCTGATCCAGGCTGCACTGGAAAAAGGTGAGGCTCCAGAACATTTGCAGTACATCGATGACATCATTGTGTGGGGAAACACAGCAGAAGAAGTGTTTGAGAAAGGAGAGGAAATTATCCGAATTCTCCTTGAAGCCGGGTTTTGCCATCAAGAAGAATAAAGTTAAGGGACCTGCTCGTGAGATCCAGTTCCTAGGAGTGAAGTGGCAAGATGGAAGACGTCAGATTCCTACTGATGTTATTAATAAAATCACAGCTATGTCTCCACCTACTAACAAGAAGGGAGACACAAGCTTTCTTGGGTGCTATAGGCTTTTTGGAGAATGCACATCCCCGAGTACAGTCAGATTGTGAGCCCTCTTTACCAGGTTACTCGGAAGAAGAATGATTTTCATTGGGGCCCAGAACAACAACAAGCCTTCATCCAGATTAAACAAGAGATCGCCCATGCAGTAGCTCTTGGCCCCGTCAGGACAGGGCCAGATGTGAAGAATGTGCTCTACTCTGCAGCTGGAAACCACGGTTTGTCTTGGAGTCTGTGGCAGAAGGTGCCTGGTGAGACCCGAGGCCGACCCCTGGGATTCTGGAGCAGAAGTTACAGAGGATCGGAAGGCAATTATACCCCGACAGAAAAGGGAAATCTTGGCTGCTTATGAGGGGAGTCCAAGCTGCTTCAGAGGTGATTGGCACAGAAGCACAACTCTTTCTGGCACCTCGGTTGCCAGTGCTGGGGTGGATGTTCAGTGGGAAGGTTCCTTCCACCCACCATGCCACCAGTGCCACATGGAGCAAGTGGATAGCCCTCATTACGTAGCCGCGCCCGGTCGGAAATTAAATCGCCCAGGGATCTTAGGAAATAATTACCAACTGGCCAGAGGGAGAAAGTTTTGTGTGACAGATGAGGAACAAGAACCGGTGACCCGGGCTGAAGAAGCACCACCTTACAACCAGCTACCGGCAGAGGAAATTCGCTATGCCCTGTTCACCGACGGTTCCTGTCGCATTGTAGGGACAAATCGAAATGGAAAGCAGCTGTATGGAGCCCTACACGACGGGTTGCAGAAGCTACTGAAGGAGAAGGGAGGGTCTAGTCAATTCGCTGAACTCAAAGCTGTCCAACTAGCTTTAAATATTGCCGAAAGAGAGAGGTGGCCAAAGCTCTATCTTTACACTGATTCCTGGATGGTAGCCAACGCTTTGTGGGGATGGCTGCAGAGATGGAAAGAGACGAACTGGCAGCGCAAAGGAAGACCAATCTGGGCTGCTGAAAAGTGGAAAGACATAGCTACTCGGTTAGACAAGCTACCCGTGAAGGTTCGCCATGTGGACGCCCATGTCCCCAGAAGTAGAGCTAATAAAGAACAGCAAAATAACCATCAAGTAGATCAAGCAGCAAAAATAGGGGGGTTAGAAATAAATTTAGATTGGAAACATAAGGGAAAGTTGTTCCTGGCTCGATGAGCCCATGATGCCTCAGGCCATCAGGGGAGGGATGCCACCTATAAGTGGGCACAAGACCAAAGGGTGAATCTTACCATGGACAGCATTACTCAAGTTATTCATGATTGTGACACTTGCGCTGCCATCAAGCAGGCCAAGCGAGTGAAGCCCCTCTGGTATAAAGAACGGTGGTCCAAGTACCGGTATGGGGAGGTTTGGCAAATTGATTACATTGCACTGCCACAGACCCGCCAGGGCAAACGTTATGTGCTAACCATGGTGAAAGCCACCACCGGATAGTTGGAGACCTACCCTGTATCTCACGCTACTGCCCGCAACACCATCCTGGGCCTGAAAAAACAAGTCCTTTGGAGGCATGGTACCCCTAAGAGAATCAAGTCAGACAATAGGACTCATTTTAAGAATAACCTTGTCAACACCTGGGCTAGGGAACACGGTATTGAGTGGGTGTACCACATCCCTTACCATGCACCAGCTGCAGGTAAAGTGAAGAGGTACAATGGATTGTTAAAGACCACCTTAAAAGCATTGGGTGGGGGATCCTTTAAGAATTGGGAGCAGCATTTGGCAAAGGCCACTTGGTTAGTCAACACTCAAGGTTCCACCAACCGAGCAGGTCCTGCCCAATCTGAGTGCCTTAATACAGTAAATAAAAACAAAGTCCCAGCGGCCCATGTCAGAGAATTGCTAGGGAAGACAGTATGGATTAATCCTGCCTCGAAAGTACAGGCAAACCCATTCGGGGATTGCCTTTGCTCAAGGACCTGGATGTACTTGGTGGATAATGCAGAAAGATGGGAACAACCCGCTGTGTACCTCAGGGAGATCTGACTGTGGGATGAGACAGAAGGAATATGTAAATGTTGAAGGTTTGAGCAAGCCAGAGGAAGTTTTCATATTGTGTTTAATAGTGTATATCCCAATCGTGTCAATGATCACGATATGGGATAAGGGGTGGAATGTCCTGGGTTGATGATTTGACTAACTCCCTCACCCTGCCCCCCTTGGCCATGAAGCTGTCTGCTCCCGGGGGAGGGGCTGCCTGGGCTCTGCTCATGGAATGGCCTTGGTTTGCAGCGGGCTTGGCTTGGGGGTGGTGGCTCAGCGCACAGCGCTTGGCTCTGGCTACTGCTGCGGTGGCTATCGCTGCTGTGGTGGTGGCTCGTGGCCTGGTTTGTGAGTTAGCTGTTTTTGGGTTTTTTCTTGATTTTTTTGACTTTATATTGCTTGAATTATTCGGTTTAGCTCGCTGCTGTTTAAGGCTTGCTGGCTATTCCGCTGTTTTTTTTCTCTCTCCCTCTCCCTTCTCCCCCTCACCCCCGAGGATTCAGCACCAGCTCCGGAGGAACCCTGCGGCCTGCCGTTGGACACCGGCCAGAGAAGCATTTCACCCTTCTAGTGAAGATCAAAGCGTCCCAAGTTTCTCTCTCGGTGAAAACTTTTTTGTCATCTGGGTCTGTGCTGGGAAGTATTTCTCTTGTATGTGTTAATAAATAGGTTTTTTCCACTTTTCCCCCTGAGTGAAATTTTTTTTTTTCTTATTTCCTGGGAAGCTCTTCTGGGGGTTTTTTCCCTAAGTTTGTCCAAACTTGGACATATGTATAATTATGTTGCAAAGAAAAGGATAAGTTCTCTATGTGTGGATCACTCTTAAACTGGATGTTAATAAGAAACTGGTAGTGTAAAACACCAATGATGTATTGCATAGCATAGAATTACCGAGGAAGAAGAGTCTGTGAGATGAGGTCCACAATGGAGTAATGTGGCAGTAATTCCAGTGGTTTCAGCTGAGCTGAGTCTACCTAATTTCTCTGATACCTTTGAGGAAAATTTGAAAGAATAGAAGCCGGTATTTTTCTATTAGTCTTCAGCAAAGGGAAAGAAGTAGAAAACCCAAGAGACTGGTCACAATTAGGAAGTTTAAAGTTTTATGAGAAAGACTAAACTTGCAGAATTACTTGAACATTTCTTTTTCAGCTTCTTAACCCAGCAATAGATGGGCACCAAAGATTTGTCAAATAAACTCATGGTTCTATTATACCATGTATTCCTTAAAAATATCTCTGTGCCTGAGATAAAATACCATTACTTGATCACAGACCAATCAACAGTCAGTTACAAATCAAACAAATACCTTTCTGAGTCAGGTGGTTACCATCATAAAAATCTGCTCTTAATTGCTGCTAATTCAGTGAAGAAAAAAAAAAAATTTCAATACTAAATTCCAAAATCTGTTATTAAAGAGAAGAGCAATCCTGCCTTCCAGACCACTATAACATAGCTGCTGGACATCAAAACTGGGACTAATGTCACCAAGTGTTAATGTGTCCAAATACAAACTCTATAGCTTTGAAGATGTAGTTTACCTGGAATACCACTGCAGCTGAGCAGATTAGTCAAATGTCAACAAAGTGCACTCTGCTGTCCTTGTATCAATTAAAGATGGCCAATAGTTTCAAAAGAGAAAGTAGCACTTAAAGATGCATATAGTCATTAATGATATAAAGCTATTCTTAATTATCTAAAGGTTCAAATTAGGTAGTCTAAATGCTTCAGCACTGCAAACATGGGAAAAAACAAATCCTATCATTTCCCTCACTGAGAAGCTATGTGAGCTTTATTGAAATAGTCTGTCAGCTTGCAAAGTATTTTTTCCAGTGAATGCCACTCTTTCTACAGCCATCAAAGTCTACTTCTATAGATGATTTTCTTAATTAATTACTAATTTCTTTGAACATAATTTTTAAAAAGAGACCACAGGAGCTAGCAGCAGCAACAAAGCAAAGTAAAAACCCATCTGAAGCCTCCAAGAAAAGGAACAGAATCAAGAATATCATCATAAAATATTTACCTCAAGAAGCCACAAAAGTATCATCAGCTGACATTTACTCAGGCTTAGGACTGTATAATATTCAATGAAAAAAGATTAATAGTGGATAAATCTTGCTTATGTGAACAGTCCTACTTGAATCAATCAGTGCTCTCTTCAGTAAGATGGATTTTTTTTTTTTGTTAAGTATATTAACACTCATAAAGGACCAGCACGTGAAGCCTTTCTATGGTGGTCTCAGAGATCATTTACCCTTCACATACTACCACAAACTTATTTACTTTTCCTCTCTATCCCCTGCACATTTCAGTCATTTTGTGTTTTGCCTAGTTATGATCAGTCATCATTTGACTACTCCATATTGTCCATGCACTGCTAACCTCAGTTTTGAATTGTGCATGTTACTAAATAGTTAAAAAGAAGTCCAAGAGCCTTATAAAAGCATGAAATTCCCAGGATCCCATCTTAAATGGAAAATAAATAATACATACTATTACAAAGTTATTTTGGCACAGACATCCAGAACGTCCAAATTAAATTTCAGGAGAGACCAAATACTTCAGAAGCAGCATGGGGAAATGAAGAACACTAAGAAGTTGTTCAGAAATGGAAATTCAGATAGTTGGAAGGCAGAGGTCAACTCCAGAACAGAACACAGACACAAATTACTCTAAAAGACCCTCCTTTTATTGTGATCCTGACCAAGATACACAGTGAGAAAAGCTTTTAAAAGAAACCTGAGAGTGGATAATGGTTGTCCTTCCCCCCCTTATGTCAAGAGAAACATGGTGCAAATATCTGCTGCAATCCCTGAGATGCTTCTGTTGTGGCCTGGCCCCAAAATTCTTTGGCATGACTGAAGCACAGCAAGCTCTGTTTAAGGAGTTATGAGTTGGAGAGAGGGGAATTTCCTGGTTTATATTAAATTAATTCTTCATTAGGGCGTTCATTACATTTCTGCAAGCAGTTTCAGTTTCAGTTAAAGGGATTTAACATACTTCTCTTCTGTTCCCCTGCTAAACCTGACTCTCTAACCTATCAGGTGTTCAAAACCATCTTACAAGTGTGAGGAGGAATAAAGAAAATCAACATGGCTCATTTCAGGATATTGGCTTCACTGTTATCAGTAATTCTTGAGTCATTCATCTTACAAACATAACTATCTGCAAATAACCTGCAATTTGTGAACGAGCTGCATGAATGCACTTGCTTTTATTTATACTCATCTTGTCAGAATTTATTTTGACTGGACTCATCAGTTCAACATCATTCTAACTGCTTCAGCCATCAGGTACCAGAAGTCTCTTTTCTAGGAGGTCTCCCAATCTCCTAGAACCTTGGGGCATGAATAAAAATCACAGTGAAGATAAATTAAGGAAGTCATTGGCAGTAAATAATCCAGACTTCAGTTGTCAGCCACTCTTTTCTGTCCTTTCAAGGGAAACCTGAGCTGCTTTTGCAAAGAGGTTTAGTGGTAGTCTCTGGATATCAGTCACCCTCTGCTTATTTCAGCATTTCATTAAAGTTTTCCCAATTTTTCTGTAGTCCTGGAAGACAATGCTTGTAAATTTTTGCAGGAATGTAGCAGGAATCCTAGCAGTCTATCAAAGTATAGGTCCCCTTCTGCAACCCATTAGACCCTTCTCTCTTCTCATAGTCAGCTCTGCTCCCAGGCCCCTAAAAATTTCCCACTGGCCATCACCACTGGCATAGCAACTTGCCTCACAACTTTCCACCAGACTGAAACTTCTGATAATTCTGACTTCTATTTGAAAAACAGCCTGAAAGCAAAGGAAGAATTGGTGTTTTGAAGCTAAGAAAAAAACATGAACAAGCCCCACCTGCTTATAGTCAACACTCATTATTAGCAAGTTCCTGTCAGTGCAAGCACAAATTCATCCTGTTCTTTTCCCAGTCCACAAATGGCATGAGATTTTGGATAATGCCAGTTCACTGCTCCCTGTATGCTCCCAGAGGATATGAAATAATATGAGGCAGGTAACACAGGCAACAAATGTCATGCTTAATGAAAGTTTTGGGGCTTTTCTATATTTTCAGGTGAGATTCTTCTTGATTTAGCGGGGTTACATGTCCTTGTTTTGTATTGCTTTACATTTGTACACAACACACTGCCAATATAATGGCCATTTTTTCTGTCATCGCTTTCCCCCCATTCCCTTAAAGAAATTCCTCTAAAACTTCTGGATTAAAAGTTTTACTAGAACCAATGGCAAGAAAAAATGTAGATGCATTGTAAGGATAAATTAGTTTGCTCAACACAGACCAGAATTTTAACACGTAAAATTTACTTACTACAAATTGCAACTGTTCTCCCTTTTTGGTCTCTTTACTATGCATGAAAACTAAATGGCAAGCAAAAGACAGGGAGAAAATTATCTTAAACTTTCTTACAGATATTATTAAACCAGAATGGTCCTTCTGAAAAGCACGAATATTATTTCTTATTGCTTACAAAAACATCAGCAATTTGCAGGTTATTTTAGTGCATTACAGAACTGATGGTTATGACCCCAGGAAATTAAAAATTTTAAACTTAGTTGTTCACAAAATCTTATACAAGTTTGTGATCAGAATTTAAACCTAGAATACAAACAAAAAATGAATAGCAAATGTTCATAAAAGACCATTTTCATACAATTCAAGAATTATTAAAATATTGTGAACAGTTATTTCATATAATGAAACCATAGAATCATAGATTCCTCATCTAGGTTGGAAAAGACCTTTAAGATCATTAAGTGCAACCATAAATCTTACATTGGTATATCTCTTTCAGGCCTATTTATAACAAGAGAAAATTCATTAGCATTGTTATTAATTTAATATTTGGCATCATGTACTGTTCAGTATTCTTATTTTAAAACTAACAATAATGGTGCTTCAATGTAAGAAATTAGACCAGCCATACACAATAGAAACTCACACAGATTTACAAGACAATGAGTTGCTCAGCACACACTGAATTCACTTAAACTTCTAAAAATTCAATTGACTTGAAAGCAGTATCACACAGACCTTCTTTTTCTCTTAGTATTCCTGTAGAATAGTACTTGGTAAGCCAGATACATTCGTCACTGGAACAGTAAGGACCAGCAAAGGCTATAAAAATCAAGTTAATGACTTTTTGCCTATGACAGGCCCATCAGATTTGGAATCCATTTCATTCACTTTTTAGTGATGATCAAATTTTTCATTCTATTGAATTTCTCACATAATCTCTCAAGAATTTTCTAGACATTAATAACCTGTCATCACGAAGGTGTGGTAAGTAAAGGCCTAGTTTTCAGAAAATTGTTACAATTCTGGCACCATGCAACAAAAGCAAGAAAAGCAATTTATTTGCTAACTAGAAGTGGAATACCCTCTCATAAAGACAGGAAAACACCACTACTTTATTGTGATGTGTAATTTTACATATTTCTATAATGGCTATATACAATACACTTAATTTATTTTCAGACAGTAGAAGGAAAAAAACCTAATAAAAACCATGAATAGTCATTTTCCGTCTGGACTAAGACATTGCCATTCAGAGTAAATAGAAGCTATTACACGTTTAGTGATTTATTCATCAGCATTATCCTGTGAGGGCAGATTGCATTAATACAGACAAAACAAGCAAGATTGCCAACATTATGTTTTGCTGAACAGATATATAAGAAATAACTCTTAAGTTTTATTTACTTGATCTAGTTTGGGGGAAGAATATGAGCATATTACTATACAGCAAGTTTTGAGAATTCGAATATGAAGTGAGTGTATCAAGTCCCTGCAGAGGGTCTTTCAAATTATTAAAGTAACATAGAAAAAACACTTTTTCCATATGAGAAATTCTTGTAACAGCTAGACAGTGAATTCAGAAACAAATTCTAAGGTTATATTGCTCTGTCTGTCTAGTAGCAATTTTCTGCATTTTATTTTCACTTTAAGGATTTACCTTAGCTCAGCTATAAGAACTGAACTAAAGAGTATAATAAAATCTCATATATTTCAAGCTACCATCCAAATTTGGAGACTGGATAGAAAAGGATTATGTGAAACTTGCTCACCACCTTTGTTTTATTTCCATTACACATACAATCCTGCAGATATAATAAAACATTATAAGGGACAAGGCTGAAGAATCACATTAAGATGCAATCTCATGAAAGGTTAAGAGGCCATGAATGAAGACAGACTTTTTTATTAAGGACTTGGGATCATAAATACAATTATTCACAAACAAAATCCATTCATCAAAAGTGAGCTGAGACTAAAGCTGCATTTCAGTGGAGCCCAGCTTTTCTGTTTAATGCTAATAAATACATCAGTATATTCAATTTATATTACAGTGGGAAGAGAAAGCCACAGACTATGGCAGGAGTGGGCTCAGTACCTTGTAAAACTGCATCCGTCTTTTTTTGGTGCAACCTTATCACAGAATAGACTTTACCTAGTAGGTTCACTCGCAGACAGATTGTTTGAAGATGATTAGAAACCTAGTTGCAAAATGGAGCTCAGTAATGCCATAGCTATATGATACAAGTGCTGTCCAAGGATTTAGCCTCATTTTGCAGTGAAGAGGCTCCATGGGCAGTGTTGGCACAAACTCCGTGCACCCCTGGGATGAATGTTTCTAGCAAGAAGGCAACTCTATTTCTCACACAAAGTTCCTGAAGAAAACAGGTGCATGGCTTCAATGCTCTTGAAGTAAGAAAAATATAGCAGTCTACAAAAAATATCATTTAGAAGTAAAAATAAACTCTCCGTTAAATGCACACATTTAGAAATAGCCTAATGCCTGCTTCTAAGAGGCAGAGGTACTTTACTCATTAATATATGCTAAGGAAGCTTCATATAAAATTTATCTCTATATCTACATATATATATATTTATATTTATATATATTTATATATATAGATATCTATCTATCTATATATATATCTATCTAGATATCTATATATATCTATATATATCTATATCTATATAGATATAAATATAGTTATAGATATAGATATAGATCTCCAACTTGGTTCACACTGAAACACTGTTTAAAAGTTTGTGTCTTCAGTTATTGAAATGTGGTTTGGTGTACTAAATTATTTTAAAATTGTAGTCTCATTACTTCAATAGGCCAAGAAGTGGCTGACTTCATTCCCTGATCATCTGTAGCATACTGAGCTTGTGGAAGTCAGGTGGCCTCTGTGCATTGCAGTCAATCTCAGAGGATGAGGCTATAAATTATTGTTTTCTTCTCTGTAAAGATCTTCTGTTCCTAGTGCCACTTAACATTCCAGAGAATTACGGTGTGGGTAAGGTACCTGATGATCCTGCCAAGTCCTTTGTGTCAAGGGTTCTGGCTGCTTAAATGGGAAATCTGCAAATGGGGAACTTTTGGAGAGGCCACAAGGGTGACAGACATTTTGGTGTACCATCTAGATGCCATTTCGCAGCAACTCTGCTAAGTTCCTCCACATTAACAACATTTTGTCTGTGAGGACAATAAAATTTAAAAGCCCCAAGAGCTTAAGAAATGAGAGATGTCTGCATGCTGCAGACCCAGATACTCCAGCCTGCTTTCTTTTTGCTCAAACTTTATTCACGCCAACTCTCAGGGGAAAATTAATGAGAAAAAACTCATCTATCACACTGCACTTGACTGTCCTTGACTTACATACTTGTACTGGCATCTGTTGGAAAGCTAATACTGGTTCTCAGAGCAAAGATGGGGATTGCCAACAAAAGAACAAGAGAGCCGTACAAACTGCTATGCACCTGACAGTTCATTGAGAATTTGTGAAAGGATAAAACAGGAAGGAAAAAATTCTAAGAGTCAAGAATTTTGTAGCTAGTAAAATACAGAGTTTTTTGTATTATAACTGGGATTGGGAGAAACTGTCTTCTTAGGCCAATCCAGCACCTGACAAAAGAATTACAATGCCCCCTGTAACTCGCCCTTAATTAACTCCCTCCTAACTGAATTATTTTGAGAGAGTTAATCAGGAGTTACATGTAGATAAACTAAGGATACAAAAGAGGCTCTTTGTCTTTATCTTTCTAGGGTAGCTTTATTTCATCGTGGTCTTGGGAACAAAGAGGACAAAGGATCTCAGCTAACGGTTTTTCTAGGAAGTAGACCTAGTGCAACTATTAAAAAGCTGCCACAAGAGGAAGGGAATATACTGTTATATATATTTATCTGGACAAGGCCAAAAATCAATGGACAGGAATTAATGAGGACACTTGGATAACATGATAAAATAAAATTTTCCTAGCCATAAGCATAGATAAAAATTTAAATATTTCACAAAGAAGGGAAATAGATTCCACTATTAGAAGATTTGAAAAACCATACTAAAGAACCGCAGTGCCAAGAGCAGCTGAGTAACAGTTGAGTACATAGCTTTCTGCAGTCCTTTCTCAGTCAGTTTTTTGATTATGATTCAGTAAGTGAACTTCTAAAATGAGACTCATCAGCGGAGGTAGACTTGAGACATTGGCTACACAACTCTTTCTTCTGCTGAGGGAAGCAAAGAGGACTAACATAAATAAGAAAAGACTGGGGCAAGAGTGCACGGGTGCACAGCAGCTGGTTGGGCTTTTTCCCAGTACAAAGAAGATCCTGTTGCGGGTATGTCTCGCAACAATAAACAGGTACTTCTTCAAATTATCTGATATATTTATTACCCAAAAATGCTCACAATAGGTTCCCCGGTGCAGCAAAAGTGCACTCATAAGCAGAAATAAATTATTCTGGGCACTATGTACCCCCCAAGTGGCAGTGAGAAGTGAAATAACCTTCCCCTCTGGAAGAAGGCCAAAAATTGGAATAATTTCTTTCTTCCACCAATCTGAAGCCAGGGTAGGAGCAGAAAGTAGCTCTAACCTTATTGCTTTGGGGATTTCATGACAGCAGACTCCAAAAATGATAACTGATTTTCTAGACAGAGGAATCATAAAACTTTTGAAGCTCAGACAGATTTAATCTTCTGCATTTATAAGAAAATTAGTTAGCATACTGAAAGCTGTTTGATTATTCAGACACAATCTATCTTTGGCAAATCCTTAGTTCATTTTCTACCCTTTTTTCTCTATCTCTGTTTCTTTAATTACAATTTGTCTGGTGCATATCCTTCACCCACAGCAATTATAACAAGCCTATAACTGCCTTCATTATCTCTTCCTTCAAGATCTTTTTTAAGTCCTTGCATTATGCTGAGGTCAGACTAATGACACTATAGTTGTCCAGATCACTATTTTACAGTGTCACACAAGGTTGGACATGATATGGATTAGAACTAAAAATAAACATAAGGAAATACACTGGGTAGAGCTGAAAGAGGAATATCTGGCTGCAACTGAAGACCTTCATAAAGCCATAAATTTTCCTTCCCAATCCTTGAAACAAAAGTACAAATGTCCTGAAATAATATGCAGTCAATAAGCAGTTAACAGGTATTCCTCCTCTTCTAGAGAATAAATATCTCATGCTGCATAATCCTGAAATAGAAATTAAATTCAAATATGCAATGTGCAAGATCAACCTCTGAGCAAACACTCCAAGATTTTTATAAGTTTAGAATTCATCAATCAAATAACTAAGGCGGGGAATGACTGTTAAATAACAAAAAATTACGAAGAAATGAGAAAGTGGTTATAAAGACTAAACATAATGTGATGTCCATTTAGAAAAACATGTCCTACTACCTATTACTCTTACATCACTAATATTCCTACTGTAAAGAAAAGATACTTGACAATAGAATTGGTAACATTATTACAGCTCAAGCAATGATGAGATTTCACTTAGAGTACTGTTTTACAAATAGATAAGCTGAACTGAAACAAAAACAAGGGCCTTTTTAGATTTTGATCTTAATTGAAAGCCTACTTTGGAAAAGAAGCTAAAAAAGATTGATCTGATTAGTCAATGAAATTTGGGGCTGAGAAGCAATATCTTTACTTGCTTAAAAATACTTCTATCAGTAAAAATGTAAATAGGTACAGAACAAAAATAAATATAAAATTCCACAAGAGATCAGAGTAAGTTTCATAAATTCTGGTGCCAATAGACAACATAGCCTCCCAGCAGAAAGGGGCATAGGAGACCTTGTCAGGAAGGTAGGAGTAAACTGAAGGGCAGATTTAGCATCACAATCTTCCATCCCTCAAGGGAAATATGTAGCTTGGTGGAATGACCAGATCACCTACTTTGAGGGAAAAATTTCCCACAGCAAGGAAGTCAGTGGGAAATCCAAAGGAGGGCGAAAAATAAAGGCATTTCAATACTTCACACTTATGTAAAAGCTTTTCAGATCCCCATTAAACATGTTGGCAGCTCCTTCTGAGTTAAGCATGTTCCTCTCATGAAAATGCAGTGAAATTTAAGGGACTCAGATATTAGTTTCAGTGAAATATCTGTCAGGATACTGTGATTTCACTGCTTAGATCCCTGTCCAACTTGGCCTTGAACGTTTCCAGGGTTGGGGTATTGCTCTCTAAGCAACCTGTGCCAGTGCTTCACAAATCTCATTGGAATAAATGTCTTCCTTGTAGCTAGCCTAAATCTACCCTTTTACTTTAAAACCATTTCCCCTTGTCCCATTTCAAGAAACCCTGGTGAATAGCTTGGATCCATCTTCCCTGTAAGATCCTTTAGGTACTGGAAGCAGCTCTAAGGTCTCCCAAACCCTTCTCTTCTCCAGGCTGAACAAACTCAGCTCTCTCAGCCTGTCTTCATTACACAGGTGCTCCAGCCCTCAGAGAATCTGGTCTGCTCTGGACTTCCTCCCACAGATCCGTATCCTTTCTTTGTTGGGGGCTACAAGGACAGACACAGGACTGCAGCTGGGGTCTTACCACAGTGGAAGAGAGAGAGAGAATCACCTCCCTGGATCTGCTGGTCACATTTCCTTTGATACAGCTCAAAATACAACTCTTGGCATTCTGTGCTGCCACAATGCCATGTCATGTCCAGCTTGTCACCCACTGGTACCTCCAAGTCCTTCTCAGCAGGGCCTCTCTGAATCCCTGCACCCTCCAGCCCATATTATTACCCTGAGGGCAGGTTCCTCAGTGAGTCCTACTGACTAATTCCTTGAAGAGCTGAAAATTTCCTTTCTTAAAATTCAGGGTTCTGAGTTTACTCTTTGCCTGGCCCGTATCACTCAGGACTGCAAACTTCACTAGTGCATGACCCCCACAGCCCAGGCTGCCTCCTGTCTTGACATCACCAACCTGCTCATGTTGGAGCACTAGGTGCCTTATCACATGCCCTCTAAAAGGGCTGTCTATTACCTGGCTTAAGAAGTTAAGATTTAGAGACACAACACTTGTCTACAGCTCTTCAATGAAATAAATTTTAATTTGCACTTAAATAGTGATTGACTGCTACGACTAATCTGCATTTTGTCTTTTCTCTTCCTAAAACTTGACATCCCACAATAATGAAGCGACACAAAAATTTACTACAATTCCAGTAAGAATATTTAATTGTGAGGAAAAGGACTTTTTGCATGTCAACTTAAAATACCCTTAAAATACTTGATAAGATTGAGCTTCTAACAATTGGTTTAGATATTAAAGTTTCCAAGTCAAATATAGTTATAAAAGGAAATTATGGGGGGGAAAAAATGTTTAAAAAGTAAAAATACTATTGGTCTGAATGTGAATCTGGGACAAAACATTCAAGGGTGAATGTGGTTGAGCACATGTTTAAATGCTGCTCACAGTAGAGATTATTTTTTCATTTGTTCCAATGCTGTTTTCAATAAGAATACAATACTAATCTATTAGATAAAAATCACTGTGAACACATCAGTGTTAATGGAGAAATGTCAGCTTTTGCACAACCTAAGAAGCCAAAACCTCACCTTGTGAATTTTTCAAGGACATCTCCACAGATAAGATCATGGCCGTGACAGGATCACACACATCATGCACATTGTTGTCAGATTAATTTTCACCTTGTCTTGTTGGAAAAACAAATGCAAAAATATTTACATCTTTAGTTAATGTTTTCATGGTAAAGGTCAATTATTTTTGTAAAATGAGAATTCATGTTATGGGTATTTTAAAGGTACCGTGCAAGAATTCCTTTTTATGAAAATTCAACATTCTTACTGGAACTGTAGTAAATTCACAATAATTGAGCCTTAGGATAATATTAACATTGTAACATCCATTCTTTGCTCTTTTAATAAACATACAGATTCCTTTGTTGGCTGGGTGAACACATTTGGCTTTCAAAACTTCCCTGTCTAGAAATTGTATGTCTGTTGACTCTTCAGTCCATAATTCAGAGAACACCTCACACATACAGAAATGAAGTTGTCTCGCTGATTACAGAATCATACACTTTTAATAGGAAAACTGTTTTCAATTTAGCTTCTGTGTACAAATAAAAGTCATCATTCCAGGTGTATTAAGTGCAGATTTAGGAAAAAAAATATGTGCATAAGCAAAATTACATTTTCTAATTACAGAAATGTACATAATTTAAGAGGTAATTGACCAACAAATGTTGTGTGTGAATCTGTTTAACCAAACTACATAAGTAATTTATAAAGTGGGAATATAGCTAAGATAATAATTTAGAGAGGCAGTATAAATAGTAATTAAGAGCAGTTTGAATGTTTGCCTGTTTTCCTATAATCTTTCCATGTAGATGTCATAAGGAAAAAGGAGGAGAGGAACCTAAAACCTGCAACAAATCTAAGCATGAAGTTACATCTCAGATTTTAGGCAGACACTTCTGCAGGAAGCTCAGAGATCTGCCCAGAAAAATTCAACTGGACATAACCAGGTCCTTAAGGAACACGTTTCCAAGCAAAATCTAGGAGCAACACCTTCAACACTAAGCCAACTGTGTACATAGTGCTAATGCTGTTGCCTTTCCAATGAGAAAGAAACACAAAGTCCGAATAAATCCAGACAATTTGAACGTCACTGCTCTTTGCCCACTGACATGACAGCCATCATCTCTGCCTCAGCACTGACAGGGAGTTTATTCATCAAAACCAAAACCACCTTAATTGAGAAACTTCCCTCTTCTGGTCTGAGGCACCTCAGGATGTTTAAACGCTTCTGGCTCCAACTCCACCTCAATGATAAGCAAAAAGAGTTTGATAGGTACCCTTCATATTTAAAAAATGCCTTTTTGAAATTTTGAAATTATTAGGACAGTCCCAAAATCTTTTAAATCTGGAAGATTGCAGATTTGAATGTTTGCATCAGTATTCTGTAAGTGCTGTTATCAATCTTACATGGGCTTTCTCAAGGAATATCAATTTGCAGCAAATGGAAAATCTCCAGAACAAAAAAACCCCAAATAAATGTATCTAAAAATAAAATAAATTAGTGTATCCAAAATAAAATAAAAAATGCAAAATAAAAAACCAAAATTAATAATAATATAATGTAATGTAATGTATTGTAATGTAATGTAATATAATATAATGTAATATAACATAATATAATGTAATGTAATATAATATAATATAATATATATAAATAAATGTGTCCAAAAAATACAAATTCAGGTCCAATTTGAATGTGACTTTGAGACCTGACATTGCAGGTGAATGCCTTTATCACTGGATATTCTTCCCATCTTGTTTCTCACAGAAGGTTTTGAAAAGCCTTGGGTTTATCCCACTGTCGTACAGAATCATTTCTGAAATTTCAGGAAAAAAAAAAGCCTGTTCTGGAAGAGAATTCCTGTACACAGCTGTGTCAGATGCTGGATTCAAAGCTGCATTTGCATGTTCTGCCACTCTGTCTTGGCATCTTTTCCAATGCTTGGTGGCTGTGTATGTCTGAGCCCTGAGCACTTCTCCAGCAACACACCAAGCCTTCCTCAGGTAGAAATCAAGGTGCAGTTACTTCTGCATATAATAGGAAAGCACTTCTGCATAAAGCTTGTGGTACTACTTCACCTTCGTGCCCTTCCAAGACTATTATGAAAAATAAATTGTCAGGAAGTTTCCTACACTTATAACACAGCTCTGCTATGTGCTGATTTGGCTCACTCCATGGCAGCTATAATTAAAAGGTGTCCTAAAAAGCAAAAATGTTTATTGTTGGCTATTGCTACCTTTTAGTTTCCTCATTTATGCTTATATTTTTCAGCTGAATGTATAAACCTGTACTGAAGAGTAAAGAATAACCTTCCCTAAGAATGGAGCACAACAAAAAAGAATAATTTAAGGAATTGGCAGGGTTGGTGGGAATGGGGGAAAACATTCAAGCCTCATAAGGGAAGTTACTGTAAGAATGTAAGCAAAACAATCCAATCCATACAGTACAGAGGGAAATTCTGCAGTTATGCAAGAAACAATGTGTCCAGGTAGTATGGGGTGAATCAGATGAACAACTTGGCATGGCAGGATGTGCTAACTTCACTATAAATCCCCCCCTTTTTTTTTTTTTTTTTTTGTGAGAAATATGAATCCTGCCCATGTATTACCATTGTGTGCCCATTCATATCCCTCTGGAAAACATTTATTTTGTGCAAGTCTGTACTTAGATCTGAACACCAATTCAGCCACCAGATAAAAATTCTAAGTTATCCTTTGGAAAAATACTGGTAACCTTTAAAATGTAATTGCTTTTGCAAACTGACAACTAATTATCCAAAAGCGAAATGCACATTAGGCATTCAAATAATGAAATGTCAGTCAATATAATAGAAGTGTCACTTTAATTTTTTACGTTCAGAAATTATTTTAGTCTCAACATTAATCTATATCTGCATAGGCAAATGTATTTTGCAATTATGCTTATTCACATAAAATAAAATATTACAAAGCTGTGCTATTTCTACCTACAGACTGCTTTCTTATGTCCTTGAACTACCACTGGTATTGTTAAAGATACAAATACTACTACTATTAACAGCTGCTTCAAGCCTGCATTTATTTTTAAGTGCCCTCTGCAGTATTTTGCTGCTTTCCAAGGGAATTTTCTGTCCACTAATGATTGCTAGAACATACTTATTTTACTGTGTAATGAATCTGGAAGTCAGACATCCTTACACAGAAACAAACCATGTTAACATTAGGATTGTGAGGTCTGAAAACATGGTTCACCATGAAGCTCCAAAAATTAGTTACCTCAAGGATGTGTTCCATTTCCCTAAATAATCACAACAAGATTTTTTAAAAGGCAAGATTAAGGATAGTTTACTTAAAACATAGGTTTTTAGCAACGGGAAATGATAAGTGAACAGTCAAGACTGTTTGGTAGCATCTTCCCTTGACATCTCCACATCAGATTCTTTAAGATCCCTGCCAGTTCTGAGGCTAGCACACTTGCACCCTCCTCATGGATGCTCAAGGAGGCTGTCTCAGGGAGGGGAGCATGCCCCAGTTACATGTGCCTTGGTGCAGCTAAACCCTGTCAAGGGACACACGAGAGCAGATGCTCAAGCCTTCTTTCTCCTTGTCCCTCCAGAGCAGAAAGGATGCTTCTTACCCCTTGTTTCACTTTACAGACTCACTCCCTGAGATAGGGCATGGCTATGTTGCATGCAAACACAAGACTCAGTTTTTTCCACTTTTAAATATCAAAAAAGGTATTAAATATGGCAATGCAAACAGTGCAACTGAGAATGCACTCCTTTGAGTACTGTAACATTTGCACCCCAGAACAACTGGTTTTTTTAGAGAGCCCTAAGTATATCACATATGTGTAGAAATAAACTTGTCTGCTGTAGATTTACATACTGCCTGTGTATATTCGGATTCATGTAGACTGATGCAGATTAAAGCAATTAAAATATTTTCCAAAGCCCATAAGTATATTTTATACCTATGTATATATAAATACTCATCTACACGTATACGTATTCTCTTGTGAGGGTACAGGCATAGGTGAGTATGTGCACAATAAATCAGAATTCGATGTGAGCAAAAGAAACAAAATGAGTTCAAAATTATACAGATGTGAAACTAGTACTCATGCTGTAATACCATATTTTAACAAACAATTTAAAAGTACAAAATAAAATGTGGAGTTTTTGAATAGAGTCAGAAATGCAGCCCTGTTCCTAACACAATCATCATTTTACCTGTAAAATTGATTCTATTGCAGCTGCATCCCTGCTTAGGGTAGCACTGTATGTGGGCACAAAAATACACCTTCTGTATATTTTTTGGTAACAATAGTTACTCTAACAGGTTGTCTTTTTTTTAATATAGTTAGCCACTTCTTAAAATGCTTTATTTCCTATCTCTATCCCAGAATGGTTTCTATCTAATAAGTTATAGAACCATAGAACCATAGAATGGTTTGGATTAGAAGTGACCTGAAAGAGCGTAGTTTCAAACCCCTGCCATGGGCAGGGATACCTTTCACCAGACTCAGTTTTTCAAAGCCCTGTCCAACCTGACTTTGGACATTTCCAGGGATGGGGCAGCCCAGCTTCTCTGGGTAACCTGTGCCAGGTGCCTCACCACAGTCATAATGAAGAATTTCTTCCTAATATGCAATATTAAACTACTCTCCTTCAGTCTGAAGCCATTTCCCCTCGTCCCTTATGCCCCCTTGCACACTCCTCATACGGTTTCCCCACCAGACCCTTCACTATCCCAATTGCCCTCTTCTGGACATTCTCTAACACCTTAATTTCTTTTTTATATTGAGGTGCCAAAACTGCACACAGGACTCAAAGTCAGGCAGAGCAGGACAATCCCCTCCCTTGCCCACCCAGAGGTGTTGTGCCTGATGCCCCTCAATACATGGTTATCATATGTACAAATAACCATCTGGCCCCAGCACAACTCTGCACCCCATTCAGGCCTCTCATCAAGGCCTATCTGAGCCATTCTGCACTCATTTTGGTTTTGATGAGGATAAAAATAATATTTCCTAGATTTTTCAGGGCAACATTTTAACTTAAATAACTGAGAACTTAGAGTACTAATTTGTCCCTGTAAGATGTACTGAGAAACATGTATAGCATTTTGGAAAACAAAAGGCCTTGATTGGTCAAAATTACAAGTTTTTTGGAGATGGTATGCAGAGTTTTTATTAAACTTACTAGGTGGGCACACAGATTTGTAACTTTACACTAACTCAGATACTAATTTAGCCACATATTTTACAGGAAAAGCAGGAACAGAAATAGGTAGTTTAACTCCTTTCACCCCTCTTACTAATTTTTCATTACAATAACTCTTCAGTCAATTAAAAAACCAAGAATTATTAATTACTCCATCTCCATGTATATGCAAATTACTGAACTTCTTTATTTAACATATATATAGCTCTAATTTAATGAACTCACAATGAGACTCTTGCCTGATTCATAACATGCAAGAATAAAAAAGAAATTGCCTTTGTAGTTGTGAAAATTGATAATGCAGTTCATTCTCGAGGTACCCTGCAGATGCAGGCACCATTTTTTAATCATCCTGATCAAGATATCTGTAAGACTTCATTGAGCATCTCTCCATCCCCATGTATCTGTGCCTAATACTAAGGAAAACCAGATAGCACAGTAAGAGCCACAGCCACATCAGGTCATAGGGGTAGGTGCACATCTGAGAACCAGAGCTATAAACACAGAGAGCATACAGTTTATGTATGGTAACAGATGCAGGAAAGTGTAATTTTTATGTTCTCACAAGCACAATATTTGGAGTTGTCTTCAACTTTGGTATTTCCCATTTTGTTCTGGTGCTTAAATGTACACTGTTCCTTCTTTGTTGGATAACTGTAATTGGGCAGATAAACCACAGTTATGCTTTTCTTTTATAATGGAAGATTCATATTTATTTCCAGAAAACATTCACATAATAAAATGCAGTATTAATAAACATTAATGATGAAGGCTTGAAACCTATTTTTGATAGCATTTGTGCCTGCAACATGCAGCAAGGCAAACATCTGTTGTAAATAACACAAGGGAGGTAGAAATGTGACCATTCAGTTTTCTAAACAGAAATTTTAGTAGCTGATTTCTGAGCTATTCATCAAGCTCTTTTCTTCAGCAATAGAATAGGAAAAGGAGCAAGAATGGCTGGGTAAACATCCCGTCTCTGCTTCCTCTGTAAAAAGACAGAGTTAGCTCATGCATTTTAAATACCTACAGAGCCAGTTGTTATGAAGACTATGCTTTGATGCTATGTTGATATCTCTGTGATTATTTGAGTAATTTCCATGGAAAGGGAAAGAGCAAGAAACACTCTCTTATATTATTCCATGGTAAAATGGGAAGATGGAGCAGCCATGAAGCAGATATTCTCAATGAACTGCTTTAGTCTCCCTCCCTCCCTCCTTCCTACAGACATTCCCAAGATTTGGTTATGTAATAGTGCTATTTTGGAGGTCAGTGAGCTGTGACTAGTTTATAGCAGGCTTTTTCAGTGAACCAATTTTAATTTTTAGTAATAGTAAGCAGACCAACCATAAACAGAAAGAATAATTTTGTGATGACAGTGATGAATTTCTTGCCATTTCCTCTATCACAGTAAGAAAATGGGAAATACATCTGAAAAACATTTTCTTCTGCAGATTCATCATCACTAGATCATATTTTATTGCTATTATATGAACACTATTGAGATACTTGTGCTTAGAGAACACTCTCTCATTTTTGCAATTTCCCTTCTATAACTCTAGAATTTCAGTTAATTTCTGCCTCATTACTTTAATATAATTCCTCACTGATGAGAATCTTAGGAGAAGGGACACAATTTATGACTTCAGTTCCTCTTCATAAAAAGATTGTAAAAATATGTAAAAAAGTGATTGAGTCCAACAGAAAAAGGACAGGCATGAAAGGCTCAGCCCAGATCTATTTATTTTTTATTTTTTCTCCCTTGTACCACTGAATGACCAAAGGAAACAAAAAAAACCTTCATATATCAGGAAAAAAAAACTAATAAAAGGAAGAACACAGTATGAGATTGATTTTGATTTTTTTTTACTAGAACCACCAGATCCTCCTAGGGATAAAAGACCAAAGATAAGGATATATGCTAAAATTAACCTGGTAATAGATCCAGAACTTTTGCAACAGATAACTGCAGTACTAGTTTTGGACTCGAAAAACTACGTAGGTGTTATCACTACCACAAAATTAACCCAAAGTAGAAAAATTAACAGAAAACGCACAAAACAAGCTAAAGTCATTTTTAAACGGCATAGTCCTTCCTCATTGACAATATGCAATTAATCCTCTCCTGTCATTTATATCCCCAGCGTCATGCTATATTGGGCATTCTTGGCACTAGAAGTCACTTAGAACAATTAACACTCAACTATCCATTTCTCAGGACTGTGTGCTTTCTATGTTTTTATGCACACGAGGAGCAGCTGTCAGATCCACCTTTCAGCAGCTTAACAAGCACTTAGATGCTCTCTCCAGGTTCAGTAGCTGCTCACAGTTAGGCTGCTTTCAATTCAGTCAAGGGGTTGAACTCTTGCTTCTTCTCTAGCAGTAGCCTTGCAAAATTATCTCAGCTGGAAATTAGTCCCCACTCCCTAAATTTTCATCTCTGCCTTTAAGTAATGGATTTTGTGCCAGACTGTGCAGAAGTTTCCAAAAGTGATTTCAGGACATATGGGAAATTCAGTCTCCAACTTTGTTAGTTGATGAACACTGGGGGTCATCTAATAACGGCACGATCAACAGTTTCAGCACTACCACTGTGCAACCAACACTTACTTCTTAGGACATGAAGTGAATGGAAGTACTGTTATGGCTAAACACTTTTATGGATCAGGGAAATGGGGAAGGAGTAGGAAGACAAGAGACCAGAAGTTTCACAGTACCTTTCGGCTTAGCTCTGTGCTAAGTACTCAGTGCTGGATGAACCCTAGCACAGATATGGAAGAAGCAGGGCTTAGAGTGGGTCTACTCACCCAAAATACTAGGAAAGAAATACAATTTCATCAAAGTTCTGCTGATTACAGACAGGAGGAAATGCCACTATAATGGGTTATGCTACCTTTTACAAAATTGTGCTCACATGCAGTTACCCTGTGGGTTCTTGGGCCTGCTAGCAAACATCGTCTTTGAAAGCACATAAGTAGAAGCATATGGATCCCCTAGTGAGCATCTTGCTAAGATAACCCCCACAAAGAAACCACTCCACATCTCGTGATAATTTGTAATTGCTGAACTTCCAGCTAATAGTATTCCTTTCCCAGGGCTCTGTGAGCTGCTGTTTGTAACATTATATATGTTGTGAGTGACAACCAGCTGAGCTGGCACCTATAGCCTGTGGGAAACAAGACTTTAGTTCGCACATCCTTTACAACCATTTTAAGCACAGACTAGTGCTACCCACTGATATAAGGAATAACAGTTGTGGAACTGCCTCTTGAAAATGCTACAGCTAAAATAAAGCTGCCAAGGTGTCCTGATAAAGGCCATCTTGTTTCTTGCAGAGAACATTGTCATAAAACTAAATGCTACAACAGGAGCAGACAGCATGCCAAGCAGATGCTGCTGATCAGAAATGTATCCAAAATAACTAAATCTCCTGAGCCTGGAAATTCTTGCTGGAAATTCCATTTCAATAACCTTTCCAGCACTGGCACTCTGGGACCTGGAAAGTAGTCTGTTCTCTTGGTCTTGTTAATTCCTAGATTTATACTCACTTTTGTGTTTGCCCCAAATAAGTCAGATTGTACTCAATCACAGTCTGAACTACAGAATATTTCCTTACTCAGCTGAGTGGTGTTTCATCACAGAGAAATAAAAAAGGCTACAAAGATGTAGCCTTTTTTTTTTTTTTTCAGAACCAAAGCTTGCTATGCCTATTTTTTTTATTACTACTCCATTTTTTAGGAACCTAGTTAGACCAGGAAAATACTACCAGTTACCTGTCTATCTGTGAAAGCTTATCACTAAAAAAAGAAGAAATACACCAGATTAGACCCAAAAACAGCCCCCCAAAAATAAGCACATGTGCAGAAGAGAATTCCACGAATAAATCTGTTCTGGTGCAAGTATAGCAGGGAGAAAATTTTTCCTGAGCAAAACACAACTAGATCTTGAAAAATCCTTCACATTGAAATTAAGTTATACCTATATACCTGGGAAAGCTCTATTAAGTATTGTAGTCAAAGAAACTATTCTGATAGAAAAAGGAGAGTATTCCTGTACTCACATGTTAAAAAGTCTTGGACTGGTTCTTCAGTATTTGCCATTTAGAATTCACTTCTAATTTTCTTGCCCAGCACAGCAATCCTGCCAGTCTCAGTTACAGGTGCACTGATAGATTACTAAAAGATCCTGAGGAACAGTTCTAAGTTCATTTATGATTTCAATTGTGTTCTCAGAAGGATAGTATCAGGGTTTTTTTGACCCTATCTAGTTTTATTCTATTATTTTTGAGTTCTTAGAAGGAAAGGGCCAGATTCCCACATTTGTCCTTTCCTTATTGGAAGCCTCCACAGTGAAGATGAGGCATTATCAGAAGATGTTATGTCACTGTTGGCAGGCAGCGACACCAAGACTGGCCCAGCCAGGGAGGTGCATGGCAAAAATGGAGAGATGGGAACAATGAGAACGAGCTGGAAAACAAAAGAATTTACTAATGGTTAAAATGAAAAACGAAGAAGCCATGCACAGTACAACGGATCATACCTTGAGGACCCTGTAATCAAGAAGTCACAACAATGTATAGGGTGAGGTAGAGAGTGCAGGGTCCAGTCAATAACGAGGATATGAAACAGAACCATATATATGCGCAACAGGCAGTCAGCCAACCATGTATCAAAACTAAGAACATAACCTTGTAACAAACCGATTAACCTATTGGCTCCCATGAGACAACTCTTCTATTCTCTCACCCTAATGTAACGATGTTCTCTCACCTAGCTGGGTGCTTCCCAGGGTCAGAGGCTGATTCTCTCTGCATATGCAGGTGAAGTCACTCCCCTGTCCATCCCCACCAGACCCTTTTCTACAGTGTTATAATGTCAGAATCACTGATCTCCTAAATCTTTGTAATCTTGACACTGCTATATATTAAAAGATAAATGTAAACAATAGCCTTTAACAGTAGGAATATGTAAGAAGAGAATATGATCTGGCAAATTTAAAGTTGTAGTTTAATTCCTGTATACCATTAGATAGCTAAGTTAACCATCAATCCCTGATAATGACTCATTCATTTATTTAGCCAGCAGGGCTGATGTTCCACTTTTTGGTGGATTATCAATGAGAGTCCTGATTAAAAGGAAAACAACTATTCCTTCCACATGTTTATACAAAATAGTTAAGAAAAACTGACTTTCACAATGAAAAATGTTGTCAAATTTCATATAGGGTTTTTTGCAATAATAATTTTGAATGCCGTAGTAGGAAGCTGATTTGACCTGCTCTTAATGAAGTAATTTAGCAAAACTGAAATTTACTTACATATTATTTTAATAAAATCTTGAAGCTTGAGCAAGTTACCTATTGCCTGTAAAAGGCAATTTCACTCAGGAGTTTGAGAAATGGGGCTCAGTTTCAGAAGTTGAACCTTTGTCCATAACAGTGCAAATAGACCAATTTTTATGAAAATTGCAGAATTAGAGGGTGAAAAATTGCCTTGGCCAGTGTCCATTTCAAATTCATAGTTGTTGCTGAAGGCTGATGAATGGGTTTTACACATCATTGCTACACTGAAATCCCCATGTGAAACCTATCCTGCCATACGAGAGAAGGAGCACAGCCCAACAGCGCAGGATTCCATCAGTGAGCATGTTCTTCCTCAGGGTTACAGGATGCTGTTGCAGTCCCCTCACTGGTTTAAGGACAGCCAAAGAGGTGACCTGGAGCAGCAGGTGGTGACACTGGTGCTCTGAAGTATGTGTGAACTACACACATCCTGCTACAGGAAAAACCCACATTGGTACCTGTGTTGGTTTCACGTGCTGGGGAGGATGGGTGGATTTGCCTCAGGGAGGGCTCCATGTGCCTGGGGAGTGGGACTCTTCTGTCATTGGGAGCTACCCCTGTGGGCTGCTGGCACCAATCAGAGAGCTGATTTGGTGATGGACAGCTCGGGAAGCCAATGAAAGATTACTTCGCTTTCACAAATCACAGTGGCTCGGATTGACTGCCCTCTCTTTCGGCTTCCGGCCTCGGGAGGGGTGGTGGTTCCTGGCTGGGGCTCTGGCCCAGCTCCGGGCTCGGCCTGGGGTCCCGCCCGGCACCCCGGCTCCGGCTTTGTGGGGGACCCGGCTCGGGACCCCGGCCCCAGCTTGGTGGGGGGCCCGGTCCGGCCGCATGGTCCCGGACCCCCCCCCCCCAAAACACACCCCTTCCCGACCACATGGCTCCGCGCGGCCCCGCGCGGCCCGGGCTCGACTCTCCACGTGGCATGGCCGAGCGGGGGGGATCGGGGAGCCACCAAAGGCTCTCCCTTCCCTCCTCCCCGTTCTGAGAGAAGAGGCCTCCAGCTGCCTATGTGGCTTCTTCACGATCTGGATACAATTTTGACTTCTTTATGCCTGAATTGCATACTTGATCTCCTGAACTCCCCTGAATGAGAAGAAATGAAGCATGGAGTCCACAGAGGCCAGAGGAATGCAGATAAAGTTCTTGATGGGAAGAGATTGAAAAAATGCAACTGATAAATAGCTGAAAACCTTTTTTGTGGGGCTGTGAGGGGATTGTGACTTCACTAAAATTCCTTTAAACTGTGAAATATACTTGGGGAGGTTTGGGGTGCTTGAGAGGAAGACTTTTTGCCTCAGAGAAATTGAGCTCTCTGTTTTGGGACTGGAATATGAACAGAGACATTTAATAGAGAAGGAGATTAAGAGAATTTTGGGTTTTTTGCACCAGCCTGCCTTGAAAAGTAGTACCCCATGTGTGAATCGTAACCCATAACATGGCTCTGGAAGGACTGTGTAAATGGGAGGAAAATTCACAGTTCTGTAAGTCCCGGACGGATGCAGACTGAAGGTGAAGACACCCCCCCTAAGCCTAAATCGAAAACGGGACTTTTCTCTCTTGAGTGAGCTAAAATGATTAAGTAGATAACTGACTGAAGTGTTCCCTGTATGTTGTTGTTAAGGAATGTGGAATGAAGGAAAGGGGAAGGAGGGAACAATCTAGTAATCTTATCCTGAATTCTTTTTGTGTTTTTAATAAATGTCTTCTTGTACCCTTTTAATCCTGCCTTGTCTCTACTCCTAAATCCCGTTTCTAAAAGAAATTAAGTATATTAAAATTGGCAAACCTAAGTCACACCATGACAGTATCATATGAACATATGTATCACATTGACATGCTTGTCCATACAGTTTGCATGCAAAGCCAGCACATCTACCAACTCTTTTTTTGTATCACTCTGAGATATTTTATCCTTTTCAGAGATGAAGAAGATGCTTCATGACACTGTGACAGTTTGCTATTCTCCGTTTTCTTCCAGATCTGAATCTTCTCATAGGCTAGAAGGAAAAAAAGAGGATCATTTTCAAAACTCACATGCACAGCAGGTGCTTCACAAGACCAGATTTAACTACTGGATCTCTCTGTCATACTCAGATGAGATAAGGCTTCCCTAACAAGAAATGACAGCAGCTGAAAAAGAAAAAAATATCCTATATTACCAGTGAAAAAAGTAATATTTTTCCTGTTCCTAAAATTTGACTATTTCAGCTAAGGGCATTAAATATATTCATATTCTGGAGTCTCAAGTGCTAGCTGCAGGCTGCAGTGCTGCTGGCCAGGATGACCAGAACAGACGTGCAGAACTTTGGCTCTTGTCCCTGCACCTCTTGTCCAAGTTGGAATGCTCCCAGTGCTCCTCAAGCTCTGTGAGCAGGAGGACAAGGTCAGTGTGTTCCCATGGAGGGACAAGGCCTGGCCCTGGCTGCCCTGAGACTGCCAGTAGACACCTGCAGGCAGGGGGAAGAGGCATCCTGGGATGGAGGCAGCTGCTTTGGCATAGTGCTGGTGAGCCCTGTCCCACCACCAGCCCCTCCTTCCTGCCTTGTCCCTCACCTGGTGCCGCCTCTTGGGGGACTGGATTTATCTTCCTCATAGGTATACTCTCCCACCAACCCACTGTGGGCATCCTTGGGAGATGCTGCCTTCCAAGGAAGGTGCTCTGCTCTCCTGGAGTGGTCCCCAGCAAAGTCTCCTGATTGCACAGTAGCTGATACCCATACCTAGGAATCTGCCCATCTAGCTACACTTAGATTCTATTTCCTCCAAACAGCAGTACTGTGCATTTCTCTCCACCATCTGTCTTTACTATGACACCATTGTAAAAATATATAATGTGCTTATTGATTAGTATCAGAAAGCAAAACCCCAAACTCTTAGTTCAGAATGTGCAATTCTATGCCTACCTAACAATAGAATTCTTTAGTTTGGAAGAAACCCCTAAGATCATCAAGGGTCATTTGACCTAAATCCAGAATGGAAAGTGTTCATGTGAATTTCTCCAGTATAAAAAGTGGTAATGGAATAAGGCATTCTATCTCTAAACTTTTTCACTTATGCAGAATATAGATTAAAACTTGCAGATGGGAGGTGATCATAAGTTTATTAGTTATTTAGCATAGTCTTAATACTTGTTTAGAGACAAAAACATTTTAATTACTGCTAGGAACCTTGCCTCACTTCTATTTCTCCTTCTGCCATATTTTTATTTCACCAGATTTCAATTTGTTAAATTTGTTTGTCAGCAAACCTGGTATATCAAAAAATTGCTCAACTGAGAAGTGCAATCTTGAAGTGCTTATACTATCATATAAAACAATATTTTACTTACATGCTGATAATTAAAATTATTATTAAACTTGTATCCTTTCTATCATTACCAGGAAAGAAAGTTCATTTTTTCTTCACATAAAAAAGCATGAAATGAAAGACATGGCAGAGCATTTTAACCAATACAACAAAGTTCTTATGACATAGAAAAATAGTGTGTGTATTTTTCCTGGTTTTTTATTTTTGTTGCTGTCGGTTTTTAAAAAAATACACAAAGTTCACTCATTTGAGAAAATCATGATAGAGTAATTTCCACACCAATACTATTTAGCATGTTCCTTTTCTCCTTCCTTCCCTGATTGAAACCCACATCAAGTAATTACATGCAATTAAACATATTCTTTCCAATGCTTTTGCCTTGCTTTCTTTTTTCATTTCACTACAATTACTGTGAATTTCCTTTTACTAATCAACTTGCACTTTTCAAGCAAATTTGCATGCATTTTATGCATCAAAGAGGCCAATACCTCAAAGAGGAGGAGTGTTGTAGTCTGCCCTGATGGAGGGCCATTTCATCATTTTCATCCAGATTTGTTCGGTGACTCATCAAGGGTCTGATAATAGGCTCTACACAGCAGAAATAGTCAAATTGCAGTTTAAACTGGAGATTTTGTTTTAATTTGCTGTGTGGCAGCATTTACATGAATCTTCAACTACAAAAGGGAACTTCTTAAACAACAGTATTGTAAATCAAGTACTTAGTTCACTTGAGATAGGAACCTAATAAGATAAAAACACAAGAAAAAGAATTAATCCCATCATTGAATTTTTAGGCTCTTTGAGTCACACACTGCTTTTGGATGCCTAAGGGGGTCTTAAGAGCTACACAGGCAATGCTATGATGCAAGTAACAAACACGTGTAAGTCAGCCGTGATAGACATAAAGGGCAGGATCTCTGTCCTTTATGTCTATCACTATTGTTAGTTTCTTCCCAATCTCAAGTATTTTAGGAACACAAACACTTTTCGGCCTTCATTAAATAACATGGTATTGACTTCTCACTATACCAAATATAGAAGAAATATGCTACAGCCTCACCTAGAGCACTTTTAACAACTCCCATTTCTAATTTTCAATTTCAATGTCCAATTACTAAGTAAAACAGAATAATAACAGCTGTTACACTAGCAGAAATATATTCAGAGACCAACAAATAATACACCTTTTCTTCACAGCTTCCACAGAACATCATACTTGTTTCTGGTCCTTTCTGTGAAACAGTTGCCACCAAAAACATATTGGGCAACCAGAGAGCCTGAAGAAATCCATTCCTCCATATACCTCCATGTTCAAAGCACTCAAAACACCACTGAATATTCCTTAAGCATGTAAGCATATGGTAACAATGCACTTCAAGACTATTACTGCGGGATGCTTACAGCTGAGCTATCTGAATAGACTGATTCACCTCAACATCAGCAGCCCTAAGCACAGCTGAACACACCCTAGAAACAGAGTAACTCTCCTAGAGCTTGTTTCTATATATAGCACACTGATGAGCTCCATCCAGTGTGTCGCATCCAGTGGTTGCCTGGCAGTGATTTCAGCTCACCTATTTGGATTTCTGCTGAAATAGAAGGGCAGGCTGTTATCAGAGGCTGTGTCTAGACAGAAGGCAGCACTGGAATCAGCTGGGAACTCGGGTGCTCAGTAGCTCCCCACACATTTTTTGTTTTGCTGAAAATCTAATTTTGTCACTGTTCTGGAAAGAGGAGTATTCTTGAATAATTTTCATTTGATAAACAGTCACCAGTCCCGTATTACAGAAAAAATATTTTTACCTACATGTGTGATGTTCCTTTGATTGCATCATAATTCTGAACAGAGAAAAATTCTATACGTGAGGAAGATACCTGAGGCATGGTCCTGAGCTCACACTGGGTTTTGGTCAGTGTGAATATATCCTCAGGGAAGCCACTGAAGTATGGCAGGGGGTCACGCTCACTAGAACAAAGATGTTCCATCCTCAGGCATATATAATCCAGAAAATCAAGTATTGAATCACTTTTTTCCTAGGATGGTCCTTGCTTGGTGTCAATCCAGTAGTGATCATACAACCTGCCAGAAGCAAGACATTATGATTAAAATCCACAAAACGAATAAAGTAATACTTTTACTCTATCTATAAACTCCTATGTACTGGAAACTTAGTTGAGATGTGTT
This sequence comes from Luscinia megarhynchos, assembly GCA_034336665.1. Lineage (NCBI taxonomy): Eukaryota > Metazoa > Chordata > Aves > Passeriformes > Muscicapidae > Luscinia > Luscinia megarhynchos. The sequence continues at coordinate 1,183,911 of CM067568.1, forward strand.
TTCTTTTGCATAGAGGCATACTAGCAGCTTGCATTATTGGGGTTAGAGTTTGCCAGGGTTTGGAAAACTACAACTTCAGTAGCTGAGATAATGCTTAGCTTCTACACGTGCTACAAAATAAGGAAAGTGGATTATGTTAATAGATTCAATTGTTTTCCCTCTGTACTTCCCTGGCAATTTTAATATTAGAATTTCAGTTTGGTAAAGATAAAGGGTAAAGGATGGGATGGAAGATGTGTGAAGGAGTTTGGAAAAGACAACAATTTTGTCCTGTACACAGTTAATAAATTAGGAAGAGGCCTGGTGTTAATACATTTGAATCTTTTTTTCTCTATATGTTAAACCATCTATTTTTGTCTAAGTATTGGTTCCCTGTCTGAAGTTAAAATAATGAATAGTGGATATGTTATGGACAGTGGAAGCTGAAAGTCAAACTAAGTAATAGATGGATCCTGAAAACGCAGCAGATTTAGACTACTGAAGTCAAAAGGCTTCAATATCTTATTTTCTATTTTAACCTCAAAAGAATAGTCTGATGATACTTCAGGTGAAAATTGAAGTTGGGTAACAATTAGAATTTTAAAAATTAAATGTCAGAAGTTCTGTACTTGACTGGAATAAATTTAGTCCACACAGCTATGAAGAGGGTGATATCAGCAATCAATTCAAGGTAATCAATTCCTAATGTTATTGTTTCCCTGTGGGTATAATGAATTATAGGGACATAAATGCTCAAGAGTGAAGTTCATGTTTGGGTACTTCAAAATACAAACCTTTAGGGATTATAATAATGCTTGGGTTTTCCTTCTTCCTCAGAGAATTGCATTGAGTTGTAATTGTGATCAGGATTAAGGTTTAGAAAACTGACCATATCTTAAAAGTAAAACTTTGGTTAGCTGCTACATGCTTACGGAGTTAGGAAGAACGACAGCGACGCTGGCCAGTGCCAGTGTCAAGCTACAGCTGTGCTTTGTGTTGAGACTGGGGTTAGAGCTTGTCCTGGGTTAATGTTTTGACTGACTCCTCACCCTGCCCCCCTTGGCCATGAAGCTGTCTGCTCCCGGGGGAGGGGCCGCCTGGGCTCTGCTCTGCGGAATGGCCTTGGTTTGCCGCGGGCTTGGCTTGGGGGGGGGTGGCTCGAGCGGCTGCGCTCTTGGGCTCTGGCTGCTGCTGCGTGTGGCTATCGCTGCTGTGGTGGTGGCTCGTGGCCTGGTTTGTGAGTTAGCTGTTTTTTTGCTTGATTTTTTTTTTTGACTTTATATTGCTTGAATTATTTGGTTTAGCTCGCTGCTGTTTAAGGCTTGCTGGCTATTCCGGCTGTTTTTTTTCTTTCTCTCTCTCCCCCTCTCCCTTCTCCCCCTCACCCCCGAGGATTCAGCACCAGCTCCGGAGGAACCCTGCGGCCTGCCGCTGGACACCGGCCAGAGAAGCGTTTCGCCCTTCTAGTGAAGATCAAAGCATCCAAGTTTCTCTCTCTCGGTGAAAACTTTTTTGTCACCTGGGTCTGTGCTGGGAAGTGTTTCTCTTGTATGTGTTAATAAATAGGTTTTTTCCACTTTTCCCCCTGAGTAAAATTTTTTTTTCTTATCTCCTGGGAAGCTCTTCTGGGGGTTTTTTCCCTAAGTTTGTCCAAACTTGGACAGAGCTAGAGTTCAAGAATCACAGTCTCACCTCTTTCTAGCTGGGTTGCTGCGCATCCACGGATTTAGAGGTAGTTTTGCTTTGAGAATTTGACACAATAAACAAAATTACTTTTCTATGCAGATTATGCTCAGCGAGTCCTAGAGGCCTTTCAAGGTTGTACTTTGCCTTCTCAAGTCTTTTTATCCCAAGTCCAACTGATATAAATCTGGCCAAGTGGCTGCCTCTCACAATTGCCTCCATGATTGGTGTCTCCAATTCCTCCCAGCCTTCTCTCAGAAAGGACTTAACACAGAATCAGTATTCTCACCTTGTATTTAGCTTTGAAAATTTATGTTTCTATTTTTAATCTAAAAAAATTATCATAGAAAATACATTATTTCTTCCCTATCAACTTATGATATTGCTGAACGAGTTTATGAGGGAAAGTTTCATGAGCCTCTCAGCCATCATACATTGGCCAGCATTCAAGGAAGCATATCCATTCAGATGAAGAACTGTCTTGTTTCAGTACTGAGCAGCCAAATTCATCCTTGGAGTAAAAACAATTAATATTTGTAAGGGATATACAGCAGACATTAATTTAGGCCATTGTAGGAGGTAAAAGTGGTGTATCTTAAGTATCCTGGCAGTATATATCATTAGATTATGTCTTACAGAAAACATGTAAATCTGGGAAACACAGGTTTTATTTTTAACTTACATTAAAAAAAGGCAACTGAGTTAGTAATAGCTCTATAAAGTGTTTATCTCCACACAGAAAAACTGCCAAAATACCCACACCCAGCATCTTTCCTAGCCTCGTTTTAGACAGCATATGGATAGAAAAATGCCACAAACATCTATATATAATTAAGTAAAATAAGTCCCCCCAAATGAGGGACTGTCTTGCTTCAGAAGTACATTTTAGACCACTCATTCACCATCAATATTACTGCAAAAGCAAATACCAAAGACTAAATCTCTGCCACTGAAGGCTGCATTCTTTATGGAGCCTTGTGGTGACTCACAGTTGCCCGTTGGACAAAGGAAAACACTAGGAAACCCATATGCTAGAGCTCACTATCTCTCATGTGGGGAAGAATGAGCATATCTGGAAAAGGAGGCCACAGTGAAGGAACATGCCATGAAACTTGCATCAAGGAGCTATTCCAGCCAGTGTAATTTACAGCATCCCCAGAACTGTGCTAAATTACCATCTGGATTTATCCTCTGTTGACTTACCACAAGAAAGATTATTAAGTTTTTATTATTTGGGCTTTTAGGGATTCTTGGTCACAACTTTAATTGCACAAACAGTGTTTTAATACTTACTAGTAAAGACAATAAGAAAATTACTGCACTGTCTTCCAATGGTAAAGAATTAATTTTAAAAAAGGGGAGGAAGAAGTTACATGCCCCAAAGACCACAGAACTTTCTTGTACTTCAAAAACTGTAAAGCTGTGAGGCAGAGAATTTCTGAATCAGGCTGACATTAATCCACAGTATCTTGGATTCACAGGATAGAACTTCCAGTTATGTTTGCTGTCTGGAAAATACCAATAAAAAAGAGATCTTAGGTAAATACCATTCCGAAGCCAGCTGGCACTAAGTAGGGCACCTATATATACCTGCAGGATTGCAGATTCTGACCCTGTCTCCAGCAGGAAGGCATCTGCTCGTTTGGTATGAGAGCCAATATATGAGATTACCAGACATTAAAATTATAAAGCTTTTATAGTGACAAGTGGCATATTATACCAGCATCAATTACCTTCCCTTCATTACTGCTACTGGACCAGAAAATATCATAGATGAAGCACCTGCATTACTTAAGTATCGAAAAAAGGGAAGAATAATAGATACATTTTCAGTAAAATGCTATAAAACACATGGCATGACACCTAGATCTTTTAAGCATCTTACTCATTTTTGCTTGTAATAAAGAATTTCTTACTGGATGGTGTTGAACACTGGCAGGGTGTCATTTGCAAGCCCTTTGATGCACGGTTCTGGGCACATCAGGAGAGGAAGGTGATCAGGGACAGTCAGCATGGATTTATCATAGGTAAGTAATGCCTGAACAACCTGTCCACCCTCTGTGATAAAATACCTAGATCTGTGGATAAGGGTAGAGATGTGGATGTCATCTACCTTGGCTTTAGCAAGAGTTTTGACACTGTCTGCCACTACACTCTTGTAGCCCACTATGGTTTGTATGGGCAAGCAGTTAGATGAGTAAAAAATCTGCTTGGATGGAGGGGTTCAGGGAGTAGCAGTTAATGGTCATTCTTCACCTGGATGGAGTAGAGTACCTGGCAGGGGTCTGTGTGTCAAAGAGGTGCCTTAGGAACTGTACTATGACCTTTCCTGTTTACTATCTTCATCAATGTTCACTTACCTTCTCCAGTGACGAGGAGGACATTATGGAGCTCAGCAAATTAGCAGATGACTACAAATGAGGGACCAGCTGAAGCTGTCAGTGGCAGTGTGGGCAGTGCTGCCATTCAGAAGGACTTACAGAAGAAGTCTGGAGAAGAGCCAGCTTCTGGAGAACTGAACAGGAGTTTTTGAATACCTTTTTGAAGAGGTCCTCAAGAAGACAGAGCCAGGCTGTTTGAAAAGCTGGCTGGCAGCAGGATGAAAGGAAACAGGTATCTGCCTATGATGATATTAATTCTATAATACATGCTTATGTAGGAAACATGAAAGGAATTAATCCTCAGGTTTTATTGAATGGATAAAAACCTTTGCATGGCTTTACAATCTGTCATGCATTTCAAAATGCTGTACTCAGGGGATTTCTAACATAGCTCCCACAGGCTGAAGACATCCAAAGGATTAAGAAATTTTTTAAGATTGTCTGAATAACTATTTTTCTTCCTTGTCCCCTAATCTGCAGTGCATAAAGTGTGTCTCTAGGAGTGGATACAAACCACAGTTACTGCATATATCTCACAGTGGTATAAATACCAATTTTTAACAAAATAATTGGTTTACATAATCATGTTGTATTTCTGCATTATGACATTTGCAAAGTCACGTTTTAGGAAGCATTCGTCAACACACTTTCTCAGCAGAACAGATGTTTACCTAGAATCTGATTCCTTTTAACTTTTTCTGGTTTGGGAGGAAATAAGGTTTAGGGTCTCCAGGATTTAAATGCAAACTATTATTTTCACTTTCAAGTTTGGGCCCTTGCTTACTCATGTTAACTGTTTTCCAACTGTGAAATGGCATTTCCTTCTCTAGTCACCAAGCTGAGAGGGTTAAGATGAAAATTGTACATTTGAGAAGAAAGCAGAATAACTTTACAGCTCAAAGACTCTATGACCACTAAGTGCAAAGAACCACTTATCGAGATCAAGTCACAGTGGAATCAGCATCAGCAGAAGGAAAACACAAGCAGAGAGGTTTTTTTCATCATCCTTAAGGACCTGACAGCTCTTTCAAGTACCTAAAGGGGCTATAAGAGAGCTGGAGAGGGACTTTTCCAACAGCATTGAGTAATAGAACATAGGGCACTGGCTTCAAACTGGAAGAGTATTGGATTATATCAGATACTAGGAAGAAATTATTTACTGTGAGGCACTGGCACAGGTTTTCCAAAAAAACAGTGGATTCTCCATCCCTGGCAAGGCCAGGTTGGATGGGCCCTGAGAAACCTAGTGGAAACCTTCTAGTGGAAGGAGTCCCTTCCCATGGAAGGGAATTTGGAACTACATGGTCTTAAAGGCCCCCTTGAACCCAAAGCATTCTGTGATACAATGATACTTCGGAATTTAACAACAGTTATGTGATAGTAAATGATGAGACTGGATTAAAAAATTAGTCATTTTTGCTTACCTTCCTCAATTGCAACCCGACCAACTAGGTGAACAAATGTTTAAATAAAGGAACATAATGCACATTATATGTTTTAGATTTCAGAATTTTGAAACAAAAGAGGGGTTTTTTGGATCAGATTAATGAAACCTACTCCTCTTTGTAGAAAAGCAGTGCAAACAGGGCTTAAGTGGAGTAGGACATTCATTCTCTGCAGAAGAAATTGTTTTGTCAAAGGCAAGTATTTCTTAAACAGATAATTAAAACACTACTGTAAACAATTTACTTGTGTAATACTCTTCTTTTTTTCTGTATCCTATATGCAAATTATTACAAAACTGGTAGCTATTCTATAACTAATCCAAAGTCCACAGTTACAAGGTCACATCAATGTATTATTGGATGCTTATAGCAAGGTGGGGAGGAAAAAACCCTCACAGACCATTATAAAGCAAAACACTAAGTTTTGCTTTCAAAAAGCCAGTTGCATTGAGTAGGTTTTTTGATTTTCAAAGACAAGAACGGCTTTTTAAATATATATCAAACCCCATATATTATGTCCACTGCTGTTTATCCTGTTTTGAGTAGAATCTCTATGTAGTCATAATGTAGGTGTTTGGAGAGGCCTGGAGGTGCTCTTACTTGAGCTCCTTGTTTTGGAAGAGAAACCAAAGCTCAGAGATCACAAAAAGTTTAGAGGAGATCACAGCATGGGCCCCTGACAAATGGGTGCAAACATCAGCCCTGCAGCCTGTCAGGATGGACTGAGCTTGGTGATAACAACATTCCCACTTGTGTATCCCTGCCCAGGCACTGCTTCAGGATCCTCCAATTAGCAAGGTAATGAAATAAATTTACTCTTTGTATTTCAGCCATGGATCTGTGGTTGTTCTGGCTGCCTGCATGAAATCACACATGAACCAAGTGCTAAACTTGAGGAACATCTTTAATGCACAGAACAGTCTGGCTGTTCTGCTTCAGAATAGCTTAAAGGCCAGCTTCAGACCCATTAAAAGAAACTGATTTATGCTTTTCTGATTGCAGTCCAATTCTGCTGCTTCCTCCATTCCCTTTTCCCTACAGTAGCTGAGATTTGGATCAATTGATATCTCCAAACCCAGGTGGACTTTATCAAATCTCTTTATGTGATCTGTCAGGCACTTCTAATCACATTAGTGATTTCCCATCATACGACATCAGTAATTATATTATTAGACTTGAGGTTTTTTCCCCCAATCTGATATAAAACTGCTTCTGTATATTAATAACTTTTCTATCATGAGACTTTAATGAAGCAGAATATCAATGAGATGTGATGGGTTGAAAACTGTTAGTGATATAAAAGATGTCACGTTTGGGTATAGACATGGCACTATTAGAAATTATTTCCTTACAATGAAAAGAAGTCTCTCTCCTTTTTTTCCCCTTTCATTTCCCTCGATTTGGGACAATTGTAAAACTTTATTTACAATTCATATGGAGAATGATTAAATAGCTTTCATTCTCTGAGTGTTGAACAACTCTGCAAATCACAAAGGCATTCACTTGGTAAGAAGAAATTACAGTGATATTGTCTCATCCTTGGCATCATTTGTTACTTTAAAAAACATAAGAAAGTATGTCAAATTGTGGCAGAGACTGTAGCTTTATCTAAAATAAACTTATTAAAGAAGACAGTTTTTTTATTAGCAAGTCAGAAACTGAATGACTAAATAGCTTTCTCTCTTTCTGAATACTAAATAGAAATCAATGTACATTATACAGCAGTGGCAGCTGAGACTGAAGAAGATCCAAGGACAGCATAAAAACTGTAATTTACTGAAAATATTTCACCCAGGAAACAACCATAAGATCAAGTGTAGTTTGCCGAGATAATACATTCCCTTGCTCTTTTCAACATGAATTTAGAAAACTTACTTGCATAATCTGTAAAAAAGGTGGTAGTCTTGTTACAAATCCATAACTGTCAAACTAAAAATAATTGTTTCTACATCCTAAGCAGGCTCTCTAGAAAGCTTTTTGAAATATCATGTATGGCTACTCAGTGGCAGGCAATATTAAAACTTTTTTATTGGTGGTTGTGACAATTGCAGCAATAGAAAACATAACTGCAGACCACTGTGTTTCCATAACCTGCTTGCAACACTCAAGAGAAAACATCATAAAAACTGTGTGTTGACCCTGTGATTCACCCATAGTGGTTACCAGCATGTCAGGTTTGTGGAGATCTTCATGGATAAAGCGTACAGAAAATCCAGATCTACCCACTCACATGATTAAAGGATTATTTCAATTTAACACTACTATGAATGGACCTACAACATATAGTTGCATACCTGATAGCTAAAGTACTTCAATAAAACATGCAGGGGATTTGCTTTCTTTTAGTTTTTGTGGGGTTTTTTGCAAAGATTCCAAATGGGACACAGGAATTAATTTTCCTTAAACATAAATACAAGATTTTTACATAGTTTCACAATATCCTTGATCCACTTTTTCATTTGCTGGTAGAACCGGAAAAAACAGATAAATGTGGGGCAGAGTAGCTGAAATTCAAAAAGTAAACAGAATGGCAGAGATACACCATGGAAATAAAAGGATTCTGGATGATTTACACTAACACCACAAAACAATTTTTTAAATCAATTTATTAGAAATTATATTAATTCTCTTACTCTAATTTTATTGACATAATCAGAAATTAGTTGCTGTTATTTATTAGCATATGACCTGAACAACATAAAACAATATCACTCAGAAACCAGTGCTTTTTTGAATGGTTTGGGGAAAAGATTCATATACACCATACAGCTAATATACCTCCCTCTACACATTATCCATGTTTGTATGCTTAACAGATGTAAATCTTGAGAGTCCCTGGATTAAATAATTGTACCATAGGTAATAAGGTAGGAAATATTAAGCATGTAAACAGACATCAAGACAAGTTCTACACTAACTTATGGCATGTGAAATTGCACCAGCTACAGTGGAGAACAGTTATAATATATCAATGTAGTTTATATATAATGCAAAGCAGAATAAATATTTGCCAATTCTAATTGATAGATTTTATCAAGGTAAAATTGCAAATCCAGAAAACATGCAAGCACTCAAGAACATGAATTTAAGCTGCAAGTATTTATAGTGTGCAAAGATAAAAAGCTTGCTAGGTGTGTCACTCACACCTTCTCAACTTTTTAAAACAACATATTCACCATTTGATGTCAGATGATTACATCCAGGCTGTGTCTGGTCTAGTTTAGGAAAAGAGAGGTTTTTCGTTCTACCTCTAGTTCATGTCCAGGAAGATGAACTGCTTCACTACCCAAATCAGGGTAATCATACCTGAACTGCAGACTGTGAAATGGCCTTGGGTGGTGGCTGAGCATTTTTTTGAGACAGTGCTGCTTGATATAAGCCACCTCTGCTAGGAAACATACTTTGATGTTATGGATGATTTGGGGCAGTGTCCCTAGAAGCGGGGATGATGCCTTAGAGCCCAGTTTGGTTTAAATCTACACCAATGTGTACCACACACTATAAAAAGACCGAAAGGGTAAAAGTAAACTTGCTTCCAAACATGTGAATTTCAGGCAACAGACAGACTTTACAGCTTTTTTTTTTTTTTTTTTGCATACAGGGCTTTAACTAACTATTTTTCTCAAAAGTTCAGTGAAGTCATTGTTGTGTATCAGAGTTTATGCTTCCCTTTCAGCACAGAGACGATAAAATTCCCTAACTGGCTATACCAGGTCTTGTCCTCCCATGGCAGCCCACAGTAACTCCCAGTGACCCTGTGGAAACTGTATTTACATCTTGCAGTGGAACAAGAGGGTTTTTATACCAAATGATAGCAGAATTCTTAGAATTTTAGGAAATCCACTGTAATTGTCAAAGGCTATCATCATTTATTTTATTACAGTAAATACTAAAATAATTTGGAAAGGTTAGTCTCACTCCTGTGCATTAGAAACATATCTAAGCATATAATGCTTCTTTTGTTTCTATTACTATTCAAGTAATAAAATCTTTTTCTGTAGAAAAGTTATAACTATTAAAAATACACAGTGACTATATCCAAAATTTGGAGATAGTTTAATCATAATAACGAAAAATTGGATACATTTCTAACGAAAATTTCAAACAAAAATATGGAACCTTGAAGAAATAGGATTATCTGGTGATAATTGTTTGGCTTGCAGTATGTACATTATCTTTTTTCTAGGAAAGCTTAGGAAAAGCAATTGGAGGAAAGGCCAGACATCTGACTCATTCCTAGAAGAATATGAATGACGACTCCTCATTATTCCATTTGCTAGGGCTGTCACTGGCTGGAATTACTTGCAAGGCATGTATACCCAACTCATAGGGACATCACTCACATTATTATAGAAATATGTAATATTATTTTATGGTTAAGAGTAGTGAAGGATTCATTCTCTTAAACTTTTTCAGGTAACTCTCTTGTCAGTTGCTGCTATAATGTAATCTAGGACATCATTTTAGTGGTTTTATACACAGATATATAAGAATATACTTAAAAGCCAACTACAGATAAAAATATATTTGAACACAGAAAACTATCTTTATATTGTAAAAATTATTAATCCCTACACATCCCAGATAAAATAAAAATCCCATAAAACACTTTCTGGGAGCAAGTAAAACAGAACAAACATTCATAGTCTGAAAATGACAAGACACATAGTACGTGCGTAGGTAAAGGGGACAAATAAAGCATTATCAAGAATACACTGCAAACCAGATGGCTGCAAAAATGCTTATACAAGGAAGCCCATGTCAGCTGTTATTTAAAATTAAGGAAATATTAAGAAAAAAAATTAAATGGGGACTGTATGGTTTTGGATTTTTGACAATGTAGTAAATGGACCTTGCTTATGTAGTAATTGAAGAAATTTCACAGAGGGTGACTGTAGACATGGAAGGCAAAACTGAAGCAAATAGCAGAATTTTTAACAAGTTAAAAATAAATTGTTTTAGAGATTGTCACATTGCAGTGTTCTTTCTCAATACATGAAAACACTGAAGAATGTTAGCATAATAAGAATTTTTACAGCTAAGAGGACTGAATTGCAAAGGGGAACTGGGAGGAAGTAGAGTGCAAAGCATGACTGAAGAGTAACTGAAAGACATGAGAAAATAAGGCAAGGATTGATTAGAGCAGACTACTGATCTATAAAATCCTGAACTTGCAAAGAAAAAAAAGTATTAACATTGAATAGAAAAACAAAGTGCAAAAGGAGTCTGTGCCACTACAATATCAGCTAGTTATACTGAAACTAATAAAAGCGCTTGAGAAATAGTGATGGGTCTCAGTACATAGTCTGACATGTTTAATACTGTGGTTTTTTGCATAAAAAGACAGCGTTGCATATTGACTGATAGAGTGTGTTACAGACTATTTTTTTTCCTGTATGAACATCACAGAACAGGGAATAAGTCTCTCAAATTCTTTTTTTCCGAATCACTTCTTATGCCATTTAATATATCTGACATGACTGCAGTGGTATTAGTGGGATGGCGAGTCTATAACTAAAGTGGAAGTGCAGGTCTGGGCCTCACCCGCTAGCAATTCAAACCAATTTGCTTTCCTCATGTTTTGCAATTGGAATGCTGAGAAAACGAGTTTTTTCTGATCCAGCAGCCTTCAAGGGCCAAACAAGAGAAAACACAGGTGCTATTGGGAAAATTTTATGTGTCTTTACTGTCTAAAGCAAAAAATAATCAAGAAAAATGTCAACACAAAATAGAAGGTAATCCAGATTGCCAATTCTTTTTGTGCTTTTTTCTTCCTATAAGCAGTCTAATGTTAAGATCCAAACATACATTAATGTTTAAAAAGTTGTTTTCTTTTGAGCTGAACCTACAACACCCCAGGCAGCAATGCAGTGTGACTTGTACTATTTACCTCCATTCCAAAAATAACAATAAAAGGCTTTGAACAATTATTCAGCAATGTCAAATATCTATTACTGACTCCTTGCAAATATTGATAAAGCTCATTTTCTGGTGCCCAAAAAAATTGAAAAATCTGAAAAAACCTGAAGAAGCAAGTCAATTCAAATACATGCCTGAGCTGGAAGTTAAAACATTTTGGAACCCGTTTTTCTCCAAGTTTCACAAACATAATGAACAACATCAAAAGCCCTTTGATCTTACAGTATTGGAAAAGCATCAGGGAAAAAAAAGACAGATGTTGTCCTTCCATACATTAGGATCATGTTATTCTCACTGTTAACGTCCTCCACTCATTTAAATGACAACCTGAAGGTGACAACACATGAAATCACGTGTGACACCACATGGAATCTTTGTTTGGTGCCATTTATTCAGATGTGATGAAAGTGTTTCTGAAACTACTAAAAAGTATCTTCCAAACTGTGGTTGGGAACTTTCCTATCAGTGGAATGCCTAAAAGTGAAGAACACTGTCAAAATACTGCTATACTAATGTCCCAAGGGAATTATGTCACACCATACTACCAACTAGATATCCAGCAGATAATCAGAAGGATGGTCTCATAAACAGTTACTGCTCTTCAACTGCTGTTTCTTTATATTCCAGATCTCCTTAAACAACATACTTAGCATAAAATATAGGCTTGGCTGACTAAGGAAACAGTGATATGAAAGAGTTTTTCAAGTGAATCCTGATATTTGTTCTGCTTTGTAAAAGGGGGAAAAAAAAGAAAATATTTTTTTAAATTACTTATATTCCCTATTTCCATTCTCATGTTTAGCATATGTGGACACAGGTATTACTTTTATGTGTTTTAATCACATAAGAACTACATTCAGGATATGTAATCACGAACAGGACTGGACAGAAGGACTACTGAAACTAACTTTTTTTAAAAAAATACGTGTAATTGTTGATCTGTCTTGGCTTTGTCCTGTTGGGGATTCACAAAAGGAAAAGAAACATTTTAAAAACATTTAAGTAAATAAGAATAAAACTTGTATGCTTGCAAAGCTCAAGGCAAGAAATAAAATAATGCTGTCCAGCACTTAACATAGCTTAATATTTAAACCACTGCCCTTTTTGTATGTTGAGTCAACAAAAATTAATATCAATGAACTTGACATCAAGTACAATGATGCAACAAATAACATCATAATCTCAATGTATCCAGGAACCTAAGAAACAAAATTTGTTGCTGTCCATGGCTATGGCATTCAGTTTTTTTCTTGGCTCAAGAGGGAAATGATTCATGGGTTATGCACATTCACTTTTTCAGTATTACATTGATCATTTAATACAAATGCTTCTCCTGAAAATTGGGCTGTTTTCCAAACTCTAAATTAATCTTCCAGCTTCACAATTAGAGGCATCATGCTGAAGAATGAGATAGCAGATTTACACTCAGCAGTTGTGTGACTGAGAGATATGATATATGCTATCTTTGCCTCCTCAGCAGAAGCTGCAGGCAGCCTCCAAAAAATCTTTGTCCACCAGGTTTGTTATCACTCTCCCTGAAACACCTGTAATGCTTCACATAGAAGGAAACTTGCTAATATGAGATAGTTTCCTTCCTTCTGACCTGTTATAAAAGCCAATGAAATGTTTATTGATAACATCAAACTGAGAGTCTTGAAGACATATTTATTTTACTCAGGGGATTGTCACACCACAGGCAGAACCTGGTCCAACTTTCTTTTCCACTACAGCAAATAAGGCTTGGCCAGAAACAGCTCTTCTGAAAAAGTTGGCATGTATTCATCTTCAGCCATCTTCAGTTCTGGATCTCATTATAGAAACTGTCATCAAACGCTAATTAGAGAGAGCCTACTTCTGTAGATGCTGTTGCCTTTAAAAGTCCCTTCCACCCCAGAAGTATTAATTACTTTTAAAGTATGTGGTAGATGGTTTAAGTACATTGAACTTAGACTGTGACTGCTCACATACTCTCTAGACAGATATTCATTATGTATTGTCTGATAACTATGTTATTAAAGAATCAGAGAATATGCTGAGTTGAAAGGGACGCAACAGGATCATTGAATCCAACTCCTGTCCCTATCCATCACCATCTAAGTCTATGGTCTTTATAAACTTCTAGAATAAATAACCAACTTTTCTTGAAACTAGGAAAGAGCAAAGAATACATTTATGGTTTAGTCCTCATAGATGGTAGAACATGTAGAATTTCAAAGTATTACAAACATTTTTTAATTAATTCCTCAGAGTTATAAGAAGTGCATAAATAAAATCAGAACTCCCACTAAATGAGCAGTATGCTTTCACTTGAAAAAGTAAATACAGTTGCAACTGCTAAATAAGTCAGAAACATGCTATGCTAACACTGGGCCTTTGTTCTTTTAATCTCCTTCACCCCAAAACTGAAGGAAATTGAAAGAAATATTTAAGGATTGTAAGCATTGTAATAGCAACATAATAATCAGCTTATTATACTTCTTCACTAAGGTTTAAGATCCTGCTGAATAGCTCCTCACTTGTCTGTACTTAATATACTTTTGGTGCACTTTTAACATAATTCTAGAAAGGATAAAAGAAACTCATAAAGGCTTTTGGTGTTTCAAAACAAGTATTAACATAATAGGTCTAAAAATATTTAAAGGAGCTGAAGGTCACTTGTTGACTCTTCATGTCTAAGACTGTGCTGCTGTTGCAATATCTAGATAAAAATGTCTGCCAGTGCTGTGAAGTTAGGGATTTATCACAGGATTTTCCTTATCATTCCTTGGTTTTAGAAATTTGTAACTCCATTAATCATCCTTTCATATTTATGCAGTAAATTTACTATCATGTAAAATGAGGTTTAATTACTAGATTTTTTTTTCCATTTGTGGAAGGGATAATTCAGATTATTTTCAGTTTCCAGAAAAATACAGCATTTAGATTAGAGACCAACATACAAACCTTTACAGATATCTAACATTCAGAATTCTCTATGGAATACAAAAAGCCCCCACAATTAAACTTACTTTACTTCTGCACAGTCTTGCATACCTGCTAAGCATTGATGAGCCAATAGATCTCTCACAAACAGAGATTTCCGTTTCATACTAGATAAATTCATAGTCTATGCAAAGGATGCTGGATTCAGAGATTTGTAAAGCAGCCATTGCTCCCACTAAGATCATTAGAAGATCTTGGCATTTGGTACTTTACAAAATCAGGAAGTGTAATGTGGGGTGTTTTGAGGCACACGAACTACAGAGATTCCTGAACAGCACCTTTAAACTAATGACAATTAATTTTTTCAGGGGCAAATTTTGCTCTCAGTATTTAGTAATTAGATTCTTAATGCTAGTATGCATATAAAAATATATTACAGATCAATGTATGGGGAAGAATTTCACTCCCTATGCATGATGAATCTTAATTGCATTCTCCTCCAAGTCTTATATCTCCCTATAGGAGAGCTGCAATCACTTATTTAGACTGGAGAAAGGACCACTTGTCTGAATGGGTTTCATAGCAACAAAATTCTGTTAGATCCAGTCAATAATGTTGCCACATACCAGCCTAATGAAATACAATTTTGTATAAACAAAAAGACGCATTTTAAACAGTATGTTATATTCAGTTGTAAGGGAACACAGATCATAATACCTGGCAGTTAGTCCTTGCTTTACGTCTTCGAAGTGCTTCAGAAGAAAACTAATTAATCCTCTAAGTAATTAATACTAATTATGTAGTGGATGATAATTATGGTAGTATACTGCTTTGAACTAATTAGTTGTAAATGTTTTAATGATATGATATAATGTTTTATATGCAATTGCTATGGTCTGCCAGATTATGATATGTATCTTATGGTATTTATTCCCAAATGGTGCACAGTGAATTTTTATGACCTGTAACAGATGATCGAATGAAAACACACACGGGTTAAAGGACTGGGTTCACAGCAGGATTCATCTGCTAGGATTGCCATTACAGTAACTGGAAGCCACAGCAAAGAATAAAGCGTTTAGTTCTCCTTACACCATGCACAGAAACAGCAAGGATTTCAAAATTAGGGGCTTGAGCTCAGTGTGATAATGCACAGCATACCTGAGCAGCTGTGCAAGGATGCCCAGCAGCCCTGTTCATGCTGTCAATGAACACTGGACATAAATCAGCTTTAGGACTTAAGGACATAAATTCATGTGAGCTTGCTTTCTTTTTCTTAAATCCAGGAAGGAGAATTGCTTTGTATTACGTCATAAGTAAATAAAGAGAGACTTCCAGTCAGCAATAGGTATGAAGAGCCATCTGAGACTGAAAACCAGAACATCCTGTGTAGCAAGGGGGACGGCACTCGCTTGCTTGGATAGAGATAAGGGCTACAATCCACTTTGTCAAAGGGGAGTCAAACTGTGCCTCCAACATGCAGCAGGAACCCTCTTACCTTGTGCCTTCTAGGCATGCTTTCAGCAGAGCTTTTCCAATGGATTCCATCAAGAGCTTTCTGTGGCTGAGGTAGGAACTGAGGTGCCTTTTTTGTGAGACCCAGCAAGGCTTAGGGATGAGGAAGACACTGAGCTGCTCAGCACTGCCAAGGCTAAAGAACATCTAAGCACACGCTGGAGACACTGGCAGCTTTTTGCCTTTGACTATTGCTCTGACAGTAGACATCTTAGCACCATTTGAACAGCAGTGGTACATCAACAGCACAAGGAAGCCAAGTATTAGCTTTAAAGTGTGTTTCAACTAAGAAAGGCACTGTGTCAGAAATTACTTCATAGGGCTCTGTGTTTTGTTCTCCCCCGGTGACTCAACATCAAACCCAATGGGCTTTAAAAAAACATTTCGAAATGTCATCTCTAGCATACATTATACCCAAGATCTGAAAGACATCCTGTGTTCATTGTACTTGCACCATTACAAATAATAATTTTGCAGTTCAAGTCTGAAATTTCAATTTTTGATGTAATTAAATTCAGCTCAGCTCACAAGAAAATCACTGGTTTAGTACCAACTATAATAAAAAGCTGGATTCCCAATGCAAATCAAACATAAAAAGTCAAAATCCTTAGGGCTACTTTTTTTTTTTAAACATACATACATTTGGAGTACCCTCTTCAAACACAGACTTTCACCATTTAACTTACTCCAACATAAAAGAATTGTCATGAAAATAATTTAATATGAGACTGAAGCCAGAACTGTTGGTTACTATATAAAGAGTACAAAGGGAATTGATTTACTGAGTTCACAGCTAGGTATGGTAATGCTTATCTTTCCCAGATTCCAGCCTTTTAAGTCTAGAAAAGACCATTTTAACTGTGTATTCTAACCTCCTATTTTGCACTAGCTGATGTTCATGCACCAGTTCCAGCTTCACATTTGGGTGTGGGCAAGATATTTTCTTTCAGAAATATATCCAGTCTTGATTTTACTACTTCCTAGTGATGAAAAAAATATGAAACTCTTTGTAAACTGCTTCCTTTTCATTATATTCAACATTTAAAATATAAACAGAATAATATAATAACATCCTCAACATTGTCTCTCTTGTATTTTAGTCTTTTGATTTTTCTGGACTTTTCTGCCTAACTAAAAAGCCTTCTCTTAGCAAATTTAATGCTTTAATTACATTACTGTCCTTTAAGTCTTTATAAATAGAGTACTGCACGAATCAACCTGTTATTTTGCCAGAGATCCCATTGTGATATGACTTGCCGTTAAACTAAACAAAACAAAACAAAACTGTCATGTTGTATTGCATTGTTATACACTGTTATTGTTTTATATTGCACTGAGAAAATTATTTGCCCTGTATCCTCCCGGAGTTTTGGGAAGTTGGTTCAGCCCTCCCTTAGCCCCTCCCTGCCGGCACAACCCCATTGGCTGCAGCTCGGTTTCCCCTCCCCTCACCCGAGGTTTAAAATTCCCCACCGTTCCCTTGTTTCTCTCTCCCTGGACGTGCTTCGGGAATAAAGTGCTGGACATTTTCCCAGGACTGAGATCTTCCTTTTTTTTACCTTTGTCCATGAGGATTTTCTTTCTATCTCTGGTCCGGAGCTAGCCAAGGGACCGGAGAAAGGAAAGGGTACAGCCTCACTGTCATGGTACTACCTTGGTTTCAACCCTTGGAATGTCTGTGTTTTTTCAATATATATTAAAAAAAATCAGTGCTAACAATCCAGAAAGTTGTTTTGTTAGCTACTCTAAAACTCGTTTGATTTAAGATATTTAATTTACATAGATATTTCTATAAGGGAAAACACATAATCCCTCTCTTAAAATGTAAATATCTATATCTGTATAGATACGTACGTGTAAATAACCCTGCACCTATTTAGAATTTGTACCATGAAGATCAATGGGATTTTTACAGCCACAGCTCTAGCATAAGCTGAGTATAGATGTGTAAGGAACACATAGATACTACCTAAAAACAATAATTTTGGGGGAATTTTTTATTACTTTACTGTTTTTCAAGAATGTCTTATTCAGTGTTTTTTACCACTTATCAGTATGTCTTCAAACACTGTATGTTACCTGGAACTCTGGCAACTGAACATTTTCAGAGAATAGTTTTAGATCACTCTAGTAACTCTTAAGAGGCTCAGTAAGTTATGTTTCTGGTCATATGATAAATATAAACCTGAGGTAGACAGTGCCATCAGTTGTCTATAGGTAATTTCTTGCTCAAGCTCACAAATGCTGACATATGCACTGTTTTCTGGAGCAGCCTGTGGAAATCTGCATGAGTTCTCTTTGCCCACCTACTTGAAACAGAGTTCAATTTACTTAGACTAAGTGAAACGTAAGGTAGAATTCTAATGTAATTTCCAGGGGTTTCTGGTACATATTCAGTCAGTCAAGAATTTGGACCTTCTTTACCCTTCAGATGTGTTCCATGAAGAAGTATAAAACACATTGTTATGTTGGCTATGTTGACTATCTAGTTCTCCAAAGATTTGTTGGACCCTGAGAAATTAGCATCCAAAGCATTTCTGAAATTCCGGAACCATGATTCCAAATAACCTTCTGGACTTTTCAGATTATCCCTTCATTAGAGGAGTTTAGAGAAGAGATTGTGCATTTTAAATTTATCTATGAAGAAACACATTACAGAGAAACTTGGTTTTTCTCCAGATCTTGAGTAGCATTTGAAGAAAATGGTTATTAATGAAATGACCAAACCAAATGAAAGCAGGTAAAAGAGCTGGTACCTTTCAAGGTACCCTTACAGCAGAAAAAAATTACTGAATCCAAGACTATTGAATGCAGTTGGATGATAGTAATTTTTAGTTATTTCTCAGATAGTTATTTTAATTTAGTTATTTTTTCAGTTATTTCTCAAAAAAACAAAACAAAACAAAACAAAAAAAACCCCCAAATCTTCTACTTTCACACAAGTTTTATTCTTGTTATTTTAGGGTTTCTCTTAGGTCACTTATGTTGGATGCTCAGATAGCAGTGGAAGCCAAGAGAACATTTTCTCTCTTATCTAGAAAGAAAATTGAGACTGCCTTTCCAAAACAATCCTCCTTATAATACACCATATCTTTGATGTCACAACAGGATTAAAGCTATTGTGTTAATTCCATATAATAAATGGGAAAGTTTTTCAGCAGGCAATTTCTTCTTCAGGCACAGTGAAATTTTGTCCTTGAATGTTACTTCCCACACAGGCAATGTTTCTATCAAATAAACATTTCAAATTTTAACTTGATGGTTCTAAAAGGAGTTTATTTCTCTTATTCCATGGGCACACAATGGAGCTGCACCCCTGTACTCAAATGCTGGAGCCTCTTGCTTTTCCTACATATTTTCTGTTTTTTTTATAAACAGTGGGCTTTCCATTCCCATCAAGTCATCCTTTCACCCTCACCGGTCTTCAAGGCTTTCTGACACTCCCAATACCAATATTAACTCCTCATATTTCTCTGAAATATATATATACATATATGTAGGTCTAGTGACTTAAACATCTTACCTTTCATGTCTTCCTTCCATCCTCCATATTCTTTATCTCCACCATTCTTTCTTTCATCCCCATTCTTGTTACTAACTTCTTTACACTTGAACTGTAACTTTTTCCTTGGAAAAAAAGTACTTTCAGTTTTTTTCTCCAAGATCCTAATGAAATGCAACTTTTTAAACTTTCAAGCACAGAAATTCTGTCAATAATTAATTAATAAGCCTTTTTGCAAGAAGTACCTATCTATTCCCGTGTCTCATGATAAGACAGAAAGCAAACTGCCTGGTCACTGTCCACTGGAAAGATTATCTTCTTTTAAGACTTGTTTTCTCTTTCTCTATGATGCACTCTCACCATGTTCTATTGCCATTCTTTACGTAATAAATTTATAAATGTAAGTCTAATTTTATTAAATATATGAAGTGCAAATGACTTTTTTACTATTACCTCAAGATCTGTCCTGAGAAGTGTGATTTTTCTTCTGAACAATAATCCTGTGTTTCAGGATTATTTATCTATTTCAAATTTCAAGTTCTTATTATTCATTGAGATATTACAGCTCTTAAAAATAAGAAAAAATATTATAATAGAAAGTACAGATAAACTATACATATATATTCTTGAAATGGAGTTTCTTGAACTTCATTATCTTTCCAGCAGGAAGAATACCTGAAACACAAGCTGAATTTTGCCAAAAATCATACAATTTTAACAATACCAAAAGTAGCTTACATTCCACATAAATGTACATTCCAAATGAAACTTGCATTCATTTCCTTCCAAGGGAGACTTAAAATTCTTTATGAATCTGGATAAAATATATTTTAACAATTCAACAACAAATGCTGGTAACAACTTTCAACTGCTCAGCATCACTCTTGTTTTGTAATAAATATTATGTCATAGCCACCTCATATCCAACCTATGGAAACCTCATTGGATCCTTAAGCTGGTAGGGAAAAACACAAGAAAGGGGGAAAAAAGTTCCCAAAATTTTTGACTCGTCTCATTATGAAGGCTTGCACTCCCATTGTGGTGTGACCTTGCAAGATCAAGGAAGTACTGTACAATTGTGGACTGCAAATTGTGCACAGATTATATATGGCTTTACCCACAGCAATGGATTTCCTTGATAATTCTAGTAACAGCAGTAGAGGTAGTCCATATTTCTAACATTCTGTAGTGTGGCTATTGGAATTTCTTCATTAATTATATTACTTTTTTATAAGCTTCCTACTTCAGCAATTTAGCTGAGCTGACCACAACATCATGGTCCTCCACAGCGAATATTGGACTTTGTAAGAAATTAATAGAAGCACACACCTTTCAAGCGGGTTATTAAAATGGACAAACTGAAATTAGAGCATTTTTATTACATGCAGACTTTTATTTCCTAGTCTTGGTTGCCTTAATCAGCCTGCTCCTTCCAGTCTCCCAGAATCACACTTATTCAAACTCAACCTCACTCCAAAAAGCTAGACCAGTACAACACAATGTAATTTTTGTAAACCTAGCTCTGTGGCTGGCTGCTTTTCACCCTCATTTTCCCATGTGCAGTGCAAATCACTGTCTCTCTTTGCCACCTAGTGGGAAGCCTGATTTTACAAGTGGCTTTGAGTTACCTCATTTTAAAAATATGATTATGGCATTCTACATCAACATAAAACTTGTAAAGGATGTCTAGTCAAGGTGCGAAATAGCCGGGAGTCTCAATTACAAAGCAAAAGTTACACAAAGAAGAGTTTGAGATATTGCGTTGCCATTCCAAAGGTTAAGGTAGCTTTTGAAATAAATTGGAGATTTTTAAAAAACCCTTACATAACAGGTAATATCAAGCATGATTAATTTCTGAAAGAACCAAAAATCTTGGCGTACTCATTGACACTTTTAGTTATGTTTGCTTGTATGTTCCTCTGTTCTGAAGTTATGTTGGAATATTGTCAGGTCTGTCCTTCCTCAAATTATATATGCACGTAAAATTGATACAGATAAAGGTGAGAAAGACTGTTAGAATTAAATAAAAATTTCTAGCATTATTAGGGAAATCATGATGTTGTTCATCTATGACTTCAAAGTAAACAAAACCTAACTCTGGTCCTTCCATGTATTTAATTAACATATATATATGCTTATACATATATATATATATAATTAAATATAATATGATCAAAGGGTCACGAGACCTTTTGGGTGTCAGAGTATGTAACTCCTTGAAGAGACTTACTTCAGGAATTGAAAATATTACTAATCATGAATTTGTATTTTTATTTCCAATCAGTACTTGAACCTGTAGTATGTCAATAAACCTCAGCTTTTAAGATTTACAGAAGCATTCCAGCATATAAAATAAATAAAATCCAGGTTTGTGAAACATTTACAGACACAACCAAATAAAAGCAAGCACCTACTGTTTAGTGGTATTCCACTAAAGAAGCCTGAGTTAAATGAGTTTTATATATCTTTCTCCCATTCCAAATGAATGTAATCCACATAGCTATTTGTTACCAGTCCTCTCAAAGTCTCAAGTCAACATTCAAGTCATATTCTATGAGATGTACTCAAATGTTCTGTGCTACTGCTTGCACTATCACAAGTAAACAGGATGACACAGCTCTCTTGTCTGCAAGCTAACATGAAGCACCGTGACATTTTTCAGGCTGTTACACAGACGGAAGATTACCCAGGTCCTCATGTCCCCCTCCTACAGAACAGATTTATTTAAACATAATTATCTTCTCCAAATTTCCATCTTGACTCAATGTCATTCTGATGCTGCATTTTTTCTAGAAGAGAGAATCAAGCAGTTATTTTTTAATAGACTTGGAAATGGTGATTCATTACTTTGTCAGCTCCATATCAGCTCTTCAGTTTGGTACTTTTCCAGTACTCCATTGAAGTTAAAGACAAAGGAAATCAAAGAAAGTCCTTAATCACGTTCTAGAATAACACTTATGCTCAGCTTGGCATTCATTGAAATATTACTGGCATGCAACTTGCAAGTGGAAATAGGTCAAGGAAGACCTACACAAAGGACTGCTTTGATGAAAAGAGAGAAAATGCATTGGATTCATCTTTCATTTCCCCATATCAATTCAAGTCCATTACACAAGGGAAAATGATTAGGAGAGAGAAGAAAAACCCCAACCTAACAGCCTTTTGGAGATTTTCCATCCGTTGAAGACTTTGAAGACTGTTTTGAAAGCACTTTGTCATTTGGAATAATTTCTCCTTTGCTAGCTTGTTTCCATTCCTTAGGCCATATTTGGACCCATATTTGAATTACACATACCATACAATGTAATAATAAATGTGATTTTTAGAAATGCTAAGCAAATAGTTTTCTTGATCTCTGCAATATTGACTTGTACCATTATTATGAGTTGTGGAATCTTCTAGTTCCATAGGGAATATTCTGAACAAGCACATAAACCAAGCATGCAGTTATTATTATTTATGGGGCACTCATCCAAATTGCATCAGCTCAGGCATGGCAGTTAAACATGATGCATGCTGCCAAGAAGGCTAGACTGAAAGCGTGAATAGGTGAGGCAAAACAGGCTTAAGCCTACATCTGCACAATGAGGGCTCCTGTTTCAGCTGCTGCTCCCAGCAATGCAAACACAAGATATAAAACTCCCAGAAGTCACCTTCCTTTTCTTCTTCCTTTTTTCCCCCCCATGTTTCCTCAGTCAAGCAGACTAATTTTTTATGTACATGAATTTTAAATGTCAATAAATAATTTCTCCATACCAATCACAGTTCCTGTATAAGTAAAAACATACATTTGAATGGCATTTTCTGTATCACATATGTTAACTTAGTATGCAACTCCCAGATTCTTGAGTTTATCATATTATTCCCCACCAAGAGAAATCACAGTTAAAAGGACAGCTTACAGTTTAGTTATCAAAGTTCAGTTTAGTTATTCAAAGGACTGGAGTAAAAGTCACTGTAATCTATTGAAACTAAAGCAATAAAAGAACACTTCTAAAATACAAGCTTTGTACATTTAAGTGTCCTACAGTTATCTGATAAATAACTGACCTTGAAATGCACTTATGTAAGAATTAGGAACAGTCAATACAAAGCACTAGGATAAACAAATTTGGAATGGCTTAAATTAACTTGAAGCATGGGAACACTATTTCAGCATTGGAAGTAGAAGGTAGTGAACTGTTTGGGAAAAAGTATGGATAGGAAATTTATTCTTAAAGGGAAATGTTTGAGCATGAGTATAATGTAGTACGGTGGCAGATAAAACTAACTGCTCTTGGCATTGTGAGACTGTTTAGAAGAAAATCCAATGATTGCAAGATCGAGTTTAAAAAGATATTGGAATAAGATCAGATCTGGTGTGAGAAGGTGAAACTCCCACAAGGAACAGTTCTCTGGTACAACATGAGGCACTTTCACTGAATCCAGATCAGTGAGATGTAGACAGAATGTCAGGACATACAGGACTTTAATGGTATAAAAGTTACTAGTATGTGTCTATATGAAGACTGCTATTTTCTCCATTTTGCTCACGATATTCATCAACATTTTTGTGAGAAATTCTTGGCTCTGACTGTGTAATTCACATAACTTATGCACAGCCTTCCATTCTGTGAGCAGAATTTAAAAAAAATTTCCGTTGGAAGAAACAGCTTTGAGCAAGCTTTTGATGTATTCTGTCCAATTGCAAAACTATTTTCATGATTTTTGATACCACTGGGCTCACTCACTATAATAATTAGTGAAAGCAATGTAATAAAAGGGACACACACATAGAGTCTTTTCTGTTTTTCACATTTGGACCTTTTCCCTAGTATAAATCCTGCAAGATCTGGACATGAAATAGGTGGTACAGGGAAGCACATGCGCTATCCTTTCTTTCATTTTCTTAGATTCAATCTGACCTGCTTCTATTCACATAATTCCTACACAGTTGGAGCCACACAGCTGTAAGTGTCGAAAGTTTACAAGTGCCCAAAGGAAAAAATTGGCTTCCGTTGCTTCTTTTATCATTATTTGGTAGAAATTTGGGCAATAATCTTTGAAATATTAAACTTCGGTACTCTTTTTCTTACTGAGAAATACAAGGAAGAGAAGGAAATAAGGATTTCTAGTACTTAGTAAGGCAGCAGAACTGCCATGGAGACCAGACCTAGTAAAGCATTTCTTTACTTTGAAGCTACTATCTCTATTAAGGATGAGAGAGCCACCCTAAATAAAGATAACATCAGGGCTACCCAAAAGGATCACAACATTCTATCAACTTCAGTATTTTATATCTTATCTTTGTGTTCATATTTCCTTTCCCTGATATGAGCATATTACCAAAAGTAATTAGATTTTTATCTACCCCTAGCTCCACAGAATGTTCTTATTTAATTTAACAGAGCCTATGGTTGTTAAAGATATACAAAGCTGTCTTGGTCTTTCTCTGCATTTTCCTCTTGATATGTTGTTAATATATCAACAAAAGCATTTAATGGAGAATACAATTAAAAGAAAAAACAATAATTAGATGTCTCATTGCTGATTGTTTTCAAGCCTTTTTGTCACTTTATTTAAACTTTATTCTGCTTTAGGTAAACAAGATCTTGTACTATTTGTGAATATCAGTATGAAGTAACATCAAAGAAACAGTTCAGATTTTCTTTCAATATAAATTTTCCTACACTTTAAATAATAGAAATACTACACATTGGCACAATGCATCTTTTTTTGGAGCACTCTGAGTGTCTCACAGCAATATATATTTTCTCTTGGGAAATAGCATGCATGAAGTTGATAATGTAGTACCATTTACTGAACCCAGAAATAAATCCCAATATGAGATCTCAATTAAAGTGTTGTATATTTCATATGTCCCTATATGGAATAATACTAAATTTGATGCTATAATTTAAATAATAATTAATATAGAGAAGAAAGGAAAACCCTTTTTTGCAACATCTTGTCTATTAATTAAATAGATACTATAGAAGTCCAAAATTAAAAAATCTGAGACTGATGAAATCAGGATAAATGCCTATGCTCTTTGCATTTCTCTGTATTAAGAATTATATCTTGAGGCAGACAATACAAATTCTAGAATTTTTACCCAAAAAATGCAATTTGGACTATGGAAGTGTTCCACTGAAATACTGTGGATTGTAGATTTAACTATTTTGATGTTTTCATAGATTACTGAAATAGAAATACATTCAGACCTGTCAATTTAAGGCAACCTGAGTGAAGCTCAAGATACAATAATTATGACTAGAATTATTTAAATGAAAAAATATTTTAAACTTGCTATCTGTATAGACAATGTTTAGTTATTGATCAAAAAAAGTAAAACACCGCCAAGAGAACCCATAGGGAGATCATGTCTTTGGGTCAATTAGCACTATAGATTTTCAGCTGACAAGATTTTCCTATCTGATTTGTAGTTTTGTCACACATTTAATCTGAACTGCATTTTGTACTTGAGTAGTCTTCCATTCACCACATAGAAGATTTCAAACCCATTAATCATGTTTTATCTTAACCATAGTGTGCTCATCTTATACCTCTACACAATGTTTTCCAGCATTAGCACAAGGTAATTCTTTCATTCACCTACCCATTATACCAGATTATTTTATGCATGTTTTTTTTCCCCCTTTCAGTTCTAATTCATACGCTAATTTAAGTGTAGTGAAAAAGAGCAAGTCAAGTTTCTCAGTAGCCTCCTATTTCATTATTAAGATTGGCGACATTTTAACTCATTGTCATACATAGTTCCCTGAAATCCCTTAATTTTTTATTCCTTATTTTCCCCTTTTAATTACTTACGATTGTTTCTACCTAATACGCCCTTTTTTATTCCCTAAAATTCTGACTACTCGGAGCCACAATTCATCTTTATAAATCTCCCATGACTGTGCTAAATGAAACACAGGAAAACTGAGACTTGTGATTTCTTCCTATTTTCTTGAGTGGGATTGCTTGCAAATACTTGTCATGTGCTTTTTTTCATATAGATATATATAGATATAGATGTAGATATAGATATAGCTATAGATGTATACAGCACTATATTTTTTTTCACTGATTGGTTGGTACAGTGCATTGACATACCATAAACATCTATTCAAAATATCCCTGGGGTAAACATGATATTTTGCTTACTAAGAAGACTCCAGGTTTACTCTGAGGCGAAGGATGCATTAAAATAGATTCATCATTCATTTAAATTAAGGTGATTTGGTAAATTATAGTAAATATGTGATGCAAAAATTTACTACTAACAATAAAAAATACAGAATATTTTTGAGTACTCATGCTTTCTGAAGACAGAAAGGTGTTGCTCAGCATTACAGTATTTTGTTCATCAAAATTCTTTTTTTTGGGCAGCATTTCTGTCTCAAGTTTTTTAGACCCAAATCTTCAAATTGCTTCCCTCATGCCTTGGGTACAATCCAAAGTGCTTTTTCAGTACTGTTTAGCAACAATTGACACCAACAGCTTCACTTGAAGACAATGAAAACTACCAGTGTACAGTACTTACTAAAAACCTTGGTCCCTACAACTGAATACTTACATCGCCAAATATGACCCAATAAAGACCTATATGTCAAAAAAAATATAAACATAAAATATATAAAATATATAAAATATATACAATATATACAATATATAAAATACATAAATAGAGTATAGAATAGGATATAAAGTCTACCAATTAGTCTGATGAAAATTATACCCGCTTTTAAATATTTTGCCATTCTAATCAGCTTATGTTCCCTCAGATAATAACCTTATACAAAAGAGACCTTGAGCACCAAAATAAATGCCTGCACTACTAAACCTAGAGAGAGCAGTTTTTTTCTGCCCTAGCTGTACACTATCTGCATGCATACTCTTTCCTTTGCTGAGAAACATGTAATACAGAGGGCACCTCTGCATTAGCATTTTACTGTACAGCGGGGAGTAGATTTTATGTCAATCTGTTATATATTCCCATTTACTGCACTTTCCTTCTCACAGCAGTGTGGTTTTGGACTGCATGAATCGGCTCTTCTTCAAGTGGAAATAAATTCAGAGGTGTACCCCAAGGAGGACACCTAGCAACACCAAAGCACCCACACGCATTCCCTCCCACAGGAACCAGAACTATACTACGGGGAAATGAAACCTCCTGAAGTCTATACATGGAACTTAGCTCCTCCATTCCACAGAGTCTGCAGTCTGCATCACTTGCTGACATAGATGTAGCCACAATAAGCAAGTGGCTATTCTTCCTAACTCCAAAAATGTGTTAACCCTAGAAGTCTCTTTTTCAGTACCCAGCAACTGAAAACATGCAAAAATTTTGTCTTAAATAACTTTTTATGCAGTGGTGCATCGGCCCTTTGCATATGGTTGACTTCTATCACAAATAATGACCTTTCTGGAGCAAGATACTCAGCTCCATCTAAGAAACACTTTCCAAGTTGAGAGCTTCACTGTGTCTCAATGGTGTATCCTTTTCTCTGCTCTGGACTGCAATGCTCTGAAACATGAATGCCTGCTTTAGCCACAATGTAGAGATGGATTGGATTATAATCCTCAGCAAATTTTAGGATTCCCACTTAAAGAAATGCATATAGTTTATATATGCCTGCCGTTCATAATATGGAGGGGAAATGTTTGGGGTTTTTTTCTTTTTCTTTTGACAGGAAGGGTTCACTTTCAACTGTGAAAATTTTTATGAGGCTGGCTGATTTCTCAGCATCTGTTTTCTGTGCATCATTCATTCTTAATGGCTTTCTCCCCATATTTACTTTTCAGTAATGATTTCTATATTACATACATACATTGCCTCCCGCTCCAAATCTACCATCAAGCACAAGGGGATATTTTCAGAAATTTTAAACTTTATGGAGTCAGACTAGCCTTTCACTTACGCAGCTGAATTCTGTATAAATCTCTCCTAGAAAAACTACATCATTTTCCACCATCCCACCCTATCTGCATTATCAAACCACCAAGTGCTTCAAATATAGTGGAGAAGTTAATTATACCAGAAATTTAAGCCAGTAATATATTCAGGAATTCAATCAAGAAATTATATAGGCATGTATGTACCATGCATATGGCAGCTGAAGTCATATCAAAAGGAACACAGTTACATCTTACCTTTCTGACTCAAATTCAGACCTGCAAACCTGTAAAAGAACAAGTCTATGAATAATTATAAATTTGAAGAGTAGTTTCTCCAGTTGAAGAACAATAGTGCATAAATAGGAAAAATTATAATGGCATTACATATATGCCTATAATTGAAGGGAAGAATATATTCTTACTAGAAATCTTTCAGTCATTTCTGAATTTCCTTAATGTTGTGAAATTCAGATACATACTCTTTGACAAGGGTGAATTTTAGGAAAATTTTTAGAAAGCTGGAATAGCAAATAACCACTGCTTATTTTCTATAAGGATTTTTGTTTCAATAAACCTTTGAAATTATTGGTACTATTGCCAGATTTTATGCCCATCCCAGGTTGTTTACAGCTGAAACTTGAGCTTTTTCCTATAAGTAATAACTCTATTTCCAGATAAATTACTTAAAAAGCAGGATATTTTATGTGACAGGAACATCATATGCTATAAGTTGTCCTCTTTTCACTTGACCATCGACTTACAATCTAGAGCTAAGTTTAGCTTTTATCTCTCTTCTGCTTTTGTTCTGTATAGTTTGATATATTAATTTTCTTATACAGAAATTCAATGAAGCAAGACTTGTGTATATTTGGCAGACAAAATTCAATGCTTTAGTTTCTAAATACTTTTCAATTAAGTCTGTCCTTTAAATAAGTGTTTCAAAGTGTTCAGGTTTACATGACGTACATGAAGAAAACTGACACATTCACTAAGAGGGTAGGAAGCAGGTAAAGAATCTGCTGTTCTCATGGGAGGAGAGGAAAAAAAGAGAGACAAAATTACTCAATTAAAATGAAGAAAGCTACAAGATTTTACTCTATGAAATAAATGGACCGTTGCCATGGTACTGGCAAAATTTTTCCTTCCTTTTTTTGCACACACATTAATCCTTTTTGAAAGAATAAACTTATAAATGTGTAAGGAAAATATTTTCTATTATACTTCCTCACAATATTTTAAATAAATATTTGCATTATATTTAGATGAAGTCAGACAGGTGATCATCTCTTGCAGCTCTTTTCCAAAGCAAAGCAGCAAACACTGTATTGGCACTGAAACGCATATCCTCCAGTGACACTCAAGGCACATAGAAAAAAGGGTATATTACAGAATCACAGAACAAGCTGAGTTGGAAGGGACATGCCAGGATCATCAAGTGCAACTCCTGGCCCTGCAAAGGATATTCCCAAAAATCACACCAAGTGGCTGAGAGCACTGCCCAAATGCTTCTTGAGCTCTGCCAGGCTTGCTGCAGTGACCACTTCCCTGGGGAGCCTGTTCCAGTGCCCAACCACCCTCTGGGTGAAGAGCCTTTTCCTGATATCCAGCCTAAACCTCCCCTGACACAACTTCAGGCCATTCCCTCAGGTCCTGTCACTGGTCCTCACAGAGCAGAGATCAGTGCCTGCCCCCCCGTTCCCCTCATGAGGAAGCTGTGGACTGTGATGAGGTCTGACCTCAGTCTCCTCTCCTCCAGGCTGAACAGACCCAGTGCCCTCAGCTGCTCCTCACATGGCTTCTCCTCCAGACCTTTCACAATCCTCCTGGCCTCCTTTGGATTCTCTCTAACAGCTTAATGTCTTTTTTATGTTATGGTGCCCCAGCACTCATGGTGACGCCACTCCAGCTCAGAGCAGAGCAGCACAACCACCAGGACCCCCAGGTCCCTTTCTGTGGCATTGTTTTCGAGTGTCTCATTCCCCAGTCTATCTGTACATGCCCCATCCCAGGTGCAGAATCTGGCACTTTCCCTTGTTGAACTCCATGTGGTTAGTGATTGCCCGGTCCTCTAATCTGTCCAGATCTCTCTGCAGGGCCTCCCTGCAGGCTCCTTCCAGTTTTGTATCATTGCAAACTTGCTTAGCATTCCTTTGAGTCCTGCATCCAAGTCATTAATGAGGATGTTGAAAAGCACAGGGCCTAAGACGGGGCCCTGCAGAACCCCATTAGTGAAAGTCTGATGCCACTCCAATCACTGTCACCCTCTGCTCCCGAACTGTGAGCCAGTTACTCACCCATCACATGATGTGTTTATCCAGCTGTGTGCTGGACATTTTGTCCAGAATGTCACTCAGTATTGGAAGCTTTACTGAAATCCCAAAACATTGCATCAACTGCTTTCCCTTGATTAACCAGGTGAGTTACCTTGTAATAAAAGGAAATTAGTTCTGATAAACAGGACTTTCATCTCATGAAGCTATGCTGGCTGTGACCAATTACTCCATTGCCTTTCTGGTGTTTTTCAATACCTTCCAGAATAATCTTCTGCATACCTTTACTAGTGACTGAAATGAAACTGCCAGGCCTGTAGTTTCCAGGGTCCTCCTTTTTGCCCTTCTTGAAAATCAGAACAATTTTCACCAGTTTCCAGTCAGCTGGGACCTTTCTAGATTCCCAAGACTGGTCAAAAATCATTTAGACAGGTTTTGTGATTACATCAGCTAGCTTCTTGAGGGATTGTTGGATTAACCCTATCAGGCCCACAGATTTGTAGATCCTGCACAATTTCAGAGTCAACTGGGAGTTGATCATTCATAAAGTCATGGTCCTCCAGCTCAGGGCACTGAGATCTCCTTGGTCCATCATCCACACTGAAGACCAAAACGTACTGCTCCATTTTCATTGCACTTTAAAAAGGTAGGTGTGCAGATTTCACACCAATCACACAAAGATTTGTTTAATGTCAGTACAAACACGGATTTTATATAACATTTTACCACCTTACACCTACAACTGGTCTTTGCAGAGTAAATTTAATGATAGGCATTTTGAAGACAAGAGGGATCACCTACTACTAGCACTCCAATAATGTGTTCTTGGATAACAGAACATGTTGCAGTCAGGTAGATAAATTATAAAAGAAAGGTCTCATAAAATCAGGCTTTGCTCTCTGCTAAATTAATAGGTAGCTTGTCGCTTCTTCTATGTGCAGCAAAGTGGCTTGCTTGTTCCCATGTGAAAACAATCTTAAGCATGAAAACAACACAACAAGCTATTCTGGTAAGAGAACCGTTTGCACCTGCAATAAACTAGAAATCTGTCTCATGGGAATCAGTGAACAAAACATGTAAACTAACCAAGAATAGAAAAATTTGATAGACAAGTAAAATACCTTTTACTAACCAATGGAGTAATTGGCAAGAAAACTATTAACCAATTGGAGTTGCACACAAGGTCTGCAAAAACTGTACAAAATCAGTTGTGTGAATAAAGAATTGGCTTTTCCTGTATGAAGAAAATGGAGTCTCAGATGATTTATTACAACAAGAACATACACTGTCCCTTATGCTAATTTGGAGATAATGAAGAAATGTATCTTCTCAAATAGATCACTGATCCACTGAAGACCACAAATTCCAAAAAATCACCAATCTTTGAAAAAGGTCTTACAGTAGCTTTTTTAAGTTCATAAACTTATTAAAAAATGTGAGTAAATGCAATTTCACTAATGCCACACACATAAGTAATATAATTTCCCAGTACCCAAAGGAAAGTTCCTCCTTCTCAACACATGTTCTCATAGCTGGAGCTTTGCAGAGTGGATTCAAGGCGGGTTGATTATCCAGTATGACCTGAAAATAATTTTCCAGAGTCAATATTGTCTTGAGCACAGGCCCTCAAGTCTGACAAGGTGACCTACATTGTCTCCATTCTTCAACGCATAGCATTGCATTTGGTTATGATGAAGTTGGACATATTTGAATAGGAATGCAAGCTGTGGAGATCATGCTGTAAAAGTGACTTGGCTCCCAGTGGAATCAATTTGAAACTTTACATTCCCTCTTCAGAATCCATAGCCTTTTTCTGTAAAGAGAGACCTTACATTCCAGTGCTCTCTGCTACACACTGTTCCCATCAGCATGACACTCTTAGAATAAGTAATGACAGGGAAGATAGAATGCAACTTCATTAGTCATATTGGACATGATGATCTTAGAGATCTTCCTAACCCTAATAATTCTATGATTCTTCTGTCAGTTATCAATCCATGCCCTACAATTTCATCCTCCAAGTTCTAAAGCCACACACTTGGGATAGATAAACTGTGCTGCACACAGATCTAAACCACACATTGACTGCAGCTCCCTATTGCTCCTCCCATCTTCCTTTCAGCAAACAAGCAACAGTGAAAACAGATGCAAGTATTGTGCTTTGCTGCTTTCTTTCTAACAGGCTGCATGCTACAGGCTGACAGGAAACATTATAAATAGAACAGAGCTCCTTTCTCATTACAGTGATTTTAATGAGAATGGTAAATGGCCAAAAATGAAAGTATGCAGGCTTCAGTGATAAGATCCCATCTCTTTCACTGCTGTATCTAACCCAACTCTGAGATACCATTATCCTCCCTGAATGCAATTTAAAGGATCAATGTTAGTATATATTCTATATGCTGTGATTTCTCCAGCAGAAGAAAACTGCCCTCACTTGTTATTCATTATGGCTTTACTTCCAGATATTTCTGCTGGCAAATGATAAAACAACTATCTACAGCTTAACACGTACATTGTTTTGTGCATGCATAAGACACTTATCTCTTAGTTGTTGTTTAATCCTAAAAAATCAGAGGTCTTCTGTTATGACTTGTACTGAGATGAACAATGTAATTAAACAACACCCAGGAGAAAGAGGAATATAAAATTTGATGTACAAACTCATATAGTTTTCAGATTTTTTTTAAGACTGACACATTTTAAGAAGGCTGCCAAAGACTGTTTCAGAAGGAGTGCAACAATCATCAACACAAAGGTTAAAAGTGCAAAATAGATAAATAGTCATGAAACTTTATAATGAAAACAAATCTACCAGAAAGAGAGAACGCAAACTTTACTAGTTACTTTATCAACACAGTGAAGTCATTTATCAAGGTACAAGAAAAGCAGGCTAAAACTTCAGTGATTACAGGCTAAAGACAAAGATTTTTGCCACAATTAAAATAAAAGCTATTGCTCCCTGTCATCACTCCAAGAAATTGTCTGTTTTATGTTTTTCTTGGTCCCAGAAAAAAAAGGAATCATCCAAAGACAGGCTGCTCCAGCCTGGAAGCAGGGCCCCCTCTCTCCACCAGGTCTCCCATTGGATCACAGCCCCCTCCAGGCATCCACCCGCTCCAGCATGGGCACCACCCCTATGGGTTGTGGGTGGATCTCTGCATCCTCCATGGATCCCCACGGGCTGTGCATGAATCTCTGCATCCTCCATGGATTCCCCAAGGGCTGCAGGGGCACAGCTGCTTCACCACAGTCATCACCATGGCCTGCAGAGGAATCTCAGCTCTGGCACCTGGAGCAACTCCTGTCCCTCTTTCTCCACTGACCTTGGTGTTGCCATATTGCTTCCCTCTCACATTCTCACCTCCTCCTCCTCCTCCTCCTCCTCCTCCTCCTCCTCCTCTCTAACTAGAATAAAAACTGTGACTTTGTTTTGATCTTCTTAAGTATGTCATCACAGAGGTATTACCAACCTCCCTCATTGGCCCAGCTTTGGCCAGCAGCATGTCCATACTCAGAGCCATCAGGGATTGGCTCTGCTGGACATGGTGGAAGCCTCCAGCAGCTCTATGGCCCCCCTGCTGACCAAAAACCAGGCCATGCAAAACCAATACATGATACACTTCTGTGAATTCTTGACATTATCAACTGTGGTCATATATCTAATGTTTTCACTTATAGTTCCTTGTGCAAGTGTTTATCCAAGTATATTTAAAGAATCCTGGCCCTGAGATTAACTCATTTGATTGGATCATACTGTGCCAGTAACACCAAAGTTGTGCATTTGGCCAAAGTCACAGAATACGTATTCTTTTCATGCCTTTTTTGGGGAGCCTGGTTAATTATTCTTTCTGAAAGAGGTGGTATAGGGAACCATGCTGCCAGAACACTGTTTCACTAAGGGTTTTTTATCCCTGTATTCCTGGCAAATTTACAGAAACTGTTGCAAAAGTAAACAGCCTTACAGATTTAAGAGAGGTGTTTTGGGGGAAAAAATATTCTGCCTTTACAATTTTACTGTCTTACAATTAAAAGAGCCATAAATTCATAATTGCTTATAAACATGACTCATTTGTCAATTTGTCATATTTTTCTTTAATTAGTATTGTAGAGTGCATAGTGAGGAGGGTCACTTTATGTATTTATTCACTTACTTACTTGAGCTCAGGTCTAATTCTCTAGCCTGCTTATGCAATAATTGCAGCTGACTCCAAGCTGTTCTTGATGAGGTTCACAGGGAGGATACTGCCTATCCAGGATCCAATCAGGTTTTTTCATTAATCAAAGTCCTTGGGAATTAAATGCTTCCTATTCCCTAATCATATCTGTGAATGCTGCATTACGAAGTATTTTTTGACAGCTTTAACCACTTGTCCTTTTTAAGTGGACTGAAAACATTATATTTAACCTCGTATTTTTTTAGAGAACCTAGAATCCATTTGATAGAAATGGAAAGAGAGAATAATTTTCCTTTCTATTCTCTTTGTATTCCTCTCTCCATGTTGTGTGAGGGGGTTATATAACTATGTCTTTACCTATGTCAGTCAGCAGCTGGTTTTTGTCCACTGAAACACTCTCTATTGGTTTCCTTCCTCTTCTCCATATTTCTTCAGTAGAGGTAAAGGAATAAAAGGTCAAAGCTTAACATAAAGCTTGCTTGTATTTAGAGGATGTGCAGCCCAACCAGAGCATATAAAGGAAAACAATCCTTGCTGGAGAACAGACATCCACACTATACAAGTTTCAAAGTTTTATTTCAGAGGAACTCTAAGTGAATGCCCACTAATGACTACAATACAGTAGATGCAAAGCTTAGATATGCTTACCACTTTAATTTCATCAGAAAGGGAACCAGTCTGTGGTGAGAGATTACCTTGTGACACAAAACATAGCATGGTAGAATGAGAGTTTATTGGTGAATTTGTTTTAAAAAGAGACTCCGGAGTTATATTGTTCTTGTGTATGTAACCGAAGTCACCAAACCCAAATCCAAAGTAATTCAAACCCCAAAATTACTATTTTAATACATCCAACTTTAACAAAACCTCAACATTTTGGGGATGATGGATTTCAGTTATTGAATAATAACATAAGCCATTTATCTGGAAGACAAGACACC
This sequence comes from Luscinia megarhynchos, assembly GCA_034336665.1. NCBI lineage: Eukaryota > Metazoa > Chordata > Aves > Passeriformes > Muscicapidae > Luscinia > Luscinia megarhynchos. The sequence goes on from CM067568.1 coordinate 1,219,526, forward strand.
TGGGTACATTATATCCTACTGTCACACTTAGCACATAATGACTGGCTAATGCAGTAACAAGGAAAAGCAACTTGATACTTTTCACAGAAGATGAATGTGCTGGATTTGCATTGAAGGCACCTACGAGGAAGGCACACTCAGAGGTTTTTCCCTAAGAGAACTTCCTCTGTGAATTGATGGGACCAATTGGAGGCTGGTTTGGTTATTGACAGCCCGAAAAACCAATTGGAGAAGTTAGTTCAATCCGTGATTTACATTTTGAAACAAGTAAACCGGGAAAAAAACCGGCTCTTTGACTTCCGGCCTTTCATCATATGACATCATCCCGGTCCGAGCCCACCCGTGCAGCCCGGGCCGGGCAGGGGTGGGCTCAGGAAGCCGCCGAGTGGGGCCCCCATCTCAACCAGGAGCTCCGATTTCCAGGGGGAAGAGAGACCCGTTTCTAAGAACCTAGCCCTCTCTCTCCCCAGCATAGCCGCGGCTTGGCAGGGCCTTGCTGCCGGCTCGCAGCAGCCATGGGGTGGCCAGAGCCCACCCAGCTGTCCATGCAGCTTGGGGGAAGGCAGCTGGGTTCCGTGTCTGTGGAGCCCCCTCCACACGCCTGCTGGACTTTGCAGTTCAGTCCAGCCCCCCAGCGCAGCCTGCGCAACCGGCGCAGCCGGAGATCCTGGCGTGGCTCCAGCATGGCCGGCCCAGGCCCCTCCAGCTTCTGTAAAAAATTTTTACCCTCCAATGCACGGATAAGACTTGCAGACTTCCTATCCTCCCCTGAGTAAGAGGAAATAAAGCAGGAAGTATAGACCAAAGTTAGTGAAGTAAGGGCCAAGTTTCCAGATGGGAAAAGATTGAGAAGTCGCCATGAAAGTTGGTTGTAAGCTATGGGGTGGACTGTGCTGCACTGAAGATTCCTATAAATCGTGGAGAAAACATGGGGGGTTGAAGTGTTTGAGAAAAAGATCCATTGCCCCGAGGGAGAGGGGGACTTCCGTTCCTGAGAATGAAGTATGAACAGAGGAATTTGAGGAGAGAGGGATGAAAAAACTTTTGCCTTTGAACATCTTACCCTTAAAAGTAATACCCCATGAGTTTCACATGACCTACAAACACAGCTCTGGGAAGGCTGTAAAAATGGGAGGAGTTTCACAATTTTGCAGGTTCCCGGGCGGCTGCTATTGCGTGAAAGTGAAGATACAAGAGAACTTTTTTTCTCTTGGAAAAAATCGCTATAGCCGAACAAGAAGAAACTCCTCTCCCTGAAAGTGAGCTGAAATGATTATTTAAGTGAAGGACTGACTGAAGTGTCTATGTATGTGCTGTTAAGAAAGTGTGGGAGGTGGGGGGGAGGAGGAAGTTGTCAGAAAATCTAATCCTGGATTTCTTATTTTCTCTGTGTTGTTAATAAAGTTTTTCCTTATATCCTTTTAAGTTTTAGGCCTGCTTTGTTTTTGCTCCTAATCCTATCTCACAACAGAAATTGAGTATATTAAAATTGATCAACCTAAACTAAACCAAGACAATAAACTACTGTGAGGCCATAAAATCAAGCTTCAGAGGACCAAAGCAAATGTAAACTAATAGACATTAGTTAGTAAGTTAGGAAGTTAGAAAGTTAGGAAGAAAATCAAAAGGCTTGTTTGTTTTTTTTTCCTATGACTGCTTGTGTATTTTAGATTGTCCAGTCACTGGCTAAAGAAAAGAGAAACCATACTATGAGTTAGCTTGAAATAGAAGTAAAGCATACCGTTCTCCATCTGATAGAAGGTAGTCAATTGTATGTAAGTCTTGACCTGACAGACACTTACAAATGCTTGGAGATTTAGAAAAACTGGGGAACCCCTGCACCTTGCTTTTGGACCACAGAAGGGCAAGACAGGTGTTCCAGGCACACACCTCTCTCTTTGCTTTTGCAAACTTTTTAGTGCAAAAGGTTCAAAATCCTACTTCTGAAAGTAGGTGTTGCTGGGGTTTTAGGGATACTGGGAAATGTTTCCTAGCCCTGGGCATCTAAACTCCATCTGTGTCCAACAGACAAAAAAAAAGAGATATCGTTGGCTTCTTTCCTCTGATCTTTTCCTGTTTGCTTAATTCAACAACTTGCTCTGCTCAGTAGGGAAATGGAGTAATTTTTATCACTACTACTGAAGTATCATCCTTTACATTCCTCTCTCCTCCCTGTTTTTCTTACTTATGTTGAGAAGCTGCCAGTTTCTCATATTCTTTGCTTTCAGCTTTCATTACAACAAAAAGGCTCTGTGGATCACAAGGAGGTTTATTATATCTGTCTCATTCTGAGTCCTAACAGTGAAAAGTAAATTGCAGAGAAGCGAGCAAACAAGAGAGGCCTTGACATTAGCTTTAATTTTAAAAGAACAAACTCTTCTATTAGTGGAGCTTATTAATTTGCAAAGATGCTTTAAAAATGAGGAAGTAAAATTTTCTTTAGGGTAAAATGCTGGACTGCAGCATTTCATTATGAAACACAAATATGAACATAGGAGGAATTAATTGTCACGTGTATTTTAAAATGATTACAGGCATCCAGGGAATGTTTCCATTTGTTGCTTTAAAAGGCCTTTTAATCTGTATTCAGCTTCCTCCTAAATCTTCAAGCTCTTCAGCACAGTCTTTTCACACAATGTAGAGTGTGATGCATGTTTTGCCCATAATTTTACCCTGGCTCAGTCTTTGAGCTAGCTGCTAGAGGTAATTGAATGTGGAGCTGTCATGTGTTCTGCTATTTCAAACCCAAACTAGGAGAAGAGAGACTGAAAATAGTTACTCTTTTAACTCTGTGTGTTCTGTATCACAGAAGTTTGAGTCTCTCATTTAATATTGAAGAAAATCCTATGAAGTGTCACCACGTGCCCTGCTTTCATACTTTCCCCTAGCCACCCACTATTGGCTACTCTCAAATATATAAGATTCTGCACAGGACAGTCCTGACAATGACTACTGTCATGTTAATAAGTTAGTTCTGCAGTCAATGAATCTGTGACATGATGTTGAAATATCAATCCAGAGTCTTTTGGACAGCACACAGAAGAAATGCACTGGATTATTTACTTGGTATTCAATATTCTTTTGTTATGGAGCTCATTTTGCATTTCTTTCCAATTAGAAGGTAAAGGCTCACACAAAGTCCAATCTATGTTTAAATTACATTATCTACATGTTCACAGGCCTTTTTTTGCTGTTTATGATTTTACCCACAGATGTCAAAGACCCAGGCTCTGGCATTCATCATGACTCAGACTAGTTTCTGAACTCAGCTGTACAGTGGAAATCCAAAGGCTATTATGTGTCTCAGAACCAAAACTTTCCCATAATAAGGAATCAACAGCCTTTGTTCACCAGGCTTTGCCAAAATCCCTTCATCTGGTACTTAAAACGATCATCTGGCAGAAAATAGCATAACCCAATGGTGTACACAAAATATCAGCTGGAGCTTAGGGCAAATCTTGGTCCTAATGAAGTTAATGGCAGAAGTCCCACTGATCACAGTGAGGCCTGACACAGACTGTGACAGCTGCGAGTAAGCCAGAGCAGACTGGTAACAGCCCTTCAGCTCATTTTACACCCTAGGAAACACACAGAGGCTTTTACAAGTCCTTTTGTCCACTCCAGCAACTCAAAGATTTTAAATTACCCCAAGGCTAATGCTGGGAAGTACAAATCTAACTGATCTCAGTGCTGTATAAGAAAAATAAAAATGAAATTATGTTTCAAGATTCTCTTAGATTAATATTTCATGTACTTTATAGACTACTAAAATTCTAAGAATTACTAGCATGGCCAAAATCTGCTCAATTTAAAATGTTCTGCAATGCAGTTTAAAAATAAAGAAAAACATTCTTATTCAGTTAAACAAATTTTTAAATTAAAAATCATATATACATATATGTAGATATATGTAATAGTTTTTCGTTTTTGAAATGAGCTCACTGGGACAATGCATAAAAAAGCTGTTAAAACTTCACTTCCCCAAAAAGTTTTTGTTTAAAAAATCCTAGCTCATTTTCTGTCGATTTGACTTCTGGATTGCACGAGGCTGGCAGAATGGGTTAGAAGCTGCTTCTGGACTCCAATACAAGTGGCTTGGGATGATCTAAAAATATCTCAAGACTAAATACTTTTAGTAACCTCAGATGACAGAATTACTCCTGCTGTCTGGCAACTACTGTACCCTAAACTGAGGGGTAGTTCAGGACTCCTGAGACAAAACAGATATTGAAAAAGGACCTGCACTTCAGGGCTTTCCCCTCTATTGCAGTTGCATAGAGCATTATTCAGAATTTCCCCCTTGTCCTTTGTTTTTTCTGCCAGCAAAGCGGTTTAAGTACTGCTATGCTGAGTCCCACTGATACCTGGAAAGTTGTAATGCCCTACTCTGTCGAGTTACTTAATTAGGCCTACGAAAAAAGAATTTTACCTTGTTTTCCATCTCACAGGTGTTTATTCAGTGGAAAGAATAAGGTCAGAGTTTTGTATTTTTCTTTGAAGAAGTTAGCACCAAGCCATCCTGTTTTGTCTTGATTTAATTAACAACTCTAGGAGGAAAGCTGTCACACAGGTTCTGTTACTGTTACTTTGTTTTAGTTGCTACTTGGGGGCCATTATAGTGACTGTTTTGGATGTGCCTCCAAGCAGTTCTGGCCTGCTGAGATTTTTTTTTACACTGAGAACTACTGATGGGTTTTCATACCCCTGCGGCAGTGCAACCTGTCTCCTTGGCAGCTAAAAATGACACTGTACTGGTTGGACTACTCTCTAGTACGGTTCATGGATTCTCTTCTTGGCACACAATTACCAACAGGTGTAACGGTGATCTAAGAGGCCCATGGTAGCAGCCTGTCGTACACTAATTGCTTAAAGGAGCTGCTCTTTTAAAAGAAATGATGCTCGCATTGTCATGCAGGTTGCTGATCATTGCCTGGCACCTCTGTGCTCAAGGCAGGAGTCCAAACAACTTGTGACAAGGCACTCTGCCATCTCAGCAGATGGACATGAGCATAAGCAGCTTACGGATTATGCCTGCATATCAAACATAGGTATTGAGGGCATGATTCCCAGCCAAGAATGCTGCAACTGCTGTTTATCTTCTGCTTACCAACCTAGAGTTGTTTATCTTCTCTTACCAACCCAGAGCTCAGGGAATATGTCATTGCTAATTAAGAGCTGGGCTGGACTCAGTTTCAAAAGCATAAAATATGACTGTGCAAAACAAGTGTCTGTCTGGTTTGAATTGAACCACAAGTCCTAAGAGAGGCCAAGGGAGTTATCAGGATGAAATTGGTACAGGGGCAGACCTGAAAGATACCTCAAAATGCTGTCATTTCATCAAATTCAGGAAAAGAGTAAGATAAGTGGAACAGGGAAATCACTAATAATATATATGGGTGGATTTATATTTTCTCAAAAGGAAAAGTAAAACTTGGCATCATAAAGGTATGCAGTTGGAATGGGAAAAAGTAGGGACCAATATGAGAAAAAGTCCTGATTGTAAATTGCATGAATTTACAGGATAATCTCAGAAAGGCAAGCTTAGGGCCATTTTTGTTTGGCAGTTGAAATACTGAAAGAAAAAAACTTCAAAAGCAGAAGACAATAATGTATTCACTGTAAGATAACCCAGACCCTAAGGGATCTTTTCTTCTGCCAGTACCATGAGTCAGATAAGATTTTATTACCTGAGGTACAGTGGTACTAGAGGCCCTAGAGTGCCTCTGAAAGCCTGAACTAACATTTAATTTCAGAGACCCTGTCCATGTACAGAAAAGACACAAAGCGGAGGAATGGGCAATATATTATTTGAACTATGACATGATGGGCTTCTGCTCATTGGAGACAACTGCAATATCAGATGACAGGATCAAGGGCACACTGAAAAATATTAGAAATTTATTAAAACTGAATTTTGATCTTGCCACTGTTATCCAAACTGCAGGCCAAATATTCGTGAAATATCCTTCTTTATAATTTTAGTATCAAAATTGATTTGTAATTAAGGTAAGAAACGAGGTCAAGCATTCGTTTTTTGGATAAAAACCTAAATAGAAATAGATAGAAGGAAAGCAAGTGAATAAAAATGCAAAACTAAAACTGAAAAGGGTTCACTGCACAACACTTCACTGACTACTTGAAGTACAGGAAAAGTTGTCCCAAAAAGTAAAACTCTGACAAAAGAAATTCAGAAAGCAGGCACAGCAAATTTCAGTGCTGATACAGTCTCATTCAAGTCATTATTCGCACACTATGAGTAACAGAATCATGCATTTTACGTTATTTTATTTCACCTCATTTTGCTTACACCCATGAAGCAATCTTTATCAAGTGAAGGCTGAAAGACAATGCCTGTGTGAAAACTGGAATACAAGAAATTCAGATGTTATTTAAAGCTAAACAAATCAATATATCAAGTCTAGGAAGTTTCTAAATATTGTATGTCGCTTTTATCATGCACTGATTCTAAGATTTAAATGTCTTCTATCCTCTTATATTGGAGGTCAGGAAAGAGGAAGGACAGTGGGAAAGGAAGTTTTGTGTACAAGGAAGCAATACTGAAGAATAAGTGATTAACAAAGGTGCAGCATATTCCAACACTCTTCTCTAATGATACAACTAGACAAATTATATCACTTCAGATTGTTCTCCAGCCCTATGCAGAAAGACAGATGGGATTTGTCATCACCAAAATGTCTTCCCACAGTTCTATCACCTTTCAAGACCAGTGTAGCCCTGACAGCTTTCATTATTATTACACTTGTAGCTATACCAATGTTTGAATTTGAATGCATATATTTATGCTTTTGTCAGAGGACCTTAATTCATAAGAAAATATTTCTGTAGTATCATAAAAATTTTGCAGGGTCATCACATCCTCTTGCATTGTTTAATGTGATAATTTTGGAATATAAAGTAAATTAGAAAAAATCTGCAGTTTGCCTTTGTCATTTACCATGCATTTTTTCCTACTGTAACTATTTAAAGTCTAAATCAGTGAAGTTAGTATTTGCGCAATAAAAAAACCTTTTCTTATTTATCACAGTTCAAGTCAACCAGTTTTCATCTGAATGTCCTGATGGCCTGGAGTTACACATGCATGTCAGCTGAACTGTTTAACTCATTTTATCAGATTGTTCAGACTGCTTTACAGTGCAGCCACAGCTCCCCACCACCACACCAAAAGAGTAAATTAAACAAATATCCTTTTCTTACTTATAAGATGAAGGCCAGCTACCAGATTGAAGATGACACATTAGTCTTGTCTTTGCTGCTAGCTGAAAGAATATCTAATTTAGGGAGGGCTGGCTTGCAAATAAATGTAGGAAAGGATTGCTTTCCATCACAAATTGCAAATACCATTATTGGGTTTTTTAAGGCTGGAGGATGAGCACTGGGCAGTTTTAGGGAAAATAACCAGCAACAAGCACTAGATAGGACACCAACAATGAAAATATCTGCTGCTAAACTGTGCTGCTTTTTTCTCTTTCACCTTTAGCTTTTTTCTCCTCTCCTATGGTATCAAAGCCAAGGCTAACAAGGAGTAAGCAGGTGCAAGTCGGGCATTCCAGAGTCAAACTTGCACTTTCCAGCATCCATGTCTCTGAAAAGTCTCCAGATACCTGCTCAAGGCACCACTGCTCCATAAGGGAGGATTAAAAGGGCATCAAAAGAGATATTAATATGTGGTACTGAAGATTGACCCTGGTATTATTGTTGGTCTAAAGATAATTCTGGCCTTCTTCCTCTTTCCAGGTTCTTGGTTTCTGTGTTCACTCTCTCACAAATTCACACTCTTCCCTTCTAAGGATTGCTTTAGCTATTTCACCTCATTCACCTCTTCCATTTCACTGATGCTCCTCTAGCTTAAATATCCAGACTGTTTCTATCCTGCACAAAAACTCTTAATTGCCCAAGCTCCAGCAGAAGGGGACTCATCTGGGACTCCTATTGTCAAGAGATAAGAGATCTCAGCTCTTGCCAAACTTGCTCTAAAGACGATTTGTGTGGCCTCCCACCACTAACTTTAGGCCTTGTTCCCTATTCACAAACACATTCACTGGGAAATGGCGTTTTTCTCACAGTCAGGTTTTATTGCTACCTTACTCTACCTGGAAAGCAGAGATCCGCCAGAGGTGGTGGTACAGCCAGGCCAGAGCCAGGCAGGCTGGAGAAAGGCAGGAGAGATTAAATATCCTCACCCAGCAGCTGCGAGGAGGATGAAGCACGCTGGAGCCTTGAGCCTTGCTCATGCCTTCCTCCAGCATGCTTAGCCTACAATAACAAGTGTACACTTTTCACATGATTATCAGGGAGACAGACAGAGAATAAAGAAAAAGGTAGAGTCAGTAGTCTTTCCTTAGGCCTCCCTTTGCTCCTGAGAGAAGTATTTCAAGAATTCATCTTCTGTTGCGGGGGAAGGAGGGCAAGGAAGCAGCTGTTTTAGGAAACAATAAGTGCAAGGATGCATTTGAAATGTGACCATGACCTACTCTGTGCTTCACATTTTGCAGGAAAATGCTTTTATCTGTTGCAGATTCACAGCTTTTAGCCCTTTCCTGAAAGAAGGGGTCTGTGACCCATCTTTGAAATAGCTAAGCAGGAACTATTGTTTTCCTTTTAAAACACAGTTGAAAGGGGACATGATAAAACAGCATTGAATAAAATATGAATCCTTGGAGCAGAACTGAAGCTATCCATCTATCACATAGTGCCCTACCCATGAAGCCATGTTCTAGTCTTTTCTCTTACTGGCCTAGTGAATCCTGAGTTCATTGCTACACAACAATCTAAATTCAACAGGATGGTTGATGAGCACTCCCCATGTATGTACATTGGTGACCATGGACACCCAAACTTGGCAAGAGAATGGGGCATATGGGCCTCAACTCTGTAAGACAGGAAAGAAAGGTGAACATTTTTTTACAATTACAGGTTATGACATATAAAGGAAATGGTAGGGTGAAACAATCTTCCTTCTAAAGGAAAATGACACATCATATGCACTTTGTCCAGTCTTTCTGGTTCACAAGGCATTTCACTAACTGGAATCTCTTTTGAGATTTAATTACAGGATTATCTAATCAGTGGATTTAGAAAGTGATGCCCATGAAACTCAAGTTAAAAATTCACTATTACTTTAGCTTGGCATCTAGACAAGGGTGAGTAAGTCTGCGAAGAGGGAAAAGAAAGCTACTGAGGGATAATCAGTTACAGCTACTCTCCAAAAGCCAACAGCAGTCAAAGGGCCAGCATCTAGATCCTCATATGTAGAAGGAAAAGTATAAGTTCATGGCATATTTAAGTTCACAAAAAAAAATCCCAACCAACCAAAAAAACCCTCCCTGAAATAAGGAAATGATATAATAAAAATGTCATGAGCAGTACAACTTTTTGGGGTTCTTATTCAATAAGTGTGGTCCACCAAAGCAAATGTAGGTTCACTAGTGAATACAACTAAGTAAATTCTTGGCTCAAAATTCCACTGGGAACAATACTCATTAGGTCCTGTCCACTACTGTAGATGGTTATGAAGTATCTTAATAGAAGAAAAGGCTATTAAATATTTCATCTTAATAATACCTATCTGCTGTCTCATGGTCTACAGAAACAGATGGGAGAATTTTCCATAATAAATTGATCTCTCTGAAGGAAAAACTGCTACAGATTTTTGACTGAATTTTTTTCCCACTTGTCTTTTTTGCCATTTCACTCCATACAATCTGGAAGCATTTGCTGCCAGAGAGCAAAGATATATTATTTACTGAACCAAACTTCATGTAATTTTATGTCCTGTTCTTGATGGTAGTCAATATGAGCTACCTGAAACAGAAGAGGATAGAAGAAGTATAAGCAATTCTGACTAAAAATTCAGAATATGAGGGTCAATAAGAAAATACTGGCTTAAGGTCAGGATTAATACCTCCTGAAATACAATGATTTATAATAATTTAAATATTCTACCCCATTAATATTTGTCAGGTTTTGCAATTTTAGTTCGGGTAGTTGGATAATACAGAACCATTTCAATTCATATATTTCTAAACAATATTTCGCTCCTGTACTGCTTTATACTAGCTCACTAACACAAATCAATTGAGAAACAGTCTGGTCTCCATCTGCTACCAACAAATGTGAGCTAATGCATTAATTGGATCCCCAGCTTTGACAAGTTTTTTTTAAATAGTGCTAGAGAACTATTAACACCATTTTTTCCAGTTAAATTTATTTTGGCTCACAGTCTGGTCTAATATTCCAAACTGCCATAACTAGTGTCTGTATTTGAAGAGCAAGACATTCATTAGTTTTCTGTTTTACAGCTTTCTGTCTACTTCAGTTTAGATTTCTAAAGCCAGATGCAAGCCCCTTATACTGCCTCCATTCTTCCTGATTGCTCTGCTCAGATAAATTTCCCCATGAGCACAACCCTCTTACATTTCCTAAACCAGAAATGAAGCATGGATTTGCAATGCAAGCAGTAGGTCTTCATACTGGTTGGTCTGACACAAGCAGATACACAAATTGTTTTTGGATCCTGTTCAACAGTAGTTATTGTGTGGGAGAACTAATTTTTCCCACACTTTATTCCATTCTTCTGGAATTGTGAATAATCAATGGCCTTGATTAGGTATTTTTAAAATAGGGTATGATGAGGTACATAGGTGGATGGATATTTTACTAGTTCTGCATCTGAGCTCTTCCGCAGAAACAGCTCACCAGTTTAACCTATACTTTTCAACAGAAAGAGCAGGATGAAATGTCATGAGGCTGTACTGGATTGTAGTGAGATTTCTGACCTAATTCACTTTAATTTTTCCTTCTTCTCCCCTCTCCCTCCAAAAAAATGAATACCAGACTTGCATAACTCTGTTGAAAATTACAAATGCTTCTTCTATGAAGCACTATGAAAAATCATTGCATCACAAGTTTTACAAAGAAATGCTAAAAGCCATCTTTCATTAAAAGTGCATTAGGTGCTAAATGAATCTACAAAGCCATACTCAGAGACACATATATTGCATGTATGAGGAATGAGATTATATAAAGTTTGTGTCTGGCAATCTGCTACTTAAATGGAACAGTAATGTAAAGAAAGTATCTGCTTCTATCAGCAAGGCTACCATCATAAACTGTACAGGGTAATCTCTCATGGTAATAGCATTTCAGAGACATCACCACAGACAGCATAGAAAATATATTCACTGTAGCAATATCCAACAATATCCAAAAGATTGTCCTTTCTCTTCAACAAATTTAGTGCAAAATTAGACAGGGAATTATTTAAAAGGTCAGCACTTGAATTTTATTCTAGATCTCAGATCCTAGAAATATGAGGGTAGGATACCAATCTGATCCATATTTTCCATTTTATCTACAAAAAATTGAAACCTCACCAACACTTAAATCTGGTACTAAGTATACATGGAAGGAAGAATGTCCTCAGGCATGGAGTGGGGTTTCCCCTCGTTACGTTAATGCTATGGAAATTAAGTTATACTTAATGGATTAAGATGTGAAAATTAAATGGAAGTTTTTAAGCCTAATCCTTAACTGAGGTAACTCAGACGTACTTCAGACTTAAATAATGTGGGAGTCCAGGGTATACCCCTGGCCTCTCTGGGGGGGTCTCAAAACCCCCCTGGCAAGGGTCTCAAAGACCCCTGAGTGAGACCCTGGTGTCTCAGGCACTGAATTCACACCCCTGGAGGAAATTACCAACACAGAGGGAATGGAAACAAGCCACCAAGATTAGTAAAGTGTAAATTAGGTTGTTAGAACGTAGATAAGTAGACTTTTGGGAAAGTTTGTGATAAGGGATATGTGGCCAAGATGGAGGAATTGGGGGTGGGGATACTTCTTCCTCCTTCTTCTCCGTGTCATCCATGCTGGGTGACATGCTGGCACTTTTAGATTGGATGTGAACAAAGCTGGACCATGTAACAAGATTGTATTGTATTGGAAAATAATTGTAAATACCTAGTAGGTAATTTAGACTATAAAAGATAAGTCCTGGCTCTGCCAGGCAGATTCTGCCTTGGACGTCCAGCGAGCAGACCGCTGCTCGCTGGACAAAGCATTCCTGAGATAAGAAAGAATAAACAACCATGAAAACCTCTAAGAACAGCCTTATGCAGTCTCTCATCGGTGGGCATCGGAAAGAGCTGGGTTGCAAACCCACCTGCATGTCCTCCTGAGGTGATCTCAGGTCTAAGGAGACACCTCGGGCAGTGACAAATAACACCAAATAAACAATATGAACTACAAGGGAGTAAAAACAATCGCTGTAAGAAGGAAGAAATTACTTAGGTATGACATTTCCCTGACTAAACAAAATATCAGGTTTCAGTTATTTTAGAAATAGCAAGGCTTCAAGTAGCAGTTAGCAAGAAACTTCTGAAAATGCTGGTATTTGCTATTCTCCTCTTGTTTGAAAGAGCCTTTTGTCTTGATGTTTTGTTTCCTCTTCTATCACTTCAAACCCCAACCTGAAAAATATATGCTATCTATATAGCACATATTTTCATTTCGACTTCATTAAGGAATGCTGGATAAAAGCTTTTCTGACTACCCTGAGGTTGAAATTCCTTTCTATATTCCTGTCTCCATATTTTAGTACAAATCTGTGGACACGCCCTACTTAAAAACTCCTGTTACAAGTAACACTGATATTCGCCTTCATTTCTCAAGACAGCAGCTAAAAATATACTCTATTTCAACCCGAAAAAAGAGAGCATAGGAAATCTCCATAAAGTCATCAGAATATTTATTTAGGTGCAGGAAAATGCAGATCAAAAAGCATTACAAAACTTGGACTTAAACCTTTCAGTAGGACAGTATCCCACTGGAAACAACAAGACAAGTTGTTCTCAATCTTCCCTTGTGAACTTCTTCTTTGCATAAAAAAATTAAAAATCATTTGCCAATAGATTGAGATGGATCCTTGGAATTCAAAATTAATCTAAGTCCTAGGGAAAATTAGCATTTGTTTCTTAAAAGTAGCAAGAAGTTGGGGAGGGCCATGAGAGACAGGGAGATCCCCAAGGGCACTGACCTCAGGGCTGCCCCCTCTGGTAGCTTTTCCCCATCTCCTAGAGGTTTTGCCATTTCTGCATGCTAAATCAGAAATGCATTTTTAGGTGAATATAAAATGCAAGGATTGCGTGACAGAATTTGTACTCTTTTTCTGTGTCATGAACTCATCTAGCCCTCTGGGTATGCAAAATTAGGAATTATGTGGGTTAGTACTGCCACAACAGAAATGCCCATGAGGATCTACCCTCAATACCTCAATCCTGTGTCGCCTGAAGAAGGGCAAGGGTCAGGTTATTCTACAGAACAAAGCATAACAAAAACAATCTCTTTTTTTGTCACATAAATCACCACTGCCTGAATCAAGAAGCAAATTGTACTCTCTAATTGCAGCTTGTCAGACACAAGTATGCTTCCCAGGTCAGTGTAATGAGGAGTGGTAGTGACTGACTGATCTCGCATCTAAAAACATGACTTACTGTCTCCTTTATCTGACTTTGAGAAGACTGAAAAGCTTGTGTCTTATTAATATGACACACTTTTTTAGAAGGACATATTTTTCCAGAATATTTTTAGATTAGATTTCAAGACAATCATAAATCTACACTAGAAAATACCTTGAAGAACAGCTGAGGTTTGTTTGTACAAAATGCTTTTCAGAAATGCTTATCAGATTAAGCAATTTTTTCAAGGTCAAAATCAAATCTGATAAAAAACAATTCACTGGAACTTCCTGGAGGAAAATATAGGCAGCTGGTCCATTTATGTGACATCTTTGCTCTTTCTAGGAATTTCAGAAGTATGGATGTAATGTAGAGGTGCTCACACTTCAAAGCCAGAGTGCTTGAAAAAGCCATTTATAATAAAATTTTAATAAGCACATGGATTACTTACGGACCTAAATTCTCATTTTGAAAGTGAGGTAGGCACTGACAAGTGCCTGCTGTTCTAAAAATGTAAGTAACTCAACACCATAATTCCCCAATTCTCATGCACATATCCAGTGTGAATTAAGCTTTTTAACATACAGAATTATTGCAAATGGCGACTACTTTTTTTCCTACCAAAATTCAAGCAAATAAAGTGACCATCTATACCGTCTCCAGAATCTAGATTTTATGTCTGATTCTGAAATTATTCCACCTTGAAGTAGGTTAAGGGCATTTTTTGTCAATCTTCCAGTTTGAGCAAGATGGTTCTCATAGCTGCGTGCAGTTTGTAGTAGACTTCTCAAAGAGCACCAAAATCAAACTAAAAAATACAACTGTTTACAGTGGAAATGTTTATATTAAGAAATATTTTTAGGCAAATATCTCAAATAGTTATTTCCACCAGAAAGGATTACCAGAAAAGACAGAATGTGGCAATAGATGTGTTTGCATCTCTTTCTAGCTGGGAAACAGAAAGTAAACTTTAGTTTCCTTCTACAGACCCATTCTAGGTAGTCTGCCAAAATCTTAGCACAAAAACCCCATTCCCCTGCTGCCAGCTAAGGGAGCTGCAAGGGAAACCGTGCACCCAAACCCATATTTCCTCCCCTTGCTCTCCTGGGTTATAAATGGTGCAATTTGCAGCTCCTTCAGCCTCAACATGGAGCTGCCTGTTGAGGACCTGCCTTTCAGTTTTGCTTTTTCTTTGCATCCAGAAATACCTTCAGTGCCTTCATGTGTCAAAAGGATTTTCCATCAAATAAGTTTTTTTAAAATTGCCGAGACATTTTCTAATATTCAGCAATCTGCTGAGTTTGGAGGTGATTATTTATTTGAGCACAGATTTTCCTTTCTCTAAATTTTTTGCACAGTGCTTTGCACAATGTTCCTCTGCCTCTAAAGTGGGTAATTCATTTCAGAGACTTGGGCATCTCCATCTGTGCCCAGCCTCTAAGAACTTATTATTCTAAAAGAAAAGAAAAACTAATATCCTAAAGCACAACATCTAAGGATCTAGCAGATCTCTAAGGATCTTCTTGAGACAATGACAGAAATACTTTGGCTCACAGAAACCAATCCGGTTCTATGAATTCTCATTTTGTTTCCAGACAGTATCTGACACCTTGTCTAGAAGAACTACACTCATCTAACCTACACATACATTTATCACATATACACTGTGATAAACTAATATCAGCATTCTGGTATAGTTACATTAGTCATATAGTTATTAGTAGCCTGAATTTGGAAGATGGTAATTTAGGATACAATGTTTGCAAACTCAACAGGATCACTCAAAACACTAAATTACTCAAGAAACTCGACTGTGGGGAAAATGTAAATGGGAATTTACACTTCTAAATAAATGTTGGTGAAGAATGCTCCTGACAGCAAATGTGGGGTAAAAAAAGAAATGGTTGTCAATTGTGCATTTTAAATCAATGAGCTCTTGCAGTATTGGAATTTGATGATGTTTGTGCCCTTTCTGACAATTAAGTGCTTGCCTGTGATTGCTTTCCCTGATGGGAGTCTATAATTGTTGGGGGTTGAGTGTATAATCTATGCTATTGCAATATTTCAGGCTGCTGATGAAAGAGTCTGAGGAAGACTGGACATACTTCTTTGAAATACACAGCAGGATTTCTCAAAAATGAACCAACAAAACTTGATCGAGAACTCTCCTACAGAGCCAAAACCGAGAGAAAACTGCATTCATTACAAGGGTAAATGTATTCTGACATCTGGGAAATACTAAGATTAAAATGGAGGCTGAAAAAATTACCAAGTACAGGCAGTCCATACACATATATGGTTCCCTCAACAAGAAGTATTTGTACTTTATTATTTTATTCCCCGATGTGTAGCTAATTACATTAGCTTATACAATGGCAGGACAACTGGCCATAATTCTTTTCCGTGGTCTCCATTAGGAGATATAGGCATTACACTAACTTATTTGCAGAAAATCATTTGTTGAAAATGCACATCAAAGTTTTTCTGTCTCAGATGAAAGGCTGAAGGTTGGGGTAACAGAAATTGATGATGATTTCATGGTGATTTCATGGCAAGGAGACAAACGGGAAGTCTTCTGTAGCACCATGCTACCAGAAAATTAAGAAATTCTTTCCCACAAGGTTTTGCTGATATCTTATTATTGATAATATTTCTGTGAATACCCTTTGTGCAAAAGATGGAGCATTGCACTACAAAACCTGTAATGAAAAGCAATCTCAATTAAAACTGATTTCATTTTTAGGTGACACAGGAAAAAACTGAGCAGAAATCTAAACCTCTCCTTTACTATATATGGAACTTTCTTGCCAAGGATAGTGTTCTAGAATTTTTCCCCCCTTTCTGCTTTTGACACATCTGTAAAAGAAGATTTCTGCCAGCATGTAGAAATCACAACAACCTTGGAAAAGAGATGATGAAACAAACCTGCAGTGACAGCAGATAGCTCGAACCAATGATGCGGGCCTGCATTTCTGGCCATAAAGTATCTGAAAAGGAAGCTTTCATATGTTTTACTTATTTTTATATTTACTTAAACAAAAGAAGCTTGATGTTGCAAGCCTTGTGACCCTCATCCCAGAGCTGGATGCAGTACTCCAGGTGGGTGTCACAAGAGCTGGGCAGATGAGGAGAATCCCCTCCCTCACCCTGCTGCCCACACTGCTTTGGATGCAGCCCAGGACATGGCTGGTTTTGGGGCTACAAGGGCAATGGGTGGTCATCGGCCTCTCATCCACCAGCAGCCTCAAGTCCCTCTCAGAAGGGATTTAATATAACACTAAACACACGGCAATCTCACCAGATAGCCAAGGCACTGGCATTCCTTAGTGCAAGTATAAACAACCAAGGCCACCAGCAGCACTGCCCTCAGCTCTCCTGGAAACAGCACCTGATCCATAAATGATGGTTAGTGTTCACTCTTTGGGTAGAACCATCTCCCTTCTCATCTGAGAAATGTGACAAGATTAGAAGGTTTCTATTAGAATTAGAGTTAGAATTATTAGAATTATAATTATTAATAATCATTGTGCCACCTCAGGCCTTTAAAATATTTTAAACCAAAAAAGAGTGTTTAGTTTTACCCTGCAAAGGGTATTTAATGAAAAGAAAAAAAAATCCAGAAACCATTGTGAAGCTGCACAGGCTGCCCAGGAAAGCAATAGAGTCAGCAAACCTGGAGGTATTTATCGGGCTAATGGCTGGATTGGATGCTTTCAGAGCACTTTCCAAGCTGAAGGAACTCCGTGGCAGTGGTAGCCCTCGCGGTGTCCCGAGCAGGACCCTGTCCCACAGGAACGCCGCCCTCACGGTGTCCCACGGACGGGGCAGCGCTCCCGCCGCCTCAGCGCCAGGCCTTTCCCCACCATGGAGCGCGGGCTGACAGCGCCCCCTGCCGGCCCGGCGTTCACCGCTGCTCTCGCACCGTCAAACCGCAGTAAACTCACCGAGATACTCTCTGTATTTTCGCTTTATATATTGCGCTGGTTTCGGCTGGGACAGAATTAATTTTCTTCCTAGTAGCTGCAGAGGGCTGCGTTTTGGATTCAGTATGGGGGTAATGCTAATAACACACTGATGTTGTGATTGTTGCTAAGTAGGGCTTAACATAAGCCAAGGACTTCTCAGCGTCTCGTCTCTTCTTCACAAGCAGCCAGGAGGGAGCATGGACAGGACAGCTGACCCAAACTAGCCAAGCGGATATTTCACACCATGTCCACTGTATAAAATGGAAAGTTACCTGAGAGTGGGGCTGATTGTGGTTTGGGGATGAGTTTGGCATCGATCAGCAAGTAGTGAGTAATGCTATTGTGCATCACTTGTCTTTCTTGGGTTTTATCTCTCTCTTTTCCTGATCCCCCTTTAATCACTATTTTTACTATTATTATTATTATTATTACATTATACAGTGTATTTTATTTTGTTTCAGTTATTAAAGTGAACCCACCAGTTTCACTGTTTTTTTCCTAATTCTGCTCATCCAAACAGGCTTGTGGGAAGGAGTGAGTGAGAGCTCTGTGGTACTGTGTTGCCAGCTGGAGTTAAACCTTGACATCTATGCAGTTTCCTGTGTCTGTGCCCACTCTGTGTTTTCCAGTGGCTCCCAGAGCAGTGTGTCCATCACCACATGCATGGCCACAGGTGTCTGTGCCAACCACGACAGTGTTCACTCAGCTGTGGGAGAGTTGGGTCAGCACCACACTCATGCACACTCCTGTAAATGGTGTTTCCTTGCTCCAGTGTTTTGCTTGCAAGGAGAGGAGTTTAAGTAACATCCGTTCTGTCTGCATGGCTATGACTGGGGTGCCCGATGGGGATCCTTGGCAGCTGGCCCAGTCCTACCACCCCAGCCAGGAACAGGACACTGGGGCAGCCCCAGCCTTGGGCATTGGGCACCTCCGTGAAGATAGGGATGGGCTGAGGCCAGCCTGGGACACAGAATCATAGAATAGCTTGGGTTGGATGGGACATTAAAACTCATCTCATTCCAGTGCCCTGCCATGGGCAGGGTGATCTTCCACTAGACCAGGTTGCTCCAAGCCTCATTCAACCTCACCTTGAGCTCTTCCAGGGATGGAGCATCCACAGCTTCTCTGGACAACCTGTGCCAGTGCTTCATCACCCTCATTGTAAAAAAATGCACCATTTCTAGGCTGCTCTGGTGCAGCATTTGGCCAATGCTAAACCCACGACATACATAAAGCCAAAAATGAACATCTTGTAATCAGAAGGTTTTAGCATTTGTTATCTTATCCACAAATTTATAATGAAAACACATTTTAGTAGTCACACATAAAGCTGTCAGTCTGTGTCCACTGCAGATAGAATTTTTTTTAAAAAAATTAACAAATAAAAGCATGATTATATGATATAACTACGCAATTGGAACTTCAGAAACAGTCCCTAAATTAGTTTATTTAGGATGATATCAAGCACCGAAGAAATAATACAGTAAAGCAATTATTTAAGTCACTAGAAGGTTTTAATTCTGGCAGGACTGCTTTCCCTTATTATAAAAAGAACAGAACAGATTTCCCAAAATGTTTAATGTCAGTACTTGCTGTTCTCCTTTCACAACAGCAGGAGAAAGAAATATTGTCTAATGTCCAAAAATGACATCTGTGGAAAAAAAGGGTGTTAACAAGAATTAAAAGAACATCTAGTATAATTTATTCACAGAAATGTCCTTAATAGACTAAATTTGCACAGTAAAATCTTTTTTTACCCACTTTATATGATAAAGAAAATGACATTATTGATACTGGTGTTAAACCAGCTTTGCATAGTAAATCAGACTCATGCTACGCTCAGCAGATGGGACACATTACTGCTGCATGTAGGGACTCTATCAGTCAGCCATCTGAGAACATCTTATCAGCACGTTCATCTTTGCCATCTAATTTTAATTTAAGAGCATCACTATTAGTAGTTAGATTTAAAAGGTTGAGAAAGCAGTCATCACCAGAACACTCTTTTGTTATACAGCCTATCTTAGATAACCCCTGCCACAGATTTGAAACTGGTGATGCAGGCAGAAAGCAAAAGAGTGAATTCAAGTAAAAGTCATCTTCCCAGAACAGCATTTGAAATATTGAGAAGGCACATAGTAAAATCAACCAAATTAACATTTTCAGCATTATTGACACTGCAAGATATATTATTCCCTGTTCAATTTAAAAATATTTCCGGGAGAAATTTTTAAGGCGTGATTACTTTATGGGTTGTTATTGAGTAGAACCATTTGACAGCTTGTAGGGAATGTCTGAATAACGAAAGCCTTAATAGAAAAAGATCAAGAGACACCCGGTGACTGATCCAGATGGCATTGATTTGATTTTAGCATGATGCATTTAGTTTCCATTGTTAAAAGAGCACAGCAAAATCTTTTATGGAATGAATAGTAACTGTAGTGCTGTGACACAACCTAGAGCCCTGCACTGCACACAGCTCTCACTCCAGTAAGCAATCAATTTCAGCAAGATTGCTATGTACAGCTGCATTACTCTGAGAAGGAAGCAATAGGGCTAAACTCCACACTTCTACACTTAATATTCACAGAATCACTTCACTAATATATCACAGTGGCTGTGAGGTGAGAAGGATAGATGAAAAGGAAGATTTCAATCACCTTTAAGCTTATGAATAACCTCCTCCCAGCTCAAAGAAACCAGGAGACATTCTTGTATAAGTAGGAGGTAGAAACAATGGAAGCATTCTGGCAAATAAAAACACAAAGTGAATTAGAGTCGGGTAGTTATGCAATCTAAGAGGTAGTCTTGGTATTAAAATACAAAACACCAGGATAACTAACAAGTAACAAAACACAAGGTTAAGCACTGATAAGAGTGCATATATTTTTTTGCTGAGAAAAACAGAAAGAGGCTAGGATAATGGAGACAGGAAAGACGTAAGTTTAATAAACTGATCCACACACTAGAGAATTTATAGAGCTACGTACAGACACCAGCTTCCTTTAATATGCTGATACACAAAAATTTTAGAAAAGTAAAAGTGCATCAAGTTTTACAGAATTACATCATCAGCAGCATTTTCTAATTGCCATAACCCCTAAGTTTCTCATTTAGATGCAATCAGTATTCGATAGTTTGTAGTATTGCTGCTGAAAAAAGGGCTTTCCCTTTCCAAATAAAGTTTTGGTGAATATTCCTATTACACCAAGAAACAGGTAATGGAGGATTGTTATTTACTCAGAGGTGCTTGCAATCAGCTTATCTGAAGCTTAAACTAAAAGCTGAAGATTTTTTTTAGAAGGACTTAAATATGTCCTAAACAAAAGCTTAAAAAAGTCAGAGTTAATTCAGATGAAAGTCTCTCTGCTTGCAGGGCAGCAGCTATACACATTCTAGACTGAGAACTGCACTAAGATATTTTTTACTGTCGTTCAAAAAATTATCTTTGATCATGTGTTTATTTCCCACTTCTTAGTTCCCTGACAAACATATAGTTGTGGAAACCTCATTGATCATCTCGACTATTCCAACCTAAAATCACTGAGAACTTAATATATTAACATATGAAGGAAGCAGAGTTTTTATTCAGTCTGTAAGCATTTCAGGGCATATCAAGTCTGAATTGCTGAATCCTAGATTTACCTGTGGTATATAGCAGGCTTTGGCAAAAAAATATGCCAGGCAAATATTCAGATTATACAAACCAAAGGACAACTGAAATTTCTTTCTTCAAGCACACAAAGGTTATTCAGCAGGAATAGCATTTGTCTCACTGTTTTGACTCATTCACACTTTGCTGTGTACAGCCACTGTAATTATACTTATCCCTCTTTTTGTTACATATGCTAATGTAATTTTTAGTAGTGTGTTCTAGCCATCTATTTCTGCCATTATAACAGAAACCTTTATACCTGTGGGGCATCTGGCATATTCGAAAACACAGTTTTTGGTTTTTGAATATATCAGATGAATGCCCAAACTGGTGGAATAGAGTCACTTTTCTTAATCCTGACTCTGTTAACAGAATAACAGAACAAAACACCTGTAGAACAAAGCATGTTTAATAGCAAGAGATTCCATGGGATAGGAGATATTCTCAAGCAATAGCTCCAACTCATCATTTCTGCTGATCTGGCATTTCTCTGTTGCCAGGTTAATATCCTTGTAGTTGCTTTACATAGTTAACCTTGTGCCAACTCTCTCTTGTTTCGGTCAGAATATAAGCAATCATTTTTATAGAACAAAAAAATCTTAATAGCAAACTTCTTACTAAAAGAATCAACTTCAAACCATTAACATTACCTCTTGAAAATAGTCTCAGTTTGAATGATATGTCTGTTATTTAAGGTCTGAATCCAAAAATGTCAGTGACTGTGAATGTCTAAATGGTGGATAAAACACACACAAAAAATATTGCTGGATGTTCCCCAAATGAGAGCTTTGTGCATCTTTATTCTAACTAGTCTGTGTCCAGGAGGAGCAATTCAAGGGAGCTCTATGAGGTACTGCTCTGCAACTCCATCTCTTCTACACTGCTGTGTGCTGGCATGAATACTTCTCAGAAAGCATTTAACAATGGAGGAAAGGAAAAACACACTTCTTCACATTAAATCAAATCAAAATACTTAGTTCCAGACTCTATCCACAGATGACTAGCAAATTGGATGATCATTTTATGGTGAGCTACAGCCATGGGCATCATGGCAAGAAGTATCCTGCAGCCAAGGAACAGCATTGAAGATGAGCATCACTGAAAGAATGATTGATTGCAAGCAAAGAATAAAGAAATTATATAGCATCTTCTTCTGGGGACAGTATTCCTCTTTGTGGTTTTTAAACCCAAGAAAAAACCTCTGGAAATGCCAGAAGGTAATTTAAAATAAATGAAAATTATTTCTAACTCGTCATATCAAACCCTCACAGAAAAGCATCTCAATTCATTGTGTAATGCCTGTAATGCCTAAAGATCTTCTCAATTATATTCGTTTTTCAGTTGATTCTTCTCATCTAAGAAAGAAATGCATTGCTATCTAAAAATAAATGCTTCTGACAAGAATGGCATTATAGCAGTAACAAAAAAATCTTGAGCCATTAACTTCAGTGCAAATTTTGTCTGGAAATGGGCAAACTGAACATTTTGGGATTAGGACCATAGAATTTGCACCACCATTAGATTCAAATGGATAAATACTTTTTCCCTCTGAATGATATTGTAATACTTTCAAAGGGAATGTGCTGAGACCAAAGGATGACAAGATCAGCAACAACCCAATCTGATGTGAAACTTTTTACATATTCAAATGTTAAATTTCAAATACTTGCAGACAAAGGTGCGTTCAAAGTTGACATAAAGTACTTCCTCCTCCCCAGGGGTAAATGCTGGACACCAGGAGCCTGCTGTGACAACAGCAGTGACTTTCCTGTGAACCATCAATCTCTGTTTCAGAAAGCAGGAAATCTAGTTTTGCTAGAATGGAAAAGGGAGAATATGTTGCTCTGCAGCAAAGGCAGAAAGCCAGAAGCAGGAAAAACCCTTTGCCATCACCATGCCCTCATCTCCTCCTTAAGGGAAAAGCACTGAATTTCCAAGAAGAGGAAAATATATTCTGAGCTGGCTGGGAAGAGAGTGATAAACCAACATAAGTGTAGGGAGCGAAGGCCTGTTTAGAGAGGAATAGAGGGAAGGGTGACATCAGGATTCAGTGGAAGGAGAAGGGATCTGGAGGTAGGTAAGAAGAGCTAAGCAGCACCAGTAGGATGAGAAGAGAGAACAGACATAAAGAAGGCTCTTGGAAGTTGACTTACATGCCAGAGGAATTCTTGGTAAAAAAAAAAAGCTTGGGATTCACTGACATAAAACCCTGTACATGATATGGTAGCAAACTACCTGAATAATTATTCAGATTGAGAGGAATGTTACATTTGTCTTTACAAACAAGTTGTAGATCTGTTGGTAGTTAAAATTAGCACCTAGAGATAAAAGAAACAATGGGAGGGATTACACTGATTGATGAATGGAAAAAGAGATTTACCTTTACAAACAAACTGTAGGTTTTCTGGTAAATGAAATTGGGTAACAGAAAATGAAAGAAGCAACGGGGGGGGGGGGAACTACGAATTCTACAAGAATTAAAAATTAAAAACGAGGGTTATACATTAGAGGGGAACGTCAGGTGTAAGGCGTTCCGGGAAGTCTGTGCCTCTCGAGTACCTCAGCCAATGGGGAAAGAGAGGGAAATACGGCCGGGAAATTAGGATAAAAAGGGAGGCTGCGACCTCCAAAAATTTGAGAGATCCCAGGGGAATGCCCTATGGCCTCTCCCTTTATTCGAATAAAGCAAAAAGGACTCCTCTGTCTCCTTTTTGGACATAAATCTCTGGTGTTTGTGGCTTAATTTTCCTTACAAGATTATAGATAATTTCAGTCTATGTAGAAGTGTGAGACTGTAACAGGAAATGAACAAAATAAAAGCTGTAAAGTATGAAGGAAAGTAGAGAGAGAACTTGTTTTTCTCAGATCATATTTTTACATACAGAGAGATAACATTTTCATTCTGAAATATTTCAAAACTTATTAAGAAAAAAAGTCTCAATCAAAGGAAACTTTTGAATTAGTATCTTGTTCTGTGGTCTGTCTTTCCTGCCACTTTTCCTTGTCCCAAGTACACTTTCAATATCTAAATGTGTATTTTAGACATATGTATCTAACAAGTCCTAGCTACTGAGCGTGCCCATCACGTATAAGAATCACTACCCTGCCAGCTCTGATATCTAAGTCTCGTTCAGGTTCTGTATTGGGAGATATTTTTATTTAAGCCTCTTGCAATCAGAAGAAAAGTCTTCTGGTCACGTCAACAGTTGGAAGGTGGTTTAGAAGCAAAACTGCTAAAGACCAAAGCTGACTAGCCCTCATCAAAGCAGTGCCTTTTGAATTCACAAGAGTGAAAAATTAGAGAATTAGCAGGAGAACAGGTTAGGTTTTTATATCTGGTCACATTACATTGTACATGAAGTTTGGTATTTCCTCCTCTTTCTGGTCCTCTAACTAGCTCCGGACCAGAGGAGGAACCCACATGGACAAAGGCAAAAAATAATGGAGGCTCCTTTTCCCTGAATAATTGTCTAGCAGCTTATCCTCAAACTCGTTCCGCAGGGAAAAAAAGAGAGGACAAAGGGATGGTGGGGGAATTTTAAACCCAGGGCGAGGGGAGAGGGGAAAACCAAACTACAGCCAATGGGGTCACGTGGGGAGGGGCAAAGGGAGGGCTGAACCAACTTCACAAACCCCAGGGGGACACGGGGCAAACCATTTTCAGTGTGATACAAACCCATAACAGTGCAATACAATAATGAGATACTTCAGGTTTTAGGATGAGAAAGTACAAGCGTAGGTAGGAAAGAAAATCTAAGTTAATGTCAGGTTACTCTGACTGGAGTTAAATATGTCACTGATGTGGACTGTAACATTAAGGCGATCCCTCTTCCTCTTCATGGTGCCTTCTGGTTATTTTGCATTTGAAACAGCAAAATAGGGCCCTGGCCAAGCCATTTATTTGTTTGGATTTGTTTGGCTCAAATATGTCTACATCCTGCTGAACCAACTTATTTCACTGGCAAATTGATAGCATCTTGAAACATACCACTGAAAATAATTTGTTGCACAAAGCCAAGCTCACTTGGCCAAGTTCGCAACATGTAATAAAATTGAGGACAGTCTCTGCACATTTTCTATACAACTGCCCCCAGACCCTATTTGTTGACACAGTTCTTGCCTGCTAGATAAGAAACTGGTGATGCGTACAATGTAAAAACACAGAGTACTATTTGAAATAAATAGGCCAGGAGACCGGCTCCTTTGTAAAGCCTTATATTGCAGATCACTCTGGGTGGGGAACCCGAACAGCAGCGCACACTGCTGCTGCTCCCAAAAGGCGACACGGAGAAGGATAAATTGCTCAGGTCTATCTTCACCAGCAGAGCAGAACTTCTCGTCTTCGCGGGCCTCTAGAGAGACTAAAGTGCATTGTTATTGTAAGGGGACATCCATGCTGGGAGGGTGTGAGTCAGGTCATGGTGCAGCTCTGGATGGTGACCTTGCTTTCTCTGTTATTTTTCCCAGCTTTGGAACGCTATTTTCAGTCTTAAATGGTATTTGGGCTCGTTATTTTAGGGCTTTCAGCTCTGAATAGTATCCCAGCATTCTCTGCGTCTTTCATTTGCATGTACTCCACTGACGTCACTCCTCCTCCTCTCAGAGGCGCCATTTTAGGGAGGCAGCAAGGGCATTAACCCGACGAGAGGGGAAAGGGATAGGGGATAAGACAATTAGGGTGGAAAACAGAGGCCAAGAACTTAACATTAACAATAAACATTACAGACAACTGGAAACATTTATAAAAACATACAACTTTAACCGCTGTAAAACTTTCTCTGGGGAATGTCCCCGGGAATGTTTTTTTATCCCTGTGAAACCACTTGCCCTGCACGGAATCCCAGTGCGGGGCCGAAGCCAGGGGCAGCATCCCCCTCCCTCCCGCAGGAACGGGAATGGGATCGGAATCGGCATTAGGGACAGGAAGGGAAACGAGAACCGGATTACCATTAGGGACAGGAAGGGGAGCAGGAATAGGATTGGGATCGGCTGCAGTCCCGTGGGGACAGGAGCAGGGATTGGGGACGAGGCAGGAGCAGGGACGGGGTAGGAGGCAGCAGCGGGGAGCTGGATCGGGATCGGGGGCAGCCGTCCCGCGCGGACAGGAGCAGGGAGCGGGGTCGGGGGGGGGGGGCGGAGCCATCCCACACAGACAGGAGCGGGGAGCGGGGTAAAACTTTCTCTGAAGGATTTTTCGTAACAATATTCTTGTTGTTAACAATTTTATCACTGAAATTTTAATTGATATATTAACACTGGACTGTTTCAATACAATTAATTAGGAGTATTGACAAGGGGAAATGTTCTGAAAGAGCAGTTGATGACAGTGCTTATCCTATCGCTGTCTGGACCTGGCTTTTTATCTGTTTTAAAACCAGCCAATCTTAAGAATATACACAGGTAAAGTTTCAAATCCAGTTGCTCCCACAGCATGTAGTCATGGTCACTGCACTTGATGGACCACATTATCACAGTGAGGAACATAACTGTTTGTCAAAAGTTTCTTTTGTGAGGAAAACGATAGAAAGAATTACAAAATCCCAAATTCTAAAAACTATGAATGACACTAACAAGAAAAAACAATAGTAGAAGAATACAGGAGACATGTGAAAGGGGTTTCTCAAAATGTAAAAACGTGCCCATGAAGCAGCATAGGAGACTGATCATGCTTCAGGAAAGGACTGTATTAAAGCTGCTGGTCTTTGGAGAAGGAAGCTCTCTTGTATGGTTTGGTAAGATGTATCACAATAAAACAATACTAATAATCAATTCTCCACTATCTGGTAAGGCCTCTAAAAGGATCAGTGTTGAGAAAGATTGATTAAAGCACATACTGCAACTGCTGTTAACCCTGAAAAACATATGCAGTTGCACTGTATTAGAGAATATAAGCCCGAATCTAACAGCAAAGCAGGATCTTGAAAATTTATTCAGAACAAAAATTATTAAATGTAAAAAGCAAAAAGCCTTATAGCAGAAGAAGAAAAAAATATTTTAAACGTAAGTTTTGGGGCATGCAGATTGAAAAACAATTATGGACTCCGACCATTAGCATTTATGAAGGGCTGTAGTATGGAGATAGTAAAACACCATCAGAAATATTGTTTTAAAAATAACATGGATGTTCTTAAATACAAGTTAAAAGAGAAATGCTCTACCTGTTTCAGCTTTCATTTGAGCATGACAGGAAATGTGTGGGGAGGATATCGATTTTACAAACAGAAACAGAGGGATGAAGCTTAAGAACATCATTACTTTGTGAAAGTACAAAGGAAATGAAGAAAAAAAGGCAAAATTAGGCAGGCCAAGGCAAAGTTAGCTAATGCAGATGGTGCCTCGCTGGCTAATGATTGATAACAGCAGCAATTACTGACAGTTCTAAAAAATGTCATTCCATTTTAGTTCTCAGTGTGTCAGACTCGGGAAAATTAAATCACATCAGTGACTTATTACTGAAAGGTCAATTTTTATGGAACTTTTCCTCAAAAGTTTCAGTGAAGAGATTAAATAAGCATACTCCATTCACTTGAGTCAGACAAGTTTTAGGGGAACATCAGGCAAACATGGGCTAAGAACTGTTGTACTTAGGGACACTAAGAGATGCAAGGCTTTAGTTCTATTTCCAAAGATCACTTGTAAATCAAAATGTAAATGGCCTTGAATATATATAATTCAAGTCTTTTATCAAAACATGCAGATGTGCTTTGAACTGAAAAATGAAGCAGCATCATTTGCCTTAATTAATATAGTAATGGTTCAAGAAAGCTTGTGTTACCCCTCCTATGTAATGTCACAATGAGTCTGCTAATGCACTCTTTGGAACAGATGGGGCAGGGGATGAGCAATTCAGAGCCAAAATCAGCCCACTACAATAGCAAATCTTGATACTGTAGCTTCTTCAGTAACCCACAGAAAAGCACGGAGGAGAATATGATCACTGACACCTTATGCAACTGACTGGTTTTAAAAGCCCAGCCAAAAAGTGCTGTTTTATTGTCATGTATAAATATACTAGTGTAATATACCCCAGGATAACTAGCTCATTTCTTGATCCATGCAGTTTAAAATTGTGAAGCCCAGACTATGTCTCTGTATATGATTGTGCTGGAGAACTGTGAGAAAACTGAGGTTTGATCCAAGAAAATGAAGACTAGACTTAAAGGTCTAGCTAGGAAAAAAAAAACAACAGGAGTTCTTGCAAAATAGACCTACTAACTTGCAGTACCACAGGTTTGTTTACCAGATTACACAAATATTCCTTTCTCTCTGTTACAATGCATTGGGTAATCAACAAGTACCTATCTGTTCATCTTTTATGTTTGAATATCAGGATAATCTCAGTAACCTCAAGCATTTGACAGGTACACCAATACCAGCTATTTTAGCTGACTGACTTACCTGAAAATATAACCCAAAGGGAACCATCCAGGCATACAGGATAAGTAGCAAATTCAGCAATCAGGAAAAAAATCTTCAACAATTAACACAGTAAGACTTGCAGATTTCAGAATTTCAGAAATTATACAATTAGTAACTACCATGGTATATTTTTGCCGCTTTTCACATTTGAACTGGTGTGAAACAGTAGAACTTTTAAAATGAGAGAAACAAAAAATGACAAATGAGACACTTCCTCATATATTATGCAATTGAATGGATATCCAAGAGGGAGTAGTTAGAAGGCCCAACTAGTTTGTCTTCTGCTAAAAAATACCATTTACAAGTCATAAAAAGGACTGTATTATGGACAGTAGCAATGATATCAAGAAAAGAGATTTGACTTTATTAGAGATACATAGCTCCTGTAATGTATTCAGACAATTGACAGGAAAGCAAAATTAAGATTCTGAGAGGCAGCCACTGAAAAAATGTTCAAATGGCAAATTGGCTCTATAAATATTACAGAATTATATGTTTTGCCTCTTTGTGCTACACTTTGGTTTTCAATGGATTTTTGGTTTTTTGGAATCAGACGTAAAGAGCAAAAAAAGAAATTTTATTGATGGTACTGGTTGGCCTCTTAGAAAGGAAATGAATCACCTTGCATCTTGAGGGCTTTTAGGTATTCCCCTGAAATTTTAAATACATTTCCCAACCAATTAACATTTTAATTTAATATTACAATTTTCTTATTTATTGATTCTATTCTTTTTCACTCTGTTTCTCACAGACTCTGCTTTTTTTCTCTTTAGAGTCTGTATGTAAATTAATAGATTATATTGATTTAATCTCACTATTCATACTTCTGATCATAAAGTACTGATTTTTAGATAATTATTTTTTAATTTGTCACCTCATTTTTTTGCTCAACACTTACACTTTTGTGTGATGTGGCTGATGTGGCCTGTGTGTTTAATGACTCCTGCTACTTCTGAATTCTTATCATGTTTGCAGAGGTCACACAACTGGCCTGTATGCCCAGGCTGAGCTCTCTACAGGATGGACAGGCCAGCTGGGGCAGCCCTGACAGCTCTGCCTAAGGGTTCCCCTGGGTGGGGAAATAAGTGCTGCATTACACAGACAGGATCTGGGACAGGGATCAGCTATGGCTAGGGACTGGGGAAAGGCTGGAAACCATACAGTCACTGCAGCTCACATAGTTGTGTGGAGAAATTGTGAAAATGAGAAGGAAACAGAAGGGCTGCAGCAACCAATAGCTTCTACACCTCAGTTTTATTAGAACTAGAAACAAGAGTGTATTGAGTAGTACTGGTGTTGGTTTTATGATGTTGCTTGGGGTGAAAGAGCAAGAAGGCCTTATTTTTGGATCTCCACATACTGGAACAAGGCTGACATCATCCACTATTTAATTTGCCTCCTATGCTGCCTTCCAGCACATACTAGCGTTTCAACATCCACTAGGGTACAGGCCAGCACAGGCCAGACAACAGCCCCTTGAAGCCTGCAGCTGTGTTGAGAGATGGCATCAGCCACTGCAAAGCCCCAGGAAGCTGGGAAAGCCTGTGTGTTTGGGTAGGGTTGGAACTGCAGAAACATCTTAATCACCCTCCTTTTTCCCTATGACCATTAAACAAGGCTTCCCTGAGACAGATAGACCTGCACACCTTTATCTTGCTTGCTCTTAGATATGCTATTTTTCTCCTTGTCTCTAATCTCCATAGAAAATTGCATCTTTTTTTCCCCTGCCCCATCTATCTTCACTAATTTGTGATTAGAAGTGCTACCTGTAAACCTATGCCTACACTACTCTGTAAGATAGAGGCCTTTGCAGCTTCATCTCTCTGCCTTTGCACAGAACAAGGAGAATAGGACTGATGGCAAAAAGGGTCAAAATTGGAAGCTGGGCAAAGTTTTAAAGGATGCAAACTTTCTGCCAAGGCATTGGAGCTAAACTGCAGAGCCTACTCAAGAAGATGAGCTGAAAAGAGACATGTAGATTGATAATTTGATATCCAAGAAGCCAACATAAAAAGGATGCTTCCTTTTATGTTGTTTATAGGAGTGCTATATATGTGCCCTGCAATGAATGGAAGTTTTGAAAACCAAATATGGGTCTATCAAACATACAGAATTTAACAGTCATTTATAACAGCAAATGTGAAATATTTTCTTAAAGCTCATATTGTAACTCCTGCTATAACTGTCGTCTCCTCATGGAGAATGTTATAAACAGCAGAGGAGAACAGGGTCACTGAATACTGTCCTTATGAATAGACAATCACTTGTACCATTATTTCTATTATTATTACCAGCCTGCCAGCTACATAAGTTGTGCTTGAATACTGCAAAAAAGTAACTTACTAGTATGCATACTGAGGAGTTCACCTTTTTCTGGAATTTTTTACAGAAAAGCTAATCTCCTGATATCATTTAATACACTTTGTAGTGAAGTATGTAATCAAGGACAGTTTGAAATGGGCATTTATGAGAGATGTACAAGTCATTAAAAGCTGCATACAAGAAATTGTGGTTAAAAAAATTTACTTGTGATGACAGAATCTTTGTGTACCACATATGTAACTGTAGGTTTTTGGTTCTCTTGTACTTTTATGGAATCTTTATCATTCAGTTCTGCTTCACTGTCCAAGATATTAACGCACACTGAACTGAATTGAACTGATTTTGTTAGTATTTTTGCTAGGACTACTGAGCTCCCTGCATAATTTCAATGCTTTGACTTTCACATATCAGACTCAGTGACTCACTCTACAGTCCTCTGTGTTAGAAAATAATGTAATTTATCTTTATTCAAACTAGTTACCACGTTGGGATAATCAACAGACAACAGATAACCAAAATGATGCATTAGGTGACAGCATCCCTTATTGTCACAGGAGAGACTATCACCACCAGAGGGCACTGAACTCTGAGAAACCAAATTGAATGCAAAAACTAAAATACTGATGATTTCACCAGAACAGCACAAGAATTTAGTAAGATGATGCAATTTTTTATCTTAGCATTGCAATTTAAGAGTTAGAACTGATGAAGTGGCCTTTTCCCTAACCCCACCCTGTTCGGTAATCTGTTCTGTGAGTGTACCGACATCAGTGCACAACCCATTACAATTAAACACTGAACTTCACTCTCCTTGTTTAGGAGTAGTTTAGCAAAATCAGTGGAACTATGTCCATGGCGATATGACAAGAGCGAAGTATCAAGCCTCACGCTTTGTTAGTAAGCAGATTTTGTACATATTCAACCAGCCTTAAGAATTTCTCTAATAGCAAGAAATAGAGAATTCTCTCCACTCCCCAAAACACATAAAAGTAATTTTTTCTCTCATAGGGTTGGGGTTTGGGGTTTTGGCTTGTTTGTTTTTTGTTTGTTTGATCTGGTTGTTGATGGTGGTTTTTATTTTGGTTTTGGTTTCTTGTTTTCGGGGTTTTTTGGGTTTGGGGCGTTGGTTTGTTCTTGTGCGTTTTTTTCGGAGGGTTGTTTGGTTTTGGTTTGGGGTTTTTTTGTTGTTGGGGGGTGGGGCTTGAGGGGTGTAGGGGACTTTCGGGGTGATGGGGGGTTTGGGAGTGGTTTCTTTGAATTATCGCTTTAAGAAGGCTTTGATGGCAGCTGTTAACTGGGCAATCCAGTTAAGGGAGTGTAACTGTGAGATTACAAAACTAAAACGTCTGTCTGTTCCCGAAAGGGGATCCAGGCTGCCGGTAAGGTTTCCTTGATCCCCAGCAGCCTCCCCTGCTCACTCCGTGCCCGCGTCCCAGCCTTCGCTCCTCCCGCGGTCCGTACGGCTGGGAGGGCTGAGTTGGGACCACGCCTGTGAGCTTTCCTTCCCCCGGTGACACTGCAAACCGAGTACTTGTTTTAGTTCTGCTATTGTCAATGTATGGTAACTCCGGCCAAGAAAAACACGTATCTGTAAAGTCATCTGTTTGTTTAGATATTGTAGGTGTTTATGGCGGTCTGCACTGCATTCTGCAATTTCAGCTGACTGAAAAGTGATGACGTAGAAAAAAAAATCCGATGATTAATGATGAACTTTCTGCATAGTTCGTAAAACTTTTTACTTCCTTTGAGAAGCGTTGGCACTCTGCCTCCTCTCACCACAGCTCTTTATGACACTCCCTTTCCGTTTCCTGATGGATTTAGGGCTGTGCTGCAGCAGGCACAAAGAATCAGCTGTCTCTCGATACACAAATTCATACGCCTATCGGGAAGCCTTGCTGAATTTTTGAGCCCCTGACCATGGCATTCAAGCAGCTGGGTTTCCCTGAGGAACTGTGTGTAACGGAAAGCAATAGTCAGATCCCAAACAGCCACTGAGTAATGTGCAGGAAGAGTTTGTGGAGCACAGACAGAAACACTGACAAGCTGTGATTTCGCCTGGGCTTTCCCTTTCGACAGTGGCTATTACATTCCTTTCTTTGCAGTGGCCAACTCCGCGGGGAAGCACACAGTACCTCATCCATCCCTGCCTCCTGCCTAGTTGACTGCTCCCTCCCCACACCTCTAGAAACCCGGTCATCAGGAGAAGATGATCGCCTCAACTCACAACAGCTGTCCTGTGATCTCCCACACATCAGACGTGTTGAAACTTGAACAGATGTTATTGCCTAGGTATGTTGGTTCGCAGAGCCTGGCTTTTGGTAGCGAGAGGACACAGAGGTGGCTTCTGTGAGGAGCTGCTGGAGGCTTCCACCATGTCCAGCCGAGCCAATCCCTGATGGCTCTGAAGATGGACAGGCTGCTGGCCAAGGCTGGGACAATGAGAAGCTGGTAATGCTTCTGTGATGACATACTTAAGAAGAAAATCAAAACAAAGGACACACAGTTTTTTCTAGCCAGAGAAGAGGAGGAGATGAGAACATGTGAGGGAAACAATCTGGCAACACCAAGGTCAGTGGAGAAGGAGGGACAGGAGGTGCTCCAGGTGCCAGAGACAAGATTCCTCTGCAGGCCATGGTGATGACCATGGTGAAGCAGCTGTTCCCGTGCAGCCCATGGGGATCTATGGAAGATGCAGAGATTCATGCACAGCCCATGGGGATCCACGGGGTATGCGGGGATCCACGGGGGATGCAAAGATCCACCTGCAGTGATATAAATCCATGGAGGATGCAGAGATCCACCCACAGCCCATGGGGATCCACGGGGGAGGCAGAGATCCACCTGCAGTACATGGGGGACGTGCCCATGCCAGAGCGGTTGGATGCCTGGAGGGGGCTGTGATCCAGTGGGAGACAGAGAGCCCTCCTTCCAGGCTGGAGCAGCCTGTTATTGGAGGACTGTGCCCCACAGAAAAGAAAACCCACATTACAGCAGTTTTGGGAGGACTGTGT
Organism: Luscinia megarhynchos; assembly: GCA_034336665.1. Taxonomy (NCBI): domain Eukaryota; kingdom Metazoa; phylum Chordata; class Aves; order Passeriformes; family Muscicapidae; genus Luscinia; species Luscinia megarhynchos. The sequence goes on from CM067568.1 coordinate 1,253,370, forward strand.
GCCCATGGGTGGAATTCACATTGCAGTAGGTGCAGAGGGCTGCTGCTTGTGAGAAAGGAGCCACATTGGAGAAGTTCACAGAGAGCTGTCTCCCGTGGGAGGGAACTCACTCCCAGAGCAGTGGAACAAAACTATGGTGATGAACTGACCCAAACCCTCACACCCTGCCTCTCTGCACAATTGGTGGGAAGGAGGATGGTTGTGGGGGAAAAGGTGTTTTAAAGGCTTATTTCTTATTATCCTCCTCTTTTGTTAGTAACAAATTCACTTTGAACCTCTAAGTTGAGGCTGTGTTGCACCTGGTGTGTTTTCTTCCAGTCCTTAACTCATGAAACCTTCCTTAAATTTTTTTCTCTCCTCTGCCCAGCTGTGGCAGGGAAGGACGAGTGAGGAACTTTTGTGGGTGCCTGGCATTTGGCCAGTGTCAAACCATGACAGTTTCTTGGCAGAGAATGTGGGCATCAATTCTGCTACCTCTCACAAAAAACTCGGGCTATATTTTCAAAGATGCTTCAGTGCCAAAAGTTTTAGATAATGCTCTAAGTGGAATTTTTAAAGTTGGCATCTCTGGTTATATATTAGGATTTCTTTTGAACAGCCTTGGAGTATCTTCCTGAGACAACACTAGGCACTGAGATACCTTTGAAATCTTGTCCTCCAATCTCACCAATTTTCTGTGTTTAAATGATTATTTTTTTTTTAAATATGAAGGCCTAAAAATCAGTTGCATGGTTTGGAAAAGGCCAATCAATGGAAAGGAAGACTTTATAAGAGATACAAACCACCTGCTCTCCTTTAGCACAAACAAAGGATTACCCTTTGCAACTGAATATACTAAGTATATTCACTGTCAGCAATTTTAGTGATGCTTCCTACCTTTACCCACAGCCTTCTAGGTATTTTATTAGTTTTTGGTTTATGGATGCACTGGATTAGAAATAGCGTTTGAACTCCATAAGCAGAAATATTATGGTGTACCTGGCTAATGTATTAATATTTTAGGAATGAAATGGTCCTGCTGTTGCATGGTTCACCATCTCTTCCTTTATTTTGGCCTTACCTGTTGCTTGCAGTGATTTGTGGAACTGAAAGTCCCCAAAAACCCCAAACCAGCAACATGATCATTTGGTTTAATAGGTTGACAAAAGTCTTGCATTGCCTTATCAGCATTTCTTATTCAGATTGAAACTGGAAGGTGGGAGGGAAAAAAGGTGTGTGCCCTTGGAAGGAAGTGTGGTCCTAGATCACTTGGGCAAACTGTGAAACCACCGACTCAGACAATGGGTGATTTAACTCTGAATATGCAAGAAAATTCAACACTGGTTATTGCATAGACCTGTGCGCCTCCACAGATACCTCATGCTTCTGTCCCATCCCTACCGCAGCCACTGTGTAATTTGCACAAAGTCAGTGCCTCGACGCACTATCAGCCTGTGCAATGACAGGAGTCATTCAAATCTTCTTTGGCACTCCGGCTGAGATACTTACACAGCTTTAGGTATGGGTGGGTTCACTGCTGGGTGGAGCTGGGAACAGCGAGCCTGCAATTAGGAGGAAAACCGAGCAATGACCATGGCAGTTCTTGCTGTTTCTGGCTCTTGTTAAATAGCAACCTCTAATTGCATTTTCTGTAGGTATAAAAGTATTTATCCAAGATATGTAGTGCTAGGAAGAAATTAAAGGCTTAGAAGTACAGCTCTTAAATGGAGCCTTATGATCTGGTGCACTAAGTGCAGTCACAAGCTGGTCCAGGGCACTTTTTGGTGTGCCAAACCCATCCTCTTTGTTCCCTCCATCCTGCATTGGGACATTAAAACCCCGACTAAACATTTTCGGCTTTGGAGAGCAACCAGACACATTTTTAGGTCTTGCTCTTGACTAAAAATATACTGCTTTAAGCAGTTGTGTTGCACAAATAAAGACTTACTACTTTATGTAGATCTGAAAACAAGCCCAGCAACTCATCTGACTGACTTGATTGATTTTTAAGAATTCCATGAATTCTTATTGGTTATGAAAGCACTGTTGTGTTACAGTTGCCTAAGTAACAAAATTCCCTGTCAGTTTGGTGCAAGAAATGGTTACTCAGGTAGTAGGAGATTAATAAAGTGGTAAGAAGCTAGGGCTGTTAGAGATGGCAATGGTAGCAGCTCCAGGAGCAGGGATAGCAGCTGTGAACGGAGCCTCACGAGTTAAGAGTTAAATTTCTTCACAGCAGCTTTTATGGGTCTAAGTTTTGAGTTTGTGATAAGAACAGTGTTGATAACAGAGGGCTGTTTTACATGTCGCTGAGCAAGCAGTGCTTGCACAACGTCCAGGTCCGTTCTGCTCCCGTGGGTGCACAAGCGGCTTGGGAGGGGACACAGCCGGAACAGCTGAGCCCGTGTCAAACATATCAAGGACCTGTTCTCAGGCACACTGCCTACTATTTGGGGCTGTCCCGTAGAGGCCAGGATCCCCCTGGATCTGCCGCCCTTCTCCCGGGGGCGCGGCTCCCCCGGAGCGGGCCGCTCCGCCTCCGTGGGCAGTGCGCATGCATGAGGCGGCCGCGCAGCCCTGAGTCACCGCTCCGCTGCTCAGCCGCTCCCCAGCAGCAGCGGAAAGGCGGCCACCATGAACCGCTTGGGGAAGAAAGCAAATGAGACCCTCATCGAGATGGCTTTGTCGGCGGACGGTAGGAGAGGGCGGGGAGGGTGAATCGTGGCTCTGTTCTGCCCTTGCCCCCTGGGGGACGGTAGCGCTTTCTGCCCAGCGCTGACTCCGGGCCCCATGGAAGCGGCGCGGGTGGGGGGGCAGCGGCGGTGAGCGTAGTGTGGGAGGTCTGGGGGCCTCTAGTTCCTCCCCAGGGTCTGCAGGCCGGCGTCTCTGAGATGGGGCAGATCCCGGATTGAGTCCTGACCCCTTCTGCATCGAGCTTTTAATCCTTCGGCTTCCAGTTGAGAAGAACAAAAAACACTTTTACATGAGCATGATGCAACCACGATTAAGTCTTTATAATCCTTAAATAAATCTTTAACATGAAGGTTCTCATGTCAGCATCCTGCCAAGAACAAAACCAGAGAATCCGCTAGATTTTTATCTTAAAAGACAGAGCAGATACAAAAGCGCCTCTGCCGGACAGCAAACTTTGAGCAAACCTCCCCCGAAGCACCAGCTGGGATGGGGCGCTGGCTCCTGGGCTGAGGGCGCCGAGGTTGCCCTTACAAGGAGGCTCGGGGCAAACCGGGTCACCTCACTTCGGAAGGTGTGAGCCTTCCCCCTCGCCCCATCCCAGATGCGCCTGCACCCCTCAGCTTCGCGTAGACCCTTCGCCGGGGGATTTGTGCCAGGGCCTTGCTTTTTTACTATAGCCATGTTGCAGTTTCCACTTCATGTCAGTATGGTATGTCATTACTTATAATAAATGTGGTCATATTAGGAGTTTGTAAAATAACATGATGCAAGTGTGTGTTTATCAGCAGCTCACCTGGCAACGTGAATCAACAGTCGAATGTAAGAGCTCATGTTTATATTTTCAGAATGAGACTATATGCATTTGTTTTTTTAAAAAAAGGAAAATGCTGACCAAAAAAACATTCTTTTTTGGGAATAATGCTTTGCCATCAGTCCTGGAAGTGAAAGTGTTAAAGCAGGAAAGAACAACTCACTAAGTCCTTGTGTTGGCTTCTCGGGTTATCTGTTCTCCTTCACAGCTTGACTACACTGTTTCTTAGAAAAACATATATAGTACCATTTTAAACAGCTCGAGCACTAGTGGCAAATCATGATTTTCAAAATATTTGGCAGTCTTGTTTCAGAGCGGTATTATGGCAATATTGACTGTGATATTATCCAAAAGAAGCTCTTTATAGTGACAGCAAGGAGGGGTGTCCAGTTGTGGGATTGCAGTCATCCACTGCAAGTGTAAAACGGAGGTTTGCCCTCTCTGGGACGGCCTGGAGGAGCTGGCAGGCTTCTTAGGAACCCGACCAGATGGATATTACAGCCTCTTGGCCAGTAATCCTGTTCCAAAGGGGATGTGAGAGACCTGAGTCATCACTCATTTCACTGCCTGGGAGCAATGAAAAATGCTAGGACTGAGCTGGTCTCTCCATGGGTTGTTCTTCTGAAGTACCTTGAGACTAAAAAAATATTTACAGAACGCACAAAATATTCCTATTTAGGGAATGGTTCTATGAAGTCAGATTTGTAAACTTCATTCCACAGTATTCAGTTTTCCCATGAGCCTTCTGGGGTTTTTATAGTCATAATTAGTGAATATAAGGAGATTTGAGGCCTTTCAGTTCCAAGGATTTGCCATATGGTAGCACATAACTCTCCATACAAAATCATGTTCTAATTCAGTTCAATTTTGTTAATTAACCACTTTTCTAAAACAGAAACAAATTGAATATGGGATGAAGTAAGTAGGCTTTTTAAACTTTATGTTAATTTGTTGCCTGAAAGTCTCTCAAGTTTAAAAAAACCTCAAAAACTTCCTTACATTATTGTTTAGAAAAGTTAACTTTTCGGGCCAGCAGGACTTCTTATAGATCAAAATACTTCTATAGAACATCTTAGTAATAAACACAGATCTATAGACTTCTTACAGATCCTTGTGGTTTTAAGGAAAAGCCTCTTAAGGCTCTGGATGTCTAATGTGTACAGGCAGGGCCTGTGTAAGTCAATAGGAACAAGACATGAGAGAAAAATCTACTTGTTTTCTTTAAAGACATGTTTGTATTTGGATAGTATGTGAGTATTGAATTGTGGTTTGCTACTGCTTTTCATTAAACTTGAATGCTTGGGAACAGGTTAGGGGGAGGCAAAACTGTATACCAGCAGCAGAAAGTTTAACTTGCCTGTTTAGAGCCTGTGTGCCAAAACTTCTACCTTGAAGGAAGCTTCCTGGCTTCCTGCTGAATTATATCTATGTGAGGTAAAAAATTCCATTTTTGTGTGTGTGATACTTCTTTCTCTTGGAAGGTGTGTATCACCTGAAATATTTAAGTTTAAGAAAACTGAACTTGCAAAATTGGAATGTAAATGTCAGAGGAAGATGACTGCAATATGTTGCTAGGATTATTTATGTCTGCATTCACTTCTGTCAACTTTTTTTGTCCCCAGCATGTTAATGCTACGGTAGCTGTGTTGTGGGATATATCTTGAGCCTGCCAGTTTTCTGGAAGCTTGCAGTTGGCTCCATGCCATGATTTGAAGTATGCTGCCTTTATACACATGGCTCCTCTTCCAGGACTTCCGGGAGCCTGGTTTGTGCTCAAAACGGTCTAAGTGATCTAAATTCAAATGCTTTCTTAGGTTGGTTGCCATCTTGCTTGTTTCCCTCTGAGAAAGATGGAAAAACATCAGGGAAAGCCAATGGCGTGACTTGCAAACAGTGTTTGTGCCAGTGTGTTGCCATCTTGCAGTACCTCAGCATTCAGGGCTGAATCCTGCTGTCATTTAATGAAATGATACCACACTTATTTGATCAGAATTAATATCAGTAACGTAAAATACAGGCCTCTGTTCTAATTGCTGTCGCAGTGTATGTTGTAATTTCTGATCTATTTGTGGAAACATTGAATGGGATATTGTGTTCCCACAGGCTAAACCAAAGGGTTTGTTAAGAGGAAAGCTGTTCAAAGTTTATTCCTAGGTAATGAAATAAAGGTCCGTGAAATTTAGACATACTTCATAGTATAAAAGGCAGGGGAGAAAATATTCTCTTAGCCCAACCAACGTCTGGTTTCTGAGTGGAATTTCTTTCCTGGCTGCCATACATTACTGCAGGGACACAGCATAAACACAGGCTAGTTATTGGAAGTTAAAACTCTTTGTACGTGAAAACACCGTTTTAGGGACGCTGCTTTTGGGAACTCATCCCAATAACTTGTATCATATCACTGTATAGCTGTGGTGCTTTTAATGTGAAATATGTAAACATCAAGCCCATTCCACTGAAGCTGTTAAATATGGATTTTTCTCCAAAGATTTTGTCGGTTTAAAAAATAAATTGCTCTTGGACAGCATTTTCCTTTTAGGTGAGAACCCTGCATAGGAGATTAAACTCACTGTGTGCAAGTCAGTGAGTAGCAAAGGAAGGCTTAAGTCCCCTGCATGGCATTTAAATCCAGTAGCAATTATGTGGAATATTTAGGCCATATTTTGGGAAGCTAGGAAATACAGCTGGATTCACAGAATCATTAAGGTTGAAAAAGACCTCTCAGATCCTTCTGGTGCAGAACTGGGTGAAGGTCCTGCCATCACAGGTGAAAGCATTTTAGTCTCTTTGTAAGAAGGGGCCTACAATTTCACCCTCTCACTCACAATATGAATGAAAATGCTCTGCAGCTGTCTCTCCCTCACAGCAATTCCTGGGGGAATGGTTTGGCTCAGCTGAGGTGCAGAGGTTCTGGATTGTGAATGTCAAAGAAACACGAAAGCCATCAGCATCTATTCTGGTGTAACACAGTGATGTTTTCTCAGTGATTCCTTCTCCATCGGTTTGTTGCTAAGGCACTGCCTGGTGTACTGTGCTGTTCTGAGGTGCTCCCTATAGAAATAAATAGATAACTGTATTTTAAAGTGAAAGTGCACTTTAACCTTTGTGTAAAAAGACTTAATGATTACTGTGATACAAGGAAATACTAGGATAAGATAAAAGGGCACTGATGAAAATGTCCTTTTAAATCATGCTTGAAAACTGTTACAGTATAATTTGTCAAAAAAACCTCCAAACAATCGAGCAAATAAAACCACCAAGCAACCAAATACCACTGTCTTCATATTTAGTATTTTTAAACCAATGACTTGCATATGCACATAGAGGAGACAAATAGTCATCTAACCTAAACATGTCATCAAGAAGGTACAGGTAATGTAAAAACATGATCAGATGTTAAGAGGCAAGGTAATAATGTGGTGAACTTTTGCACTAGTTTATATTGTGATCTGGGGTTTGAACCAAAAAGCAGTGTAATTACCAGGTTGTATTTTCTTATCTAGCAATAATTTTATTGTATTTGGTGATAACTTTCCACGTGCATACGTGTATAAATGCAGAAAGGGGAAGGATGGTTCTTGTGTTGTATTGCTAGGGATAGTTCTTGCAATATGTGTTAATGCTGAATAACATTTCAGGAATTATTTATAGATTAAGCATTGTGTGTGTAGATACACATTGTGTAATATTGTGTGTTTTGTTGTAACAACTATAACATTTTATGTTGGATTAAATACTGTGTGGGGGAGGAGCTGAGTCTATTTGGGATTTGTCTACTTGTATTTTACTATATAAATGTAAGTTTTTCATTGAAAACTAAAGCTGTTGAAGCTGTGGTGTTCATGCCTTTGTTCACCCAGTGAGGACCAGTACATGTGGCGAAGTTCCAAACACATTTTTTTTTGGGAAGTGAATATATCTTTGCATGAAGGGCAGTCTTCTACCAGGAAATCCCAAGGGATTCTCATCTTCTTTACTAAGCTCACATGGGTAAATATGAAATTTGAGGCCTTTGGCAAGATAGCAGAAACCCCAGCAAACTGTGTGGGTAGGACTTATGATGCAGCTGGTTGTCCTTTCATTTTCTGTACTAGCTGTAAATTAGAAAGGGCCCTCTGGTTTGGTATTCAAAGGAGTTGTCCTAACTGTTGGGTAGGAAAACAGAAAGTCTATTTTGCACAATTTATAGTGTGCTAGAAATATAACATGCCAACCAGTAATGGCTAGCAGATGTGGTTTTCAGACCACTTGATTCTTCAAACCACTTTGCCTACTTCAATTCTTTTAATTGACTGGTGCTTACATAAAAAAGTAGTAATGGAAGCCATGGCCCATTGCCCTGATCATTTTCTTGATTGATAGGAACAGTTTCTATTTGGGATCAGTATAGGAATTCCGAAGTTGTTCCATCATTTTTAAAGTAATTTGGACAAAATCACTAATTCTTGCAAGTCTTGTAAATCTTGCAAATCTTGAATTTGTTTATAAAATGTCTTCCTATACTGGTATGTTTTTATGTTGAAAAAATTAAATACTTGGTGAATACAGTAGCAAAATTTCCAGTGATGCATTTTATTGGAAGCTTAACCAAAAAAGTATTGAGTGAGGTAGAGCATAAAGAACCAGAAGGGAGAAAAATTTGCAGATTAAATTTGCCATCTGAAATTAAATGTCTGGATAATATGAAACTGAGGAATACCACCAGAGGACAGTAAATTTGAGGTGATTTTAAAAAATTGCTATATTTTCATCACTAGTTTCTTAGTTTAGGTATCCTTTTTAATTTACAGCATCTATAGAAGATCTCTCATACAAGGATAGGAATGTGCACAGAATGAATAGTGCATTAGGCCCTCCACTACTTTTGGACACTTGTGTATGGCAAATGTGGAAGAAATTGGAAACTGTTGCCTAAGGGTTTACGTTAGTGATTTCATTGGAAGCTGGAGAAGTTCATGAACGAATGATGCTGTGAGGTGTTCTGTGTGTCTCTGGGCACACTAGGAAAGCAAGTCTGTGCCTCACTTTTCTTGAAGTGCTCATGGTTGCATTGGGCTGTGATGAAAAACTTTCCCGCATTCCTCTTTCTTCATCTTACCTTGAAGGAGGGATGAGAGCACCTGGCACTTTCATGTGTGTGCGAGGTCATTGCTGAAGTTGTTTGCCTGCCTCTGCAGTCAGATAGTGCTGATATAATCTGGCCCCGAATATATAAATACTCTTAAGGGCAAACAAGCATAGCACTAGTGCTTCATGAGTTCTCAGAACTCCTGCCGTCTGGTGTTTCTACCACCCTGTTCTACTGAGATTTGTCATTCTAGTTCCTCTTACTTGCATGCATGTAAATGCTGTACAGTTTAAAAACACCTGGCTTTATCCAGCTATTCCTAGTCTGGGCTTTCTTTTTTTGATTGCATTTGACTCTGTTAATCAGTTTGTGTTTTGTTCTGCAGAGCAATGGTACCTGGAAGGTCTGAATGCTCACAGCATGCTTTGAGTCTTGCCTGTGCTGGTACATAAAATACAGTGATTGCTGTTGCTTGAATTGCTTTAAAATGCTATTTAAGTTCTGTGTTACAACACTATGCTTATGGGGGTTTTTTTGCTAAAAACAGATTTGCACATCTTCTCTTTTTATTTAATATATTCCCTTTTTTGCTACCCTGGTGGCTTTTAATCAAAAGGAGAGGTGGTTTTGTGGTTCTTCAGAAGGGAGGCAGCTGACGGTAAATGTCCCATTCTGATTTAAAATACCCAGTTACTATACTAGAGATTTGGACTAGGACTGTGTGTCTTTTCCAAATGCTAAATGATATTTTCTTACTGTTAGGAACAGATTTCCAAATATTTATGCCTATGTAAAAGAGTTATTTTTCTGATGTGTTGATAAATACCTGTTCTCTGGAAGTACTTCTTTAATAATAAAACACATGAAGAAAAGATAATATGTCAGTGAAGCACCCTATACTTAAATACTGCAATCTTCTTCCTTTTAAGGGACTAGTAAAATCTTTTAAAATATTTCCAGTAGATTTGCTTGGATTCACTGAGAATGTTTTCATTGTTAAATAGTCTTCAATTTTTATAAGCATCTATTTGTGTGTGATGAATCACCTCTTCAGACGTCATCTTAAGATTGAACCTTTGGCTCAGCAGCACAGTTCTTCAGATGATGCCAGCTGGAGTAATATCCTTGTTTTGCTTTCTCGCAAGTCAGCTAGGTGGGTCGCCGGTTCAAAATGGCAACTCCATCCAGCTCTGGAGGATATGATCAGTACGTGCATAAGTTTGGTTGATAAGTCATTGTAAGGGTACTTTCCTTAGATATGCAAGCACTTGCAATAGTCATTATGATGTTTACTTGGAGGGAGTGGATTTCTCTTTCCTATTGGCCAGGCTGGGTGATTAAATAATGTTAGGGGGTTTATTAAGATGGTAACTTCAAGACATCTAGGAATAACATTTTCTTTCATAGCATGTTAAAGATGAATATTGGGAATTTGCTTCATACTACAAAGTAGCTACTTCGTAACAACTGCAGTGTAAGTTTCAGGATTTGTTAGGATTTTTTTTGGTTTCTTTTCATTTTACCTGGACCATCAAAATTTTTCTCTCGGGGTAGGCATGTGTATTAACCAATATGCCAATGTATCAGATATATGTAGAACAGTGTCAATGGCCTGCAAGCTCCTTGCTTGGTTTTGTTGGCTGAAAAGGATGCTTAATAGCGTCCTTGTGTCTAAGAAAATTGTGGAAATAATTGAAAGCAATATTTTGGAGACACTACTGAAATAGTAGAATCAGTAGTGATACTGTCTTACTACTGCTAAACATGCAGTATATCAACACCCGCGTGAGAATCCTTCCGTGGCTTTTCCATTGGAATAGCTCTATCAGGGGTCTTAGATGTGCAAATGCAGATGATTTTGTAGTTTTAGTAGCAAAACAAATTTTGATCCCTAAAAATGTCTCTTCATCCGCCACCTGATTCTGGAAGCATCTGATATGTAAATGTTTTTAGTGGTATGAACAATGTCAATTAGTACTTGGTGCAGATGAATCAGAGTTACAGAATTTGGTAAAAAAGAAAACTTAAAAGCCTTCTCTTATTCTGTTTTCTGATGCAGAGTTGCTCTGAACTGTGCCAGCCTGCAGCATCTGCACACCAGCTGCACCATGCCCAGCTGTACCTCAGGGGCAGCATCATCAGCCAAGCTTTTTTCTTTGCTATCTCCCAGCAGACTTGGATTTATTGAGGGTGCTGAAGTAAAAGGATTGTCATCTTCCAGGGAAATTGCAGATTAGGTACAGTTAAAGGGGCTACAGCATCCATGGCTATAACTATGTTAGTAATTAAAAAAGCCAAGGATTTTTTCATTGGCTTTCAAAGATGAGTAGCACAATCTAACCACACCTGTATGGCTAAAATCCCTTCTCTCCTTAGCAAAGCAGACTTCTCCATACTGTTTTGAAGACCAGACTCCAGTGTCCTCCAGAGTGTACTTTTTCTTCACCTAGGAGAGTGCTGGAAGCTGAAACCATTCTTTAAAGTGCATCAATAGTTGAATGAGAAGTCATGTGGTTAGGTCTGTCCTGGGCTTTTACTTCCTAGTCAAGGCAACACTTCTATGGCCTCAACATGACCTGTGATCAATTGCATTTCTTCTGGAGAATGTGCAGTTCCTTTTTTGATGCCTCTTGGAATGCTGGAGCCGTTACCAGAAAACAGGGTCAATGGGAGGCCTTGATTTACAACGCCATCGTTACTTTTTTGCAGTAGCACTGAACACATACTTTTACATTTTCCTAACTCATCAGTTTTGCCACAAAGAAAAACAAAATTATTCCAGAACAATTTGAATTATTGTAGAATTTCTGATTTGTTTAATTACACAAGAAGCCATTTTTATGCTTGTTACAGAAATCATAAGATTACAATAATGAAAGTGCCTTATTTTGTGAGTGAACTACTTATATTTTAAGAGATTAAATCAGTCTTGATTATATTCTTCAGTCTTCAGTACTGAATGTTAATTTGTTGTAGGCTACTGTTGTTCTCGTCATTCGGGTCTGTAATTGAAGTAGAAATGGTCTGTAATTCTTAGGGGTGGCATACCAAAAGTTTCTAAGGAGGTTGCCCTGTGGTTGGGTGTAGTTTGGGACAGCATATGTTGTCTTATACTGCAGAATTATAGGCCATACAAAGCTTGCTTATTTACAGTAACATGCACACTGCCAAGGCACATGTGTTTAAGGAGTTACAAATAGCTGTGTGAACAATTGTAAGGCTGTTGAAAACATCAGTTACATTGGGAAAGAGGCATTTCTTTCAGCTAGGATATGTGCACTCCCATGAAGGCCAGTGATTTGAACAAATAATAAAATGATAAATTTCTGAAATAATTTAGTGAGCTTTAATAGTCATAGAGTTGTACTGCAGTTAATTTTGAACAAAAAACATTTCAAAGAGTTTCTGCAATTTATACAAACAAATTTTATGATAAAGGGCCACTTAATTTAGTAAGTGTCCTTATTTATTGTTCTTGGCATGCAGATATTTCTAGATCTTTTTATATACATAAAAGCATGTAGTGTTGGAGAACAAGGACATACCCTTAAATACAGAATTTTATCAGAATATTATTGTTTTACTCCATCTTTAGATATGAAGCAGTAATTAAATGAAGAATTTTTAAAGCGTTTTCTTGGCTAGTAGAAACTGTTATGGTCCTCCCTGCTGCTGATAAGGAAAAGTGGCATCCTTTTTTATGTTGCTGAATAAGGTGCCTGGACAAAAAGGTGAATGTTGGTGTTCCAAGAGGAGCCTGCACCATGCTTTCTGTCTAGGTCACATCCTCTGGTATCCAGGGCTTATTCTTTTGCTTTATATAGCATCTGTATTGTAAAGGATAGAGGAGAATAATGAAATGGGTTCATGTTAAAGTGAATTATACTTCTGGTTCTTACTGAAGTGTTTTTTTCCTTTTAAAGATGACATTGCAATTCTCACCAAGTTCAAGCCATCACACTCAGAAGGTACTGTACTAACCCGTGTTTTACCTTCCTCCCTTCTGTCTGTTTGCTCTGTCCTTTCCTTTTTTTCTTTCTGCTGGGAGCCTCTTGGAAATCAGACTTCAGTTAATGCAAGTCATTGGTATCACATATGAGCCAGGCCTTTTGCAATGGATTTGCAAGTCAATTTTTGGCTATCTGTTGGCAGCTCTCCTGGTTAAGATCTAATTGTGTATTTGCATTCATGGTGCTTGGTGCATTTCTGGGATGGGGCCTCTTTATACCTTCCTACATGATTTGGGTGTGCCTAGCTTGTGCTGCTTATGTTCAGGAATCTGATGACATGTTTTACAAGGAGTGAACATACTGACTATGTTGTACTTTTCAGTTAATATATATTTTGCATTCTCTTTACTGTGTGCTGCTCTAGAGTTATTCAGGTTTATTCCAGTGGAACAGAGATATCAAGAGGATTTCTTTCCACAAGTTGCATTAGTAGTCAGCTATGGTACTAGGAAAGCATTTAAAATGAGGAACTCTGAATTATATTTGTTCTGAGGTTAGACTTTCACAATTACAGAGAGGATAAAATCCAGAAAAAACCCCATACAAACACAGTTACAGGCCATTGAATCAGTTCAAGTTCCCTCAGCAGTATAGAAAATAGAATGTTCCTGCTGCAAGGACAAGGTGCCACACTGTTCCTGGCCTGGAACGGGAGAGTCATGTGACAAACTGTTTGAGCTTTCTGCTCTTGGGCCCTGGCCTGGTACGTTTGGCCAAGTCTACAGTAGCCACCTGCCTCCCAGGGCTTTAGGCAGCACAGGTAGCACAGCGTGGTAGGGATGCTCCCGTTCTTTATCCTGGTGTTCAGATTATATCTAATAATACAGATTTCCCAGGTGTAGTTTGCTTTAGCAGAATAGCGTGCAACAGTGTTAAATGTCTTGTCATTCAGAAACTTTTTTGTTGTATTTTACATTCCATTGCTTGGTCTCTCATCATATATGTATAGTTATAAATTACAGATTTTCTGTAAGTGAACTTAGAGAAAAAAAATTATAGGAAACAAAATGCTCTCAAGCTGTACTTATTACATATTTTTGAAGATCCACTTTATATCCTATGTGGATGTAATTTTGGCAACAAATATTTGCAGATTAGGAAAAGTAAAGTAAGCTTGTTTTATTGGCAGAAATAGTCCAACTTTGGTTGTCTTGACAGTGGTCCAGTGTAAGTGTCCGGTCTAAGCTATACTCAGCAATGCTTCGTTAATGGAGAAAGAAGTCAGATGAATCTTGTTTTCTGAAATAAAGAGACATCATTTTTAGGTGCATAGGTGTCTAGATTTTGATCATGTGTTTTCAAAACTGCTTATTCTTTTCCATTGGTGGTGATTTAGATGCCTGATTGAAGAGACTGATCTGCCTAATCTGCAGAGAGATGGTTGTTTACAAAATCCTTCTTGAAGCAGGAGCCTAGCTTAGGAGATTCAGAGTTGTTCTCCAGAGGAAACTGGTGACAGTGTAAATTCAGAGGCACAAAGCCAGCCACTACCTCAATCCAGTTTAGAGATTATGAAGGTACTAAATAGGATTTTCCCTTTAGCATTAACATTATGTGTGAGAAAGTCATGTTGGAGTTCACTACTGTTGTTAAAATGAAGGCATGTTTTTTTGTTTGGTTTATTGTTGTTTTGGAGTTGGGTTTTTTAGGGTTTGTTTATTTGCTTGCTTTTTGAACAAGAAACTAAGTAATTAAGTTCATATTACTATTCGTGATTCTTTTGTCATATCTGCATTACATGGGCATTTGTAATCTTGAGATTATGCATCACTAACTCCTTAGCAAAAAAACACACCCCAGTTTGATTTCTAGCAGACACTTCCAGAGGTAATTGAACTTCCATAACCGAGGCAGCAAAGCTCTGAGTATGAAACCCTCTTAGACTTCGCAGATATGAGACGAGAGCTAAGTGATGACACCAGATTTATTTTTCTGTCTTAGTTAAAAATATGTTTCTGTGAGTGCAAGGTTACATCAAGGTAGTACAGACTGAGTATATTATGTCTAGCAGCATGTCTTCCTCTCTGAAGAACCATTCTTGAAGATTTTATGTATTATGACAATTATGAGTATTATTTTCCATCCTTTACTTGTTCATAGCTCCATGCCTTTGAAGTCCACATCATTTTCAGATACAACAATATTTTTTAAAAAGGGATGTACTTATATGAATCTCTTTTTCCATTTTCCGCAGGGGAAGAACGCAATGGACCTGAAACTATTTCAACTGCAGGATCAGAAATCCCAAGCAGCTCTGAGGTAAGGTACAGTATTAATGGTGTTAGTTAATGTACCACTTGGTAGGTTAGAAAAAGAATGGTTGTTGTGAAAAAGACAATTAATTTACAAAAGGTAGTATTTCTTTTAGATTGTCTTATACCTCCTTTTTATGTAAAAATCTTCTTCCTCTATTGTTTTGAAAGAGCAAAGCCATGAATACGAGTCTCAGTAGAGACTTAGCAATGCTAGTGCTACAACACAGTAATGAGTAGTGGTAGGAAACAGTATGAGCTTAATGGTGTTTCTTGTATCAGTCTTGAAATGAGAATCACAGGATCTTTAAATGTTTTGACAATTGGAGAAACATACTGTTTCTGCACAAACCAAAACTTTGTTTTGTGCTGTGTATCATATTGCTGGCTTGCTGGGAAATCAAGAGTTCCACTGCTCTAGGAACCTTATGTCAGTGCCGCAGTATTCCTTGGAAAGCAAATGAAGATTTGAGTTACTAGAGTACCTAATTATGTACAACATTAAAAGCATCATCAGCTATAAATTTTTTCCACAGTACCTCATTGCTTAATACGTACAGTACACAGTGTCTTGAAGAGGTAGCAGTGTGTGGCCAGTATGCAGCTGAGAAACTGGTTCAAAATGAGTATTGAAAATGTGTGATCTTTACATTGTTATTTTATTGTATTGTTTTGTTGTTTATTGTTGTTACATGCTTAGAGAAAGATAGTTTTAGATAGGAAAAGAAACAGCTGTTCTGTGAAAATAGGGTCTCATGCTGGCCATGAGCACTGATCAGAAATTGTCTGTTGAATTGAGTGTTGAAAATCTGCTGAGCTTCTTAAAAGTAAAGCATCTTCTGAGGATCAAATCTGGAGGTGGTCACACAAAGACAGAACTCAGAAGGACTTCCTAGATTATACAGCTCTTTGTCTTTTTTAGAACGTGCAGCCATATCCTCCCAATGTTTTCATAAATTTACCAGTTCCATTTTAAAACTTGTTCATATGTTCACCCTATTTGTTCCCTTCTGAATCTGTAGTAGGAGTTTAATCATCTTTTTCTTCAGGAAAATTTTCAGTGAAAAGCCATATCAAATGCTTCACTGAACAATGGCCATCATACCACGATAAGCTGATTCTGAGCTACTTAGCAGTGTCTCTGAATGGATGGTGATGACCCATTTCACCAAAATTTGAAAGAAGTCACTTCATGATTTAGGGCACATGAAAAGGCAGGAAGCATGGGAGAAAGAGTGCAACGTGTGTCATATATGTAGAGAAATAGGATTTGAACCTTGTTTGAAGGATGAAAGATTCATGATAGGGTGGGAAAGGAGGAGGCTTTGATCTTCAGAATGTTCATGTCTGGGAAAAATATATCTGGTTACCCTCTCAAAAATCTCTCCTTGGTAACTTCATGCAGCCTTTTCTCTTGTTTTCTACTTCAATGTTTCCTAGCATAAGTATTTTTCTTTTACTTTCTTATTAAATATCACAAAGTATTGTCATATAAGCAATATCAGTAAGTAGTTGATAACTTGGGGGTTTCGTTTTGTTGTTTTCATTGCTACCTCTGAGCTTTTTTGGCCTTAGTTTGTTTCTGCAGATCAGGTGGTTATCTGATGTTTGCTTACATTTAAGTTAGTGCTTTTCTGTGCTTTGCCCTCTCCTTCCCAATGAACCCTTAACACGCTGTCATTTATCTGATTTTCCCATTCTGTGCATTAGCCAGACATAGAGTTATTCTTGATCTTCTTGTCCAGTTTCACACTTATCAGCCATGACAGGCTTAGTTTTTGATGATTAATGTTCTAGAATTCAGTTTAAGTCTATATTTTAATGTTTTCTGTTAATTAATTGCAATAGTAAGATAGCCCCTAATATTTATGGGAATTTTTTTTCATATAGTGTTAATCTTTTGTCTTCATGTGCTGTCACAGCTTCAGTTATCTTCTGTATAAACTGGAAGAATTTATTTTCCTTCAGTTCCTTCCTAGGCTGCCTTAACATCCTTGATGAATTCCTGTAGGAATTCAGCAGGAAGGATCTTCTATCCCAGCATGGTTTCTCCTCCTTTCACCAAGGCCTTTCTGAGCTCAAGTCAATGTGCTTTGTTCTTGTTTTGACAGGTAGCACATTTCTCTATTAAATTATTTTACCTCCATAATAGGTTGGTAATTTTCTTGTCACTTAACAATGTTTCTGCAGTTAAAAAATATGAATATTTAGAATTCCCAAACCAATTTAAGTCAAGTAATTTTAAAACAAAAATGGAATTAATTTGAAAAGCCACTGGGAAAGAGTTAAATGAACTTACATTCAGGTCACTACTTCATTTTGCTCAGGCTGTCTTTTCTTTTGGAAGAGAAAAAACAAAATATGCTGCAACAGTATACTTTTGTTCAGCAGCACAGAGAAAAAGCTAAGGCCTTATTGTTGATTTAGCAACAGAGGAGGGAAAAAACAAATCTAGGTTTAATATGGAGAAATATGCAGAAATGTTACCCATCCATAATTCAGTGGGAGGTTGGTTGTTTTTTCCTTTCTTCTGTAATCTGCAAAGGAATATGTGATTTGGATATAAGGAACGATGAAAGCAAAACAAGAAGTGAAGAACAGTCTGTAGTAAAGCCTGCCAGCGTATATACAAAAGTTGGATGAAGTCCAGGACTCAAAAAGGATTGGAGCATCAATCAGTGGTGCGTTCAGTCCTTCATGATTTTGCATTCCTGTGTATTTCACCCTGGGTTTTTTTTCCCTGTTTTTTTTTTTTTTAACTACTTCTTGAGTCTCCCTATTTTTCTTACTCTTTAATATGCGACAGGAACAAAAAAAATAAGATCTTGGACTTGGACTTCATCAGCTTTTCATATTCCAAGACTTATAGCATAAGTAATTTTTAGATGCTTTGTCATGCAGGGAGGCAAAGAGATGTTTTCCACAAAAACCAGACTGGAGAAGGGGGAGAAAAAAAGATATAATGGGGGTATTTTCAAATAAGTGCTGTGATGGGGACTGCTTCAAATTATGGCTTTGTTAAATCAGTAATACACTGACAGCCACTTTTGTTAGGGATGGTCAACTGACTTAAGTGAATCCCTGTGTAGAATCTACCTGAATCAGTCTTTATTGAGTTCTTCTTCCAAGGAATACATAAATGCCTCTGGAAGTCCTTTCAAGCAAATTGGAAAATAAATTAAATAAAACCTGAGAATATTTTTTTTCCTCTGTCCTTTCTATTTGTGCAGAGAGCACACTAGAAAAATATGATGTGTCTGCTCAGGGATTGTAATTAGTTGTTCAGGTTACTGAGTAACTGAATATGAAACACACTGACAAAATAGAGTTCCTGTGTCTAAGAAGAAAGAAGATCACTCAATTTTTTTCAAGATTGGAGGGGAGGTTAAAAAATTGAATTTGTATTACATTTTCTAATAGTAAGAGTTCAGGCCATTTAGATGGGATAAATGTAAAAATAGTACAGCTTTTGTGCAAAATTGAATCACCCATTTATCAAGATCTGTAGAGGTCCAGCTATAGAGGAATATTTTTTATTCCAATTAAGAATCACAAAGTAATTTGAAATGTTTGCTTGGCTTGCATGTATACTCCACCTCATAAAAGGCAGGTGACTGTACTATTGTCCGAGTAAGACTTCAGGAAATACGCTCTATTCTATCTGTAATGAGATAGGAATTGATTTTGCAGAGTTACACATTAAATTTTGACCTTTCTGTTAATTTCACACCAATGCAATGCTAAAACTTTCCTGTTGATCAGGATTTTCCATAATGTAACTTGATCATAAGAAAATCTGTGAACAAGCTGTCTGTATTTAAGCCAGGGTAGCAGAATTAAATTGGCAAATTTATTAAAGCAATGCATTTTCCCACAGTTACGGCTTGATTCATAGGTTATTTTCTTTTTTTCAGAGCAGCAGGTACTGCAGGTGTTTTAAATTAATTGGTTGGGGTTTTTTTCTGAATGAACACCATCACGTTGTGCATTACTTTTCATACTTGTTCATTGTTCAGTTCAGATGGGTGGATCTTCAAGTAGAAAAACATAAAATACCATTGTTAATATTGCAAACATGGACAAAATTTATTTCAAAATCTAGAAAGAAGTACAAAAAAACTTCTTCTGAGTCTAACAAAATCATGAGGGCTATTTTTGGGAGATCCAGAGTGCATTAAAGACTAAAGAGGGTGGATTCCAGAGTTAGAGGGACCAGCCCAACCCTGCTGCCACCACTGCCAGCTTCTTGGTTTTCATTTCAATAAAGTTGGATTGAGTTGATTCTTGTTTTACATGTCATGTGTTATCAATGCTGGAGTCCCTTTGTGCTGTACACAGACTTTGGCATATCATGAAAAAGAAGTGTGTTTTATCAGAGTACTTGAAATGTGCAGGAGAAGGTGTGAGCACCAGTTTAAAAATAGTTAATCCTAATGACTTGAGGTAATTAATTTCTGACAGCTATACTGGGCAGGGTAGGATCCCATGACTAACAGGAAAACATTTAACAGAGTGCATGGGAATGTACAAAGGCCTCTGCTAGCTGTGCATCATCACCTCACAGCTTTGTGTTTCACTAAATGTAATTAAATTTTGTCTCTGAGTGAAACAGTGTGGGCAGTGAGGACCGTGGGTGGCTAAAACCTGTATTTGCATCTAACCATGGAGGAGGTGGTGAGCAGTGGGTGGGAGGAGTATGGGATGGAGAGGCTGGATGAAAGCAGATGGAAGGGTAGCAGCATGGATGGGGGGGCATGTCTGCAATGGAGAGGTCAGGGCAGCTTTGAAAAGAGTTAGTGATTTTATTGGTGTTCAGTTTTTACAGTACTTTCCATGGCAAGTATTTATGGTGTATAATTGGAGAGAAACTTTCCATTAAAGTGTCTCAGCTGTTAGTTCTCTACTAAAAGTACAAGTTTTTCCAGTAGCATAAGTGACAGGAGGATTAGACCTCTCAACCTAATTCAGACTATCTTATGGTAAGAGCACAGTGCAGCTATTTATATTTGCATTGTTTCTCAGGGGGATTCCTTGCCAAAAACCAGATCGATCTTTTTGTTTATTTTACTGTGTTCTGAAAAGGACATTTCTTATTTACTTAGATAAGCAAATACCCAGATGTGGCATCATTAAAAAAGAATGTAGAGATGTGTGTATGTATTACCTGATGTGTAACCAGGACAGGAATGGAACCCAGTGATTTCTCTCGAGAAGAATTGTAATAAAAGTGAAAAATTATTTAAAAGATAATAAACAGGACTTTATGAAAATTGGATTTGGGGTAGTAAACTTTCTGAAATTTTGCTACTTTAAACCAGTAAATGATACTATAATAATAAAATGCTGTTAGTATTCTGCTTCTATTGAAAGTTAAATTAATTCCACAGAGAACTATTGCTTTTTTATAATTGACTTGCACTGATTGGTTGCGCTGTTTAAATCTGTCTGTGGTTTGTTTTCAAAGCACACAAAAGCAAGACAAAACAGAAGTGTGATAAGTTTTTGACTAATTAGATACTGAGGAACATTATTCATTCCAATAGCGGCACCTGATCTCAAAACCCATCACTGCTGCAGGGCCACAGTGGTGGGCCTGGACCGCAGGGAGCTGATGGCCATGTGTGTAGGATGGCTGTGCTCTGCGGCGGCCTCTGCTCTTGGTGTTCCTGTCATACCTGTGTGGAGTCTGGCCTGAGGATGTTGCAGCAGCCTCCACACCAACATACAGGAAAACAGTGAGCACCCAGATCTTGTGCAGTTAACATCAGGGTAGGGCCTCACTGGGTGTGGATCGGAGCTGGAAACTGGGAAGCCCTCACTAGTCTCATTAGATGTAACTGCAATTACTGGTGCCAATTTACCTTGTCTACACTGTGAGATTAAGGATTTGTCTCGTTGCATTTGTTTTCATTCAGTGTACACTGTGTAATTTTAGTTTGTAGTTAAAGAATAGCCAGGTAAGGGGCAGCACATTTTTCCGAATGCACAGTCATCTATGCTGTGTACATTTTCTTTCTTGGGTATCAAAATAAATAATACTATAAACAGTTGTTCTTTATCAGTTTATAAATGGCAATCTCTACCAACTTGTTTAGACTGCATTTTTTCTAATGGAATTGTTTAACTCTTATCAAAAATGCATACTGTTTAACTCTTATCAAAAATTGTGACTATTAATGCTTAAAAGTTGGTATAGACCATATAGAAGTTGGTAGTGGAAGCTAGAGATCAAGCTCCTCTGAGGAAGTAAACTCTGACTATCTCGACTGAAAATCTACCTATCACTCAGAAGAGCTTTTTAGCAGCTTAAACCAGGAACTACATTGTGTCTTCTGAATTAGCCTTTAATTTTACTTCTGAATTAGCCTTTGCATCATCGCTAATAACATTGTGTTTTTCCCGTGATGCCACTGGCAGGGCCTAAACAGCACTGAGACTACTTTACTCATCCCTGAACATCAAGTGGTAAGCAGTAAGAGGTATTCATGCTTCCTTGCATGAATTTGTGTGGCGTCTTCTACAACAGTATGCCCAAACATCCCTCACCAGAGAATTTTCCAGTTTTAAGAATGCCATCCTTCTAAAAACAATTTTTTCTAGTTGATAAAAATGAATGTGATTTTGCATTTATTCCTAGAGATGACTTAAAAGATAAATTGAAGTAAATCACAAGGATAATAGACAAAATTGAAAAGTTGAGATTGGTGGAGAAAACTGGAAAGTTTGCTTTTTTATCATTGTTTTGGTTTGATGGGATATAGGATGTATTCTGACTCTGGTGTTATTAACAAATGTGGGATTCCTTTTTATCGTGATGGCCTGTGGGCTCTGTGAGTCAGCATGATACTTTAAAATGTTTTAAAGAAAATATGTTGCCTTTTTTTTTTTTTTAATTGTAGTAAATAATAAGGAAAGGCTCAAAATAGCCACTTGCTGAAATTCACAGACAAGATAACTATATAAATTCTCAAATAGAAAACTTAAAATAATCATTATTGTTTTATGGAGAAAAATACCAAAAGTCGTTTAAAATAACTGAAGAAGTACATGCTGAGGTGTATTAAAACTGTCTGCTTGCTTACTTGGAGCTCTGGTGTCTTCCTTGCTTACTTTTGTCTTCTGGTGTCTAACACATACGCTCTCCTGGCTTACTTTTTATTTTTCTTTGTTCTGTTCTTGTTTAATGTATTCTTTTATCCAGAGGGGCTTCTTATGTGCGTTTATATTTCAGTGCAAATATCTTGTTGTCTTAAACTGCATTGAAATGCATGTTTTCAAGCTTTCAGATTTTAATGTGGTTCAGAATTGAAACATGGGCTAAGGTGAAAAAAGCAGTTTTAGCTACAGGAAGTACATGGGATTTTGTGTTCTTTGAATGGGAAAGGTTGTAGTTTTGTATGCAACCTTATAGCCTGCATTAAGTATATCTGGAAATTGGGATGGGTGGTGTTAAGAGTGTTGTTAATACACGCCTTTAAAGTGAGTAAGCTTTTCAGTTGCATGGATTCGTGGATTCCTTCAAGAAAGAATAATGACAAGAACTTCATGGCAAGGAACTGGTAAAATGGGAACTGAGTGCATAAACCAGAAATATGCCATTTTGATTTTCAGGAAAATACATGTATATTTATGTGTGTTCTGTATTTGTATTTCCAGGAACATTTTAATTTTGGAAATACATTTATATAGTTTAGATCTGCATTTATAAAGTTACGTTTGAGTTCATATATATGTATAAATATATATATTCATATTTAGCACAGCAGCACTTAAAGCCATGTGTTTTTCCTGTAGCGTGTTTTAATTCAGTGAAAAAGAGGAGTGTATAAATATTCCATGCAAACTGGGGATCTAAGTGAAGATGATAACTTTGTTTTTAAACCATGGGATGTTTCCTACCCTTTCAGTTATGGCAACTTTTCTTATATTTCGATTCAGCTTTCAAACCTTATATTTTTGTCCATTTTTGTGTTCTGAAAGCTCTTCTTCTGTGGATTGCTAATTCATAAACTGCATTTTAATGTAGTTCTTTGGGGTTTTTACACTGTCTGTTTTACATCTAGCTTGCTGTGAAAGTCAATAAAATAAATATTTTGTTTGTAGACTGTATCTTTTAAGCCAGCAAAATGTTATAAAACAATTTAATGTTGTAATTTCAGGTAGTTTTTGCCTGGTAATTTAGGACTATGATAATGTAGTTCTTTGCTATGTTGATGGGGGATCATAGAAACCATTCCATGATATTAATGTAACCTTTTGTCATTCTAGTTAGTCACAGCCAGAGGTGCTTCCCTGTGCTGAAAACTAATGAAGCTAATGGGTTCCTCCACCTCTGCTTGGTATTGTTACCTGTTCTGTTACTGAAAATCCTGCGCTGAACCACCTTCCCACAAAAAGAAAGATACAGGTTACAAAAGCAGAAGGAGAAGGGTGCTAAGAGCTGAACCTGCAGTCCCTGCTCTGTGAGGTTGGACACTTGGGAAAGCTTGAGGTCCACAGCATTGAATTTGAGAAGGATGTTTCTGAAAATAGGCCCTTGGAACTTGCAGTTTTCTGACTGAATAATAATCTGAAAAGTACTGCTCTAGGATAAGTTTCCCTGTCTTTGAAGCATGGACATAGAGAAGACTGGGATATTTAGTAGCAGGGTGTATTTGGAGGAAGGTCCATGCCTACAAGGTTAGAGTTGTGCTAAGTGACCTGTAAGGATACATTTCCTGTTGGATGGATAACCAGAAATAGAAATCCCTCAGAGTCCCATAAAAACATACCAGATGAAATAATTCAGGTGTAATCTGCAAAACATATTTGCTTTTTGGGTACTGTGATACCACTAACCCATTGTGGGTAACTGCCCACACTGCCCAAGGCCCGCTGTCAGTGTGCCAGGGGGGCAAGTGAGGCCACAGAGACATTTAGCACAGTACCCGTCACTCAGCTTCAGCCCGCAGTCGTCCCTCTGAAGCACTCGCGGTGCCAGTGTTAGTGGTTGCTGCCACTTCAGCT
The DNA here is from genome assembly GCA_034336665.1 of Luscinia megarhynchos. Taxonomy (NCBI): domain Eukaryota; kingdom Metazoa; phylum Chordata; class Aves; order Passeriformes; family Muscicapidae; genus Luscinia; species Luscinia megarhynchos. Next base: position 1,277,190 of record CM067568.1, read on the forward strand.
GCTGCTCTGCACTCTCCAGCTCCCTGTGCCCAACTGTTTGCCTTGGCCCTGGAGAAGTGTCCCAGAGGCATCTGTGAAGTGAGGCAGCCAAGGACTCCTGAGCAAGCATTCAGCAGTGCTGAGTGGCGAGTCTGGGTGGATCTGAGTGTCGTGTGGGGCTGCCAGCCAGTATTTACACACCCAACAGGCTGGGCAGAACAGACCATTGGCTCTTGCAGCCTTGCTTCGTCTTGTGCTATGCTTTGTTTTCTTACTGAAATCTTGGTCTCTCCTGTTACCTGTTATGTGGAGTCTTTGTTTCCTGCTGCAGGGTTTCGGATTGTGTCTGAGGTGAAGATTGCAAGCCTAGGTACTTGGAGCATTGTTTGGTTGGACATGGTCCAACACCCCAGCCTCCGCTGGCTGTCTAGAGAGAAATCATGAAATACAGGATAACTAAAACTGTTGGTATAATGCCATATGAAACCTGTAAGCTTGCACTTATGGCACATGAAAAGAAAATTTCTCTCTTCATGATGGACCATTACAGCATTCAATTAGCACCGCAAGCTAAGTGGTCACAGTTCTTAGAAAGATAATTAGACTAATGCAGCTGGAAAGCTATTACAGGGTAACAGGAGGGCATTACTTGTATTTTGAACAGGTGGGTTTTGTAACTTGCTTTGTAATTGATGGATTTATTCAACTTTTTGAAAGCCCTGATAAATGTTTGAATGTTTGCAGTAACAAGATTTCACGGAATCCTGCAGTGGACTTGGATTGGAAGGGACTTCTGGATGGCTAACTTACTCAAGGCAGGGCTGGTTTCAAGTGTAGATCAGTTTGCAGAGTCAGTGCAGATCAGTCCTGGCCTATCTTAATCAGGCTGTGTGATCTCTGAGGATGAAGATTATGCAGTCACTCTGGGCAATCTATTGTATCCATTCCCACTCAACCGCAGCCTCACATCCAATAGGAATTTCTCCTGTTGTGGCTTATGGTTGTTGCTTCTTGAGTTTTCACCCTATGCCTCAGCGCTCCATCTCTTCCGTAGTTCCTCATTGGGTGTAACTTAATTACTAAAAATCTTCAACTTGCTTGTCTGTACTGTGTTGGGAAGTTTTAATTTGATTACTTGTATTGCAGGAGGAACACATTTCAGAATATTTTCTGTGATGAAGTGTAACTTCATTTAATAACTGCAGGTTTTTAAGGATCATTAACTGTATTCATGCAGTTCTGGAAAGAGCTGTTAAGAAGATGTACAAATCCACAATGTTTAATGATCCACAGAATCAATGAAAATTACAAACTTTTTATATACTTCAAACTTGTATAAACCTTCATGAATGTGCAAGACTGATCTTGTTCTCCTTGTGAAATCTGAACGCAGCAAAATGGAAAAGAGTAATTTATGGGTTTAATAAGCAGGCCTGTCACTATCTGCAATGAATAATCCTATGTACAGAAGGAGAAGGAATTGATAAGTATTCCCCTTCTAAAAGCAGATCTGACAATGACTTCTGCGTCTTCTTAAATTGCTAGTCAGAACTTTAATTACTGAGGATTCTGATACATCTTAGAAAATGACCAATTTTGATGGCAATAAAGATAAAATACATCTTAAATTGTATTGAATAATCTAATTAAAACTATACAACCCAAGCAATGTGAGGTACTCCTTCGGCAAGAGCTTTTTTTTGTAGTAAGTATTGCTTAATGTTTTATTTCTTCTTTGTGTATATGAATTTAGTACACTAGAACAGTTTCTGTGCTTATGAAGTCACTGGCTTTTTAAATCAGTGGCTGGGGCAATCGCTAGCATTGTAAGTTGTTAGAATGCACTTTGTTGCATTTCACGTGCTTTAATGCAGAGTAATTACAGTACTGTTGATTCTATACAGATGTTAGTGTGGTTAAAACATGCATGCAACATTTTAACTTGATTCACTTAGTATCTGAATGTGCAATTTGCATGTAGTCACAATTGTATTTGCAAATAAAGACCTAAGCCCGTAAGTACAAAATAGAATAATGTTTTTTTCTTTTCGGCCATTGGATTCCATGGTTTTTGTGAGCCTTTTAATCATGCAAGATGATGTACTGCATTTGGAAGCAAAAGCATTTCTGAGGTAGCTGTCCAGATTTTAGCCATATGAAGTAATCTAATTGATCTTCTCTAAATATTTCTCAGTAAGGTAAACAGCAAAAAATCTTAAGAGAATTGCTGAAGAGGAAAGGCAAAGAACGGATAGCAGCATTTTCAGGAATAAATAATAATTTATTTAGCTTTTTTTGTGCTGTGTTGATTTGCAACAATTTTTGTAGCTCCCCAAGGGCTAAGATAGGAACACAGGAATTCTGCTTAATGCATGGCTGCTTCAAGTATCTGATTTCAGTAGTTACCAGTGCGTCTAATGAAGATGCATAAAGTTGTGCAACACTATGGAACAAAGGATTTTCAATTATTTTTACTTAATTTCAGCCTATTTAAAGATAAACACATGAATTATGAATATATTATTACTTGTAGTTTTGTCAGCTTTGAAATTACATGGTTGCCATTTGTCTTTTTGTGTCCCAGTGGGTCTGAACAAACACGATTGTAACAGGAACATGCATGCACTGTGCATGAGCCAGTGTTTTGATGTCTTTGCTCTACACTCAAAACCACTTTCTTACTGCTCTTTTTAAAATCTGCTTAAATATCCAAATGATGGCAAGTAGTATTATAGAAGTTATTATCTTAAAGCATATTTTGTACTGTCCAGATTCCAGCCCAGCTTTCCCTTTAATAAAAAAGACATAACAGTCATATTATTTGCAGGCACTTGTGTTTTTCTGATGGTTGGAGGCTTATCTTAGCTTTAAAGGATGTGGATTTCTTGCTCGCTGTAGTTGGGCTGTATATGCTTGAAGCAGTTGGCTCTTGGAGAGAAACAGTGGGCCTGCTAACTACTTGTTGATTATTCCAGCAGAGTGGAAGGAAGTATAATCTGTTCCTGAAGCGACGTCTCAGGGTAAAGCAGCAATGAATGCTATTGCAAGTGGCTTGGATGCTACAGTAATAACAAGCTTTACAGTGTGATGCCTTTTGTTAACTGGGAGCAAGGTTCACAGTTACAAATACATATTTTGTGCTTTCCCAGGGAACACATGCATCCCTGCATGGTATGAGAGGGAAAAGACAGGGACATAATACTCCCTTTTGTTCCTATCTAATAAAATAAAACCCCAGTTCAGCCCTATACAAATACACTTTTGCTGATAGGTGTGGTTTGAGAAAATAACACCAACCTTTCCCAATAACACCAACAACAGAGTTACAATTTAAACCAGAATATTTGCTTCTATGGAAAGCACTTTGCTGTATGTCTTGTACGTGATTTGGTGCTGAATATTGATATGATAATAAATAATACTACTTAATGAGTTAACTTCCCTAGGAGAGTGGGGTTGCAGTCTTTAATTTGCTTAATATTAATTACTGTGGCCCAATAGTGAAAAAGGTGGATGTTGTTACTAAGACATTCTGGCATGTTGGTAAATTAAAGTATGGCCTTAATGGATCAGTTGGAATACGAATTGCTCTGTTACATTGATATCTTTAATTAGGTGTATTTTTTTTCCCATGAAAGTAAATACTCAATGGTAAAACATATCCCCTGTACTTTTGTGAGCTATTTTTATGTGTGGTCATTGCTGGGACATATGTCTCTCTGGTGGTTGATTCAGTGAATGTTATTATGTAGAGGAAAATGCATGGAATTTACATTTTGCTACCTGCTTCAAGTATTCACAAGTATTGCTACACTAACATACATATATTTATTTCTTGTGTACCTGTTATTTACATGTAATGCTTGTAGACATATGCCATTAATCTTGAAATTGTTTAAACTAGATGTAGTCCTTGTTAAAACTTACCCAAATATATCTTCAGCTGTAAAGAAACTGAAGAATTATGGCAATGTGGGGAAACTTCTTTGCCTTCTGTTATATTTTAGAAAAACAACAATGCTTGCTTTTTTATTCATATGCCTGTATCTTCTACAGATTGATAAAAGACATCAAAGCAAAGATTCTATTTTCTTCAGGGATGGTGTCAGGAGAATTGATTTTGTTCTCTCCTATGTGGATGATCTTAATAAGGAATGGGAAAAAAAGTTGGTAAGTTTGTCTTTTTGAAGTCCTCTTAATTTTTATTTATAATATGATGAGTATCAATTACTAACCCTTTCAGATCACTAGACTCATCTGGAATAGAGTTAGCTAAAAATCTATAACCATGTGAAAAGCAATTCCATGTATGGAAATTTCTGTGTAATTTACTGTTGTTTGTCAGGACCTAATTTTCATTACTTAGGCTGAGCAATATATTATACAGTAAAGCAAAGTAATTCAAATTATTTTGCTTCTTCATTTAACAGTCTAGCTGAGACTTTGGAGAAATATTTGTAAATACTTGTACCTGTAAATACTTTCAAATGAAGGAGGAGTCTTCTAAATAAGCAAAGATCATCCAAACAAGATTTAAGAATAACTATTTTTTCACACCCTTTGACTGTAGTAGTAGGAAAAATAGATTCTTAAGTCCAAGACTCAATGTAGTTTTCTGTTAATACTTTTGAGACACTTTTCTTAGGATATACTCTGAGTAACACAAATACAGCATGTCCTCCTGAAGCTTTTCCCTGTGTTTGACTTACTCTCTACATATGTGTACTCATTCTTCTAGAAGAATATGTAAAGTGGCTTTTATGAGAGCCCCCCTATGTAACAGAGCACAAGAACAAACTTTTTTCTAAAATGCCACTTAGTGATTCTCGCTGAACTTGCCAGCAAGACCCAGTTGCCTGAATAGTAATAATAGGTCAGATGGAATCAGTTAATGACACCTATAGTTACATGCTCACACTGACACGAGTCTAACTTGGCTAACAGAAATTCAAGTTATGTAAAAAAATCCAGTATGATGAGAGGCAATCAAGACAACAAATTTTATATGAAGCACAGTATTTAAAAAAAGAAAGGATTTCAGGTTTTTTTTTCTCTGTATTTGCTGCCTTCTTTCAGAGTCAGGAGAGCTCACATTTACAAACTAGTTTCTCCAACATATAACTCCAAAGTTTATTCATTATCAAAAAAATTGTAAAACTGAGAGAGAGACCAAATGAACTACATTCTCAAGTAATCATATTATTCTGAAAGATAAGGATATCTGAAAAAAAACTAATTCTACCAATGCTTGTGACAAAATCATGATCAAAACTATTGGTCTTTGAAGCAAAGAACAGTTACAATCTATATCTTGTCATATTGAGATATTTTGTAATTAAAAATTCAAATTTCCATTGGAAAAATACTGCAAGATTGGGCTGTTAAAAAAAAAATTGCACATAGCTTTCATTCTTTTATGAAGAAAATACTGTTTTCATTAAGACCTTCTGCTGCCTGTCATTGCATCCAAATACAAGTGTAGAACACAGCCCCTGCATCCTACTCTTACTACCTTAAAAAATCCAAAAATTTGTCATGTCTTTGATGCTTTTCCAGATTAAGCATCTCAGTCAGCTTTGCTCAGCTAGCCACATTCCAAAGATTTTCTTGGGAGACCGGGTTATTTGATAGCTGTGATACCGTAGCTTTATATACAAGCATACTTTTTCAAACTCACCCTGACTCTTTGTCAGGTTGTACTCATAGCTAGATGCTTTCTTTTCCCCTGAAGCAAAGTGCATTTGATAAAGAAGGAAGAGAAGACCAGTGTAGAGAGAAGAAAGATACCCATGCAAAATTTGTCAGAGCAAGTCTTAAACTTTTCTATTAGTCATACTTGAGTTATTTAAAGTGAGGGAAGAAATGAATAACATTTAGGTAGTGTTTCAAGTGGGAAGGAAAATGAGTCAAATGGTCAGTCTAATCACTCTTTCGTATTGTGTGCAGCAATTTCCTTCTCATTTCTTCATGGGTCATTAGGGGCTAGTAGGAATCTTTGCCAGACCAGAGTCCTTGTCCATGGATGTCATTATTGACTGAACGAGTCATGTGAGAAAAAGCCCAAGGGTTAGTAGCCAATATTGTCCTTCCTCTTTGAGTTAAAAATGCACTTCCTAGGAGAAACATCTCTGTCTTTCAAAAGGCCTAAACATCCACATTAAGTCTTGTGAGATTTAATTCTGTGTATGTCTGTTCATTGCAGAGGAGTTTATGGCCCTGTAGATTAACTCTGTGGCCACTGGACGAACAGTCATAGAGATAGTAATTTTTTTTACACAGTTACTGGGTCATCTGCATTTGCTCTATAATTATGTTCAGCATAGATCTTTATACAATTAGTACATCCATAAATTAGGGCAGGCTTCTTAGCATACAAGTACTGTGCTGTTGTTTTTGTGGTAACAAGATTTAAGTATTGATTAACTGCAGTCTCTGAAATTTTTCTGACGTGCACTGTGCTTGCTATTGTACAGTTATCATAGAAAGAAATGTTTCTTTCATGGTTGTACAATGATGCAGTAAAACGGAACAGCTAAGAATAGAAGTGTTCATACAAGGAGGATAACAGTTGTGACAAAGGGTTTTGTTTCCTAGTCTCAAGGAAACAGCTTTATTCTGCATTTCTAAGAATGATATAAATAACTTCTTTTTGTGTTTCAACATAGCCCTGATACAGATGTAAGAGACTGTTCATCTTCTCCCTTAGTTTCATGCAGAAAAACTTTTCACTTTTTTTGATATTCCCAGATACATTCCATCTTCAACACTGTTTTGAACTTTCCTCTATAAGCTACATGAATAGATCCAAACCACAAAGGTCTCTGAACAAAATTAGGATTACAGTTTTTTGAGACAATATTTAATATTATTCCTTAAAGCCTCCAGCACATGTGGAAATATTTTACCACCATATGAAATGTATGTGAACATTAAAAAATAAATATAATTTTTAAAAATATCTAGTAAAGTATTGATGTATGACCAGGATGTAGTCTTTGTTGTTCATAAATGTATTTCTTCACGAGAACGTTAGAATGTTAGGACTCATAGATCTTTTTACAAAGTAACCTCACTCCTGTGTTGACTGGAAGCAAAGTCCCTCTGACCCCAGTGGGGTACAGAGATACAGGATGAAATATTTTCTAGTTCCTTTGCCTGTTTTCATCATCTCAGACAAAAACCTCTGCTTTCTTAGTGGTACCAGCTAGACCAGAGATAGGGAGCCACAGGTAGCAAGTATCAGATGCTTGTTGCTGCTGTTAGCCTTGTTATCAGCTGCACCCCAGGTGTGCAAGAGTGGTTGAAAGCTGGGCTCAGTCTGAACTGGGCCCTCTGCATGCAGTTTTGCAGAAGTTTGGCTGATAGGTGCAGAAAAAATCACAGCGTATCCTGCTTTGGAAGGGACCCACAACAATCAAGTCCAACGAGTCCGCAGTACCCGGCAGCCAGGAGGGCTAGCCCTGTCCTAGAGGGGCATCAGGCAGAGCATCACCAGCCAGGCAAGGGAGGGGGTTGTCCTGCTCTGCTCAGAGCTGGGGTAGTCTCACCTTGAGTTCTGAGTGTGACTTTGGGCACCACAATATTAAAAAAGACAGAGGTTGAGAGGTGGTCCAAAAGAGGGCCATGGGGCTGGTAAGGGGCCTTGAGGGGAAGCCTTTTGAGAGACAGCTGTGGGCACTTGGTTTGTTCAGCCTGGGAGAGACTGAGGGAAAACCTCATCACAGTGTTCAATTTTCTTGTGAGGGGAAGAGGAAGGAGAAGTATCAATCTCTTCTCTCTGAGTCCCGTGAGTGACGGGACTCAAAGGAGTATCATGAAGCTGTGTCAGGGGTGGTTTAGGTTGGGTTTTAGGAGCTACAGGTTTTTTACCCAGAGGGTCTTGGGCACTACAGTAGGCTCCCCAGGGCAGTGGTCTCAGAGCACCAAGCCTGACAAGAGTTCAAGAAGCATTTGAACAACACTTTCAGGCACATGGTGTGGCTCCTACAGTGTCCTGTGCAGGGCCAGGAATTCACAGAATTAGAGAATCTCAGAATATGCTGAGTCAGAAGGGACCGACCAGGAGTTGGACCTGCGTTGTTACCTATTATTGTACCAGCATTGTTATCACAATCGGGTTTGTAGAAGTTATCTCTCTTCTGTAGGTACCTGATTATGCAGTGTTGCATTTGCATTGGGCATAACAGTACTGCTGAACTTTGGATCTTGCTTTGTTAATAATCTTAGTGGGATGGTTCATAACAGCCCAGCATGTGTTAGATGATAAAGTTAGTCTGTGCTTATTCCACATTATATGGTGCATGTGATGACTTACAGAGCTTCCCTTATGCCTCTTTGACTTCAGAGTGACATCTATAGCAGAGTCAGAAATATATGCACCAGGGATAGTTTATTAGATTTGGGCTAGTAAGCTTAAAATTCTGACAAGTACACATTAAAAACAACGAGCTCTGGTGCAAGGGTACATTTTGTCCATTTTAAGATTTTGAAGTTGACATGAAGGAATCCAGTATTTGGCAAATAGAGAGGGAGGAACTTTTGTTGTTGTGGCAGATTGATTTCCTTTTAAAAATGTTTTTCCTATTAACTGGAAAGTACAGTAAATTGCATGGATTTCAGGAGGGGGCTTATGGGAGAAGAGCAACGTGGTAAAAAGAGCATAATTTCTATTAGAGCACTGCAGTTTGTCACACTAAGTGTATTGTAAGGAAAGATAAATAAGATGGGGCCAGACTCTTTGGCACAGTCTGCTCCTGAGCTGCACAGCTGGAAAGAAGCTGGCTGGTGTCTGGTGGCGGAGAACCCTCTGAGCTGACTTGCTTGGCCCTCTTCCAGTGTTTGCTGGAGAAAGAATGCACACCAGCATGCTTTGTTAGGAGAAAAGGTAATCCAGAGTCGTATCTAACTTTGAATACTAGGCTTGAATATCAGCTTTTCTATAGCATCTTAACAAACATTCTTAAATCACCTTTTAGTTTTGTTGTTCTTTGTATGATTGTCATGTCAGCAAACCAGAGTTCTATGTTTATACAGGTGCTTTTAGCAGGTTTGTAGGAAAAATAGTGCATGGAATTGCCTTTGCTCCCAGCATTTGCTAGAACTCAGGAGTTATCATATTCACAAGTTTATGCAGTCCAGTGTCTAATTTAATATTTAGTAATATTTGGAAAAATCACATGTGACACATAAAAATAGGAGGCCAGTAACACAGGAAAACTTTGGAGGGCTATGAAAACTATTCTTCAGCCTGCATTCATTTGTCTGAGTAGGTTATGCAAACTGAAATGCAAAAATGGCAGACATTCAGGAAAAGAAAATGGGCTGAAAACTACGGTGTTTTGGGTTTTTAAAGTATGTTTGAAAACTGTCATTTGCGACTTTACATTAGAAGAAACATTAGACAGCTTGGCAAGGTTTAGCCAGAAATAAATTTGTGGTCTAGCTTGTTCATTTTAAAGAGGGTAGGGCTCAGCATTTGTCTTAATTTATTGTTATTCTGGCAGCTCTTCAGTGAATTTTATATAATTAAGAGGAAATCAACACAATCTCTCAGTAAGAGAAAAAAGTATACAAAGGAGAGGAAAAAATGTTCTTACCTAAAGATATCACTTGGGAATTACTTTGCAAAAAAAAAGTTCAAGAAGAATGTAAAGCTCACTCAGGTTATGCTGCCACCACACTGTGCCCCAGGGAGGTTTGTTATCTCTGTATGAAGTCCGTGCTGACTTTATGCAAGCTAAGCACGTGTGGTGACTTGTTGGCCTTATCAGTGATATTTGTGAAATACTGTTTGAATTGTCTGTAATCAGTACTTGGGTATCTGTATTGGGCATAACTGTATAACTAAATATGCAAAATAAATAGATGAGGTAAATAGATGAGGCTGTAAGAATCAGTCTTCCATGTGCTTCTAGAATTTTTTTTTTTCATCTTTCTCTTGGAAATATAGATAAATTGAATGCAACCCCACACAAGCCTCCTGAAGTCAGAAGTGCTGAAGACACAAGACATCAGCTGTTTCTCTGATGACCCAGATAACACAAAATAAGCCTTTTTCTACCCAATGGGTGCCCTGTGGCTAGTCAGTACAGCTCCTGGTGGGTTCCCATCACAAAGCTGGCCCCTCACTCGAAAGTGGCTTGGTATGCATCAGTTGATGTTTGTCTGCTTGCTTTGAGGAGGTCATATTAAAGAGGGTTAAGGGGTTGTCATCAGGGCAGTTGAGAGAAGTGACACACAATGAGTCATTGGTGAGTGATATATTAGTTGTTAACTTCATCAGTTACTAAAGTGTCTTTGTTTCTCTTCAGGAAAGGAGAAAAGAATTTGAGAGCAACCTGCAAAAGGCTGGTTTGGAGCTAGAAACTGAAGACAAGAAGGTAAAAAAAAAAAAATTAGGTCCAAAAGAATAGACCTGGGAATTAATAAACCACTTTGTTTCTTTAAGAAAAATTATAAATTATGCACTTGTATTTCAGTGGAGTATGAGAACTTCAGGAGAAACAAGGTTAATATGTTTGAGTGCTTTTTCCAGATACATTGATAAGAATTGTGAAAGCAGAATAATTTTGATTCAAGAGGAAGCTTTTGCTTTCATAATGAAAACAAAGCCTTTGCTTTCATAACAAGAAGGTAAAGTCCCTGTGATTTGATTTAAATTCACATAAATGGGAAGTATACTTACAGCTGATTTAAATCCCACCTAAACAATGAGTAACAGGTTTGGAAAGCAATGAATGGATTATTTATGCCCACTGGGTGTTGTAATTATGAGGAAGGACTCTGTAACAACTTGAGGATGTTTTACTAGTGGTGCTGTTTGGTTTAATAACCGGAGAGCATGCAATTTTGACTGATGCAGTCAGTGTGCCAGAGAGTAAAATAACTCTTGATGAAGTTTAGACTGTAACATCCATAGGTAGGGAATTCATTGAGCAGTATTAAAAACGCTTCTGATTGTCAGCTTCTACTGTGAATGCAGAGCAACACTGCAAAAACATATATATTATGTGAGGCAAATGACAAGATTATTCTTCATGTTTCCAGTGTAATGAGAATTTTCAGGCTTCAGTGTATGAGATTAATATAATTTGAAAAGCCTTTGTGAGCACTTAGTACTGGGAAAATTATTTTTATGAGCAGCCAACCACTCAGATAAGCTTTTCAGTGAATAAATAAATAAATAAATAAATATACACACACAGAGGAAGTCTTTTTATTCCCCCTCCTTCTTTGTTTTGAAATCCTAAAATATGTAAAAGGCAATGCATTTTATATGAAAAATATCTCCATAAATCTTGCAATAAAATGCAGTTCGGTCTAATGTCTGATTGAACTTTTCTGGAGCAGGAATCTGAAGATGGCAAGATTTTTTTTGTGAAGATCCATGCGCCGTGGGAGGTTCTGATCACATATGCAGAAGTGCTGAACATTAAAGTTCCCATCAAGGAAAATGACATTCCCCCCATGGTGGAGAACCCCCTGGACTGTGTGCTTTTCCCACTCAGGCTGCCTGAGAAGGTGATGCACCCTGAACCGGATTATTTCACAGCACCATTCAGCAAGGACAAGCAGGAGCTGTACCTCATTAATGATGAGAGCACTTTCTTCTCACCATCCATGAGAAACAGAATAGTACGTATGTGAATTTGGCTACTTATGTTTACATGTAGATTTACACTGCCCCATCAGAATATTCATGTAAGGAAGAAGGGGATATAGAAACTGTGGTAACTGAGGTAAATACAGAGAGGCCTTGGGTACCTGTGCATCCTGCTTAGAAATACAGAATTATTGTTGGAAGTGATCTTCTGGATGTCTACAAGGCAATCGTGCCCCCAGTGTTTGTATATGGGATAAGGCCTTCTGAAGAAATCCTTCCTGCTTTTGCCTGTTGTTCCTGCAGATTATACATAGTGCACATCCATTATAGATTTGTTAAATGGCCTTAAAATAGGAAAGATCTGAAATTCTTGTCCTTGCATCTCAGGTTAATTATATTCTTACACGTTGCCCATATGGAACAGAAGAAGGGAAGAAAAAATTTGGGATTAAGAGACTGCTAAACAATGGAACCTATACAGCTGCATATCCTCTTCATGATGTAAGTATTTCAGCTTTCTGCTCCCTTGAGCATTTCCCAGTGTTTGCACTCTTTTACCTACCGTGACATTTGCTGTTCCAGGAGATACAAAAATAGACTCAAACTTTTCAGTTTGTCTCAGTAATTGATTCTGCTTTATACCACGCAAGACATACCTGTCAGCCCTACTATTTGGCTTTTATGTGCTGAAATGTTTCTTCCTGTGGATGAGTTTTTAGAATATGTGTCAGTCAAATAATTTTTTGAGAGACTTACTCCGTCATATTCCTGTAATGTTGATGACACTGACCACGTAGTAGTACCTTAGATTGTAGCAAGGAATGAATACCTACTGCTGCTGCATATATTCAGCAGTGTGTGTGTGTATAGGGTGTGTATACATGCATACAGTAGTGCACACTACCTGCAGTTAGAGAAAAACTCTTGGGATCATATCATTTTGGGACTGAAGTCAGATAAGTTGCCTGAACCCTGCACTTCATTGTGGAATGGTGACTTGTCCATGTCCCAGTGAGCTTTGGGGTACAAATACTGTAATACTGGAAATGTGGTAAGGATAGTAAATACTGTGTTTAGTTTTGCTATAAGATCAGGTTTTTTAATATGACACATGTGGATTTAGTCCTGAAGTTCCATAGAGAAAACGAGAGAGATGGGTTACAGTGTTTTTCATGGGCTTTTTAATTTTAAAATTTTTTCCTCCTAAATGTTGTGGTTAATTTTTTGCTTAAATCTTAAATTCTCACCGTGTTTTTAATGGTTTATTTCAGATATTACTATGTTTTAGTGAACTTAAGTTGCTTTTTAAATATCTCTGAATTCTACCATAGGACATTTTTACACACTGTAAATAGATTTATATTTTTAAATGTTTGAAAATACTTTATTTGCCTTAGAATATACAAATAAAGGAGTGAATTCCTCAGGTTTTTAGGAGGAAAGTTTGGCTGATTAGGATCTAGAATGCTAGTGTAGGCTGGGAAATAGTTTATACTGGGCCAAAACCACAGACAGTGGTTTGGAGCCAGAATCTCTTCCGTACAACTACAACCAACTTTATATGCTAAGAAATCTTGTGACAAAAATTCTAAAACTTGTGAGACAGACTCAAAAGTCTTTGTTTAAAAAATAATTATTTAATCTTTCAGAATATTTTCAAAATTGCAAACTTTAAGTTGCTTAAACTTCTATTGGTTGCTTCGTATTTGGAAACCAATTTTCATGCTTTTTGTGACTGAGAGACATTCAGAAAAAAGGAAAATCAGGATCACAAAGTGAATAATTGGCATAGCCAAATGTTTCTAGAATAAGAGTTCTGTGGCACAAAATAAAATTACAAAAACTGTCAGAAACTGTGGTTGTTTTACATTGTTTAATTTCTAGGAAAGTGGTGAAGTTCCAAAATCTTAGTATTTGACAGTTAAGATACCTGATAATGACCAAGACCACAGTCTTAGGAGGCGTGCGTCATCATTCCTCTTTGTCTCTTTCAATGTAGTATTTGAGCCTGTCGATGAGGTGTTTTCCCCTTACTCTGATTTGCTCGCAGTGCCAGTACTGGAAAAAGGCAAGCGACCCCAACTGTGATAGTGAGAGGTACACGCTCTACATGGAGTGGGCCCGCTTCCTGCGCTTCTACAAAGAGCAGCCTTTGGACCTGATCAGGTGAAATACTGCCTGGGCGTTGTTCTGTTTCCTTGGTTTTCACTGTAATACAGTCTATATTCATTTGTAGCTTGATCCTGCTAGGAAATCTTTGCCACTTTTAAGATCCAGTGAGAATTGGATATTAATTGGGCACTATATCCTAGGAGGACATGACACAGCTTTCTGCTAAGAAGCAGAAAAATGCTTTATCTCAAATCAAGCCTTGTTCTGTCTAGCCATTCCCCTGGGGTCAGGTGTATTACAGATAATTAAGCTGTAAGGAAACATATATATAGAATATCTCAGATTTTTTAATCAATCTCTGCAAAAAATGTTAAAGAGTTATTTGAAATGTTGTAATTTCAACACAGACTTGAAAAAATACTGACAAAATCTGTTTGGAAGCTTGATTCTTACTTCTAACCCCAAATTTAAACTTACTTAAGATCTCTTTGATTCAGCTGATGTGATACAATAGGATACTGCTTTGTTCACAGGTTAGAGTTTCTTGTTTGTAACACAAGCGGTATTTCTGTGGATTACCTATTTACTTTAACCATAGGGTCAGAACTGTTGTGCTGTTTCATTTGTGTAACTCCTTGGAAAAATCAGAAAGTAAATATTCACTTGTCCTGTAGAAAAGAGTGATTTTATGTTGGTTTCTGCTAGGAGCTAAAAAGGGACAAAAGAGGCCATGTATCCTGATCATTCCCCTTGTTCATGCAGCTTGAGTAACTTCTCATGACTAGCTTGAGACCTCATTTTCCACAATACTTCAATGCACTTACTCTTCTGTTAAAAGATAATTTTGTCAAGTATTTCATTTTTACTCTAGCCAGTTTGCTCTATCACAGTTTTAAATTTTGCTTTGTGCTCCTCTTAATTGCATTTTTTTTTGTATTCAGAAAGTACTATGGTGAGAAGATTGGAATCTATTTTGCCTGGCTAGGATTTTACACTGAGATGTTATTCCTTGCAGCAGTTGTTGGCTTAATCTGTTTTCTTTATGGCTTGTTTACAATGGATGAAAATATGAGCAGGTAAGTATAGTGTTGAAAATCTCCTGGGCAAGATCTAAGCAATGTGAAAATTTTATTCTTGAAAAAAAAATTATTCTTCTTGTTACTCAGCAGGTAACAAGCTTTTAAAGCTTGTCAGAGCAGATAAATGTTGTTCTTCATCTGTCTTTATTGATTGAAAAGGTGGTGGACCACTAATGCAGAACTTGTGACTATCAGCTAGTAAGACAGCTTGTAGGTGAAAAGCAGTATTTTGTTGGCCATAGCTTTCTGTATTGCAGAAGCTGCAATATATGAAGTCCTAGGAGTACCCCTTAGATCTCTCGAAATTGTTCAAATGTTTCTTGTTGCCTTAAGCTCATCTATTTAATCTGTCTTGCAGAGAATTTGACCTTTTTGTGTAGGTCATCTTTTGTACTAACCAAAACCATAAGTAAAACAGATCAGCAATGTTCTCCTATCAAAGAGGGATCCAGTGTCTTAGAAGCCACAGTTTGGTGGGTTTTTTGTAATAAGCATAGTATTTGTTTTATCAGAAGTCAAAAGATTTATTGTATTCAGGGATTGGGGATAGGGAGAGAAAAAGAGGGTTGACTTTTCATTGCTCACTATTTTCTGTAAGAAGGCTTCCATAAAATTTTGAGTTTAAACCATAAAAGATAACTAGAATTTGAAATTCTCCTCTATTCTGTTGAATAATGCAATTTTTAGACTTGTATTTGAGCTAGGTTAAGAGTTCATCTGAGAATACTGTTGCACATATTGAGATTTCTCTGGATGCCAGAGGACTGTCATAGGATTCTAAATTTTACCCACTGTCATTAAATTGAAGTAGCAAATTTTACTGCAGATACCAAAGCTGAGGTGGTCTCTCTGCTTTTAGAAAAGGTGCTTTGATGTCATTGCTAACCTGATGAGAAATAACGTGATTTATATCTTGCCTGAAAGCAGTGTGCAGTACAGCTCCTGACAGACTCCTGATTCATTGCTGGTAGACCCAAAAAACCCATATTAATTCCATTTCTTATAGCAACTGCTTCATTCTTGGCTTGCCCTGACCAGCCACTGGTGAAGACCAGTGAATGTGACAAGATGTGTCATCTTTGCTGTGAAGCTGCAAATGAAGCTCCTATTAATTTTTAAAATAAATTTCATATAACAGCTTTTAAGATGTTGTGGAAACAGATACATTACAATGTTTTCCTCCTTAGCAAAGAAATCTGTGACCCTGCAATTGGAGGAGAGATCATCATGTGCCCACTTTGTGACCGAGACTGTGAATACTGGAGACTAAACACTACCTGTGAGTCCTCACAGGTCTGTATCTGGTTCTGCAGCCACTTGCCATTTTTATTCATCCTAAAAACTGTCTTGGTACTGACCTGTTCCTGGGTATTCTGTTGCAGTATTCCCATTTGTTTGACAACGTGGCAACTCTTTTTTTTGCCATTTTCATGGGTATATGGGGTGAGTACCTTTGATAAGTTATATGTCAAGCAATAAAGAGATCTTGGCCAAGCTGCTGAGGAATACTAGAAATGGGAAGAAGGGAAATAATTGCGTCACCTTAGTATCCTGCCTCAGATGCTAAAGTGACAAACAAGTGAAAATAATTTAAAGTTACAGAGGAATTAAGACAAAGAAGCGCAAGCAGGCATCTGGGATACCATAAGGATATTGTAAGAATTGTGTACTCTTAGCTGCTAACATTTGATTCTTAGTAATCAGAGGGGTCCCAATGTTATGCAGCCCATATAAGAGCTCGCTCTGCTCAGCCCTGCACATCATCAGCATCCCAGTGGGGGAGTGGGGAGCCTTGTGTCCTTTCACTGGATGGATGGTAGTCTGTACCACCACTAGTACACTGCCGCTGTATTAGCTGTACCTTTGGGATGAGGAAACTTGTTGGGTTCTACTCCAGTGAACTTCATAAACTGTAGTATGTTTTGATGATGTAGAAATAGGTGGATTTCTGGCTTCTGTAATCATAGTTTCACACCAATGATCCTTCTTGAGACTTTTAAGGACATTGTGTTGAATACATGTTCTTTTCTTCGACTCTATGAAGGTTTATAAGTTCAGGATAGCATAGTTATTGTTTCTTATTTCCCTAAATGCAATTATCTTGTTTCATACTGTTTGTATGAAATGTCATAATTAAAATTTTAACTTGTATGTAGATATCTCATTAACTCACAAAGATTGTTGTGTGCAAATAGAAAACCTGTATATTTTTTACTGGAGGATCTAACTACACTCTTCTTTCATACAGAATTATTTTTTAAAATCTAATAAGACTTTCGTTGTATAGCTTTGTTATATAGTTTTACTAAGCTTTTCTTGATTTCTAAAAATGAGCATTTACATCACATGGATTAGTCATTCAGGAAGTACCAGCCAAAGAGTTTAGAACTGCAGAAGATAAGCTTTCCTGTGTTTGTCTAACCATAAAATGTACCCAGTTCAAATAAAACAATCAGATTACAAAATGTTTACATCTTACAGTAGTTAATAAAAGGCTTTTAAAATGTTATATAGTATTATGAATTTTATAGTTGTTGTTATATTAAATCAGTTCGTTCTAGTGTCTTAAAAAATTCTTAGGCCAGCCCAACTCTTGATCGTATGAAAATCATAAGAGTTTAACTGTCTTTAAAACGACCATGTGTCCTGGTTTACAGCAAATTTGGGAGGAAACCTCTGAAGGGGTCCCTCTAGAAAGCAAATTCAAGCAGCCCTTCCCCCCACCAGTTTGGGAGACATAAATCTCTTTCAAGAAAAGAGGAAAAAATTGTTTATTTAACAAGCAAAGTATTCAAGAACATAAAAAATGAATAATATTAAACAATGGAACCTCTCGTTGTTCTGAAGAGATGGCAAATTCAGAGAGAGAGTCTTTTTCATTATGAGTAGCTCGGCTCCCTCAGTCTGTTATCAGTCCCTCCTGTGCTAGAAAATGCTGTATCCTGGGCCCTGGTGGACCATAGGTGTGAGCTCCCAGTGTTTTTCTGGGTTTTTGGTCCAGAGCAGGTTTGAACAGTTCCAAGAAAAAGAAAAGCCGCAGTTTGGGGACTTTTTCCGCCTCTGTTAGCTAAAAAAAACTGACTAAAAGCAAAGGAGAGTTTTCTCCCTCTCCCTGTCCATGCTGCAGACAACACAGTCCATGAGAGAGAATGCTGAAGCTCTTATCTCTAGGTTTTTGAACACGGCCGCCTCAGACATTCCACTGCTTCTCCTTTTCTCCTCCTTCACTCTCAAATCTAGTTTTAAAGGCACAAAACTTATTTCTGAGCTAAACAGATGAATGGGGGTACAATTCAGCATCATAAAGTCACCTTAGGACACCATGATATAAGCATCAAAAAGCAACAAAAATGTTTGACCATGTTACTTGAAAGCTGTTCTGCTTATTTGTTGTAATAGTTATTTATGCGTTACAGGTTTATACACAGCTATTAGTTGAAATATCAGGTTCTTTTCTTAATTCCATGTTGCTTTTTGCATACACAGAGTAGTTAATTGAACATGTTCACCATAACCATGGAAATATCCATATCTTGTCTTGGCATCTTCCATGTCATCCACTTCTGGAATTCAATTAGCTAACAAATCACTGGATTCATATTGTGATCTTATCTGTGAACTATAATAGGTAGTCAGTAAAAATGAATCACACTGTAAGAATAATAATAAACCACAGAAAAGAAGCCAGTGCAGGTGTTTTACTTGGTTCCTGAACTTGTTCATTTTTTCCTTGACTCTATTTTAACATTTGCAAATTATAGTTACACTTTTCTTGGAGTTTTGGAAGAGGCGGCAGGCAAGACTGAAATATGAATGGGATTTGGTTGATTTTGAAGAGGAACAGCAACAGCTCCAGCTGAGGCCTGAGTATGAGGCAAAATGTACTCAAAAGAAGAGGAATCCCGTAACTCAGGTATGGACATGCTGCGTTGACTTGTATGCAAATTCAGTTATGTGCTGAAAGTTTTGTAACATGGAAATTGATATATTAAATCAGGAAAATAAGGATAAAGTGGATGTTTTTTACCCGTTTTTACAGCATCTTTCACAATTCAGGGTAGCAGTCTCTAAAACTTCCATGCCTTCAAAACCACTCTTTCTTATCCCTACACAACATAGGAGGAAGCAGTCTAAAGTGATAAGTTGGTCTAGCTGTGGTTTTGCTTCTGATACACAGCCACTTTCTTTATGGAACACCAGAGGGATGAAGGTTGCTGAAGTCCTTTCTCTGAAATGTAATTGAGATACTATTAATACCTAACTCTGTTAAACACTCCATGTAAATATTAGCTGTTAATTGTTAATTTAAATTTATTTTAGATAGGAGTTACTTGACAAATTTCAGGATCAGCTGGTTGCTTTTCAACACAACATTTACCACACATATTTGACATATTTTTAAATCAACTTTTCCCTTTCACAGAATTGCATATAAATAGCCTATTGTCACTAGTCCTAAGTATACTTAGATAACAGTCTTCAGAAAAGAAATAGAATCTTAGCCAGAACATGGGAAGAGTCTTTGTTCTGTAGTAGCCCTGTCTTTCTGGCTTTGTCTCTTTAATCATTAGGAAATGCATATACTAATCTTATTTCTCATGATAGAGAGTTTTTCCCCTTCCACATACGCAGGATTAATTCTGCTGTTGTAACTAGTACTGTGTATTTTGCTCAGGGCTCTTG
Source organism: Luscinia megarhynchos (assembly GCA_034336665.1). Classification (NCBI taxonomy): domain Eukaryota; kingdom Metazoa; phylum Chordata; class Aves; order Passeriformes; family Muscicapidae; genus Luscinia; species Luscinia megarhynchos. Next base: position 1,296,645 of record CM067568.1, read on the forward strand.
GATAACAGTGCTATGTTTAAGAATGTAGCTCTACTGAAGCATTAACTCCTGAATGTTCAGGAAAACAGGTTCAGGTAAATCGATTTTCGTTAGTTAGCTCTACTAATTGAAAACACATGCCTGTCAGTTATGTGTTATTTGCTGATTTTCATCCCTGAGCATGCTCAGGCTCAAACTACACACTGTTCCATGGCTGCACAGGGCCCAAACCCTGCCAGACTGCGGTTGTGCTGCAGCTTAGGGAAAGAGCAGGATGGGCTCTGTCCAGCAGGTGCTGGCCCTTGTGTGCTCTGCGAGAGAGGGTGATCATGTTAGCAGGGTAATAGTGGGCTGTGGTTGTGTACAGCATGGACCAAAACTGTAGCCTGGTGAGGTCAATCAGCTGTGCCAGAGCACTGCCAAAGGCTTAGGTGCGCTTGTATAGCTGTCCTGAGGGACAGCTATAAATTAATCCAGATCCTTTAGGTGAAATAGGATTTTGTGAACTTTATTTAGGAAGTAGAAGTGGACTGTGATATGCTTCTCTTATCTCAGTGTGAGATACTGCACTCCTCTGTACTCTATAAGTATGCATTAACAATTTCCATAAAAATTAAATGACTATACAAGCCTTTATTTTATGACACTTTAATTTACTGTCTCAATACTTTCTGAGAAGCTTTATTGCAGCAGGGTTTATCAGTAATCCTTATCAGTGATGCTTATCAGTGCCCAGTTGTAGGCTGACTTGTACAGGTAATAGTAGCGTAATTTCCGTCTGTTAGAGCTTGCCCTATACTGAACGCTTGAAAGGCCAGTGCTTTCAAATACGTTAATTCTGCAGTAACCAATACGGTCATGCCGGACAATGACCTTCTTGTGTCCCACAGCTGGTTTTGCTTCACTTAGAAAATTATGTCATCATTATTTATGATTTGAAGTTTTAACTGCACTGAAACTGAAATTGCTGATCTTGAGGTTATCGTTAACATACTTGTTCATGGTGCTAAACGGGCCAACTAGGTCATAGCTAAAATCTGGGCTTGCTGATCACAATAAAATTCTACTTTACATAAGTAACGGATTCAAACTTCGGCTCTGTCATTGCACATTACATTTGGGATTGCAGCCAGTAGTACTCAGTGCCACTTAGCTCAAGAGGAGTCTAGGCATTCTACAGTGCCTTGTCCCACAGATTTATTCAAATTCAGATTTATCAAATTCACTAGATCTTCTTCCACTGGGATTAGTTCTTAAAGAGAAGATTCTGTCATAAAACGTGTACTCCGATACTTTAGGAACTAGAATTGGTTGTACAAACTTTATGTGAGCATTGAAAATTGTTCATGTGTTGTCTGGGGATACTGGCATTGCTGCAGTAGAGCTTGGCAGCTACATTCATAGCCATTTCTTCAACTACAAAAACAAATAAAATTGAATGAGTGAGGAAAAGCACTGTCTGACTGGCACATCCAAATGACAAGTTTTAAGTAATCTCGGCATGAAGAATTTATGAAACTTGAGTCCAGTTGTGGACTTGGAGCTGTTTGACAGCTAACCTGGCATTACAGTAATAGTTGTGGGCTGCCTCATGTCAGAAGTTGGTCTTTTTCTTTAGCTATTGCTTGATTTTGCAAAAGTTTAACCAGGTACTTTCTTGACTTGTAGCAGTTTTATGGCTGCTTCTGTCCTGATCTTTTTGCCCTGTCCTGACCCACACACACACACACTCCCAGCACACTCAGAATTATGTCCTGTCTGGCATTTGAGAGAGGCAGGATTCTGGATGGTTTCCCTTAGACGTGAGCACTTTTCACACAGCTGGTGAGGGCTTTGTGTGCTGCTTGATGTTGGAGTAAGATTTGGGAATAACATGAGATGTACTTGACTGTTTCAGGAGATGGAGCCTTATTTGCCTTTAACTAGCCAGGCTGTGCGATTCTGCATCTCAGGAGCTACAGTGTTGTTCTGGGTGAGCATCTTTTTGAATCATCATTTTAACATGTATCAGAGATGCTGATCATTACTAATCATCACATTAACACAGAGTGGTTTTAATCATGATGTTAACACATGCTTTTATTATTGTTCTGCAGATTTCGTCCTGTCATTCAAAGTGCACTTCAGTTCTGATAACTTTTATTTTTAAAAAGGCACTGGAAATCCATCATTAATTAGTAATTTGATTGGACATCTTAGCATGGGGATAACTTTCTCTGTGACTTACTTGATGTTAACAGACATACTGAAAAAATTGTAGTAAAGGCAAACAAAAAAAAGAATTCACAACAATGAATATAGAGTTTCAGAGTGGACAGTTTACTCTAACTTGTCCTTTCCATCTCCTGTCTTCATTCTTCTCAGGTATCGGTATTAGATTGTTGGCTTTTTTTATGTAATCAAAATAATTTTGTTGTTTTTAATGCATATAATATAACAAAGTATTTTGCCTGTCTACTCTTCATTTCAGTGCTGCGGAACTCATACCCACAAAGAATAAAATCTTAAAAATATAAAGCATGATGGTTTACATCTTGTTTTTAAAGCGGCATGCATACTGCTAGAGTGTATAGCTGTACTAAGCTGCAAGTGTATTTCAAATCTCCCTCCTTTCCTCAGGTGTCCTTGATCATAGCCAGCATGATAGCTGTGATTGTGTATCGCCTTGCAGTGTACGCTGCCTTCGCCAGCCTCATGGAGAACACTCAGACGCTGCAGCCCATCAGTGGCTTACTGACCCCTCAGCTGGCAACTTCTGTCACAGCCTCCTGCCTCAATTTTGTCATCATCATGATACTGAATTTCTTCTATGAGAGAATAGCCATCTGGATTACTGATATGGGTAAGCAGGGGTACTTGAAGGCAAAACTTGGAAGGAAAAATTGAAGATTCCATTGAACACCATCAAGGTGTTCCATGCTGTTGTTCTCAACTCAGGCATAGTGGGAACTCTGTAGCTTGCAGTGACTTGCAGCATGACTTAGGTGTATCCAGGTGATACTGAATATTTTCCCTGCATTTCAGTAGTTCTCATAACCTAGTTTCTCCTCATATAATGCTTGTTTATATTAGAACTAGTCTACAGAGACAATCACAGACCTGAACATAGTTAAAAATCATCTTGAGGCACCAAAGCAAGATCAGATGGTCTTGAAGTAGCAATATTTCAATTTAGAAATCGTGTAAATACATTTAAAAAAATAAATCACAGCTATCTTTACAAGAAAAAAAGACTAAATAATCATAATCTGTTAATCTGGGTGAAAAGATGGGGTGGGATGGGATAGTACATTTTCCATTTTTTTCTGAGGATTGTCTCCTTTAGCTGTGGCTGTACATATTTGTAGTTACAAAGATGGAAGGCAAAATTTGAGCAGGATGAGAAGCTGTGCCCAAGATGTGTTATTGTGGCAGTAGCCATTGATACTAGTACCCTTGCTCCAGAGCTGGAGGCCCAGAAGGAGGGACTACTTTTCTAGTGTGTTTTATGTTCGACTTCTGCTTACATGCTGGAAATACTATTCCTGCACCTGGCCCAGGCTGTCAGCAGTGTTTGCCCAGACTTTATTCACTCGTGGACTCCTTGAAATGCTTAGGCCAGATTTGGTGTTCAGACAAGCAGGTGTAACCTGCCTCTGGTGCTCTGAACGTTGTGTGTTTCACATGAATATTTAGCAGCTCACTGAAAATAAAAATACTTTAGGGAGCTGCAAGCTAGTCAGACTGCCTCACCTGAGTGCTGCCTCCTCTGTCCTATGTACACTCTGATGTCAGGTTCCCAGTAAATATCTCATGTTCTTCTAGCATGTAAACTTACACCAAGCTTGGAACATCAGTAAAACAACTTTACATAAGACAGATGAGTTCAATTCATCTGCCAAGTCCTGACCAATTCAGAGGGACTTGAATGTTGGCAGTGTATTTTCTTAGGCTACTTCCCAACTTAAATTGCCTATATGTTATCATTTAACAGGACATTTGACAATAATATGCTTAGGGCTTCCTGCTGCCTTCAAGAATATAAATGTGTGTCCTGGTTTGAAGGACAGGTGTCTGCCGATAAAGGCAGAAGTTTTCCTGTGAAATAGAGACTTTAATTCCACTCCCCCCAAGTATTCTAACTGAATCAAGGACTCTAAGGCAGAGATAAGGGGGTAGGAGTAACAGCTCCTTTACTAATATATCTAACCTTACAAGCAGAAACAACAGCAGTTGTTAAAATTACCAACAAAACAGAACAGATAACTCGGTTCCAGTCCTTTCTTTAGCTGCAGGCACGCTCTCTCTGCACTCAATCCCGGTGCTCCAGTGGGCAAAGCCCGGCAGCTGCAGGGAGCAGGTGGGAGCGGAGGCGGGAAGGGGCGGCAGCGGCCACGCCGGTCTCGGGTGGGAGTGGGCTGGATAGGGCAGCTCCTCGCTCACCGTTTGTGTCTGGGTGATCAGCTGTGTCCACAGAGGCAGGAGGCTGGAATGGAGCAGATACAGGGCAGGTGATCACAGAGGGTCTGGCTCTCCTGCGTTCGGCCGCGTGGCTGGAGATGGGGGGGAGTCCTCCTCCAAGCTCACCGGAAACACGAGAGCCCCTCCAGAAGCCGCTCCCACCTACCCCTTTTGTCCAGAGTCGTCAAAGGTCCTGGGTGTAACCCGGCCAGCTCCATTGGCATGATAACAGGAAAAATTCTTTAAATTGACACAGTAATAGAAAAACACTCCACCCCCAACATTATCCACCCTGAATTTTTTCCATGTCAACATGCTACAGCAAATTAAAACTTTTAAATCACATACATACATGCTGTTACAAGCACAGTATCATAGACAGTTCATCCTAGAACAAGGTCTCCTTGGGGTATGCATTGGGTCTCTCCATCCTTTTGCATCACCCACCAAGTGCAGCCTGGTCCTTGCGCGAAAACCACCCCACAAACAGGATTGTCTTTGCTGGAGGCAGAGTTCATCCCAAACAGTTTTTCCTAACAGCCTTCTCAGGTGTACCACCGGGACCTTATCTCCATCTGGTGTTCCCAAGGGCTCAGATTGGGCAGGGCCTGCTCAGTTAGTGGAACCTCGGGTATTCACTAACCATGTGGCCTTTGGTAGATTGATCTCCCAGTTCTTGAAAGTCCTTCCACCAAGTGCCTTTAAGGTGGTTTTAAGCAGACCATTGCAGCCGCTGATGCATGGTAGGGAATATGGTACACCCACTCAATGCCATGTTCTCTAGCCCAGGTGCTTATAAGGCTATTTTTGACGTGAGTCCCATTGTCTGACTCAATTCTCTCAGGGGTACCGTGCCTCCAAAGGGCTTGTTTCTTAAGGCCCAGGATGGTGTTCGAGCAGTGGCGTGAGGCACATGGTAGGTCTCCAACCATCCAGTGGTGGCTTCCACCATGGTCAGCACGTAGCGCTTGCCTTGGCGGGTCTAAGGCAGTGTTATATAGTTAATCTGCCAGGCCTCTCCGTACTTTTATTTGGACCACTGCCCCCATACCAGAGGGGCTTCACCAGCTTGGCCTGCTTGATGGCAGCGCACGTGTCACAGTCATGGATAACCTGAGAGATGCTGTCCATGGTTAGATCCACCCCTCGGTCTCATGCCCACTTATAGGTGGCGTCTCTGCCCTGATGACCTGAGGCCCATCCAGCTAGGGAACAATTCTCCCTTGTGTTCCCAATCTAAGTCTTTGAAACCTCTATCTGAGCAGCCTGATCTACCTGCTCGTTGTGCCGGTGTTCTTTGTTAGCCCGGCTCTTGGGAACATGGGCATCCACTGACAGACTTTCATGGGTAACTTCTCTACCCGAGTGGCAATGTCTTTCCACTCATCAGCAGCCCAGATTGGTTTTCCCCTGCGTTGCCAGTAAGCCTTTTTCCATCTCTCCAGCCACCCCCACAGAGCATTGGCTACCATCCGTGAATCAGTGTAAAGGTAGAGCTTTGGCCATTACTCTCTCTCAACGATGTCCAAGGCCAGCTGAACAGCTTTGAGTTCAGCGAGTTGACTCGATCCACCTTCTCCTTCGGTAGCTTGTGCAACCTGTCGTGTGGGGCTCCACATGGCTGCTTTCCACTTCCGGTTCATCCCCACGATGCGACAGGAACCGTCGGTGAAAAGGATGTAGCATTTTTCATCTGCTGGCAGTTGGTTGTACGGTGGGGCTTCTTCAACCTGGGTCACTTGCTTCTGCTCCTCTTCATCAGCGAGACCAAAAACTTCACCTTCTGGCCAGTTTGTAATTATCTCCAAAATCTCAGGGCGACTCGGGTTGCCAATACGGGCAGCGCTGCGTGATGAGGGCAATCCACTTGCTCCATGTGGCACTGGTGGCTTGGTGGGTAGAGAGAACCTTTGAACATCCACCCCAGCACTGGCTGTTGGGGTGCCAGGAGAAGTTGTGCTTCCGTGCCAATCACCTTTGAGGAAGCTTGAACTCCTTCATAGGCAGCCAAGATGTCCTTCTCTGTGGGAGTGTAATTGGCTTCAGACCCTTTGTAACTCCTGCTCCAGAATCCCAGGGGTCGGCCTTGGGTCTCACCAGGCACCTTCTGCCAAAGGCTCCAGGACAGACCATGGTTCCCAGCTGCAGAGTAAAGCACATTCTTTACCTCTGGTCTCGTCCTGACTGGGCCAAGGGCTACTGCATGGGCGATCTCCTGCTTGATCTGGGCGAAGGCTTGCTGTTGTTCAGGGCCCCAGTGGAAATCGTTCTTCTTACGCGGGTGACCAGGTAGAGAGGGGTCACAGTCTGGCTGTACTCAGGGATGTGCATTCTCCAAAAGCCTATGGCACCTAGGAAAGCTTGTGTTTCCTTCTTGCTTGTTGGTGGAGACATTGCAGTGGTCTTACTGATGACCTCAGTGGGGACCTGGCGCCATCCGTCTTGCCACTTCACTCCCAGGAACTGGATCTCTCGGGCAGGTCCTTTGACTTTGCTCTTTTTAACGGCGAAACCGGCTCCCAGCAAAATCTGGATGATCTTCTCTCCCTTCTCAAATACCTCCATTGCTGTGTTCCCCCACACAGTGATGTCATTGATGCACTGCAAATGTTCTGGAGCCTCACCCTTTTCCAGTGCAGCCTGGATCAACCCATGGCAGATGGTGGGACTATGTTTCCACCCCTGGGGCAGTCGGTTCCAGGTGTACTGCATGCCCCTCCAGGTGAAAGCAAACTGAGGCCTGCACTCTGCAGCCAAAGGAATGGAGAAAAATGCATTGGCAATGTCAATGGTGGCATACCACCTTGCTGCCTTGGACTCCAGCTCATACTGGAGCTCCAGCATGTCCGGCACGGCAGCGCTCAGCAGTGGAGTCACTTCATTCAAGGCATGATAGTCCACAGTCAGTCTCCATTCTCCATCTGACTTGCGCACAGGCCAGGTGGGGCTGTTGAAGGGTAAGTGGGTTTTGCTAACCGCCCCTTGGCTCTCCAGCTCACGGATCATCTTGTGGATGGGGATCACAGCATCTCGATTTGTCCGGTACTGCCGGCGGTGCACTGTCACGGTGGCAATTGGCACCTGTTGCTCTCAGTTGTCACTTTCAGGAGTCCCACTGCAGATGGGTTTTCTGATAATCCAGGCAAGGTGTTCAACTGCTTAATGCTCTCTGTCGCTACAGCAGCTATTCCAAAAGCCCACCTGAACCCCCTTGGGTCTTTGTAGTAGCTGTTCTTGAGGAAGTCTACGCCTCAAATGCGCAGTGCCCCTGGGCCAGTTACAATAGGATGTTTCTGCCACCCCTTCCCTGTCAGGCTAATCTCAGCTTCCAGCAAAGTGAATTCCTGTGATCCCCCCGTCACCCCAACAGTGGAAACAGGTAGGTTCCCCACATGTTCTGATGGTATCAGGGTGCATTGTGAACCAGTATCAACTAGCACTTTATGTTTCTGTGGCTTTGATGTGCCAGGCCATCGCACCCACACTATCTAATAGATCCTGTCATCCCATGCCTCTCCCTGGCTAGAGGCAGGGCCCCTCTAGCCCTGGTTATTATTTCTTTCCTGGGCATACATAGTGGAGGTTCCTTCCAGGGTATCTGACAGATCATCCTCCCTTCTGTAATACCCTGCACCTTGGTTGTGGGAGGTCGAGGCTACCTTCATTTTAGGGCAGTTCCCTCAGTTAGCCTTTCCCTCCCTGAGCTGATGCACCCGATGCTGCCAGGGCAAAAGTGGGTTTCCCATCCCATTTTCCCATGTCTTCCCCATGGTCTCGCAGGAAAGAACCACAGGTCAGCTCGTGGGGTGATCCCTCTCTCCCTAGCTGGGGGGCGTTGGGTTCTAGATTTGGGGCCTGTGACTCGCACTGGTGCTGCACTGATCTTCCTTATCTCCTCCCTTATCTCCTCCCTCATATCCCTCATCCTATCTTGGACCTCTTGGAGGTCCCTGACCACGGCAGAGACATTGGCCTGCATTGGGCCATTCATCATACTCTCAAAATTTCTGAGTTTGTTGGCAACAGAACCCTCTGTCTCTCAGTGGTTATCAGCATTAATCATTGCAATGAAGGTGGTATATTGAGATGGCCCCAGGGTTGCCAAATTCCACATCTGCCCTGTGCACCTGACCTTGTCAGGGTCATTGTCATGCTGTCCATCCCTCCCAAAGAGTACCTCTAATACTGCCACTTCTCTCAGCTGCTAGATCCCTTCCTCAAGGATCTTCCAGCACATTATACGGTAGTGCTCCTGCATTCTCTCTCTGTGGACAAACCTCTCACTCGCACTCCTTAAAATCCAGTCCCAGAGGGAAAGGAGGCCTTGCTCCCTTACAAATATCTGGTCCACACCTGAGTCTTGGGCCAAGGATCCCAAATTCCTGGCCTCAGTTCCATCCAGTTGCACACCTGTTCCCGTAAGGTCCCAGACCTGGAGTAACCAAATTGTAAAAGGCTCACGGCCCCACTGTGCAATGTCTTTACGCAGGTTACGGAGACTATCGTATGAGAGGGACTCGGTACCGATCTCAACCTCTTGACCTCTCAACCCTTTCTGGTTGTGAGGACCCTCCTTGCTAATCCCCATTATCTAGGTGCCTCGTTTTAATCTTAGATTTTCTAGTTTCCACCAGGGCAGCTGCTGCTGGCTCTGGCTGCCCATGTGATCCAGCTGGAACCTGGACAGATACAACATCTACGGGTTCCACTGCAGCACCATCTGACTCTTCCTCTGAAGGGCAGGGGGAGGGTTTCTCACCAGCTGGAGAGAAGTGCTCCTTCAACATCTGGCTTTGCTCGTTCAACATCTGGCCTATATCCTTCACTAGAGCCCCCACCCACTCTGGGTGGTTCATTTCTGCGGTGGGCTGTGGGGCAACATCCCTAGTCCCTTGGGCAGGGTCATGTTCTGGGGCAACATCCCTAGTCCCTGGGGCAGGGGAAGGCTCTGGGGCAACATCCCTAGTCCCTGGGCAGGAGAAGGCTCTGGGGCAGCACCTCTATTTTCTGGGGTAGGTATCAGGATTGTTATCCAAGTAAATATTCCCTTGTTTCTGAATGCTAAGTAGAAGAGACCTATCAGCAACGCCAGCCACTGTATAATAACACTAGCCATTAAAGCAGATCTGAAATCCTTGAAAACTGGTGGCGTAGCCTCAAAAAACTGGGTGATGGGTTGGGAGAAAATTTCCCTTGCATTCATTACCTCACAGTAAGTACCATTATTGAAATAACCCCAGAAACACGCAGTTAGAGTACGATAGCTCTGGATCCATGTGGCCACTTCCCAGAAAAAATTAAAAAACCATTAATTCCTGACATAATCAATCCATCAAACGAATCGGATAATAGCTACAGCAGCTTTGGTGAGAGGGCCCATATTCACATAAGGGCTTGCAAATGGGAGAGAGATATCTGTGGCCACATGGAGCCAAACCAGATTAAACTGGACAGCATGTTGCCACTTAAGAGAGCTATTACTCCTGTCTTAACTCTCCACTCAGTGCCCTCTGCCCCACGTTTGGGCGCCAAAGTCTGTCCAGGTTTGAAGGACAGGTGTCTGCCGATAAAGGCAGAAGTTTTCCTTTGAAATAGAGACATTAATTCTACTCCTCCCAAGTATTCTAACTGTTTGAATCAAGGACTCTAAGGCAGAGATAAAGGGGTAGGAATAACAGCTCTTTTACTAATACATCTAACCATACAAGCAGAAACAACAGCAGTTGTTAAAATTACCAACAAAACAGAACAGATAACTCGGTTCCAGTCCTTTCTTTAGCTGCAGGCAAACTCTCTCTGCACTCGGTCTTGGTGCTTTAGACGGGCAAAGCCCGGCAGCCGCAGAGAGCAGGTGGGAGCGGAGGTGGGAGGGGGAAGAAGCGGCCACACCTGGTCTCAGGTGGGAGCGGGCTGGAGCGGGCAGCTCCTCACTCACCGTTTGTGTCTGGGTGATCAGCTGTGTCCACAGAGGCAGGAGGCTGGAATGGGGCAGATGCAGGGCAGGTGATCGCAGAGGGTCTGGCTCTCCTGCCTTTGGCCGTGTGGCTGGGATGGGGGAGTCCTCCTCCGAGCTCGCCAGAAACACGAGTCGCCTCCGGAAGCACAAGAGCCCCTCCATAAGCCGCTCCCACCTACCCCTTTTGTCCAGAGTCGTCAAAGGTCCTGGGTGTAACCCGGCCAGCTCCATTGGCATGATAACAGGAAAAATTCTTTAAATTGACACAGTAATATAAAAACACTCCACCCCCAACAATGTGATAGACAATGAGCAGCAAAAGGCAGCAAAATCCTAAGCAAATGTCTGGTCATGTACAGTATCTCCAGGATGCCTGTACTGTCCCCTATTCTGCCCATTATGAGCCTTGTCTTTCAGAGGCACATGGGCCATGCAGTTTCTGCTGATTTTAACGATATGTGCACACAGTATGTTGGGAAGAAATATTGTAAAACACTTCTCTACCACAAAGAAGAAAAATTATTGTGTTGCCAGCAGTGAAATCTTCATACTACAGGAGATCCTTCTAGTTACTGTTTGAGATTCATCTCAGACCTCTTAAAATAGTGTAACATTTGGGGATGGAGAAGTGCTAATGGACAGGACAAAGAAGGGGAAATTAAATTTTATAGAAGTTTTAGATATTAATTTCCTTTGCCTTCCTGCATCAAACGTTGCATTGTAAAGTAATTGAAAGCAGGAACTCCATCTGCTGAAATGTTTGTAGGTGTTCTTCTTTTCCTTTTTTTTTTCTTTAAGGTCATTATGCATGATAAATATTTGTGAATCTGTATGCTTTGAAAGGGAATAAAGAAACATAAAATTATTGTTTTCTGGTTTCACAGAGATCCCCAGAACTCATATGGAGTATGAGAACAGGCTCACTATGAAAATGTTTTTGTTCCAGTTTGTCAACTACTATTCATCCTGCTTCTATGTGGCCTTCTTCAAAGGGAAGTTTGTTGGTTACCCAGGTGCCTACACATACATGTTTAATCGCTGGCGAAATGAAGAGGTAAGATTTTTCTTAGTTAAGACAGATTGTTCCCTTAGACCGGCATAGTTGTAAATTACCAGCTTCAGGCTTGGTCTAAAATGAGCTGGGCCTCAGCTGGCTGTCCTGAAGCTGATGCTGGGGCTTCCAATGACTCCTCCTGCTATTGCTAGTCAGGGGTAACACAGTAGTGAAAATCTTTCACTCACAAGAGTGAAAAATCATAAAGCCTTTCTTGGTCCCAGTTCTCCTGAAATACCAGTGGGTCTCACCATAGGTCTTAAAAAAAAATCTGGTGCTGAGAGCTCACTGACTGCAAAAGATTCACCTTGCTGGGGCTGAGGGATGTGTGCTGCACACAGGTCCTGCTGAAGCATCTCTCAATAACTCTGTCTTCATATGGTTGTTAAGTTTTGGTGTGTGTTTTGTCTCACACTTGAAACACTTAAAGCCCTTCTGTAACAGCCTTCTTGAGAGAGTGGCTTAGCTGGCAGTCCATGTGGAAATTAAGTATTGTCCTTACAAGTTTTAAGACCTCCTTTCTTGCGTTTTTACAGTAGTAGAATATAATTTATCTGGGTGATACCCATTATTTGTGTCCATTAACACTCAGTTTGTGTCCACCAGTGTGATCCTGCAGGCTGTCTGATAGAACTGACGACACAACTCACCATAGTCATGGCTGGCAAACAGATCTGGGGAAATATCCAAGAGGCTATTGTTCCGTAAGTTCTCTCTGACACTGAGGTGCCTTTCTTATAACTAGAGGAAGTTGTTGGGAGGTGTGATTGCCATATGAGGAAGATAAGAAGAATTCTGTAAATTAAACACAAATTCTGATACTTATTTCATAAAGGCTTTCAGCCTCTTTTGTAAAAGCCATGCTTGTAAAAGCATGTTGTATTAAGGAGTTTGTTCGGATAAGGGGAGGGACTACGTTAGACCTGTTGCTTGCAAGTAGAGAGGCTGGGTGAGATGTGGTGGTTGGAGGCTGCTTGCGGCATAGTGATCATGAAGTTATAGAGTTCTCGATATTTGGTGACATCAGGAGGAACATCAACGAGACTTTTACAGTAGGTTTCCAGAGGGCAGGCTTTGGGCTATTTAGGGGACTTACTCAGAGAGTTCCTTGGGAAGCAGCCCTTAAAAACAAAGGAGTCCAGGAAAGGTGGGTATGCTTCAAAACAAAGGTCTTGAGGGCACAGGAACAGACTGTCCCTGAGAGCCAAAGATGAGTCGATGAGGCAAGCATCCAGCTTGGATGGGCAACAAGGTTTTGAAGGAACTTAGAAATAAATAAGAAGATGTATTATCTTTGGAAGGAGGGTCAAGAGTCCCAGGAAATATTTAAGGGGGCTGCTAGGGCATGTAGGGATAAAATTAGGGTGGCCAAAGCTTAGTTCACATTAATTTGGCAACTTCTGTAAAGGATAATAAAAAATGTTTCTACAAATATATTCATGGTAAAAGGAAGGGTAAGACCAGTCTTTGTTCTCTATTGGATGAGAGAGGGAACTTAATAATGGCAGATGAGGAGAAAGAAGAAATGCTTAACATCTTCTTTGCCTCAGTCTTTAGTGGTAAGACAGTTTGTCCTCAGGACAACTGTCCTCCTGGGATGGTAGATGGTGTCAGGGAGCAGAATGGTCCCCCTGTTATTCAGGAGGAGGCAGTCAGAGAACTGCTGAGCCACTTGGATGTTCATAAATCTGTGGGACCAGATGAGATCCATCCCAGGGTGATGAGGGAGCTGGCAGGTGAGCTTGCAAAGCCTCTTTTTACCATCATTTACCAGCAGTCCTGGCTCACTGGTGAGTTCCAGATGACTAGAAGCTGGCCAATGTGATGTTCATTCACAAAAAGGGTAGGAAGGAGGATCTTGGTACTTATAGCCCAGTTAGCCTGACCTCAGTACCAGGTACAGTTTAAACTGAGTGCCATTGCACAGCACTGAGGATAGAGGATGGCCAGGGTATCAGACCCAGACAGCACGGGTTTAGGAGGGTTAGATCTTCTTTGACCAGCTCAATCTCCTTTTCTGACCAGGTGACCTGCCTGGTGGATGCAGGAAATACTGTGGGTGTTGTCTATTTGGATTTCAGCAAGGCCTTTGACACCGTCTCCCACAGCAAACTCCTGGGAAAGTTGGTAGCCCATGGCTTGGACAGGAGCCCTCTTTGCTGGATTAAGAACTGGTTGGATGGCCAGGCCCAGAGAGTGGTGGTGAACAGAGCTGCATCCAGCTGGCAGCCTGTCAGCAGTGGTGTCCCTCAGGGGTCTGTGCTGGGGCCAGTCCTGTTCAGTATTCTTACTGATGACGTGGATGAGAGTATTGAGTCCTTCATTAGGAAATTTCTGGACATCACTAAGGTGGGAGCATGTGTTGATCTGCTGGAAGGTAGGAGGGCTTGCAGAGAGACCTGGAATAGTTGGATAGATGGGTGGAATCCAGTAGGATGACGTTAATAAGTCCAAGTGCCGAGTCCTTCATTTTAGCCACAATAACGCTCTGGAATGTTATAGGCTGGGGATAGTGTGGCTGAACAGTGTCCAGGTGGAAAGGGACCTGGGGGTACTGGTCAACAGCTGACTGAACATGAGCCAGCAGTGTGCCCTGGTGGTCAAGAAGGCCAGTGGCATCCTGGCCTGTGTCAGGAATAGAACCAGGGAGGTCATTGTTCCCCTGTACTTGGCACTGGTGAGGCTGCACCTGGAGTTCTGTGTCCATTCTGGGCCCCTCGGTTCAGGAAGGACATTGAGACACTTGAGCATGTCCAGAGGAGAGCAACAAGGCTGGTGAGGGGCTTGGAACACAAGTCCTATGAGGAACGGCTGAGGGAGCTGGGGTTGTTTAGCCTGGAGCAAAAGAGACTCAGGGGTGACCTTATCACCCATTACAACTTCCTGAAAGGTGGTTGTAATCAGGTGGGGGTTGGTCTCTTTCACTAGGCAGCAACTGACAGAACAAGAGGACACAGTCTTAAGCTGCACCAAGGGAAATATAGGTTGGATCTTAGGAAAAAGTTTTTTACTGGAAGATTGATAAAGTATTGGAATTGTCTGCCCAGGGAGGTGATGGAGTCATTATCTCTGGATGTGTTTAAAAAAAAGATTGAATGTGGTACTTGGTGCCATGGTTTAGTTGACGTATTAGGGCGTGGGTTGGACTCAGTCTTGAAGGTCTCTTCCAACCTAGTGATTCTCTTGTGATGATTTCACAGAATATTCTGAATTGGAAGGGACCCACAAGCATTGATCCAGCTCTTAGGTGAATGGTCTGTACAGGTACTAAACCCACCAGCTTGATGTTATTAGCACTGTGCTTTAACCAAGTGAGCCAGTCTGATCTGCGTCTTTCAGTGTTAACTTTTTTCTGCATATACAGCTGGATTTGTAACTGGTGGGGTCGCCGGAAAGCCAGAAATAATCCTGAAAATTTATACAGTCGCTGGGAGCAAGACCATGATCTGCAGACATTTGGAGCCTTAGGCCTGTTCTATGAATATTTAGAAATGGGTAAGTTTAAAATTACACATTTGGAATTGAAGACAGGACACCTTGTACTGATACTTGCAAAAGAATGAATTTTCTCAATTAATTGTTGTGTGTTGATGCCCTCACTTTCATCTGCATTTACAGGACAATTAACTGCTGGAAATCATTAAATAGGTCAGCCCAATTTAAAAAAAAAAGCTTTCTTTGCATCTTGAACCGCTGGGAATTTCACAGAAACACTGCAAAGACTTTCTGTTTCCTCATTTGAATGGGGAACATTATTCTCAGTGCAACCAGCTGCCTCCGTGTCTGTTCTTTTCTTGTTCCAAAGCATACTGTTAGCTGATGTCAGTGGAAATTTTAAGTTTGGGATGAGTGCCAAATGTACTGCAAGGATGGATACTGCAGACATGAGATCTACAAACTGGCTAGTGGAGAATCCCTTCAGCTTTAGTCTTGCACTGCTCAGTGCTTCAGTTCAGTCCATTAGACCAGCAGAGGGAGCATGGGCAAGGGAAATGGATTTTCAAAGGCAGCGTGACCATGTCAGCATATAACAGTAGTTCAGAAAACCTGATAAACTGAAACTAAAATTGAAGCCAGGCTAAATCTAAAGGACCCTTTAAAGAAGTTAATATTTGGCTATTATAAGGATACATTGTGTTGAAAAATAAGCTTTATGTTGTTTTATTTCTGCAGAAATAACTTTACATGTTCTAGAGATGTGTAGTGTTATTATCGCTTTAATTTGATACAGGGCTATGGTCCTGTGAAACTTACACACTCAGAACAAACACTGTTGCCAGCCATGTCCTTGAACTTCCAGAATCAGAACTATGTTCCAGCCTTGTCCCAGGGCTGTTAAGCTAGTAGGAATTTTGTTGCTTGTCTGAGGTGAAGATCTTACCACTGAAATCACGGAAGATGACTAGTGTATGACTGAAATCAGAAATGACTGGTGTATGGGAATTTATTTTTATCCATTAGCTAAATCAGACAAAATGTTCTGTTTCCTTTATTTGAAATAGAGTGGCAGTATTGGCTGTCTACTGAGGATTATCACATTCTATACTGAAATACTTAATTTTGGTAACCACTGAGAGGATCATTTGTATATTTTACTTGTAATTCTTAAACTAATGTCAAGACTCCCCAATGGAACTGTTGCATATAGAATTGCTATGAATGTTTTGATTAAATCAGTAACAGTAGGTGGAGGTAAGGTTATGAGGTGTGCAAATTGGTAAGTAAAAGAAGAACAAGATGGTACAAACCTCCAGAGAACAAAACTGGCCTGATAACAATTGAGAAATTTGATGGATAATACATCTCTGTTCCCTATAGCTACACACCATTCGTATGAGAACTGCAGCACCATGAAAGGATTGGTATCCAGCATTGCTGGCAGCATCATTTCACAGGACCCAAAAGCCCATTCCTATGGGTGCTGCTGAATGGCAGTCTGAAGGGACTGGAGAAGTTTTGGGATTGGAACTAATTGTTACTTAGCTCAGGCCAGGGCTGAAGATGACTTGAGCAGCCTGGCAGAAGTTTGCCATTTGTCTGCTAGTGGTAGACCTCTCACTCTGAGGATGGTTCTGGTGGGGCAGATTTTGACACACTGTTCTTCTGTTTTGCAGTCATTCAGTTTGGATTCATTACTCTCTTTGTGGCATCCTTTCCCCTCGCTCCCCTTCTTGCTCTGATGAATAATATCTTGGAGATTCGCGTGGACTCCTGGAAGTTAACCACTCAGTATAGAAGACCCGTGGCTGCAAAAGCGCATAGCATAGGGGTGTGGCAGGAAATCCTTAATGGGATGGCCATCCTGTCTGTTGTCACTAATGTAAGTGTGTTAACTGTGCTACATCAACACTGATTCTTCCATGTATTTAAAATATAAAGAATTAAAAACCAGCTGATGCTTTTTCTGTAACTGTATCATGTTAACCAACAAAGATACTATCAAACCATTTAAGTGGTTTGGCTTGTCCATGTGTTGACAGTGTGCAGCTCCTGATCCACATTCTATTGGCCATAATCTTTCATTCAGTTTTCTGTGTTTTTCAGCCCTTTGGAATGGCATAAGCCAGTATGAAACTTAGTCTGATGAAGCACACTGAGTGCCCAGAGGGAGCTGTAGGGAACAGAAAAGGTGGATGAATTCTATGGGTCAGATCCATTTTTGTCCTTGTTGCTATAAGGCTTGTTCTGTGAGAACTGTGCTCTGCTTCTGGATGCCCCTGTAGGAGCAGTGGCTCCAAGTGTTTTTTATAAACTGGTGACTAAATGCTATGCCAGTATTTCATCGTAAACATACTGTAAAGCAGACTACTGAGCACAAGAGATGTCTCTTTTTAGTGTGTCTCAGGCAACAAACCCACTTGCAGACACTGCCAAAGTAGCACGATACCTCAGCATCTTAAGTATCTCAGGCTTCCAGGCAAAATGTGCTGAGGCTGCAGTCAGCAGCTTTTACCAAGGTGAAGTGCCCTAATCATGCTTCTCACCTATTCTTAAAAGATTTTGGGTAATGCCAGAGTCACAGAACCACAACCCCTTTATACATCTGCTCACAAATTCTGTGTGCCACTTTGCTTATTTCTTTTTCCAATTACTTTTCAGGCTTTTATTGTTGCATTCACATCAGATATGATTCCTCGTTTAGTTTACTACTATGCTTATTCTGAAAATGAAGACTCACCAATGTCTGGATACATAAACAACAGTTTGTCAGTGTTTCAAATCTCAGATTTTCCTGAGAGAAATGAACCTAAAGAGAATCCAGAAAACTTTGTCATATGCAGGTTAGTGTAATAGTATTTTATCACTTTGTGTAGAACACAGCATAAAAAATATCTATGCAGCTCTAAGCAGTCCCTTGGAAAATAAATTATGTCATTCTTATAATTCTAAAGTGTGAGAGGTAATATTTAGGCTATTTATGAGGTAATGCTTCAGGTGGTAAGAAATCAAGCCAATAACAAAAACAATCACCTCAAAAAAAATCACCACCAAGAGTCTGATAGCTAACTTGCATTTTGTTTTTTCTTCATTGGATTTTTGTTTACTTAATTGCACTTGATTTTTTGAGCAAGGAAGCAAATTTATGTCCCTGAAGTTGCAAATTTCAGCCTATATTTTCAAAGACTTTTAGGCTGAATAAGTGGACAAGAAAGCAGAATAAAGGAGATGTTTAAGTCTCAAAGCTAAAAAGGAGATATGGTATTTAAAATCAATCCTTATTTTGCTTGATTGGACCAAAAATCAGGCCTATCATGCTTTCATTTAAAAAGTAGTGCTTTCTTGTTAGCAGGAGCATTGAAGATTCTAGAAAAATTGGAAAAGAGCTTTGGAAATGGTAAAATAAAAGTATCGATTGGATGAAAAAAATCTCAAAGCAAACAAAACGCCTCCCAAACCAACCACCCCAGCACTTTCAGAAGCAGCTACATTTGTTTGGTGATGTAGAACATGCATTCAAGTCTGTCCCTTCAGGAAACCCTGAAGATCTGTCCAGTTCCTGATCTACTCACGTCTGTCACATTTATTCAATAACAATCCATTACCCTGTGATATGGATGTATCACATCCTGTCCTGCATTATCACCCATCACCCTGTCCTGTATTATTTGATCATTTCCTGAAAAACAAGTAACCTGTGTACCAAATTTCTTGCCACACATCCTCATCTCTGCTCTTTTGCTGTGTGTGTGAGGGTGTTTAAGCAAACACAAAGATAGAAACAAATTGAAGGGCAACCTTTGTCTGCAAAAGGAAACAGACAATTTAAAACAAGAAAACGTTCCTTAAGTGACAGTTGTACTTGCTTGTAAGTGTCACTAAGCTTGTAGTCTGTCCCAGACTGAATGTGACATTTCACCTTTGCATGTCTGTCATTCCAACAGGTACAGAGACTATCGATATCCTCCAGACCATGAGAGGAAATACTTACATACTATGCAGTTCTGGCACATTCTTGCTGCAAAACTGGCATTTATAATTATTATGGAGGTATGTTCCCTACAAAATTTTCTTCTGACATTGGTACCTTATGATTTCTCTAGATAGTTACTAATGTTACAGAAAATAGAATTGCTGGAGTATAAAATAATTTGTTCCCTAGGTAATGCCAAGTACTCATGTCCTAAATGTTTACTGTTACTGGGCCTTTTAACTTCAGTGAGCTGACCTCAGAGTATGAACAGTGAAAATGGCTGAGGAGACTGCAAATGTTGATCAAAGTAATCAGCAAAACAGAGAATGACTTTATGCCAATGGAAGAGATGAAAGCCACCGGGACTAGCACTTCCACTCCTCTTGCTTTCATTAAAGAACTGTGTCTGAGATGACTGTGTTCAAAATCCAGAAAGCATTTTGCAGTGATGTATATTGGTTAAAACCAGCTAAATCAATAGTTTGGATAACTGGCACTTCAGTGTTAAGCCACTGCTTTGCAAGTTATGAAGAGAAAAGGGAGTAAGTAGTTCAAGTGCTCATCTCATCACTTTTCCTGCTGTGTTTCATCAGCTAAGTGTTATCAGCACAACTGTGTGAACTTTCTAACAAACTGCACAGAGGATTTAAAAAGTAATGGTTAAGATTCAGGTCCTGACACTTTCCTCTTGGGTTTGCTAAGTCATTAATAGTTTGGAATTAAAAATTCTGCATAAGAAGAAGGGTTTTAGTCTTCATGCATATCATCGATACACATTAATATCGTGCATATTGTTCCAGGGCAGCCAAATGAAATGTATTTTACTGTGAACAAAAAGTGGCCTATTTGGTGTCAGATAAAACAAGAGGTGTTTCATTTGGTAATGACTTGTTACTTTTTTTTTTAGCATGTTGTATTCATCGTCAAATTCTTTGTAGCATGGATGATCCCTGATGTTCCTGCAGATGTGAAAGCCAAAATAAAACGTGAAAAGTATTTAACACAAAAAATCCTACATGAGTATGAACTTGAAAAACTGAAGGAGAGACTGTGCCAAGGTGATAAAGGAGCCACAGAAAAGGAGTTCATCGCCACGGAAGGAAGAATGGAGCTATCCAGAGCAATGTAGCCAAAACGTGAACTGTTTGGGATTTAGCTTGTTTTAGCTTTTTTTATCTGTGGTTTGCTCAGTATGCATCATGTTGAAAACTTGTAAGAGAGTTCAACCCTTCTCTTTCAGTCCAAAGATTTTAGAGTTTTCTTAATAGTTTTACTGAGCTTTCAAGTTTTAGGAAATGTATTTAACTGTATTATTTCAACACTGGTTTTTATTTACCTATTACTTTGAATAGTAAATGTAATCTTGTAATCCTAGAATTTGGACTTCTGGTATAGGGACTGTTAACCTCAAAGGGCTCACAGGACATGATAAGGTCATTTACAACCAAGCCCTCTCCCTGTTGCTAATTGCAATATTCCAGGCTGTATCCCAACTGACTGAAAAGGATACCACAGAGGACCACTGCTGTGGAAAATGCTGAGAATTATTATTTTTATTATGTGATAATTTAAATAGAACACTCCTGATAAAAAGGTTAAAGTTTGGGGCTTTTTTTATATTCACTATTTCTTATGAAACATTGGTTTGAACTTCTATATGTTTTGTAGACGTAATTGATTTTTAAAGACGTATTGGCTTAATTCCACTTGGAATTATTTATAGGCACAAAATTCAGTTAATACATACTTAATGAAGGGAAAAAAAAGCCATAATTAATTTTTGTAAAGATACAATTTATGGAAGAGTTTACTCTGTAAATGCAGATATTGTGGAATCACCTAATTGCAGTGGGTTTTGAAAATATGTATGCCTTTTGGAGAAGAACAGTTATTTAATTTCTTATTCTTTAAAACTACCATTGGAAGATTGTTTGATATTGTTTTTGGCCAAAGCTGCTCATTCATTTATTTCTTTGTTTGGATTCTCAATGGATGCCAGCAAAGGGCTAAAGCTGTGTGTCTGTCCTTGATGCATACTATGGAGTGTGCCTGCACTCCATGGCAGTGGTTTGGGAGCTGGACCACACACCAGTCAATTTAGCTGTATGGTTTGGTCTTGGATTTTTATCTAAAAGATTTTAAGCATGCCAAATAATCTATGTTTGTGCTGTTATTGTCCTTTTACATAGTATCCTGAGGCTTGGGGGTTGTTCTGGTTTTGTTTTTCCTTTTTGAATCTTTGGGAAGGACTTTTTTTCTTTTTTGTTAAGTGGCTTTTCTACAAAGTTACTCAGTTTATAAATATATAACTATTAGTGCAGAGTAGCTTCCAGCCTTTCAAGAATGTGCCCTCATTTTCTAGTTTAAAGCAGGCAGGCATTTTTATGATTTTGCTGTATATTTAAAACGTATCAACGCTTCCATGCTTAGTGCCTTCTTTGCATTTGGCAAGAGGTGTGAAAATTATCTCTGCAGGGCAGTGCCTGTTTCCAAAGTGAGTGCATCAGAGTAACTGTGAACCTGCAGACAGAACTGTTCAGTGTTACCAAACCATGCCTGCCTTGGCACACTTCTGTTTCAGTGCCATGTGGACTGTTGGAGAGCAGTTCATGCCTAGACTGCAGATTGTTCTGACACCAGATTATTAAGTACTCTCATGCTGAATATACAAGGTGGGCAAAATTAGGAAATTTTGCTCTATTTGCACTTTGAAAGTTATACTTTCTCACAAGTATGCATATAAAAGTTAAGACTTTGTATTCCATATCAGCTGAATGATGTACTGTTTACTAGTACCACAAGTTATAGTATTTTGTTTTAGCAAACCTTGCCTATGTCTTGGAGTACTTGGCGAGTAACCTTAATGTTGTAACAGTTTTAAATCAATGTCCTGAGTGGAGCTGTTGTTATTAGCAAAAGAATTAATATTAAGTGCCTACCTCGAGCACCCATCACACGGTTTGGCTGCCAGTCAAGGAGTTGATGCTGATGTACATTTCTCATTACTGTAAGTTATTCACCTTCGTTCTCTGAGGTTGCTTGATCAATCAAGCATGTTGGCAATTTCTGTTCATGATGAACTGATGTTCTTAAATATTCAGATATATTTGAAGTAATGGATCGGTTAGAGGTATGCATGTGTAAATAAATTAGCTCTACTGCTTAATGTGTAAGCCAAAGAAGAGTATCAGCCATCAGTCGTAATCACATATCAAACACCACAATTTGCACAATGAAAGCACTGTGCTGCATCTTGCACATATACTGTTAATTAAACTGCTTAATTTAGATATTGTGGGTTTGCAATGCAAACAGATGCTTCAAACAGAAAGATAATGAGATACAAAAGATTCTGTGCAAAATGTATAACCTGACTGAAGCTGAAAACAGATTTGGAAATTCAGCATTAGATGCACTAAATCTGCTTATGGAAGATGAGTTTCTTCAAGTAATAAAGTGTCCTAGTATGCTAAACTTGAAAAGATATCAGCAAAGTAGGTGTGTCGTGAATAAAAAATGCTATTTAAAAGCAAGACGGAGGAAAATAAGGAAATACTTTGTTTAGAATACAGCATTGATATGCAGACCTTTGAATTTAAATTGATGTTTTGACTCCTACTTTGTGCTTCATACAAACTTATTTTTTAAGATCACTTGCTATTTAATGCAGTACAAATAGATGTTTTGTATATGTTGTATCATACAGTAGAAAGTGGAAAAAACCCTGGGATCAGCTTATTTAGAAAGAAATATATATATATCTTAAAAATCAGTCATTACACTTCATAACTTCTTTGTATACAGAAACTGTTGAAAAGAGAATCTGTTGTCATACTAAAAGCTAATATCACAAAAAAATTAGACTTGACACCTTTTTACATAATAGTTTGCCTTTACTTGCCTTTAAGGAGCATTTTGATTAAAGATATCAGTATGGTTTGGTTTATAATGATTCACATAAGTTTCCTGAAGTGTTCTTGAAAAGTGACAAAAGTAAGGAAGGCCTGGTCAGTCTGGAGATGTGCTGATTCTTAGTGTTGGAATATTTCATTTTGATATGATTCAGTTTCTAAAAGTGTCCTTTAACCAAAGTGAGTAAGGTTCTGTGTTGCAATTATTGTAATTTAAGCAACAATAGATTGCCTCATTAGAAGTAGTTACACAAAACAAAATTGACCTTTCAAGCATAATACAATCAGGGATTTTTAATTTTTTTTTTTCAATTAAAATTAGGTTTTTTACCTTGGGAAGGTCTGGTGTGGTATATTCTAAGCAAAGGACTGCAAAAGAAGAGTGCTACTATGAAACACTATCCTGTTTTTTCTAGAAAGCTTTTTTTTTACTATGCTTTCACTTTTTAATGTAATGCTGTCAGTTTGAGGCAACAGAATGGAGTGAAAATGGAGTTTCTAACTATTCTACATGTACCACTTGTTTAACTTGTACTGTCGTGTAATCTGAGTGTTGTTTTTGTCTGCTAAGTATGTTGCTGATATATATGATACACTAATGTGGGAATAAATTTTTTAAACATTCTGCTAACATTTAATGTGCACATTTAATAAATAGTGAATAAAGCTGTGTTCATTTTTAATGTGCTGTCTATTTGTTTGTGAAAATTCCAAGAATTGATAGAGGAGCTGAAGTACAAAAAGTCAAATGCCTGGGGAGCTTCCTGGAGGAGAATATTCGTACAGATTTCTGCAACTCATGTATGTTGTGTTCATACAGATCCATTTTCAGCAAGGCTGCTTTTCCCTGCGTTATCTGGATACAGTTTTAATTCCTGCAGTGCCAGAACCTGAGGTGACTTCTCAAGTTCTCAGTCACACAGGCAGTTTCCAGACGCAGCACCAGTAGTTCACATACATGCACTTTAAATAGCTTTGAGTACATGTACTGGAAAAGATGGCAGGGCTGAAGCATTCCCAAGGAACTGGTAAGTCTTACAATACATATTTTAATCTTTCTTAAAAGTCATTTCTGGGACCTGTGAAGGTGTCACGGTGTGACTTGGGTTTGCCAACCTTAATATATTTAATTTCTTTTTTAGACAGGACCCAGAAGTAGAGACAAGGCAGGCTCAAAACTTAAAAAGGTACAAGAAGAAATTTATTAATAATACAAAAAAAAAAAAAAAAAAAGAATTCAGGATAAAATTCCTAGATTGTTCCCTCCTCCCCTTCATTCCACATTTCTTACCAACCAACATACAGAGAGAACACTTCAGTCAGTTATACACTTAAATAATCAGTTCAGTTTAATTCAGAGAGAAAAGTCCCTTTTCTGGTTATGGCTTAGGGGGTGTCTTCACCTTCACAGTCTGCGTCCGCCTGAAAACCACAGAACTATGAATTTTTCCTCCCATTTACACAGTCCCTCCAGAGCTTCCTTGGGTTACATTACACACTTGGGGTATCACTTTTAAAGGCAGGCGGCCGGAAAACAAAATTCTCATAATCTGCTTCTACATCAAATGTCTCTGTTCATATTCCAGTTCCAGAACAGAGAGAGCTCCATTTCCCCGAGGCAAAAAGTCTTCTACTCAAGCATCCAAACCTCCCCAAGTATATTTCACAGTTTAAAGGAACTTTAGTGAAGTCACAATCCCCTTAGCCCACAAAAAAGGTTTTCAGCTACTTGCATCTTTACAATCTCTTCCCACCAGGAACTTTGTCTTCATCCCGCTGACTTCTGTAGTCTCCATGCTTCATTTCTTCTCATTCAGGGGAACTTAGGAGATCCAGGATTCCATCCAGGCATAAAGAAGTTACAATTGCATCCAGATTGCGAAGAAACAAACGTGGGCAGCTGGAGTTCTTCTCTGGCACGTGGAAAGGCAGGGCCGAGGCCATGTGGCTGGTGCTGGGGCCATGCGGAGCCCGGGGGCCCCCCAAGCCAGGGAATCCCCGCAGAGCCGGTGCCGGGCCGGGCCCCCCCACGCTGAGCCCGGGGCCGGGGTCCCGAGCCGGGCCCCCGCAGAGCCGGGGTGCCAGGCCGGACCTCAGACCGAGCCCGGAGCCGGGCCGGAACCTCCCCAGCCAGGGACCTCCACCTCCGGAGACCGGAAACCAAAAGAGCCAATTAACTCGATGCAACTGTGATTTGTGAAAGTGAAGTAACTTTTTCATTGGTTTCCCTGAGCTGTCCATCACCAAATCAGCTCTCTGATTGGTGCCAGCAGCTCACAGGGGAAGCTCCCAGAGACGGGAGAGTCCCTCCCACTCCCCAGCTTCATGGAGCCATCCCTGAGGTGAAGTACCCCTCCCCCTTACCACGTGAAACCAACACAGAAGGGCTTTGGATTAAATCACAGGGAATCTAGCTTGAAGTTTATGGACTTACTCGCAATAGATGTTTTTATCGCATCATGTCACCTCTCCTATTGTATCACCTGTATCAGTACTCAGAGAACAGGGTCACCTGCCAGGCTTGGTAGGTAATTTCCTTTGTAACTTTGAAATTATAAACTAAAACACATGCAATTTAAGCAAATTAAAGAAAAACATAAGATGAATAAGAGAATCTTCTCTGTATTAAAAAAGGAGAGATGAAAAAAAAAACACCAAAACAAGCAAGGTGTAATTATATAATATGATACCACTTCTGTGCTCATTACTGAGGTGAGATAGAGTACTTAATTAAGTATGAAAATGAAAAAGCATTAAAAAGGAGGAGAAATTGGTAGCAAAAGAAAGAGAGGAGAGAGGAAAAAAAGATGAAAGTGCTGTTGATGTGCAGGATATGGGGAATATTTATATATTAAGTTGTGAATTTTCAGGTGCATTCAGGCTTTGCTCTTGGAGGTTAAATTTTGCCTCCACTAAGGCCTGTGGTAAATGGGTAATTTAAATTTAAAGTTGAATTGGGGGTACAATGTCACCCAAAGACAAGTATATTTTATGAAAAAGAGCAGCATGTTAGCTTGTGAGAAAACGTTCACAACTTCTGGTACAAACCGGGCACTCTGCATGATTAGAAATTGTAGCTATCCGTCAAAAGTCTGTCCTGGGGTGACTTTGTGATGCTTGCGTCCCCAGTCATCTGTTCTGTTTGGGTATCTGTTGGATATTACGTTCTACAACTTTAAGGTTGATTCCAGGAGTGAAGGGGTAGAGAAGAGGTGCGGAGTTTGTTATCAGAGACTGCACTTGCAGATGGCACTCGCTCCCCTGCAACCTTCACACAGACTGTGTTGGCTGCAGTGCATGGCAGGAGAGAGCTCTCCTTTGCTTTTAGTTAGTTTTTGACTAGCTGAGGCAGATAAGTTCCCTGGACTGTGATTTTTTTCCTTTTCCTTGGAATTGTTTGAACCTGCTCTGGACCGAAAACCCAGAAGAGTCCCAGGAGCTCACACCTGTGGCACCCCGGGCCTGGCCTGGGCTGTGACATTTCCCAGAGGGACTGAGAACAGCCTGAGTGAGCCGGGCTGCAACCCACGGAGGGACTCTGCTAAATCTGTCATCTCGTCAGAGCAGCGAGAGGTTTTGCTGTTTAGTATTGTTCATTTTTGTGCTGGGAAGTGTTTTGCCCATTAAATAAACATGGTTTTTTCCCCTTCTCTCTGCGGAGATGTTTTCCCAAGCCAGTTAGGGGAGGCGCCACTTGAATCAGTTTCCTAGAGGGACCCCATTCAGAGGTTTCCTCCCAAATTTCCCTTAAGCCAGGACGTTCATTCATTGAACTTGTGCACCATAATTCAGTGGTTCTACTTTCTGAATCAGGAAAGTATGTAAGGCATCTCTATCATCTACCCAGATTAAAGAGTCTTTCTAAAAATGAATCCATGTTTATGCTATACAAAGAAAAAAAAATTTAGGAAGCACTGAAATAGAAGACGTTTTTCCAGCATTTGCATCTCAAATGGTGTAAAATATGTTGTCTTACATGAGTAGAAAAATAAGTAACCCATTCACCAGTGGATTAGTGGGAAAGAACAGCAAGATGTGGGAGAAACAATATGCCAGCATCTGAAGTCTACAATTTGTTTGAGATGCGTAGGCTCTAAAACAAATAAAATCTTGTCTAATATTCCACAAAATATTCAAAATTAATTTAAAAAACAGTTTCTGAAAATACTGAAAATACTTAAATGTTTAGGACTCAATGCTGGAAGACATAGGGGAGGAGTCAGGGCTCCTTACATCTAATGTGGCAAGAGATTCTATCCAGAGAGTGTAAAGGGAGCCGTCACAAGACTTATTTAAAAAACCTTCCTTCCCCAAACAGATGGAAAGAAGGGAAGAAAAGGGTGATTATTATCATATGAAGGATAACAAAATGATTTCCAGACTATATGAATTACTGTGTAACTTTATTAAGCCACAGTTACTTTTTCTTTTCTGTCTGCCTTGTTAAGGGTGGTCCCAACAGTTCTTGCCTTGACATCCTTTAAAAGGAGTAGCTAAATTATATCTCATTCTGATTTTAAATAATCAGTTTTGTTAACACAACACTTACATCATTCAGATGCAACTCAGGTTCTTTTTTAAGCAAGTACTGAGAAATCTGCTAGGAGATGATGAGTAGGATGTGAAATTCAGCAGCCATATCAATTTTTGGAAGGTGCATACGCACATTCCCCTGCAATAGTTAGTGACTATACTTTCTCAGTCAGTCTGAGTCAGTCTGAACTATTTGATAAAGGTAGGATTTTTTATTTATTCTTTTCAACTTCTCAAGAAACCGGTGCTGTTAGCTTGTCAGAAACATTTGTATTTAAATCACTGATCGACCTTGCTTGGCCCTTGGGTGTTCAAAGCATCCAACATTATTCAGCATTTCAGTTTTGGTACTGAAGGATGCAGAAACCATAGTAACTGCTTCTGTCATCAGGAGGCATTAAATAAATGAGCCTTGTTGTTATGTTGGCCCTTCCTTAACCACAGTTAGTTTGAAACACTTGATGTTTTGGGTCTATTTGGCCCACACCATCCTCAGCAATGTAAAATTGCAAAGGTAGAAAAGCTCTGGCTCAGATGGCTCCTAGATCATTGCATCCTTCATGCTGGTGGCTTTTACTTATTTTTCTCAGCTAGTGATTGGTGAAATGTAATACAAATAGTACTGGAATGTTCCAGCACTGAATGCTCAGTAGCTCTTTTAATAGGTTTTTCAAAATGAAATAAAATTGGAAGGAACTATGAAGTCTTTATTAACTACTTTTTCTTCGGAAGGAGGAAGGTGAATAAGCAGAAGTGTAAGGCCTTATGAACTGGAGAAGACAGAAAAGCTGAGGCACCAGACAGGCTTGAAGGCAGCACTCATAGAGAAATTTTTAATATTCAGGTGTGCAGAAGAAGCCTTAAATGCAAATGCTAGTCTGTCAGCAGGTCTCCCCTGGAGAGAGGACCGAGTTGTATTAGAAGTTAATACAAGAACTGGAAGGGGGCATCTGAGAGGTTGATTCTGTTGAAAAGGGAAAAACAGGATTTTCTTTGCTTTTGCACCTGGAAGGAATGAATTGCAAAGGAATCCTTTGGAGTGTTTGCTTCATTTTCAATGCTGGACAAACTCTGCTTCAAATGTCTACCCAGAGTAACCAGACACCTCACGGTGCACAAAGCGGCCCCCCCACTTTCTCCTGTGCACACACCACTCATGTCTGATTGTCAAGTATCTGTCATTGCAGGGACTGAGCTCATTCCTGGGCACTAGGACAGTCCCAGAGCACGGCTTTTCCACAGACCTTAGGTGTCTGATGAGGATGGGGCAAATGTTGACGAATGGAACTTCAGTTTCTGCTGTGGTGAGAACAAATAGAACTTCCTATAAGGTTACATTGGTAAGCTGCTTCATTCTGCAATAAATGCCAATTATTTGGTCCATATTTGGTGCAGAAGTGCACAAAATTCACAGTCATTCTGAAACTTTATAATTAAGCCTCTAACCTGAAAAAGGATTGATACTGTTTAGCATAAGAAGACAATTATATCAAATCGTTGCTCTTTCATCAAAATTTCTCTAAAATATATTTTTCATTTAAAACAAACATCTATATCAACAGATTTTAACTAAAAAAGCTTTAAAAATGGAAAATTTTAAATGGTTATTAAATGTGTTTGGGGAATATCTTAAAATATTAAGAATGGAAGTTTTAATTTTTTTGTCATCATCAAAGGCAATAAGTTTACTACTTCTTGCAATTCTCAGACTTTCATCTTGTTCTACAAGTCTTAGTTACTAGTTACCACACTTAAGTTGCATTTCAGATACTTACACGTGTGAGTTGTTGTGTAACCATAGTATGGGACAGATTATGTTGTGAACATAGTCATAATATACAATATAATATAATATAATATAATATAATATAATATAATATAATATAATATAATATAATATAATATAATATAATATAATATAATATAATATAATATAATATAATATAATATAATATAATATAATATAATATAATATAATATAATATAATATAATATAATATAATATAATATAATATAATATAATATAATATAACCTATTCATATTACCTGGAGAATTAAACTCAGACTAATTAATAAATAAAAATTCCTAAGTGTCAGGTATACAAATACTATCAAGAAGAGAAAGTTACTGCTCATACTCAGTTTTCCCTCCTGATGCACAAAGAATTTCTGAACCTCATTTTTCTACTAACAAAAGAGCAGCTACTAACAAAACAACGGAGTTACACTTTGGTCAAATATTTATCAATTATATTAGAATTGGGCTCCAATGTTTAGCAATGTTATCAAACTGCTTAGAATTACTTTAATTTTGAACACTATGTAGTCCTATTTATGTCCCTATAACCTTTTGTGAAATAGCAAGGAATAAAATAACAAAAAGCATGGAGAAGAGGATGATACAGCTGACACGTACATCTGCCATCCCACTGGTGCTGAGAAAGAGACATTCTTTCAAATGTTGGGATCTATAAATTGCTTGTTATCCTACTGCAGGGTAGATGAAGCATGGAGCATTTTGAAAAAACAGTAATATGTATGTGAAACAGAAATTGGCTTCAGTCCCCTCGAAAAAGCTTAGTGAGGGCCTGCACTCAGGCTGATAACCTGCCTGTGGTATGAGAAAGGAAGTCCAGAACATTAATAATTTGTGAGATTTCCTGCCAAAATGCCAGCACTTATGAGAAAGTCCTGTTGTATTTAAAGTCATATTCCTTGAGATTGTGTTCAATAAGAGAAGGATTCGCTTCTCCCTTTCTCTCACTGGTCATATTTTTCCATGTCCCTCAGGCTTTGTGATTGGCCACCCATTCTTTCAGTGAAGAAGGATTAATGAGGATCATTTTGAAATCTATGAGAAGCATTGGAGAGTACAAGGCAGCTTTTGAAAGACAAGCAGTCGATTTATGAAACCTTTTGGAGAACACTACACAGGTGCAAGGTATAAGACATGAGTGGAGGAAAGATGCTCATGTAGATGGGGAAAGCATGCGCTGGATGAAGCACTTAGGTATAATGTTAACTAGCTGCCAAAATACCTTTCAATGTTTTATGATGTGTCCTGATGATGAAGCACGCACTGATCTGAAAGCAATTCATATTATTGTCATAAATGGAGAGGAATAGGCAACCTGTCAAGGAAATTTGTCTATGAAAACAGAAGACCATCTCAATACACCAGGAGTGACTCAGTAACATGAGACTGATTTAAAGCACGGATTCAGTGGAGATTTTTATTTAAGATAGGATTCTTCCAGGGAAAGGTGTTTTCATAAGCCAGTGAGGCCTCATAGTAAAAAGGAATTTCGAATTGAAGAGGACATGACTGACGGAATGGATTTTTAGGGACTACTTGCTTTCCAGCCATTCAGTTTGGAAATATGTATTTATTTCAGAAATATGTATTTATTTCAGAGCTTTAATTATTCCTAATGGTTATTCCTAACAGAAAGCAAAAAAAAAAAATGAAGCCTGATGTTGTAAAGGCACTAAATCTAGCCTTTGTAATGCTTCTGATGTGTTCAGCACTTCAGAAGCCAGAACATTTCCACCAAAAAAAAAAAAAGAATATATAACATCATGGTGGTAGATGTGAATTGTGGATGAATTGACAGTCTCAGACCAATTCCTAGACACTTGAAAACAAAATATAACTAGGGAAATCTAGTACCTAAAAGTCAGTCTATCATGACAAAGAGAAAAAAATATATGTGTACAAAAAACATTCAGATCATTGTAACAAAATTTAGGTCCTTTGTTCTGGAAGTAACTACAGTGATTTTATTTGAGTTATGTACAAAGTAATATATACAGTGTGGAAATACAGGAAAATATTAAGTGAGAGAACAAGAAAACAATCAAATTTAATAACTTAAGTGTTGCAGACATTAATTACCTGGCTGCAGCCCCCAGGGTGTGAGCTCTGGACATCTGGCAAACAGCAACAAAACTGTGCTTACAACCTCCCTTTTCTTACATATTTATTTATCTTGATCTTTGCTTGCCTGTAGCATGATGGACATTTTTTATGAATAAAGCAGGCTTAATATCTGGGCTTCAGAACAAACAAATAGTAAGACAATTTTTTGAGAAACTGGCATTACTTCTGAAAGAAGAGTATAGAGGATGTGAAAATTCTATGGAATCTTTCTCAGCTGGTAGAATGCCATGGGAACATTTAAATTAGTTCCATACAGATGGGCAAATCCTGAATTCCTTTCTGAATATTATGCAGAGATATGCCTCTTCCTCTACTAGGCAGGAATACAGCCCAAGTTGAGACTTTGGCATTTGTCTCTTTCCTCCTTCCAGCTGTTATTTTTCTAATAGATTGAGAAGTTTCTGTAGCACTAAAACAGAATAAATAGCATTGTCTTATAAGAGCTTTCTATCTGCACTTCAGTATTTGGCTTTGGCAAACAGAATGGGATCCCTAGATCATACACCACAGCAAACAGAGAGAGCACTAATGGTAATACTGATCACTTCTCACAGCACATACGGATAGCACTAGTGGTGCTTCTGATCACTTTTCCACCTCTGGAAAGAAAAAAAGCCAGTGAAGAACTGCCCATAAAAGAGTGCCCTTTGGGTAGAAAACAAGCAACCAGCAAGTCTTTGCCACAAGAGGAGTCAGAAAGTGACTCAACTACAGAATGAGTTGTAATAATCAGGTGTAATTCAGTAAAAGGCCATGGTAAAGGCTCAGCAGATGTCAACTATTAAGATAAAGGCTGCTGGAAAGAAAACCAAAAGCTTTTTCTGACTTTCAGGATGAAAATACCAGCTTAAGAGATAGACAGGGAAACCCTGAGCCTGGAAAGGGAAGAAGGTTCAGCACAAGTCTTTTGAACTGTTTGAACTTTCAAGCCTTGCAAATAGGTCACTAAATATGTAATTAAAATTCACCTTCCCCATAGAAGAAGCATTGAAATAGCTAGACAACTGGTCACACAGAGACTGAGTCATATAAAAATCAACAGACTTCCTCTAGGGGAATCAGTTAGTTGATCTACCAGATCTGTTATAACAAACAATAAGAAAAAATAGATGAGAAATGTTTACACTTAAACACCAGATTATAAAATGAAATGCATATGAAATCTGAGCTAAATGTTGACATCTAGAAAAGGTGTCTGAACTAAGAACTTGATATTTTTGGTTACATTTAGAGATCACAGGTCTTTTTAAGTGGATAAGTTGGATGCTTTGTCCTGAAGCAATCTATCTATGAGACATCCTGATCCTCCCCCCTCCCCTGCGGAACACAATGCAACCACCATTGAGGTCATTAGCAGTGCCCTAAAAAAAGCAGATATTTTCCTGTCGTCTTTATTTATGTGCTTCTCTAATATTTCTCGGGGAGGAGGAACATCTTATGTATTGCAACTACCAACAAGAATAACATTTCTGTATTTTGATTCCCATAAAATCTTCTACCGTCATTTGTTTTCCTTTGCAAGAACAAGAACACTTGGGCTTTTCTCCCTTCAAACCCATGGCCATGCTCTCCAAAGAAGGTATCTAGCACTTCTGAAGTATTTATAAAAGAGGCAAGACCTTGTGATTTAGAGAAGGTGCACATATTGTCCCTCAAAAGGTACAGCAATATAAAAGGTATCTTCTCCTATTAATGAAACATGAGATCAACTCAACCAACAGCATTTAACACTGATGGGTTCAATCCTATTTTTTAATAAAATAAGACTTATACGTCTTTGTGTGTGTATGTGTGTGTGTGAGGGGTGTGTGTGTGTGTATGTGTGTGTTCGTTTCCTTTCATAATCACTTTTGAACCCATTTTGGTCCCATTTAGCAGAAATATAAATATGCCAAAATTATGAGTTCCCTACCATTTTCAAAAAAATAATTTACCAAAGGCAGCGCCGTAAAGGAAAATAAAAAAGGCACTATAAGGAAGAAGGAACAGACATGCTGATGACATGACAGAAACTAAGTATGATGACAGGAAAGCATTGGAGAACATGCAGGGGAGGACCCGAGTTGTCATAGATCCTGACCAGGGCCTGATGTAAGGGAAGGACAGTAGAAAACCAGGGTTACTGAGGACAGGACGCCTTAGGGTGTCAGATGCATTCATTAACAGCTGGACTCAATTATCTTAGAGGTCTTTTCCAACCTTAATGATTCTATGATTTTATGTTTCTGTGCTCACAGAACTAGCAATATTTGATTTTATATTATGAATACAATGATGGAAGTATTTTTATTAAAATATTAATAATTTAAAGACATGCTAGCATTGTTAAATTGGATTAGTGTTATCTGATGCAGGTGCAAATATATGACATAAGAAACCTGCACAGATTTCATATTCTTTTATTTTGGATCCATGTTGGAGACAATGCTTTTATGCTAATTCCAAGAAAATTCAAAAGAATACACGAATTACATACAGTCTGGAATTCATGTGATGGTTGTCAGCTTGTCAAGAAATGAAACCAAATATGGGATGAATGAAAGTCCCCCTCACATTTCTTTTTTGGGAAAATGCAACAATTGCTTTCTACAGACTTCACTAACCCCAAATACCAACTAAACACATACTTACTCCTTATTTACTTTTTGCTGCAATGAGTTCTACTCGTTGTCTCTATATCCTTCTACAGAGAAAAATTATGGCTTTCTTGGGTTGTTTCCCCCCACCAGGAATAGTTTCCTGATCAAATGATGGATCTGATGCTACTTTTGGTAGCACTTAAGTGTATTTCTAGCAAATGAAAGCATATAGTAGATTTAAGCCCTGTTCAGATCAGTGCAGTTTGTTATCTGAATGAATGAAAATTCCTCCCCAAATTTTTCTTAATAAATTTTAAAATAATGCTAAGAGACAAGTCAACAGAAAATAAAGGACTACCGCAGCCTTATAAAATCTGTTTCTGATTTTCTAATTTTTGCAATAAAAAGTCACCATAATATAATCTTCAATTATTACATTTTTCACAAGGTTTCTCATGCAATGAAAAGAGACCTGATTGTCACTAAGACCAAACTGGCCCTTGGATAAAAGCCTTTTCTAAGCTGTTAAACAATCCAGTGATAGTCATCCTGGAATAATAATGTAATGAGAGGCTAATGACATTAATCATCAATCATCACTGTAATAAAATAACGGATGCTGTGCGGCAATCACAAATCCTTGGCTAAATTTTGTTATGGGTAATTGTGAACCACTCACTAAGCGTTACATAGTTGTCTTGGGTACGGAGAGAATTGTTACTGTGTCTGAGCCCCAGAGGTAGGTGCATTTCTGACTGTGTAAAATGACAGACGGCTCCCAATCCTTTGGGATCTTTTGCATGTAACTCATGGAACAGTACTGGAATTCAAAGGAACAGATGTTCCTGTAATATATGGGAAGAATATAAGCATCTCCATTTATTTTTAAGATAAATGTATTTAATGCTGTTAAATTTCTCCACAGATACCATAAAAAATAAAAATAATAATTTAAAAAGTAATATCATTGCTTTCATGATTTAAAAGACATTTGCCAATGGGTGGATTTTTATTAGTTTGTTAGGGTTTTTTTTAACAATCTATCTGCTCATACTAAAAATTAACTAGATTTTAGACAGGAAAAGAAGGATGGAGGAAATAAATGAATCTTCTTGTAACATATCAGAAAAATTTCCAGCCATGGAGTAGTCCTACATGGTATCTGTAAATCATCTAGTGATATTTTTTTTTGTGGTGAAATCTGCAACACCTATAGAACATAAAAATTAACTGCAATTCTAGTCATTTACCTAGTCCTTTTACCACTGGAGGGCTGAAGGAATAGCTTCAACATGAGCTAGATTATCTGATAATTAGGCACTATTAGAATGAACACTAAGAATTTATATGCTTGGAAACAAGATATTCCTAAATTTAAAAACAAACAAACAAACAAAACCCTGGCTTTTGTAGCATATCTTTAGAATATTTCATCATCTATGTTAGTTCAGAGCAAAATACCACCAGTTTGGTTTAAAACTAGAAACCGCTCTGAAAAAATGAGTGTGCAAATCCTATACTCTATCATGTTTCATTTCTTGTGCCTTTTAGACTACTGGCAAAGCAATTGTCCTGGATTAGGGCAAATTTGATAGGAAACTTCCAACGTAATAATATCCTAGTAACTGAATAAGGGCATCTGAAAGAGTAGCTCAATTTGCAAGCACTAAACTGCCATATATGAATCTTAGCTGAAGCAGTGGAAAAACTACTCAACTTTGCTGGGCAAAGTCCACAGCCACTTTTATATTGCCTCTGTGACCAGCTTCCTGCTAGATTTTTCTCTTTTTCCATGTGATCGTAGCTCGAAGTTCTGGATTTCTATTTCCAAAATGCACAATCTGGTTGAGAGCGACCATGTGAATGTGTAAGTTCTGCCCAGACCCAGGCATTCTTTGGCATATTTCAGTCCGAACAAATTCTCTGACAAAAAAAATTAGGAAGAATAATTGTGTTGTTGTGGAAGTACTGTCAAGACCTGATCCAACAGTTCAACTTCTGCCATGTTTGTTGTATGACATATAAATCACCAATTTGGCTGGCAATTCAGGAAATTAAAGCACCACTCAAGATGTAAACATGACAGATTGTGAGGAAGAAGAAAGTAAGTTCTGTGAGTATTGCACCACATTACAGCTATTCCTTTTGACACCATTAATACACTTCTTGACAGGACATAATAACAACATTGAGCCCACAGCCTAGATCTGGAGCTATAGGCACTGCCCATTTAATGAAATATAGCTTTAGACACTGATGAATAGGCCTCCAAAAGGCAAAATTATCTATAAAGTGTTGTCAACCCAACTTCATACAGTTCTAACTTCATATAGTTTGAACTTAGATTCAGGAATCTTTACAGCTTGGCATGCAAAATTCAGCATAGACACATCTTTAATATGTCAACACATGGACCCTACACCTAATTCTCAAAGTAATGTATTGTGCAGTTTTTCAGGGGACTCCAGCAGTGAATCATCATGACTCTGGTGAATAAGACAAAAGCCCAACAAAGTTGTTCAGGAAGTGATTCTTACAGGTTTCCAGGGAGAATGAGAAAAATCCTGGTTTAAAACAATCTTTTTGTCACATTTTTCTGCCTCTTAAGTCAAGGTTTGTCACAAGATTGTATTTAAATATTTTCCTTTCAATAATCGAATATTTTTCAATAAAGAGTTTGCTTAAAAAAAGTTTACAAAGCTGTTGTTTCTTCCAGAAAACCTTGTTTCTGGTAGCCTAGTAAGCATGAAAATTATTTTCAAATTGCTGTATGATTTTGCAGTTCCATAGCATCAAAAAAGGTATAAAATTGCTTTGTTCTTCAGGTCATATCAAATTCCATTGGATTTAGTAGACAGCTATCATAAACGGGAATAATTGCTACGTCATAATTCATATTTTTTGACGTATATTTATGTTATCCTCAGTACCAGATGTCTGTATTACACACAGGAGTTTAATGGCATAGCTAAGATTTTAAGCACATAATTTTTTTTCCTGAAGATGACAATGTATTATTGAGGGCAGTGTTTTGTCACCTTTTGGTAAACAGGAATAACAAAATGTCTTAGACTTTGTATGTATGATCATATGAAGCTAAAGTAATGCATACCTGCTTATTTTTCAAAATGGATCATAAATATATGTTCATTCATAAATTCTGCTTGTATGACACTTGGGAAAGAGAAAATTCATTTTGCAGTGAATCCATAGCAAAGATAAGACCAAAAATAGAATTTAAATATTACTTTTTAAAAGTCACTGGTATGTACCATGATGAAAATTTTATCTTACTGTGTAATTTTCTTCAGAAAGACTAAAACTTAAAGAGAAGGGATTTATATTGGCGTATTGACCTTGAGCTTCTCTAAAAGAGTTATACAATATTTAGGCACTATTCTGAGGGCCATTTTAGAACATTTTGAGGCTACATACATAGCAATAAGAAAAAATGAGATAAGAACCATATCTGTAATTCTTCACCTCCGAAAGAGACTAAGTTCTTGAAATAGCTCAGCTCGAAATTTGTAAAAAGTAACTATTTATAGAAATAAAAGGGCAGGTGAAGATTCAATCCTTTAGCCTTCACATGAGCAAAAGTTAAAGGAAATCCAATGACTTGCCAAAAATTGTATTTAATTGCAAGATTTCAGTATGAAACAGTAAGTTTTCTGTTCTATGTGAAAAACACAGACATCTGCATCATCTTGGATTGCACCATATCATTCCACAGATATTGTTAGAGCCATTTCAGAGCTGCATTTTTTACTTAGCAAGTTTTGGCTGAATCTCTTTCCTCCTGGTCAATATGTGAACATTTAGCAGTGATCATCTGGGCGAATGTTTGGCATAATATCTTATCTCACTTTACCACTGACACCAGTGGAAAGAACTCATTGTGATTTCGCTGAAGTTTGAGTGCACTTTTGTGGGTGGTCTGTCTGTGACAAGTGTTTATTATAAAAATAATTATCGATAACAATTTTGATTAATATTGTGTTCTGTTTCTTCTAGAAATTGCTTATTTTACCAAGGTCAAATAATACACCACGTATAAAAAGCTGACAAGACTGTACAAATTTTGTAGAACTAATGAGATTAGCTGTCTACTGCTATCATGTGAAGCCAAACCAGCTGAGCTTGATCAGGACGTGACTCAGTAAAATCTGGATGTATCATCTGATAGACATGAAATTTCCATTTCAGGTAGCTACAGCAGCAGAGCCTAGTCACTACAGGATTTTACTTTCTAAGGTTGCTTGCTACTTTGCATATTTTTTGCAATTAAGGACTATCTAATTCTCCTATACTAAGAGAAACAACCAGGAATGTGCCATCTGGACTTTTTTCTCCATTTTGGTGTGATATGACAAATTATTACCTTTCCCAAATCAATAATAATTTATTTATTAAATGCTATTATTTTGCTAATAATTATTACTGCTACTAAGTAGCATCAAAGCCATGCCATTGCTGAGCTTTCTAAAAAAAGGGCCAGAACTCTTTGCACAGCATATATAAAAAAAGCCCCCTTGCCCAATAGGCTTTACAAACTCAAATTCCAGCTCAGAAAATGGGTCAGTATCCTTCTGAAAGGCTTGAATTACAGCATCCAACCCCATTTAATGTATCCCTGCAAAACAATATTTTGTTCCTGCTGCCTCTCAGAAAAATCTATTAATATGGGTTTCCTTTGAACATCAGCAATGGCACAGTGGAGCCATGATACACTGGGAAGACACGCTTATGCAACTGTGCAGCTTTTCCTCTTCTGGGAAAAATCCATTCAGGTTTGTAATGGTAATGACAATGCTGCAAGCTACATCCAATAGCTACCATGACGTACAAATCAGGGCTATGTTATGATGCTAATTAGCAATATTTCAATTACATATGGTTTATTTATAATTTATTTTCTACTCTAGTATTTTGTAGTTCTGTCAGAATTTTTAAAAGGAATTATTGAAATTCTGCATGGATCAGTCATTATGGGAATTTCAATATTAAAATAATTGGTCTTGTAAAAATGTGCTTTGGCGCTGTAAAACTTCATTAACCCTCCAGCAGAGGGCAATATCTGAAAGAAATATTTCTATAAATCCAAACAGCTGATGCTTTTAGGCTATTGCAACTACAACATATGTTTTAATCAGGGAATTTTCCTTTGATAATACAGTTTGCATTTAGTTATAAACTGGGCAAGTGAAAGAGCTTAATAATATTAGAAGGACTTCTTTAAAACATAATTAATTTTTTTTAAAGTAGCATATTACAGAAACTTTAAGATTAAAATTAAATCTAAGAAAAATATAATGGTTATGACTTCGAAAGAAATACCGATTTTTGCATCTTCAATTTTCTTCAAAGAGATAAAAGTTTATTATTATTAGATTCTGAAAGGAAAAATAATTCGCTAGAATATGCTCAGTTCATTCCAGTGCTGTAAGTACCAC
Organism: Luscinia megarhynchos; assembly: GCA_034336665.1. Taxonomy (NCBI): domain Eukaryota; kingdom Metazoa; phylum Chordata; class Aves; order Passeriformes; family Muscicapidae; genus Luscinia; species Luscinia megarhynchos. Next base: position 1,335,901 of record CM067568.1, read on the forward strand.
AAATCAAGGTTGAGTGTTACAGCGGCCTACTCAGAGGCATGAAAACAGAGGACGAAAAAAAAAAGAGATGGAAAATATGAAATGCTATTGAGAAAGCAGTCACTAATGGATTCCTAACATGATCTAAAATAAGCTATGTGAACAAATGTGGCTGTAGAGGTAAATATACCTTTGGAACGGGTGTTGTCTGTTTATAGCATTACAGCAGCATTATTGCGGCTGTGCCCAGTTTGCCCGGAGTGGGACTGGCAGCACGAAGGCCGCGTCTTTTCCGCACACCGCGCTGTACGAGGAGCAGCGGCGCTCGCCCGAGGCGCGGAGAGCTGCGCTCCGGGCGCGGCCGCGGGAGGGGCGGCGGGAGCGGCGCTGGCCGCGGTGCTGAAGGGGCGAAGCGCCCCGGGCGAAGAGCCGCGGCCGCCCCGGGGGCAGCGCTGGGCGGGCAGGAGCAGCGGGCGGGGGCAGCGGGCACTCCACGGCTCCTCAAGTTCGGCCGGCGGCTCCGGGGACTTGGCAGCGCCTGCCCAGGGCGGCCAGAGCACCCCGCCCCCGCCGGCGCGGCAGCCGGGGACACGCAGAGCCGGCGCTGCCTCGAAACGCTCCCGCACGGAGACCTCCGTCCCCGCCCTGCCGGGCATGGCTCTGTCTCCGCCCGCCGCTGCTGAACCCTGTGAGGCCGAGGAGAGTTTCTGACCGTGCCTGGCAACTCTGTGCTGCCGGGAACCCCGAGGGCTGCCTGCAGCGCGCTCCGACGCCCCTCTCGCTGCCGCACACAGGCGCGCTCCCTCGCCCTCGCCCCCCCCCGACTCCGCACGCCGTCTCCACCTTGCTCACACACGCGCGCACTCTTCCTCTCATACTCCCTTTACCCGTAGGTGAACCGATAGCCACTGAATGAGGACGAAAAGTTAAGAGATTAAACCAATATGAACCATCGTTGCTCGTAGCAGTGCCGTATCCAGAGCAGAGCATTTTCCGGCGAGCATCCCCGCAGGAATGGAGTCGGTAAAACAAAGGATTTTGACTCCTGGCAAGGAAGGATTGAAGAATTTTGCTGGAAAATCTCTTGGTCAACTCTACAGGTAAGACAGATATCCCTTGTAGTACTCTACTTGCAGAAAAAAAATGGAAGCTTTTCTTAAGCGCCCGTTGCTGCAGGAGGTCGAATGCTTTGGGGAGGTTTGCGGTGGCAGGCTAGGGAGCTGTTGCTGTTCTGCTGGATATAATCTAGATCCTGGAAACTAGTGCTGAAGCTGCTCAATATGGCACCCTCGTAACTTCTCTATCTGACTCGTAGATGGTGTCAGTAAAGATGTAGTAAAAGATTACCCCACCTTTCTTCCACAAAAACAGGATCCCATCTTGAAATCATAATCAGGAGAGAGCAGCAACCTGTATTTTTGTTCCATCTTAATTTTGTAATGCACTCCCAGGATCTTGCCCTCTGCCCTTAACAAATATATTTTTTTAAAAATCTGGTTTTGATTAGTCTTGCCCTTTGTGTAGTTCGTCGTCAGAAGGTAAACATGGAGATGCATAAATAATTGATATTCGAACGATTTTTTTTCTCCTGAAGCTGAAACATATAGAGGAATGTGTTTAATTATTTATCCATCTGCCTTTAGAAGCACCTGCTTGTCCTATAAATTAAATAGAGCTGCAATTGCTAAACTCAAAAGCATCACTCCTGTATATTTCTATGTGTGAAGAATATTTCTATCACCGTCGAGCCCTGTGCACAGAGATAAATAAGCCAAGATTCTTGCATGCCTACGAAGTGCATGCACTAAAGTTCACACATCGTTCTCCATCCAATCTGGTGACTTTAGTGACCTCCACAACGTTTGAGAATAGTCTGTGAAATTCCAATAAATTTTCGATTGTGCAGTCTGCGAGAAATTACCCCGAAATATTTGGTTTAGTTTGGGGTGTATTGTTAGTTTGGATTGGGTTTTAGTTGTTGTTTGTTGTTGAGGTTTTTGTGTGGGTTTTTTTTTTCTGCTTTGTTTTTTGTTTGTTTGCTTGTTAAATGGTTGTGGTGGTGGTGGTGTGTTGTTTTTTTGCTTTTTTTTTTTACCCCGAATTGCAGCTATAAAGTAACTGCGGATTTGCCTGCCGTGGGTAGGTCACGTAAAAATCTTTTTTCCATACCTATGCGGCAGTGCTGGGCACAGACACCAGGCTGTTTCACAGCATGAGTCACAACTTCTGCTGCCATTTTAAGGGAAGGGGACATATCAGTGAAGTGATACAGACAAAATTAAGGCTTCCATTTTCATAGGAAGTGTACCATTAAGAAAAGCCAAAAGCAAAATTAAAGTCATCAACAATGCAATTGATTTCCTAGCGTTTTTGGTGATATTTAAGTCGTTTTCAATTGTTGAAAATTAATAATAAGAAGAAAGGATAATGCAAAATAACTGCTTAAAATATAATTAAAGAAATAAACTTTTTTTTGTTTTTCTTAAAGACTCTACAACATTTAAATAAAACGATTATCTCTACTATTTATAATCACACAGTGAATAATGGAGAAACGATGCTTGTATTTTCCAGCAAAACTCCGTTTGAATTCACACCTCGACTGACAAACGCGTGATTTGCTAATCTTTTTTCAGCTCACGGCAATTAAGTACTTTGTTTACTCTTCTTAGAATCTAAACAATTTTCTTGCCTCTTACACATTGATTTCCAGTCTATTCCCGAAGACAAGACGCCCATTACACTCCCACCCTTTATCCACACGAACGAATTTTGAACATTAACCCACGGTGGTTTTTGGTTTTTTTCCCCACAACTTTAAGACGTTTCTTAATTCGGCGATCTTTAAGCATGGAAATAATAAGCGCAAAAAAGAAAAATCAGGAGAATTTCAGCTGAGTAGCTTTTGGAGAAAATCCCTGTATTTTCTCACGAACACGGATAACCTATTAAGCCTTATTCTGCTAATTGTTACCGCCCTATCAGCCGCATGAATTAACCTGAAAGAGATGCTCCTCCGAGTGAGAAAACACTTCTAAAGCAGAGGTGAGGGCAGCGGTTTTAGAGTCCGGAGTGTCGGCAAATGGTCAAGTATTTGCTTCTCAGGACGACATAATTGGTTAGCTTTTCTGGTTTTTAAATATCTCAATGACTTCAGAAGAAGATTTACGGATTCCGTATGGGACACTTGCTCTATAAGGCTGGTTTTTCTTGCTACTGACGCAGCACTTTAAAAGATTTCCCACAAAAGCATAATAATAATAAAAAAACCCCAAATGTTCTAAATCACCTTTCGTGGTATTTTCCAGCTGATTGGAAATAGCTGCAAACAACAATTTCCCTTTAGATTCCTTCAGATTGTTTTCTAGGAGACACGATTTTCAAGTAAAACTGAGGGAGTGAGGGCAAGGAGATAGTGCTTAAAGCTGCTCTGGGAAGGTTAAATCTGCTAAATGATCACACTCTCACAACGTGTAGCTGAGCATTGAGATCTTTGGGAAAGCCTTCTCCGGAGATGCCAATTCTCGGTCATGCTTTCTTTCACTGCATGTGACAGCCATTTTGCAAATCTAAAATAAATAGCAATATCGCCCTCTCCTCCTCCTCGCTCCTCCCTCCCGTCTTTTTCTCTTGACATTTCTTTTGTTCCCAGAACTAAAGCGAGGTGCACACCAAGATCACTCCTTGGTATTTCTGATACAGCAAGGAGATAATTAAGCCTCCAGAAGCCCATTTCTTTTTCTGCGTCTCTTGGGCTGCCCAACATGGCGCCTCTGCAGTGGTTACAGATGATGTCTTCTTGATGCGTCCTACATATTTAAGCAGAAGACTTTAATGATAGATGAGCAATTCTCAGCTAGAGCTCCTCCCTGGGCTGCGGCGGAGGGGTGGCGGGGGGAGTTGAGGATGACTAATCGAGACTCCCACAGGTCATTGCTAAAGAACAGTTGAAGGTGAATGGGAAGCAAGGAATAAATCCTCAAATCAATCTCCAAGCCAAAGCAGCGAAGGGAACGGTGAATTTAAGCCTCCAGCTCCCCGAAATTGTTGTGCCAGGCGGCCAGGCCTTGACTTTCCCTTCTTGTGTCGGGCAGAGTCCTAGAGAAGAGGCAGAAGACCGGGGACACCATCGAGCTGACAGAAGATGGGAAGCCCATGGAAGTGCCCGAAAAGAAAGCCCCGTTGTGCGACTGTACCTGCTTCGGGCTGCCCCGGAGGTACATCATTGCCATCATGAGCGGACTGGGATTCTGCATTTCCTTCGGGATCCGATGTAACTTGGGAGTGGCCATCGTGGATATGGTCAATAACAGCACCATACACCGAGGAGGAAAAATTATTAAAGAGGTGGGAACCTTTCCCCCGTAAATCCCACATCCTCCCAGTACAACTCTCAGTCAAACACCTCAACACAGGTGGGCTCTGAATGGTTTCGCGGCATTTTCCCTCACCTGAGCCCCGATGCTCCCTGGTCCAGAGGCGGGCAACCCCCCTCCCCCTGCCCGGCCCCGCCGCTGCCCTTCGAAGGACGGAAATCCCGTTCTTGACGCAGAAACATTTTCTAGCGATTATTTCTACTCTTCCATTTCAGTTCCTAACCCTAGTTTGGGGTATTATTGTGCGGATAATTAGCCCCCCGCCCTGTCTTTTCCACTTGAGAAACGCAGATATCTCCTAAAATAAACGTAGGGGATGGGAGAATGGGTGCACCTCGCCGTAAAGGAGGCGGGGAGGTTTTGCAGGAATCTTTGAAAACACCAGGGGGAATTTGCTTTGACAAAAGGCGTTAAATGATAAGAGCCGTTTTAAAGCGAGTTAAAGTGTGGTGAGAAAGATATGACAAATGCAGATGGGTCTTAAACACCCAAATCCACAGAAAGACCCCTTATGGTTTGCTGCCCTCACAGGAGGGAGGTAGGTGCGGGCTTTGCGCCCCCGGCCCCGCTGCGCAGCGCTGTGTCTGAGCCGGACATCCCGCGGGTCCCAGCGCTGCCCGGCTCTGCCCTGCCTGCCCCGCGATCCCTGCCTCGGATCAGGGCACACGGAGCCCCCTGCCCCTCTGGTGTCCCAGGGAGGTACGGGAGGCGCTGGTTCTATTGCTGTCACCGGGTTTGTTGTGCTGATCTAGCGGGCAGTCCCAGCGTTTGCCGGGGGGAGGGGGGACTGGGTCAGAGCTCGGAGCCGGCAGCGAAACCCCTTCGATTGCACTGCGGGTGATGCTAAAGCTCTGAAGTGGCACAATTACAGCCTTACTCTTGTCTTTCTCTTTTTCTGTCCCGGTGCCTTGCGCTGGAAGAAAGCGAAGTTTAATTGGGATCCTGAAACAGTTGGCATGATCCACGGCTCTTTTTTCTGGGGGTACATAATCACCCAGATCCCCGGAGGGTACATCTCATCTCGGCTGGCAGCAAACAGGTAAACAGCGCCTAAATAGGGCCAAGGCCCCCTCCGAGCCCCCATGGGGCTGAGCTCCGGACAGGCGGGGCTTCCTTGCACTCCCGCAACTTAACCCCCGCTCAAAGGCAGCGCCTTAGGAAGCGAAGGACCGCTCGCATGCGATCCGGGAGCTCCACTGTGATGGTGCATTTCTCACACTCCTTCAAGCAATCCCCTGGTTTTGCGGGGGGATATCCTATGTTGGTTTCCTTTTCCTTTAGACAGTCACTTAAGGAGGTTGGGGCAACGATACTCAAACAACACCTATTCAGAGGCAAATTCAAAGATTCATTATTTCATCAAAGCTTGAGATATTTTTTCCCCCTGTGATTGAATTAAATAATTTTGTGATTTTTGTTTTAATGAAAAGGAAAACCGTCAGCAGGATTTTTTCATTAAAGAATAAATGAATCTAGACTGGTCGAAAAACATGTTTAAATGAGACTTCCACAATGAAAAGGAAGTGCAGATGGTCTGGGGACTTAAGGTCTCGTTTCTATGGTGTCTGGCAATTTTTCAAGCACCCAGGGTGCGATTCTACCTGTTAATTAGATCCACTGAGTATTCGAGACACATGAGGCTTTCACTTCCATGCTTAATGCCACAGGCTCATCGTTTGCAGAGGCAGCAAAGGTCCTAGTGCCACCCTTCAAAACAGTACCACACTAAGTGCAAATCGATACTAAACTCAGCCACATATACCTTTAACTCTCCTCAGGAGTGAGCAACATTAAGGGTAGGTTTGGATGGGCAGAGAGGCTTAGCCTGCCGAGCATGATGGCTTATGTACGCTTGAGACTGAGAGGAAGGAGAGAGTGTAGCTAAAACAAAAAATGGTCTCCTCAAGATAAAAAGATTTTAAAGAGAATGAGAAATGAGTATTTACAAACGGAGAGATGTTCTGTAACTTAGAAAACACTAATATTCAGAAATGTAAAAGGCTTTTTCAAATAGCCATTAATAGCCATTAACAGCAAAGGACTATTTGCCTTTTCTTCTTCCTTTAATCATTTTTGCATCTTTTACACAGTCTGTAACTCGTTAGGATTAATTGGAGTTTTGGTTGAGTAAAGGCTGCAGAATCTGACCCAGAGAATCAAAAGCTGTCTTCGTTCACCCAAACAACATCAGAAAAGCCATTTGAACCAATTCAGATGTAAAGTGATGCAACTACAGAGATTTGCAAGACAATGGCGGGGACATTGCCAGGAAAAGTCAGTAGTAGAACCACACAAGTTGACAGGTTCGAATCAGATTTTTCTCTTCTTCACAAACATTTACATTTATGACGATAGCTGAGGACTACTCTAGTTGAACTGGGTGTATTTTATCTAGTCAGGTATTATTCCTGTGGAAGCACTTCATGCCTCAGGTGCATTGTATCATTCCAAGGCATCTCTCTGACTATATATTCTGTAGGGAACCCAGGTTATTTGTTAATGCCCCAACTGGTGTGATGAAACCCCTTCTTTTCTTTTTGTGTTTTTCACAACCAAGTCAATGACTGTAATTGGACTAGTGATATTTATCACCTTGGGAGACTGATGATTATCTGGCTAAAGTTTATGACCCTTTCAAAGATTCAGACACCTTTATGATGCTGCTGAGACTTGCTGTGGTCTTACATTTCACAAGTCATTTAGGGTTTATATATAAATGTTGCTAAACTTATGGGTTCAAAAAGATCTAATCCATCAGATGATATATTAAACTTTTGGTTGACTAAATTCTGTTCAACGTATAACACTTGAGTGCAAAGTAACATTAGAGAGGGAGGGACCACTCTGAAAAGCAGTTTCACTGAGTGGGATCCTGTGCCATGTGGGACTAGAAACACATCGCAAGCTTTCAGTATGATGCTCTACTAAAGTAATCAGTGTAATCCTAGAATGTTTATTTTTCTTTATTTAGTACAAGGAGTGTATTTACGTCAATGACATTGACCTTGGATTTTTGAGGGTAATTTGCGTTCATATTAGTATGGGTGTTGAAAAATTAGAGATTGCTTTAGAGATCTTTAATTGTTTGAAAATGACAGTATAAAGTGATGCCTAGTGAAAGAAACAGCAAGAACTATATATTCAGGATACATGTATATAAAAGATTGTTAGGAGATAATCTGATTGTAAGTATACATATAATTCCACTGGAAAAATTGCTTGGTATAAGTGTATACTTTAGTCCTCTGGAAAGAGATTAAAAGAATCAGCAATTGACAGCCATACAAATTTTTTAAAGCTTAAATAGTAACAACAATGACTACCTATCACTGGTCCAAACAGAGATGTGATAGTTTTTTTCATTAACTTGTAAATTCATATAATGGAGGCTATGTTTTAGCTATTGTGAAATGTTGGCAATAGAGGGATAATTAAGAAAAATATTAGGAATAATCAAATGTTAAGGGCTGTTGCCATAGTGAATTTCAGGCTATGTGGTCCTATAAGTAAGCACATGTTTTGCTTTTAATCTAGAAATTTAATAATTTAATTCAAATTAAAATTCCCTATCTCACATTCATGCTACTTTAGCTGTCTGTGAATGAACTACCTGCTGTGCTGTCACACACATATGGAAAGGTGTTAAACTGTGCCCAGTTTTATCACCTTATTTCAAGATAATTTGAATATCATTATATCTTAAACTTCTGATACACCCTTTAAATATTCTTTATGTTGGAAATCTATAGCAAACCCCTTGCCCTACCAAAAGCAGTGCTAAAATGCTGTGGCAGTATTTCCTCACTTATTTCCTAAGTGAAATGTTAAAACATTTACTGTAAATCAGGAAAGATTCTTTGAAATTAATAGGGCATTGTTAGGCTACACCACAGATAATCAATTCCCAATGTAGTTATATGTTTAAAAGAGAAATTACAGTTTTGACTGTATGTGCCAAGCATTTTTTTCAAAAGTAAATCTGCAATAATCACATACTATTTTTTATAAAACAAATCTGAGGGCCCATTTTAGCTCCTTTGTGTATATTCAAACATTAGAACCTTCTAACACAAAGAGACACAAAGGGCACAATAGAATGCCACTTTTCTAAAAATTAAAATCACCTATGGTAATGACATATATTTCTTACTATCTGTCAAAGCTCAAAATCTGGCACTATTCACATTAAAAAATGTAACTACATGACTATACCACATTTCTCTACAATGCAATTATCTCTCATCTATGTGTAGCTCTTAATCATTGTCACTCTAATCTGAATGAAATTACACAAATTAACATTTCTCATCAAATTAATATTTTTTTTCTCAAGTGCCATTCTTCTTGTTATTAAAGGCTAAATCTTTTTTCCCAGCAAGTAATCTGATAGGATTATTTGTATGAATAAAAGGAAGGATATTTTAGACAACTGTCAGTGCATCTTGTCTTGGAGTCCCACAGAATTTCACTGAAGCTGTCATTAGCATGTCAGTGAAATCGGAATCTCTCTGACTCAGCCTTATTGACAACTAGTGTAAAGATTTAAGGTAAAGTATTGATTTAGAAATACAAATAGAAAAATGCCCCAGAAGTTCACATCTTTGCATTTCTCTGTTTTAAAAAGAGAAACTGTTCCATTCTTTTAGCAGGTAGGCATATTGTGTGTTTTCTGATTTGCAAGCAATGATTAATTCACAGCATGAATAGGGGATTAGTGGATGATTAAACAAGTGCCAACTTCTGGACTTCTGAGGACTTAAACTGACCTTACATTGTGAGGGAAATCCCCCAGAGCTGCACTTGCCAATCCCACCTTTCATATTCAGTCCAAAATCCTGCAGATTGAGCTGGTCTCTGATTTCTGGCACTGGTGTGGGGCTCATATGCTTCCAGGCAAAGAAGCCAATATTGCACAAAACCCCCCAAGATGATTTTGTCACCCTACTGCATTGCAGATTCTTTTAAGTACCCGTCTTTACAAGAAGGGGACTAGGGAAACTGGTGGCTGGTACTGCTGCTCCCTCTGCCATATGTTTCAGGGTCCTTCCATTTTTCTGTCATGAATGATGAAGCTGTTTTCACAATTTAATGATGCAACAAGGGATTTAGATGGGGGTTTTGCTGGATAAAAGGGGGTCTCAGATGTGTGACAAAAATTAATAATGTATCCAAGCCCTTATTATACTAGATTAGGTGGCAGGAGGTCGACTTTTACATATTAATGCTTCATGAAGGGCTTATAATAGGATTTAGTATGAAGAGCACAGAGTACATCCCCCTCCTCCCATAAACACATATGAATGAAAATAACCTGTTTTATCTCAATTTAAGAAAGCCAGATAAAGCTGTTTTACTATGGCTTCTGGCCACAGACTGTTTTTTAAGGAGATTCTGTTTTAAGCGATTCTCCTATGAAGCCTGTTCAGCCTAGGACTGGTGTTTGGGAATAAGTGTTCACCTCTAATGGCAAAGGTAGATTATTCTCTCTGTTTTTTTGGGCAGCTGAGTTCATGTGCCACTCCAATATTCATGGCATAATCCCAGTTTTTTCAGCCCTGTGCCATTTTATGCAAATTAAGGGCCCAAATTCAGAAAAAACCCACTACACTCTGTCTATCATTTAGGAAAACTTCAATTGTCAGGATGAGCATTTCACAGGGATATTCTTACAGAGTCATCGAGAAACTAGCCTGTACTAGACAAAAGTCAGAATGACTATATATGCCACAGAATAGCTAAATAGTGTCTCTCCATAATGGCTTCAGTTCTACTTAATTGATTTGAAATGTGTAAACATAAGTAAAAGTTATTCCAAGAAGTGCTATCAGTGTGATTACAGACTAGACTATGACAAATATTATCAGGAGTATTTAGGTTACAAAGGAGATGAACAAGTTAAATCATAGGCATATAATTTTAAAAAATCAATACAGATAGTGTAAGTCTTCCAATGAGTGGCTACTCACAGTTTTCAGTCAAGGAGGTGAATGTGAAGAACAGCTGAAAATACATGGAGAGAAGCTGAAAAAAAAAAAGAAAAAAAAACCCCACTATTTTCAAGCAAAAATAATATTTTCAGAGTTAGTAAAAGCACACTTTATGTCCACATGTATTGGAAGCAGGTAAACCATCATTAATAGTATTTAACTTATAGCTTTCAAGGCACCTCAGGCAAGAGTGTTATAGGCTAAACTGTAATTTTCTCTAATACGGAGAAGCAGCTGTATAATACTACATTGACAAATGTGAAATTTTGGAACTAATTGAATACAGAAGGGAAGTAATCCTTGAGACAGAAAATGCAGAGAACCAAATTTATCCTTGACTAATTTTTTTCAGGACTAAATATAAATTTTTCAGAATTTAGTCTCCCTTGTTGAGATATAACTACAAGAGTAGGGTTATGTTTGAAATTTGATCTTATTTTTGCATTCCATCCGCCATCAATGAAAGTTCTTTGAAATCATCATCTGTGTAAAATTCATTACACAGTGAATTTATGTAAAATTACACCAGATACTTTCAGAGAATCATAGAATGGTTTGGGTTGGAAGAGACCTTAAAGATCACCCAATTTGAATTCCCATGTTATGACACCCCTTTTAGAGCAAGATGATAAAGAGACTTCTTATTTGTTAGGATTATGTCATCCAGATATAATGCTGTCATATAATTTTGCTCAAAGTTTTCTTCTAATCCTGAGTTTACACGAATCCTTACTGCATTTGCAGTGGTATCTAATAAATAAAACAGTCTCATAAACAAAACCCAGAGATGCTTCTGACCATTAATTGCAGGCACTCTATGCAACAGGCACCCTTAATCACCTCTACTTGCTTAGTTATTTCACCCCAAAAAATTTTTACACTGGGTTTGATGCAACAAAATCTTATCTAGGTTGGTTGCATAAAAATGCTAATGTCACTGTCACTTTTCTCTGAAGGAATCTGCCTTTACTCTGAGCAGTCCTGACACAATCTGCTGTAACATGTGGCCCATGTATCAGAAAACATTCCAAAAAACAGTATAGATGTCCAGTTTTTGAGCCCAACATCTAGTAGTCATCGTCCCAAACATCTCCACAAAACATTTGTAAATTAATCCTTCAGATGATTCCTTTGATAAGTGTGTTATATATCTCTCAATCAGCAGAGACAGTTGAACCACAGCCTAAGCCCTGCATGCTGGTAAGGTGATTTGAATGAGGCACTCCTGGTTTGAAACATTGTCTAGCAGATTACATATTTAAAGAGCAAGATGTCCCAAAGCTAATGAGCTAGAAGGAATGAGTCACAGCTTTACCTAGACATATACAGATATAATGAGTTGTAAAACGAAACCACACGTTGAGAGTTTCCCCATCTGAATTCAGACAGGAAAGAGGGAGGATTAGTAGAGGGAGCAAGTGAATTAAGAAAAAAGCAGACAAGGTGTAGAGGATTTGATTTGCTTAGTGATGCAAAAGAAAAAAGATAGAATTGCAGTTGTGGAAACTGAAGAGATTAAAACCATTAAAATAAAACAGCATGGGTAGAAGACATACTGGATACATGAAGTAAAAATTTGGAAAGGAAAAACCACTACTAAGTAGGGAAAATGTTTATAACCTCCCAGATGGAACCTGATCTGCTTATGAAAGGATAATGTAATGCACTTGCTGGTGAGAACAACAATTTGAATTTAATGACCCAGGATTGTTTTGCGTTCAGCATCAATTCCAATGATGCTGCCATCCAATAGAGCCCAAGTTTTTATAAAATACACATTGACATATCTAAAAATAGGTCTGCAAACAAGCAATGGAAGGTGCAGCCTGAAAACTGTTTGGCATCTGGGTATGAGTCAGTGGCATCAATGGGGTTTGAAGAAGGCAGAAAGCTAAAGGAATTTGCGTTGCTGATACACATCGACTTAATCTCTGCATGGCTTTTCACACCAGTGCTTGATCCAGTCCCTTGTATCATCTGCTTTGCTAAAAGTCTCATGAATATTTGGGATTTTTTGATATTCCAACATGGCAGATCAAGCCATAGCAAATTCAGGTCATCAAAATGTATCAAAGTCTTAGAAGGCCCCCATCACAACTAACATGCGTAGAGATATGTTTTGTGAGGAGAGAAGTGTTAAGTGTCAGTTAACCCCTGAAATTTCTATATATTCAAAATTCTAAGTTAAAAAGTTGATCACAAATTGTCATCGCCAGCCACATTTGCAGAAGAAAGTATTCTGAAAAGCTGCTGTAAGCCCATAGACATTCCAGTTAGCCTGTCTTGCTTCTTTCTATGCATTATGTTTTGCTGGAAAAAATTAAGCATTTAATACAGCATTGAGTCATGTAATTCCTCTCAGACAAAATATTCTTTGGGGTGTATAAAAATATAACTTCAGAATGTCTATGTTGTGTTGCCACCATTTGCAGGAGAAGGTGTCACAGGTGGAAGACAGTAGGTAGAACCAAAGTAAAAGAATACATTTTAGAAATCTTGAGCTGACAGAATAGTCTAAACAGTGACATTCTCTGATACATATTCTGCTGCTCAGAGCTGCTGCTGGTCTAGGATTCTCCCAAACAAGCACTGTTCAAGAAAGAACAGCAAAGGAGCATCAAAACCTAGCTTCAGTTTTTATATATGTTTCATAAAATAAGTCTTTGTTCAAAATATTTCATGCACTTTCTGTAAGGAAAATGGCAAACCAGCTCACCAAGTTGAATCCAAATAAATCTCATTTATTTTATCATAACAGATTTTTTTCATTTAATCTTTAAACAAGGTTGGGAAAATTTCACAAGAAACCTCATGTCAGTCCTCTTTATTTTCTACTCTTACCTAACAAATTTGTAACTATGAGTATGGAAAATGTTTTATCACTGTTTACAAATCAAGTATTTGGTCAATACACATACTTTATCCAATGAAAATAAAGTTCTCTAGAATATGATCAATATTCATGTAAAAATGTCAAATGCAGAGGTTTTTCAGAAAAAAACATGGGTTAAATTTTCCATAGGTTCCTGTTTACAGTCAGAATTAACAAATTTGTAATATTTTGAATTTAATTTATGGTAGTGGTGCAAAATGCTTTCACAAACACCCCCCACACCCTTTGATTCCCTAGAAAACTAACAAAATAATCAAACTTTCCTATTCAGTAGATAGATCTTCCGTGAAATGATGATCAATGGCACTTTAAAGGGAAAAACTATTCAGTTACAGTCCTGAATTAATTTTCTATGGAAGCCATTGAATGCTTTGTATATTTTCATATTTTTCAATGCAAATCTGTTAAAATACATGCAATGATATTTTATAGTTGAAAGTGACCAAGACTTACCATTCTTTAATTATTTAGAATTTTAATGAAATTACATTAATAATTCACTGACACAGCATTTATTTACACATCTTAAAACTGCAGCATTTTCTTTTTAAAATAAATATTTAAAAAACAGTTTTAAACTGATTTAATAAAGAGTTACTTTTCAATTTTTTAAAGGACAAATTTAGCTAAGGTACTTCATATACTTTAAAAAAGACATCTAGAAAAGGTATCTATAAGTTTCATTTTCTCCAGGGGACTTGTTCAGAGAATAGAGACATTGATAATTGTGGACTTGTGGAATTTGTCAAATATATTAAAAATTGGCATAAATAAAAACACCGGGGACTCAGATGAGGAATTGATTCCACCACATACGCATTTATGAATTCTTTGCAGTAATTTTCATTCCCAGTCATTGGGTTAAAAGGATGCCTCTAACCAGGACCCCTTACTTTCAGATATCCTATATGTAATGTGATATGCCATCCATCTGGCACTCAGCATTTGAAGTGCACTGTGCTCAGCTCACTTTTTGAGCTGACACTGCTTGAGCTGAGTAACAATATCTGTAACACACTGCAGAATGCTCATGTAATGTGAATTGCCTGACAAAGGTAGACAACTGCAGTGCTGCTGCACAGATGCAGAGATTAGAAATCCAGAGATGAAAATAAATACAATTATTTTTCTTTTGTCCAAAAGAGAAAAATGAGCCAATTGACTTGAAACCCAAATAGATTAATTTCACCTGCAACCTCATTCCATTCTAAGCACTTCTCCTGAGCTGTCAAAGCAATTTTCTTTCTCTTCTCCCATCCCAAAAGTCTTGCATTCAAATATGATTTTACTATTATTACTACTAATATTACAGGAGGATTAAGTCACAGTTCAATACCAGCAATACACTGAAGATCAATGTTAGATTCTGACTTTTGGGACTGAGTCTACTCAGTCTAGAAATACAAATAGATAAGTAAAGCATAATCTTTTGTTTCAGGATTGCTTCTGGTCCACTGATGAGGACCAGAATTTCTTGGGCTTTTCCCCCTCTCCTTGACATACTACTACTACTGCACTTGTTGTCTTCTTCTGTATATGGATATTTTCTTCCAGATATAGTTGCACAGTGGCTGATTTTGAGTCAGAAAGGATTTTTTTCAAGGCTAGGGGCTGCTGTAGACATATCACGACATTTTAATTCTATCCTAATGCAAGGGCAAAGAGTTATGGCAGCATCATTGGTCTTGCCTGCTTTATCTCTGTGATATTTCTCTGTAGTTTTCCCAGAATTTACCTTTAATCTGCTAAAGCTCTTAATTTTTGCCATGGCATTAAATGTTTTGGGGGGTTTGTAGTGTGCCCAGAATCAAATGGACTTTCAAGGATACCACTGAATGAAAGTGCAGCCACATGGATTTCCTAGGTTGGCTCACTTCAGAGCCCAGCTGTGGAAACACAACTGAAGCAAGATAGAACAGGGCAAAGTATCTTTAAATCTGTGCGTCCAATAAGGGACACACCTCTCTATTCAGTGTGACATCAGAATATCAAGAGGGGAAACAGATACTTTTATAAAAATGTAGTGGGTTGTGGAGAGAAATGAACACTCCTAAACGAGCTGGAAACTGTGTTTTGCAGGGAGCTCTATCTGTCTGAGAATGAACATTAACCATCAATGCATACGACAATGGAACCACACACATATTCAATTTGCCATGGAAACTTAAGAAATCTAAGCTTTCTAACCCATTGCTGGAATTAACGTTGTAGAAAAATTGAGCAAGATGCAAAAATTAAATCTAAAGGACCATAAATCACTAGCTTAATAGACAGAAAAAATGTAAGCAGAAAAAAAAGGATTATGGAATTTGAGGGTTTGATGTGTGAGTCAGCAAAATAGTTTGGAAATGCCCTAGGAACAATCAGAATGTTCCATTTCCCAATTAAATACCTGCAAATGTGAGCTGCATTCAAATATACTTTGATTGACTGTAGCTCAAAATAATTTTTACTTGATCTAAATAATAATAATAAATGAGTGACATATTAAAAGCAATGAAACAGTAAGATTTTACAAAAAACAGCATTATATCAAAATATTTTATTAGGTAGAATTTAGTATTTATGGAAATAAACTTAAGAAGACTGAAGAGCACAAAGGAGAAATACTTATGACACTTATCATTGTGTGCTGAGAGATGCAAAATATAGAAATATTTATTTGGTCTTGATTAAGAGTTATATAGGAAACGGAATCAATAAAATAGCCATGCATGACATCATTTTTAATAGGGATCCACAAAAAGAATTTAAAAAGCCATTTCTTGCAAAAATCATAATGTAAGTCTAACTTATTCTACTCCCAAATCCTTAGATTTTTTGGGAAATCATTCTTATCAAACATAGTTCAGAGAGAGAATTGACTCACAACTGATGCTGTGGAATTACTTCATCATCTGCACCCTGATGTAACAGAATATTTTCTAGTATTTGTGTGTCTAAATAAAGGCAAGAAGAAGCATGTCTCTGATCATCCCTTCAGTTACATTTTCCTTTGTTTTCTAGACAGAACAGACTCCAGGAAACAGCTTCTCTTTAGTAAACATGAGAGCAAAAGCAATTCTGGGAAACCCACCTTTCAGTTGTGTGCAAATAGAAGCTGATTTCAGATACAGGATTGAAAAACTAGAGTAAATTTCCTTGAAGAAATGCTTACCTACTGCAATAATTTTGTAAATCTCATCCTTATAAAGAGGTGGCATTTTTTTTAATATTATGTCTTCATGTGATTTTAACAGGACAAGAGACCATTGGAGTTTATGTGAACATAAGGAGGCATTAAATTGTAAGGAAATGAAGTGCATATAGTTTTTGGAGTAGAAACTTACACATAAAGAAATCAAGACTAGAAGACAATTTAGGTCAAAATAGCTCTCACAGTGCAACATAATCATGTGCCCAGTCAAACCCAGCAAATGTATTGAACATGTTGACAAGCAAAAAATATACTGTACAGACAGCTAAATGTTCTTTAACTTGAGATGGAGATCAAAGGGAACACATTAAGGAGATAAGATTAAGAACTGTTTAGCAAAGCTTCCTCATCATGCCCTTTATTTTGTCTCAAATAAAAGTTGCATATACTCAGTTTGCTATTTGAAGATTTGTTTCAGACCATGATTCTAAATATAGAATGTGAAATATTGTGTCTTTGAGGAGAATTTTCATCCTTCTTCTTTAGCCCAAGTATCCCGCCTCTCTAGCTTAAGTTGTATTTCTCACTGTCTTACGGAACTGTACCAGTTTCTGAGGAACACAAGCGAAGGTCAAAGGTTTCTGTCAAATCAGTTCCATATCAGATACCATGATGTCATCAGATACCATATGTCATCAGATTTATACTTGCATTATATAGCTTTATTAAAAAAAAAGACACAATAATGCTGGAGAAAAGGTTTCCTCCTACAAGAGCTGGATATTAATTGAATCAAATAAAAATTCAGTCAAATCAGTGGAACTGAAAATGAAGCACGCTTCATACATTTATTTAAACTTTGTAATGTGCTTTATTTGAAGTTAGGATGCTGTGGAATCAAAATAAGCAATTTTCAGTGAGTAGCCTCTGAAAAAACAACAGTAAGAATGAACTCTTTTCTGTGGATATATGTTTCCAGATCGACTTGTGTCTAAGAAAATCCCAGGCCTAAAATTCTTCCTGATGCTTTTGGCCTGTATGAAAGTGGATTTTCTTCTGCTTTGCAAGGAGTAAATGCATGGTGTCACTTTCTTACAATTAGAACACATGAGAAACCCTTTAATAGACCATCTGTTTTAGCAAACCATTTGGAGACAATTTCTAGTTTTGCTTCTAGAAGGGGGAGAATTCAATCAGATTTGGTTGAAATCAGTGTGAAAATTAGTGGAAAGTGGGTGTTTATAGGGAAAGTAATATCTATAGCTGTGATTGAATAAGATATGTTTTCTTAGGAAATTATGCTAAATAGATAAATACACCCATGCTTGGCCTGGGTCTTACCAGACAGATTATTACACTAGATGGAAGTAGACACTTATCCAGTCCAGTCAGTATATTCCCCATATAAAGAACCCGTGTAGGGAACATCTATATTGATAAATGAGCGTAAGAAGAACAACAATGGAACAACAATGAAGAGGTTTACTTTCCCTGTTTTTCCACCTCTGCAGAGTATTTGGTGCTGCTATACTGCTGACATCTTCCCTCAACATGCTAATACCATCTGCAGCCAGGGTGCACTATGGATGTGTCATCTTCGTTAGGATCTTGCAGGGCCTTGTAGAGGTATGGAAAGACTATAAAATAACTGGTAAATGTGATATATGTATGTTAGCCTTTAACTAGCAATTGTAGCTTTGGAAGGAAGATAGAAATTGTTTTAGATTTATTACTGATTTTGAGTGCGAAGGATTTCAGTGTATTAATTATAGCTATTTGATTTTCTGTCAGCTATAAAATTTCACAGCAAAGTATTCTCTGGCTGAGAAGCCAGTGGGACATGCATTTAGCACTGACATTTCACTAAACTGCACTGCATAACGCTTGAACTGGTGTAATTCTCAATAGTTACTTGGTGGTCCGCATGACAGAATAAGTACATAATAAAAACCTAAGTCCTGACAATGTCATGTTTTTGTTGGAATGAGTAAGAGATCTACCATAATTTAAAAGAGGAAAAAAGTAACTGAGCCTTTCCTTTCCTTTCCTTTCCTTTCCTTTCCTTTCCTTTCCTTTCCTTTCCTTTCCTTTCCTTTCCTTTCCTTTCCTTTCCTTTCCTTTCTCCCTTTCCTCTTTCCTTTCCCTTTCCCTTTCCTTTCTCCTTTCCCTTTCCCTTTCCTTTCCTTTCCTTTCCTTTTCCTTTCCTTTCCTTTCCTTTCCTTTCCTTTCCTTTTCCCTTTTCCTTTCCTTTCCTTTCCTTTCCCTTTTCCTTTCCTTTCCTTTCCTCCTTTCCTTTCCTTTCCTTTCCTTTCCTTTCCTTTCCTTTTCCTTTCCCTCTTTCCTTTCCTCCTTTCCTTTTCCTTTTCCTTTTCCTTTCCTTTCCTTTTCCTTTCCTTTCCTTTCCTCTTTTCCTTTCCTTTGTCTTTCCCTTTCCCTTTCCCTTTCCTTTCTCTTCCTTCTTTCCCTTTCCTTTTGTCCTCCTTCCTTTCTCCTTTCTTTCTCTGTCTCCTTGTCTTTGTCTTTGTCCTTCTCTTTCCTTTCTCTTGTCCTTTTCCTTTTCCCTTTTCCTTTTTCCTTTCCTTTGTCTTCCCTTTTCTCCTTTCTCTCTCCTTCCTTTTGTCCCTTTTCCCTTTCCTTTCTCTTTCCTTTTCCTTTTCTCCTTTGTCTCTTTCCTTCTCCTTGTCTCTCTTTCCCTTTTCTCTTTCCCTTTGTCTCTTTTCCTTTGTCTCTTTGTCTTCCCTTTGTCTTCCTTTGTCTCTTTCCTTGTCTCTTTCCCTTTTGTCTTTTCCCTTGTCTCTTTTTCCCTTGTTTCTTTTCCTTTGTCTTTGTCTCTTGCCTTTTATCTTTTGTCTTGTCTTATCTTCCCTTTGTCTCTTTCCTTTCTTTCCTTGTCTTCTGTCTCCTTTGTCTCCCTTGTCTTCCCTTTTGTTCCTTTGTCCCCTGTCTCCCTTTTGTCTCTTTGTTCCTTTCTCTCTTTGTCTTCCCTTTGTCTTCTCTTTGTCTCTTTTCCCTTGCCTTTTGCCTTGCTTTGTCTCCCTTGCCTTCCCTTCCCTTTTCCCTTTTGCCCTTTCCCTTCCCTCTTCCCTTCCCTTTTCCCTTTTCCCTTCCCTTTTGCCTTCTCCCTTTTCCCTTCCCTTTGCCTTCCCTTTTCCTCTTCCCTTTGCCTTCCCTTCCCTTCCCTTCCCTTCCTTCCCCTTTCCCTTTTCCCTTCCCTTCCCTTCCTCTTCCTTTTGCCTTCCCTTCCTTCCTTCCCTTCCCTTCCCTCTTCCCTTCCCCTTCCCTTCCCTTCCCTTCCCTTCCCTTCCCTTCCCTTCCTTCCCCCTTGCCTTCCTTCCCTTCCCTTCCCCTTCCCTTCCCTTTGCCTTCCCTTCCCTTCCCTTCCCTTCCCTTGCCTTCCCTTCGTCCTTCCCTTCCTGCCTTCCCTTCCCTTCCCTTCCCTTCCTTCCCTTCCCTTCCCTTCCCTTCCTTCCGCCTCCCCCACATCCTCCCCCCTCCCTCTCCCCCCTTCCCAGTAATGTACTTTATTGTATTAAAAGAGTCCAAAAATCAGTGCAGAAAGTGTCTGAAATTTAGTTGACTGTCAACCAGTTTCTTAAAACGTATGAATATAAATCTGGATCCATTCCAGGCAAGTGATCTGCATGCACAAATAGTGTTTTTCACTGCAAAATCAGAGGAAGAGAAGCAAGTGGGTAATAAATTACACAAGAAAATAGCTATTGTAGACTCACACATCTCCAATACTGTTCAAAGGAATTGTGAATGCGAAACATTCCAAACAAGAATTTTTGAAGAAGGTTTATGATAAATAATGACCATCTTATGAGTATATCTTTACATATTTTTTAAAAAAACTGTTAACATACTGAAATGAACAGAAAACTGGTTACAGGTTCTTCTTTCGAAACAGAAGAAATGATTTTACAATTTTCTTCTTATTGAGGCTCATCCTCTCAGTATTTGCAAAACACTCAGTAACTGCAAAAAGCTATTAATTTTTCTACTTTTTGGAGAGGAAACAAAGTAACAGATTAGGAGAAAAGTGAATCTATATAACCTAGATAATATATACATATATATGGTTTGTATGCATATACCATATTTTTTAATCAGGAATTTGTGTAGAATTACTGTGCATTTCATATAACATCTTTTAAAATTTCAACACTGCTGGTTTAGTTTTCCTATTATTAAGTTAAAGGCTGGTTTTGAAGAGAGACCTGAAAGAGAGCTGGTTTAAGATTAAGTCAAATAATATCATTCAACTACTTGCTTTACACGGTCAAGAAGGTTCATTAAAGACAGAGTGAAAAACTTATCTTAAAAGTATATTTCTAAAAGGTTATAGATCTTATTTTCTAGTTTTAGAGTGGTGGGACTTTAATCTGTATTTCCTAAATTGTACTTTAAATGTTAGATTTTAAAAATAAGGGTTTGAATAAATCTGTCCTGCATTAGAAAGACTGCAGAGGGTCTGTATTGCCACCCTTCCTTTGACTCTGGTTCTTGTGCACTAATATGCTTTCTCTTTAACTATTTGCAATTCTTTCCTGGAAGGGGGTGGGGGAGCAAACCATATTATATTTGTTTCATATGGTCTCTCTAATGATTTGGAGCGATACACAAAACCCTTTTCAACTTGAATAGATATAAATGTTTTTCTGTGGCTGTACTCTGAGTTTGCTATAAAAATGCAAAGCATTCTCAACCTCTTGTTTATAGCAATTAAAAATAAAAACTCATGCAAAGACAATTAACTGAATGACTGATCAGCATTAGCTAACTTGTGGCACATTCCCCAGGGGGTGACCTACCCTGCCTGCCATGGTATTTGGAGCAAGTGGGCCCCCCCATTAGAAAGAAGTAGGTTAGCAACCACTTCCTTTTGTGGTAAGTAACGTATTTTTGTCTTTCTTCCATTTGTAATGTATAAGTGTTTTGAAACGGATTTTTTCTTCCTTTTCATCCACATGTCTTGTTTTGTAGGTTCCTACGCAGGAGCTGTCATTGCAATGCCTTTAGCTGGGATTCTAGTGCAATATACTGGGTGGTCTTCTGTGTTCTATGTGTATGGTATGCATTTCTGCTCATTTCACTCCAGTATTGTATGAACATACTTCACCCTTTGTAAAAGTGTGAAAACTACCGTTATGAGGACAAAAACCCCAGAGAAGTGGGACTTCTAAGCTAAAAATACAGTCTAGAGAAAAGGACAATGGAAGAACAGAATTTAAAGAGAAGAGTTTATAAGAAAGCAACATGATTAAATAAGAAAAGCTAGCTCATTTTGAAACCTTCATCACTTTTAGCACAAGCAGCGCAAACTTCAGTGCAGATCTATACTATCTCTGCTCACATTAACATCCCTCACACTGATAGAACTGCAAATTTAGAGTACCTGCCCTGAATAAGTGGGTCTGATTTTTATCTAAAGACCTACATAACTTTATTTGTACTAGTTATGTTAACCTGCACTGACAGAAAAGAATGCCCCAAGGGAATTCATTCTGCATTTATGTGAATTTAGTAGAAGCATTATAGAAATTTAACAAACTACTCAGGAAGTGCATTGCTATGTTGAAAAAAATTGCCAGAGTCTTCTACTTTGCAGGTAAAAAATTTAGGGAAGTAATCAAGCAGCAGCATCTTAAAGCTGAATGGGCCTTCATTTACAGTTTAGTGAAATGAAATGGAAGCTGTTTCATTGTGTTGAATTGTACAAATTGATGTTAAGATCAGTGAATATTTACTTCCAGTAAAATCATTCTGTAAATGAAGCAAAGACTACTTCACTGTGCTGTAGTTCTGCATGTACTTTGCACAAGTACTATTCACAGGATCAAACTTTCTGTTGGAGAGCTATTTCTACTGAGAGAACTCAGGAAAGAAGCACTGACAATTTCCATATAAATTTGTTGCAATTCTTCACAGATTTTTATTCCTGTTTTGCTGCTTTAATGTACATTTCATTTTAAAGTCTTTCTTTCTATTCCAAAGGGAGCTTTGGTATAGTCTGGTACATGTTTTGGCTTTTGGTTTCGTATGAGAGTCCTGCAAAGCATCCTACAATCACAGATGAAGAAAGGAGATACATAGAAGAAAGCATTGGAGAGAGTGCCAACCTCCTAGGTGCAATGGAAGTAAGAGTATTACCTACACACTGGTTTCCAGTGAGATATCCCAGCACCCAAATAAAGACAACAATAAAAAAAAAATCAAACACTCTCCTTTAAGATCAAAAAGTGTGTTTTGAGCAATTTGAACAGATGTGTTCCTGGGGGATGGGAAGATCTTAAATCTGCTGGTGGATTTCTGGGTGGATACTGTTTTTGAACTGAGAGAACACAGGTTCTAGTTGTTCTAGCAGATGACTCATGGAATTTATGCTTCTTTTTCTACTCCAAATTATAAACAACAGGTACAGCTACATTTGAAACTTCGACTTTATTTAACCTTTTCTTATATCTTGAGATGAAGAAATCAGTTTCCTTCCTATATGGTAATTTCTGGAAGGTTTTCCTTTTCCTAAAAGAAAACTGCAGGAAAAGCAATACTCAGTATCTCTCGAGGTCCCCAGAACACCAGAAAATTACAATCCTTATCGTTTAATGTTTTGTCTGCCAGAAAGACTGCAAGTTGCAATAGAGCATGCTTTGAGATCCATAAGAACATTTCCTATTATTGCAGTAATTTTGCTTGAGACATGTTATCAAGCCTCTCATAATCTTAGTTCTGTACTGGTTCAGTTCTCAAAAAATGCTAAAAACCATTTATGAGCTCTGAATTTTCCAGCCACCTAACACCTAATTGTGTTAACTAATAGTCATCTTATTTCTGTAACTGCTGAAAAGCTTTACAGAAACTATTGCCATGTTTTCTTGCCCAGGAAAATGTAACAAAAATGTTTAAGCCTCACTTCATCTACTTAAATTTTTCCACCATCCATTCCCAGTAGACTCTCATTATGTTTTCTATTTGGTCAGAACACTGGCTCTTGATTGAACTCAGGAATTAGCAATTTTCATCTCACTAAAAACTTAGTTTTGTATTAAATAAGGACCTGAAAATACTAAAGAGTCATTTTTTGATAGCTTACATTTTTAGGTGTTATTGAGGGCCTGTCTTAGTTGATATTCAACCGCATTCAGTAGGATTCATGGTTTTGAAAATCTGTGAAATTAGTTACTTTGAAGGATATTCATACAATTCTAATTTGGACTGTACAATTTTTGTCTTTTTTTTTTATTGTGGCTTTTTAATTAAACATTCTTTTTAGTGATTATCTTGTATCAATCCTTCAGTTGCTTCTAAAATATTTAAACTGAAATTCTTCCCATACCATCAAGTTAGATTTTCTGGCTGGCTTCTCATTAATTAAGTTACTTAATTAATCCTTACCTCTCACTTAGGTGTAATTTAATAGGTATACAGGGAGTTGCACATCTATGGACTGTTTTTCTTTGAAGAAAATCCAGTATTCAAATCAAAGGTAGACTGAATTCAGCCTGAATTCTTGCTGAATTGCTTTTCAAGCACTTATCTGAGTATGGTTCCTGTGTTTGGATCAAGACAGATGGGTGGAAGCCTGGGCTTGTGGACAGGTGCTGGGACTCAGCAGGATTGTCCATCTGTCTTTCTCTTTTCTTTCTGCAATGTATTTTAAAAATACACTAAAACAAACAAAAACATATTAACCAAGCAGTTTCAGCTGAGGCTTGATTTAAAAAAAAAAAAAAAAAAAAAAAAAGTAGACTACTGAAATTAAGATTTAAATGCTAAAATACATGTTTGCAGTAAATCTGAATGAAATCGTCTAGCTACAGTGTCAAATCTGGCTGTTGCCTTACATACAGCAACATTATCTTTTAAAGACAAGATTATGCAGACATTATTATTTAAAATGTCATTTAAAAACATTATTATTTTGGTCTTATGTCCATGTATGCTCATGTTTATATAACTGAAATAAAAGCTCTTGTATATGAGTGTAATGATACAATTAAGTATCACTGAATTTCTCCACTTGTGCATTTCGTAGTAACTTTTATATGCTGTACATATATGTGGTTGCTGGACAGTAGCTAAAAAAAGGGTAAGGAAAGGGAAGATGGATAGTTGATAATGATCAACATGGTAACTGGATCCCCTTTTTATGTTTCAGAAATACAAAACACCATGGAGAAAATTTTTTACATCTATGCCAGTCTATGCAATAATCGTTGCAAACTTCTGTAGAAGCTGGACTTTTTACTTGCTGCTAATTAGTCAGCCTGCTTACTTTGAGGAAGTGTTTGGATTTGAAATAAGCAAGGTATGTAAAAAGTATATAAAACTTTTATTTTAATTAAGTAAATATCAGATCTACATTTGTAGTATTTATGAATAGGAAAGAAAAGCGGTAAGTATCTTTATAATGCACTTACATCTTAAACCTTATTCATCGCAGTTCTTGTTTTCTTGACCAGCATGAATAAGTGAAGTATCAACTGTGACAAAGGACAGCATAGAGAAAGGTGGAGGCAAGATGAGATTTAGTGATGATCTATTTGGGGCTCAAAACCATATTGTGTTTGTTATTAGAAAGGATCCATTACACTCTGTCCCTGATCCCCCAGGGGATGCAAAATCCCACCAAAGCTGTACAAAAAGCATTGACAAATGGATTTTTCCAGGTGCCTTTTAAAAAGCAGGGCAATCTTGTTCTAGGAAAGATAATATAATTTTTCACCTTTCTATATGCCCCTTTATTGTGGTGAGAACTGCACTCCCTTTCTCATTTAGAAAGGAAACTTACATGGTGGCAAAATGTGAGATATAGGGGTAATTTAAGGTTCCATGCACTTCATATGAAGTTTGGATCAGACCTGTAAGGTAAATATGAATACGTACATACAATCTATTGGAACAGTCATCACAAAAGTACTACGTATGTCTTATTTAGCTGTGTATGTTTAGCACTTTGAATATCACCGATGGATATTTAGTGCTTTATCTTTCACTACATACAAAGTTTTCCAGACATACCTTTTGCCCACATGCTCTTTGCAGCTTGGTCAGAAATCAAGGACAAATATACATTATGCATGTGATGATGATCCATAAAGAATCTGTCTAGGCATGTGAGGCTTACTGCAAAGCTACACTAAAAACACCAACAGAAATGTAGCAATTAAGTTTTACACATTTGATCATGAATTTTCTGAAAATTCTGACGGGACTATAAGTGATGGGGGAAAAGCTTTATCTTAAATATAAACTATGAAAATCATCTATAAACAGCAAGTGTCATGGCATCAGAGTTTCTTAAAATATTCTCACTGTACAAAATAAAATAAAATAAAATAAAATAAAATGGAATAAAATAAAGTAAAATAAAAACTTCACTAGTTTGGTTCATTTTATAACCCAGGAGTTCTATTTTTAAAACAGAGTGTGATTGAAAAGATGTAATTAATTTGCTGCTGAATACTTAAGAAATGATTTTGTTATGGTTTATACTTTGCTAATTTTAATTTTAATTATAGGTGGGTATCTTATCTGCTGTGCCACATTTAGTGATGACAATTATCGTTCCAATTGGGGGACAAATTGCTGACTTTTTAAGAAGCAGGCAGATTGTTTCAACGACTAATGTGAGAAAGATAATGAACTGTGGAGGTAAGTTTTTCTATTTTATTTAAAAGTTTCTTGGAGGAATTTGATTCTCATATTGTGTTCTGTATAGAATAAAGAAACAAACTGCACAGTTGTACGCTCTTAGGAGGCAACCTTTTCTGCATTTGTAATGCAGATGTTACTAAATAAAAGAAAACACAGGTGTCCCATTCACCATTTCCATATAGTTATTTGGTATTTGGAAAACCATTTAGACTGTTAAAGAAATCGATGAGCTTTTGGAGAGTAATTTGCCTACTCTTAGCTGCTTACTCAGTCTTAGCTCCTCATCTAAACACTCTTCACTAAAAGAACCCAGACCACTCTCTGAGATTACATCCTTGACTTCTGAGATGTTAAAGCCACATTAGATGTGGTAAGGGCTGGAAAATTCACAAGCAGGTTAAATGTATCTTCCCAGGAGAGTTGACTGGAATGACCTAACCACAACACAAGTATTTATTTTCATCTTAAAACTGACAGAAAGTAGCAATAAATTAGCATGCAAAGAGTAAAATAAGTATTATTTGAGAGAGGAAGAACATGTGTTTTTTAGAGATGAAAGAAATACCTGATTATATCTCACTCTGAGGTAATGTTTTATTTGTGTTCCTATGAAATACCATGGCATCCTAACGCCTACAGTGTTTGAGAGGGAATTAAATCCAATGCCTGGTTTTATTCATTATTTCACCAGGTTTTGGTATGGAAGCAACTCTTCTTCTCGTGGTGGGATATTCACACAGCAAAGGAGTGGCTATATCATTCTTAGTGCTTGCTGTAGGCTTTAGTGGATTTGCCATATCTGGTAAGATTATATTACTATTAACACTAAACTATTTTATCTTAAGAGACAGAACATCTAGCTTTGCTTTTATTCATGGATAGTAATCTAAAAGCCCACTCACTTTGGAATTCCCAAAGGACATTATTTATGTTCGTTACAAAGGAATTTACATTTCATATTGCAGCTTTTATATTAGATTATTTATTTTCAAATAATCCAATCTTTTCCATATTCATTGGAGCAAATTAGACTCTCTTCTCATTAAGATGTTAATGTAGTGGTAAAGCACTACAGATTTTTCTTGAAATCAAACACAGAAGATAAATTGACTGGTATTACACAACGATACCTAAATTTACACATCTTTTTTTGAATAGAAGTTTTTTTTTTTTCCACTGTGTATTGGTTATTGCTTTGTTAATATTGTATTGTTTTATTAATTCGAGGCCTGTTACTCTTATATTATTTTATTTTTGGGCCTAATTACTAGAATTTCTTTTCTGAATTAAAGTTCAGCTTTCTTGCTGATTCATCAAACCCTTGCCTTTGCCTTTCCCCTTCCCAAACACAAGTCACCTGGCCTCCCACTGTTTTCCCACTGTGATTTTAGTATCCTCTCCCATGCTGGTTCCTTATGTCTCAAGCAGGTTCTCTTTCATTTTGTGCCAAACATCTAAAGTCTCCTCTAATCAAATCTGTCCTTAATCTCATGCATTTTGGAAGGTATCACTCTTGTTTTGTACAATTTGGGAAGTGTATTGCACTTTCCCCAAGTTGACCATATCATACTACCTGCCTTTCCCCTTATACTATCTGCGTCCAAAGATTTGGTTTCTGTTTTCACTTATATAAGTACCTTTTTTGGGAACAATTTGTTCTGTCTCTTTATTTAAATAGTTACTGCATACATTTTCAACAGAATGTGCTGCTGAAAATGCAAGAGAGTATGAACATATCTTTCAAAATTAATTAGTAACTCTATTATAGATGTCTTTTTTCTCTGATTTACCACTGTTGAATAGAAAAGAACTCCTTTCTGCTGGTCTATGTGACAGAAAAGAAAAATGTGGGCAATAGGGAAGGAATGTTACAAACTGGAAGAAGAAAAGACATGTTATTTACAGCATGAAATGGTCATGTAAGGGACTATGAAATACAAATTCTTTCCCTGCCTGAATATCTTCTGGGTTCTCTACTCCACACAGACAATACTGGGAGGTTTTGGCGTTTTCTTAAACTGCAATTTTGTGAGAAAATTAACCTGGTATCCCTTTAAAATATTTTCTTAAAAGAAAATGAAAACCCAGAGTCTCTCTAGGAATATTTAAGCATTGTAAGTCTTATCAGGATAAAGAAATGCAATTAAGCAGCCCAAATATGTTATAGTAAAAATGTCGGGTCACTTTTCTCATCTGAAGTACTGCTCTTGTCTTGGTGTGAACGCTCACTGACCTTTCTATTGCAGGATTCAATGTCAACCATTTAGACATTGCCCCAAGGTATGCTAGCATTTTAATGGGGATTTCTAATGGAGTCGGGACCTTGTCTGGAATGGTTTGCCCTATAATTGTTGGAGCAATGACAAAGAACAAGGTAAATGGAAATACAGTTTTCAAATCTTCCAGTTTGATACAACTGGTTTCAAGAGAAAGACCCTTCTATAATACAACTTGCCAGGATATCCATATTGGAGCCTGAGACTTTCATCCAGGGATGCAAATTTGAGGCATGCTTCACTATACGCCCGTTAAGTTGGTGTTTTTGTGGGCCAATAAATTTTTCAAAAAGGATGGATATAAATAATTCTAAAATGGACACGTTAATGTTTTAGCTCTGCTATCATGACTTCAATCTGTAATTTAAATCTTCCAGCTCAGAATAGTTAAGTAAATCTATGTGCTACTCTGATTTAGCAAATTTCTTCTTTACAGACACGTGAAGAATGGCAGTATGTCTTCCTCATTGCTGCTTTAGTTCATTACGGGGGTGTGATCTTCTACGGCATATTTGCTTCAGGCGAGAAACAACCCTGGGCAGACCCTGAACAGACAAGTGAAGAGAAATGTGGCTTTATTCATGAAGATGAACTTGCTGAAGAGACAGGGGACATTACTCAGAATTATGTGAATTATGGTACCACCAAGTCTTACGGTGCTACAACCCAGGTGAATGGTGGCTGGCCTAATGGCTGGGAGAAAAAAGAGGAATTTGTACAAGAGGAAGCACAAGACTCATACAACTACAAGGAAAGAGATTATTCATAACAAACCTAAATATTTGGTATATTTTGTAGTGTTTGTGATTAAATTCATTGTGATTGTTTGCACAGAAATAAAATGTGATATAAACATGTAAACACATATCAGACAGGAAGGTCTTACTGTAAAAAAATACATCAAAGTGCAATCTGTATGAGTTGTGATGTCATCACTTTCATTAGGTTATATTTGTTCTATAAACATTAGAGTTTTAAGGGTTTACTGGTCAAAATTATAGAGGCAAGTAGATATTTTAGAGTATACAAGAGCTAAAACTCGTAATTAAAGATTAAAGCACAACTAAGCAACCAAGTTGGCACATCTAATGCTCTTTTTAGAAAGCCAAAATTACTTGATCATTAAAAATGCACTTATATATTTGTTACACTGTATTGAAAGAGATTGTGTTAAAGACACACATTTACTCAGTGCAATGTAGTAGTTGTGTGTTTAGTCTAGGACAAGAACTTTCTTAAAGAAGAAAGGTTGAGTCCTAGGCATTTACAAGGATTGATCCAGTTCCCTTGATGGTAATTGTATCAAGCCTAAAGAACAAATAGGGCATATTGTATGTTTATTGTGATTACATGCTGCAGGCTACTCTGTGATAAATAAAGGAAATATTTAGGAGTTTTATATTGAATGTTTGGGCACAAATTCTTATTTCTATTCTTTACAGAATCTCATGAAATTATGGACATTGTCATATTCTTCCCTGCATTTACCAACTAATATACAAACAATATAAAATATTAAGTCTGATTTTTCAGGCAGCCTGGCAAATCCCTTTATCAAAAAACAAGCTTTATCATTCTATTCTTCGCAGTATATTCTGAATTTGTACTGATGTCTTTAGAAAGAGAAAAAATCCCCAATGTAACATAGAAAAAAAATATAGTCTTTTACAAAATTCCAAAGAGAATTTTACTATGAGCAAGTAGCCCTATGAAAAAGGATGCATTTGTTTTGCAGAATATTTTGAAACAAATAGAAGAAGCAGAGAAAAATTTAACCCTTATTCTTCCCTTAATAGCTTTCATATTTTTACACATCGTGCCACAGTTGTATACATAGATATGTTTATTGAAGATACTGTTATTATAGAAAATGTTATTATTTTAGAAATCCCTAAAATAAAAGATGTATTTGTCTTTCGCTCAAACCTAATAATAATAATGGACACTGAATATGAGTAACATAAAAACTCACAATAAACCAAAGTGGTAAATAACTAGTGTTGGGTTGAAAGAAGCCAACAAGCATCACGCTTGTCTTTTTAGCATAACTCAACAGTGACTGCAACATTAGTGTACCAAGCAATAAGTGCAATGCATTATGAAGTGCATAATCTTCTAGATGATATATTAACCTTTATTTAGCTTGTTGTATATACTTGGGGTTGTTGGGATTGAACCAAACTGAACCAACTGAAGTCAGCAACACCAGACCACTTCTTAATACTCTAAAATGACAATGATCCATTTCTTAATTCAATCAAATGATTATTATTGTATGTAATAATCCGCCATTCTGGATTCTTGGTCTGTTCATTGTATTGTGCTAGTGATTGGAAACCCTGCTACCGCAATATACAACTTGAGGATTGTTTTTTTCTCCTTTTTTTAAATGAAAATCATACCTTGACCTTAAGAAAAGAAGTATTTTGCTTTGTGCCTCAAAGTGATGTAAAACGTGACCATAGCTTTTGCTGTGTTTAATGAAAAAGATGTGGACTGTGTCACTTTTGTTGCTGCAAAAAGTGTTAATAAAATGCTCTATTTATCCTTTTATATAAAAAGAACCACTATAGTTTCTTGTAATTTTTAGATGTGTTTTAATATAGCTGACAGATTATAGTCAATGCAGAACAAATTCTGCTATTGACATGGAGAGAGTCTCAGCTGGGAGCGCTGCTCCATACCCAACCTTTCACCTTGTCTGTTCTTCCCTCCAACCTTGTGCATGACTGTGGTGAGAGAGACACCTGCTTCAAGATTGTTTGTCCTCTCAGAAGGATGGCTGGCATAGGTGTGGAAGAGAAAGGAGCAGGAGGATTAGTGTGACAGATACCGTGAATCTGGGAAAGACAGACGATTCTGTGTTAGCAAAAAATCTGGCATAGATTAGCATTCTCTAAAGAAAATGAAAAGCTACACATTGCTGTTTGCAGAATTTTTCGCTTCTTTATTATGGAACAATGCTCCTTAACTGAAACATACTACTTTCCATCAATTTTTTAGATAAACCCCACAGCAGTCAGTAACTTTAAGAAACCCTGTATTAAAAATAAGTCTTTTTCTAAAAAATTTTTTACTTTTCACTAATTTTCTTTCACCAAGTAGAATAATGCAGAAACATCAAATTGAACAAAATCAAATATTTTGATTTCAGAATGCTAACCAGAGCAGTAACAGGCCCAGTGCATTTCACCAATAGGGTGGTTGTCATGAGATGCTGAGTCAGTTAACAGACAAAGTTAATGCTAACAGTTTTGACAGACTGGTGTGATGTTGCCATAGAAACTTCCTGAAAGATTCAAAAATAGGATAAGTAGGAGCTTCAAAATTACTGTTGTATTTATTGTGGTAAGTGGACAGCTCAGAAAATACAAACTAAACAAAAACCAATTCTTCTTAATTTTCAGTCTAATCTTACAGGTTCTCTATCTTGGAATTACTTCAATAATTTCCTTTCATTAAATATAGGTAGGGATTTTTTTCTTACTAGCTTGAGATCTTTGAATTATGTAGAACAAAGGAGAGACTTTAATCCAGCCATTAGACACTGCACTGTTCAGCCAGCTACAACTCAGTGAGAACCTAACAATTGTCTGTGAATGCTACACTGCTCAAGGAATCATCACATTCTTTTTTTAGCTCTCTGCTTCTGCTTTGGCTCCCTCACTTCCTCTTTCAATGGCAGACCAGAAGAATCCATTCTTCTGGGAAGGAGAAGAAGCATAATAGATCTTAAGATTTTTACTTCTTCACAGACTCCTATTCATGTGAAAATACAGGAAGCAATTATCAGGAACATGACAGAGAAGGAAAAAGGGGGAAATAGAGAAAATAATTGGGTTCTTCAAAGACAAGCAGCAACACCTGTATCTGCTTTAGGAAAAAGGACAGTTGAGGGGACATGATCCTTCATCTAAACCCCTGTGTTTCCTCTAAGTAAATAGGTTTATGTTTTTCTCTTGCTACTTCATTTTTATAAAGTACCAATGCTGAAATATACCTCTTCAGCCTCTTCTGAACTATGCCCTTTCTGCTCAGAGGTTTCTCTTCTGCTCAGGTTCAAACACTTGCTCTGCAAGCCTGTTGCACTTGTATGGTGTAGTGCTCCCCTTTTGGAAGTCTCAGAAGCTCGAATCATCTCTGTTTGTCAGTCAGACAATGTTAACAGTCACTTGATGGTTTTGTTTTGTCACCAATTTCTGTTCCCCATCTGGTACTCCCTGCTCACTTACTATGTTGAAAAAAAAGAAAGTAATATTTTCTCACATTTTTGTTTACTGCTTGGTTATCTTTTCAGTGAGGTAAGTAAAAGGAAGGGGCAGAATCCAGACTCTGTTTAAATTGTTAGAAAAGCTTTGCATTTAGATGGCCTAGAGTAACACCTCATATGTCCACCTTCATGTCCCCAAATGATTCCATATAGACAGTATCAGTCAAATTGACAATTCTTAAAATATTTGAATCTCCCTCAGTGGGATGCCTTCTGTTAACACATACTCTTTGTTGCAGAGATAAAGCTGTCATAAAGTGTTCTTTGCTTTCAAATATGATCATGAAATTCAACTGATCAAATTTTTTAAAAAAACTTTTCTAAGGGGAAAAAGAAAGCCTCAAGGTAAAGGTTGAATAAAAGTTACAAAAGAATATCTGCAAATACAAATGAAATTCTCTTTCAGCATGAAGCTAGGAATAGGAATGAGGGTGGAAGTCAGAATAAATGTCACAGTTCAAAGCTGTACCATAAAAAAGATAACATCACAGTCTCAGTTGCTGCCTCTGAAAGATAAAATGTTTTGTTCCTTTCATGATAAGCAGTGAAGGAGTTTAAAGGCTAGTATAAGTCTAGATTAACTACTTAACAGCAGCTGCTTTTGTACTTATTTGGAATTTGTCTGTCTTTCACATGAATAATTTTCACTGCACTGGGAGATTTAAAAGTAAATAATCAAAGGACCTAGAACTACAGTCAGATTTTAATTAGATATCTATGGATATCCTCTCTATCCAGCTAGTGTGTCTCATGTTGCTATTCTAGCTTTGCTTAATGTCTCTTCACTCAGCTGTAACCCCAAGCACAGCAAAGAATGAAATGTATTATCTGTTTACTTATAAGCCACTACAGAAGCCTGTGTTAGTTATACTGAGGTCAAGTGCTTAGACTGTATCTTCCATGTTTGGGAATTAATGTCATGAAATGATTGTTGGCAAATGTCTTCTTGGTAAAATTTTAACACTAGAAACATATAATAATTTCAATTTTTTTTTTCAGGTGAAGACACATTCTCTCAAACACCACAGGTGAGGTGTTAGAAAACAATACAATATTTTGAGCAACAGTCTAACCTGTGACAGACTCTTATCTATAAGAAAGTAGGTAGAGAGTAAGTATGAAACAGATATAATGTTAGACATAAAATATATGGATAAATTAGAAATTACAGGAAAAAAAGCACTGTAGGAAATTTGAGGAAAACTTTACAGAAGAGTGGACAGAATGCCTCACTTCTTCACAGAGAATCATAGAATGGTTTGAAATGGAAGGGACAGTGAGCATGAAGTTCTAAATATCTAGTCACCCTCTCCTGAGGTTAAAGTGGGGCCAGAAGCTGATTGCCACATTCTGTGGCATCTGGCCTTGCATCTAGTGCATTTCTCTGCCAGGACCACAGGGACACTTAGAGGCCTTAACTGCCCTGAGTTTTTTGCCCGTGCACTCACAAATAAAATGATGCTTGGAAGCAGAAAAAGTGTTATGAGCAAGCATGTAAGAGAAAAAGCATTGCATTGTTAAGATTGGAAGATGGCCATTTAATTAGAGTCTGTATTGTATAATCAATCAAATGTGCCAACAGTGGCTGGGTGCTACCAATGGCCCTGCACTAAAAGAGTTTGTGAGGAGAACATGATAATTTTCTTCAATCAACAAAACAGTTTTCAGTTTCAATCCAGAAAGTTCCAATGTTATTTTCTTTTTTGTAAATGTTGCTTTGTGGAATTAAAATTGAATCAAACAGAGATAAAGTCAACTTTCTTCTCAGTTGTGTTTTTCAGACCATAGGGTCAATAAAGCACAGACAGTTTACTCTGCATAGATGAAACACCAGATTAAAGGTGATGTATGTGATGTATAATATATAAAATGTGTGTATATATGTGTATATATAAACGTGATGTATGCATGTATAAAAGATGTTGGTTGGCACATACAAGTCTCACACAGAAAACCAGAGCTCTGTAAGGCAGCACTGTAAGGTGAAGATTGGCCATCTAACTCTGCTTCACGAATCCTGAAGGTGATGGTTCCCAATGGCTTTTTATTGACTGCAAGTGTGATGGGACTACGAGGAAGTGGATTTGCTGTGCTCTGTGAGGCAGTATTGTCCATTGTATGATCATGCAAATACTGTTGACACATGCCCTTTAATAACAAAGATATAATAATAACATCAGTCAAAAAAAGATCTAATACATATAGTATGTCTGTACATATTCTCCAAAAACTTTTTGGCTCATTTTAAACAACTTGAAAATGAAATATACAAAAAATGTATATATTATAAATATTCTTTCCAAATATGTGTTTCAGAAAACATATTTTTGATTTTTTTTTCCATATACATCAATCATATTTACCCAATTACAACCATTTCTCACTCATTTTTATATAGTATGACATTTGGTTTTGAAAAACACAGAAACTAAAATGTAAGAAATCAGATTTTCATTTTTAGGCAAATAATTTTAAAGGACATTTTTGTGTGTCTATGTCTGTGTTTCATATGAGTAAAAAACAAAATATATTTTTCTAAAAAGCATTTTCTAGTTCATTTATTTTCTTGCCTTAGAATATTTTTATTAGCCTAGAAACTTGCTCATACAATACAAGCTTATGCAACAGTAGTTTACTGTTCATATCACTAAATGCAAATACTCCGCATTTTATTTAGAATAGAGTCCTTTGGGGTATCAGTGGTTTATTTGTTCTTGTGCATTAATTTAGAGGACACAAAAGCTACTTAACAGAAAACATACAAGCTGAAATATTTTTTGTTGAAATAGCAGCACTATTTAACATTTAATTCTTGGAGCTCATTTAAGATTAATTCGCTAACTGATACTTCAATGCACAGACTATGACACTTTGGAGAATCAAGTGCTATTCCTCTGTCAAAATATCCAGTTCTGCTCCCTATGGAGCAATGTATTTTGAAGATACTAATGTCACTGCAATGAAGATAAATCAGATTCCTCAAAGTTGTCACTGTTACACCAGTGACTGAATACTGCTAGGTAACAGGCACTCTGCAAGCATTGAAATTCTGTTCTGAAACTGTCACTACCAGGTAGGAGATTCTCTTCTGTGCTTCTGCTCACTAGATTTCATTCTATGTTCCCTTTTAACAGAACAGAAGAAATAGAGAGAAGGCCCTTACTATATTTTCCTCAAATTCAAAGTTCATTAATTCTCTGTTAGAATGAAAGCTTTATTTTCACAAGACTTCACAGTGAAGTGAGTCAGCTTGAGAGTAGTCCTGGGCTATGGCTGTGGCTGCAGTGAATCAGAGCCTCAGATATCAGTCTCTCATATTCCAAGAAATGTTCCATATTCCTCATATTCCAGCAAATCCTTCCGTCACTGAATTGATCTTTTGTAATCTCCCATCTCTACTACTTACTTAGCATGAGTTGGTAAGAGCATTTGAAGCAAAGAAAAAGGAAGTTTACATGACACAGATGAAAAGAGGGAAGGTATAGCTCTTGGTCACCAAAGGATGTGTCCATCTCCACCTGTCATGGTGCCCAAATGACAGATGTTCGCCTAAATTAGTGCTCGTCTAAATTTCTGTCAGTAGTGAAAAAGCAATAAATCCCATAAATAATTAAACAGCCTAGAGAAACATCAGAAAAAAAGCCTCCTGGTTTAACTAACAAGTGAATCTGGAGGAACTGACTGGAAATGTTTACTTTATTTTTTTGTTATTGATTAATTCAATCTTGTAAATATATCACTTTCAATTATGCTATATAAAAAAACAGTGAATTATATACAAGTTTTTTAACAGCAGCATATTGGTGGCATGGCTTAACTGTTCCCTGTAGAATTACTTCTTTCATTTCAAGCAGCTTTGGCTTTCTTCCCTCTACAATGAAATCACATACCATGTGACTCTTCCTGGAATAATCTCACAAAAATCTCACAAAGAAATGCAGAAAAAGGAAGGTGTGAGAAAGAATGAGACAGAAAAGAATACTCCAGCTGACTAAGGGAATAGATTTAAAGGTCAGTATCAGACTGCAAAAAAACAGACTGTAAAATCAAACATCAGAGAAGACAATGAAATCAATTAGCAAAATTGTACTGCTGATGTTTGAAAGCTAATTTTTTTATTAACATGGTATAAACATGCCACATATTCAAACACTTCTGGGCAACTTCATTCATTTCCAAAATAAAAAGACCATGTAATTTTTATTAGGAATTAAAATTTCTTTAAAAACTAATTTTTGATGAGCATACACGACAGTTTGCATGGACAAAAAGTGTTTACAGAGTAGCTTGAAGCCTGATGTCATATTGTGTGGCTTTGCTTCTGTTGCCTGAATAGACCGTGCAGGAGCTGCCTGTGTTGGTTTCACGTGCTGGGGAGGAGGGGTGGATTCGCCTCAGGGACAGGTCCATGAGGCTGGGGAGTGGGAGGGACTCTCTCGTCTCTGGGAGTTCCCCTGTGAGCTGCTGGCACTAATCAGAGAGCTGATTTGGTGATGGACAGCTCGGGAAGCCAATGAAAGGTTATTTTGCTTTCACAAATCACAGTGGATCAGGTTGGCTGCCCTGTCTTTCAGTTTCTGGCTCCTGGGGAGTGAGGTGGCCTCTGGCCGGGGCACTGGCCCTGGCCCGGCTCCAGATTCAGTGGGGGGAGCCTGGCCTGGAACAGCCCGGCTGCATGGTCCCAGCCCCAGCCCCCCTGACCCTGGCCTGGTGGCCCCCAGCATCGGCCGCATGGCCCCGGCCCTGCCGGCTCGGCTCGACTTGCCTCTCCATGTGGCAAAAAAGGCCTCCAGCTGCCCATGTGGTTTTCTTCACGATCTGGATACAATTTTGGCTTCTTGATGCCTGGATGGAATTCTCGATCTCCTGAGCTCCCCTAAATGAAAAAAACCATGAAGCATGGAGACTACAGAAGTCAGCGGGATGAAGACAAAGTTCCTGGTGGGAAGAGATTGAAAAGATGCAACTGATAAGTAGCTGAAAACCTTTTTTGTGGGCTAAGGGGATTGTGACTTCACTAGAGTTCCTTTAAACTGTGAAATATACTTGGGGAGGTTTGGATGCTTGAGAAGAAGACTTTTTGCCTCGGGGAAATGGAGCTCTCTTTGTTCTGGGACTGGAATATGAACAGAGACATTTGATAGAGAAGGAGATGAAGAGAATTTTTTTTTCGGCAGCCTGTCTTTAAAAGTGGTACCCCAAGTGTGTAACATAACCCATAGCACAGCTCTGGAAGGACTGTGAAAAAATGAGAGGAGAGTCATAATCTGCAATATTTTCCAGGTGGATGTAGAGTGTGAAGGTGGAGACACCCCCTAAGCCATAACTAAAAAAGGAACTTTTCTCTCTTAAGTGAACTGAAATGATTATTTGGGTAGATAACTGACTGAAGTGTTCTCTGTATGTTGTTGGTAAGAAATGTGGAATGAAGAGAGAGGGAACAGTCTAGCAATCTTATTCTGAATTTTTTTTGTGTGTGTTATTCATAAATTTCTTCTTGTACCTTTTTAAGTTTTAAGCCTGCCTTGTCTCTATTCCTAAATCCTATCTCTAAAAAAAATGAAATCTATTAAAATTGGCAAAACCCAAGTCACACCATGACACTGCCCTGTGACATCTAAGATGAAATGATGCGGATCTCCTGGGGAAAAATACTGGAGTCCATCTTTTCATGGATGATGAATGCATGTTGGAACCTCAGAGTTCCAACACATTTGGCGTGTGTGGCCATTAATTTGTGATTAATAACAAAGTACAGGAGGAAATAGAGATGAATTATTGATCTGCTTTTAGGCACTAATAAGAACAAGTTTACAGTTAATCTCTTAATCCCTTTTTATCTTGTTGCAATAAAGAAAACCGAATTTAATTAGTTTTTTTCTTGTGATTAATAAAATATATGACAAAAATCAGCATCATATTCTTAATAAGGCATTTATGAATGGACATTTTGATTTGCAGATGTCATTCTCCTCAGTCTGTATCTGTAGAAAGAACAGAGATCGTCAGTAACAACTTTGACAGTCAGAAGGGTTTGGGGTAAATTTTGCAATATACAAATATTATATTTGCAATAGATAAAATCCTTTACTAAGAAAATTCAGGCACACTTTACCATTAGGATTTGATGTCATGTTTTGACTAACCTCTAACAGGCCACAAAATAAAGTAGGCAATCCTAGACTTTACAACCAGGGTCATCTTTCAGCAGGGTACTCACTTGCTAATCTTATCTTCACGGTCCCTGGAGGTGTTTAAGAAAAGACTGGATGTGGCACTTAGTTCCATGGTCTAGCTGACATGGTGGTGTTTGGTAACAGGCTGAACTTGATGATCTCAGAAATCTTTTCCAACCTAATTGATCCTAAAAGCAACATATTTTAGGTAATCCTCCACTCTGATATGACACCAAAAAAGTGACATAATCTATATATTAAATAGTCTACATGAAATAGCAGTTCTAATTTCAATTTTTAAAACTCTTAATTCTAGGTAAATTCACCTTATGTGCTTTGTATTAGCATTTGCAATTCCCTCACGATTTAGTGTTGTTGAATTTACTATAACTTAAAAGAACAGAAAATCAGAAAGTTCTGTCTCCTTTTTCCCTTGAGACTTTAAAAGAATTTAAAGTCCACAGACAGAAGAATAAACCCACCTTGTAATTCCTCTTGTCTTCTGCTGCCACCAGATGATGCTCAGACCTCAAACTGAGCATGTGCAATAAAGAGTCACTGGCAATTCTGGCTGCTACTCTGTATGTTTGTGTGTGTGTGAAGACTGAAGATAGTAAAGACAAGTGCTAGCAGTCTGAAAATATCAGAATTAAAATTTGCATGCAAAACCTTGATTGGCTTCTTTTTCCACATAAATTATGAAAACATGCACAATGAATTAATATATTTTTTCATTATATCTCCGTGTTACTCAGTACACAAAGCAATAATATAAACCAATGAATATGTTTTCATCTCCTTGTTCAGCGTCATCACCCCATTTAAATCCTAATTTGAAAACTGAATTATTATTTTCCTTGATTGCAGCTCAGTAGTAATCATCACTACAGTATCCTAGTGCTTCAGACATTGATCTCCATTTCCTCAATACCTATGTAATGGGAGAGCTTTGATGGCATATTTAATAAAAACAATATCAAAGCACAAAAATTATGATCAATTTATAGGGCACTTATTTGATAATTTTAATTGTGATTTTAAGAGCAATTTGTGATAAATAAAACTACTTAAGTTTACAATATAGCCCCCATATCAGCTGCAGTTAAAAATGCTCTATTGTCATTAATCCTATGCACCATATGACCATAGTCAGACTGTATCTTCTCTATCATCCCAAAAATAAGAAGTACAGTTACTTAATATCTATAAGAAGTTTTGCTTCTGTTTTTTTTTTTAAATAGCTAATTAAATAGTTAATTTTCTGTCTGAAAATTTTGGAATAAGAGCAAAAGGAAATCAATTGGGGTAGCATTCAGCTGCCTCAAATAAAACATCATCCCCTTTTCCCTGGTAACTTGCTAACAATCCTCTGTCTCAGTCAAAACACATTTGTCAATTAATGGAACAAGTTGCTTTTTTTTTCATCTACATGAACTATTTTCTGTGTAATCAATTAGCCAATGATCTTTATGAGAACAGCAGTGCCCAGTTCCCAGCTTGTGTCACTTGAATCACTACCCAACAAGCTAAATCTGCAAAGTGCAATTACCAACCCAGATCTATTATCTCAACTTCATTTGATTCCTTAATCCAGAGTGCCACTTGGACTGCAAAATTGTTGTCCCTAATCTGTTCATATGTCAATCCTTCCTGCCATTGGGAAGAGTAGCCATAATGGCCTACATCACCCATAGAATCTTTTTCATGGGGATTCCTCAGGAGCTGGAATAAATATTTGTTCCTTTGAGTACAATGAAGTGGAGCATCTTTTCCAAAATCACAGAAGACAAATGTAAGGATTGTATATGCTACTCTGGAGCCCAAATAGTTCAAAACATGCTTTAAAAAATGTCAAGTTTTTAAGTATTAAATATTGATTGAACTGCCTAAATGAGTAATTATCAATTTCTGAAAGGTTAGCTTCTTATTCTGTGAAAGAATACTTTCATTTTTTTATGTATGTTGCAGAAACAGACAAAAGAGGATGGGGCTATATTGATAGAAACAAAGCAGCAGGGTTACAAAGCGATAGTCATTCATCTTTGTTAGAGCAGCTCTACTGTATTCAGGTGATTCAGGCCAGGACAAGAAGTATAAGTGCCCCATACATCTGTCATTTAAATTTTGGAAGATTCCATTTATGCACATTTTTTAATGAGTTAACACGATGAATAAAAAGGCAAAAAAAAAGCGAGTAAGAAATCAGTTTGAAATAGTATAAAACTGCTGAACAACTTTGTAAAGAACTTCTGTCTTCAAATATTTGGATAATTTTTCCTAGCTATTTACTTAAAAATCAAAACCTGTATATATATTATAGCAAATATAGAGAAAAGCCCCTTGAACAGTGAACCATGTGCAGTTTAGTCTAAAAAAGGCAACTCCACAAGGAGCCACTAGAGTATAAGAAATTTCACTTATTTTTAAATTCATGAGAGATATAGTTAGTCAAATCCAGGCAATGAATTATGAATGGTTCTGAGCAAAGGCGAAAAATTGTACATTCTGTGCGACTGACAAAGAAAAGTTCTACATCCAAATACTGAGAAAAATACTGAATATAAAATAAATAGTAACTGAGAATATAAAAGCATTTTTCTACCTTATAGCTACCAATCTAGTGGTGAAGCACATTGTTTGAAGGTGTTGTCCTTTGTTTAGATAAAGAATGAAATGTTTTGCAGGAGGCATGAATTGTGTCATCTATATTTCTCTGGTATTTCTGAGTTGCCAGCCCATCTTTTAGTTAACTGTATCTCTTTTTTTCAAACAGCTGTTT
The DNA here is from genome assembly GCA_034336665.1 of Luscinia megarhynchos. Taxonomy (NCBI): domain Eukaryota; kingdom Metazoa; phylum Chordata; class Aves; order Passeriformes; family Muscicapidae; genus Luscinia; species Luscinia megarhynchos. The sequence continues at coordinate 1,377,433 of CM067568.1, forward strand.
TTAAAGAGAAAATTTGGCTATTAACTCCATTTTTGAGCATGCAAAAACTAGCAGCGTGGCTCCATTTTTGAGCATGCAAAAACTAGCAGCGTGGCTACTATATCTGATAACATGATGCGCCAAACTCTCCAAGTTGTATACTTCTGGCTACTCATATTGTTGCATACCTTGACGTGTGTCTCATATCCTTTATCTCTGATTCCTAAAGGCTGCCAATCTACTCATTTTATTTCAAGTTGATTAGATACAGGATCCTATATACTATGAGCAAGCACCATAACAGGGGGGTTGGAGCTAGATGATATTTAAGGGCCATTTCAACCCAAGCCATTCTCTGATTCTCTGATGGAGCTTGACATGACAACTATTAAGATTTTCCTTTCAGCAAGATAAATTACTTTCAGGATTTTTGGATAGACTATATTGGTATGAAGAGAAATATTTGTCTGACTGAAAACAGAATTCAACATCAAATACGGCAAGTGTGTTGAATTTCATTTTTATTCTCTCATGAACACCTGTTTCCCCCTCTATCACAACAGCTTATGAAACCAAATATGTCTCCTTTCATTCAATTTCAAAATCTTTCTCTCAGGACTCTGGCATAAAAGGCCTTGCAAATAGATAGCAATCTATTTTTTAATGTTCACCACCAAAGTTAAGCATGCACACATGACTTTTTCTCTGTCCCCCAGTCATATGCTCTGCTCATGTGACAAATATGGCATTTGGAGGGGAAAGAAATAGTCACTAGAGCAGCAAGGGAGAACTAAGGATTCCTTACAAAAGCTGTGCCTTCAAACTATGTATCTGCTACTCATCATCCCCTTCACATGAGAATTCTAAAATACATGGCATATTTTATGGCAAGTTGCCTTTTTAAAAATAAAATTATAATAATGGGAACCATCTAACAGCTGCCACAAGGTTTGGAATATGAATACTGGTCCCAGTGGAGGTGATGAGAGGACAAAGTACAGATGAAATGGGGAAATGTGCAAGGTTATTAGCTTGAGACATATATCTCCAAGATGTATCATGGACATCTTTACAGATAAACTATGCATTTATGTGTACATCACTCTTTTAGTTTAGGGTGCTCTTTAATATAAAAACAAGATTATATATTTGTTATATTGTTGTTACACCTGAAATAGCACATAACAATCTTTAGAAAAGGTTATAAAGCATAATAATAGAGAAAATGTCACTGGTATGTCATATGTCATGACCCCGAGATGAGCTCAGTTGGTCAGAGCATGGTGCTAATAACACCAAGGTTGTGAATTCAATCCCCATAGGAGCCATTCTCTGAAAATTTGAACTTGACAATCCTTGTGTGTCCCTTCCAACCCGAAACATTTTGTTAATATTCTGTGAATATTTTGTATTCAGAAGTAGATTAATTACACACCGAAGAAAACCTTTGGACCAATTTTATTTCTTTTGTTCATAAACTGTTTTTGTATTTCCCCAAAGCCTGCGCTGTTATCCAAATTTTTTTTTCAGTAATTCTTGCTTTTCAGGAGCAAATACTGAAAACTGTAATAATTAGCCAACTAGTTCTACTATATGGACAGTCTGCAAATAGATATCCACAATCACTCCAGCAGCATCAGATATTGTTCTGAGAACCTGTGGAAACTGCTGGGAGCCACTGTCGAGACTGGGAAATAGGATATACTGTGAGATAATCAGGAAATAATTTATGTTATTTCATCATCTGATGAAGAAGATATGCAAAGTAGCCCATTTCTTACTTAGCTTGGCAGAACACAGCTCCTTTAGGAAGAGATGAAGAAAGCTGAGTACTTCTTGGCTCAGGTTGAGCTCCTTTCAGTATTACAACATACAAAATATGCTATCCTATATTTTTTAGTGGCAGCAACATACTGTCTGAGGATTTACTCCCCCCTGATGCTGTACAAGGCGAAGTCTGCTAAAATCTCACACAATATGTCTTACTTTGTCCTCTTAAAGATATCAGATACAAAGTAAATATTTAGTAGAAATGTTCTTAAAAGAATATTTTAATTAGGCACTTGACATTTGGGAAATAGATGAGGTAGAGATGCTTCTGAAATTTCAGTGTATGTATCTTTCTGTACATGTATGATGAGATTTTTTCAAGGTTCAGTTGATACACTTTGCAATTATTTTGCACAAAAAATGTACAGAAGGACAACATTGCTAAAAGCTCTAAAGCTATTTCAAATTCTGCTTTTTCAAATATTCGAAGTCCTAACAATTCACTATTTAAACAGTAATTATAAAACAATTTTTCCTTTTTTTTGTAGTTTTTTATAATGATATTGAGTAAAAGCCTTTGCATCCAGAGAAGCATGCTTTTATCACTCTGAATCTCCCAAGAGGACCTGCAGCACTAAGAGAGTGATCAATATTGTAGAAAGTATCAGACACATGTAACTTTGTTTTTGCCTTTAAAGAATTAGCACAGAGGGTATGTAATTTGATGCTCAAAAACTTCCCTTAAGGTCACTATCTCTAAAAAATTCTTGAGTAGAAAGAGAAGATATGTATTAATAGACTAATAGTAATATAATTTTTTCCAAATAAAACTCAGTGCAAGTTTGGAAAATGAAATTCATATAAAGAAATACGTAGTAGAGACCCCTGAGTAGAGGCAGTTACTGTGCACTGCCAGTGAATACTGTCAAGACAGCTAATTTCATTACTGGAATTAAGAGAAAGCTCAGTTGATTATGGTTTTATACAAAGAGTGACGTCAGCCCATAACTCAGTACTGGAAAATAATCCAGCATTGTGAGACTTTTAAATCTAGCTAGTGGCAGACTGTGATATTGACAAGAAGAAAGATTAGAAGCAAAAGATAATTTACTTTTAATTTCAGAATTATCTTTTCAAATTCAGGCGAGATGTAATATTTTGTTTTTCCTTTTTTTTTCCCTTCTGCTGGTTTAGAATCTACATGGAGGCAATTGTTCTAGCTTCAGATGAGGCAACTATGGTACCAGTGAAATTTAAATTTTATTAGGGCGATGTTTTCAAGTAGCATATATGAAATACAGTCTTGATATAAAACACCAGTGCAAGCACAAATCATTGTGAATGCAGCCCTTATCATCTTTTATTTTTTCAAATTTTTACCTCAACATTTTTCTCAAATTTTCAAAGGAATAGGTGAGAAAAATGTGAGCAATTCATATTTCTTTATACCACTTTTTAGACCTTCCTTGGGCCTCTCTTCCATTATGCAAATTGCTGTCATGTGAATTGGCTGGTCACTTGGCCTGCATTTTGGAGATGGGATGTGGAACATGCTGTGCTGGGAGACCATCAAAGGTACTGCTCCAGCAATCTCAATTCTGTGACCATGCAGAATGGCTGCTTCACTTGTCTGGAAGAGCAGCAAACAAAGAAGAAAGATGGGTCTGCAATACACCTAATCTAAAATTTTTTCATTATGTCATCAATGCTACTGATTGTTGGTATGTTACCTGAGTGTCTCAAAGACATCTTCTTTCAAAGAGAAAAATATCATTTCAAAGAGAAAAGAGAGCATTATGCTCTCTCACAGGTAGGAAAAGCCAAGTTCAGTAAAATACATACCGAAAGGACTAGGATGCATTTTTGTAGTAGGCTATGGGTGGAGCTAGGAACAGTACCCAGTTTCTAGCACTAATGTATTATAGAACTATGGTTTTAGTGAAGAATTAAAAATAGACCCATACTTGGATTTATTGAAGTTTGATTAATTTCAGCCCAACTTAGTTATTAATTGTCATAGAGCACCTGACTCATTAAAGTCTGAAAACTGTGGTTGAGCTGCTGAGAAATACATTCTCTACACTCATTTCTGTGAATAGGACTCCTGTAACATCAGGCTGTGAGTGCTGGATATGTTCAGCAATTCACAGGATTTAAAACTAGTTCTAAACAATTTGATGCAGAAAATTATTTCTCTATCTCCCTTTTGGAGGCTTCCTTCTAAGGCACAGACTTGTTTTTCCATTTATAAAATTTCTATTGTCCTTCTTTAAGCAGTGAATTGCAAGAAACAAGATTCTACTGAGCACTTCAATAAACCACTTTGAGCTTCTTAGCTTTGCATATATGCAGTGAATGAGTATACAAATGCTCCTTAAAGGATCACAACAATTTGCCAGTGAACGAGATTACTTGCACAGACCGTTGTTCTGTCTTGGTAGCACTCACACAAAGCAACCCATGGAAAATATTAAAATTATATTATTAAGGGCATATGCATTTTTAAATTCAACTATTATTTCCTAAAAATCAATATCTGTATTTCAGGTTCTACACCTCAAAATGTAGCATTTCAAAGAAAAATGTTTTCGCAAGCACAGTAATCCTATGCGAGAAAGTCCAATTTTACTGAATTTTCTGCATTGGTATTTTGCATTCATATTTCCCAAAGAGCATTAATCATTAAAGATATATTTTCCTCAAGGGATAGGAGTATGTGAATTCCTTTTCTGAGAAATATATTAATTCCTATAAAAATGTTACAGAAGAATTGTTACAGAAAGCCTAATAGTTTATCCTTGAGATTAATGAGCAAATGACCTCTTCACTTTCTCTTTCCTGAATGCAAGCAAATATATTTCACTGTGTCATGAATCACAAATATGCAAGAAATGCAACTAATTTTGCAGTAAAATATGCCTACTTAAGATTTAAGGTATGAAATAGAAACATTCTATCCTAAGACAAGAGTAATGCTTTTATCACCGTGAGTGACTTAGCTACCCAAAGTAAGGGCAGAGGTAACAAGTATTGCCACCAACTTTTGCAGCTTTTCTTACCTTCTCATTGTGGTATACAATAAAAAAATGCGTGCAAGTAGTTACCATGGTAATTCCTGCATCACATGATAGTCATAAACTGTTGCAGAGATGCAGAGCATTTTCTTAAACAAGCATGCATAGATGCACACAGACAACGGATAATAATTTTTAGATAAATGTCCTTACACAGTATATCATTAATTTGGTCAGGTGTGTAAATGTTAGCAGAGAAAAAAATCATGTCAAGGCTTCTCAAGCTGTACAGACTATAACAGTGAAAACACGTTTGAACATAACTAGTTCAGTGAGAAGAAATTATTCTTTAGATTTTAAAACTTTAGGACAGAAATTTTTTTCTTCAGCAGTGCAAAGAGTATCGCATATTCCTTGAAAATAAACATAACAAAAAGTGCCAATTATTGCCTGTGTAAAATAGGCCTGAAAGCACTTGACAGACAAGGTAAGAAGGTATCTGCATGTGTTAAATTAAACTTATTCAGTCACAGAGAAATGCAGAATGAATTTGATTTGGAAATTCTGGATTTTTTTCAAATATGGAAGAATTAATGTTTATTACCTAACATGTTTTAGTCTTCAGTCACAAACTAAACACCCGTGTCTGAAGAAAATATCCCAATTGTTCAAACAAAATACTGCATTTCAACCTTAGGGGTATGCCCTTGCTTCACCATCTGAGAACAGAGCTCTTGTTGCTTTCAAAACAGCTTGTCTTCACCTGTGAAGCAATCTTTTATTAGAAGACTCTCTCTCCAAACTTCTCATTTGGGTTGATCTGAGCCAATGCCTGGTGTGTGACCAGGGAAGGGCATGAAAGGACAGACAAAATAAAAAACACTTCATTAAAAGATTTGCTTACATACTTGGGAATTGCAAGAAAAGAATATGAAGGAGGCCACATTTATCTATGTTCCCACATTTCCTGTTTCACTAATGCAAATACTGAGCTTTTGCCTGTCTCATAACACATAGAGCAGCAAAGTCCTCTAGTCAGCCTTTTGCTGTTCTCTACAAAGACCTAAGGCTGATATTCTTTTTCAAGCAAATGTTGGGAGTGAAAAATAAAGCAGGTCTAATTAGGGATAGAAGCTAACAGTATTTATTCTGTGTATAAAACAATTGTGCAAGGAATGGAGAACTTCAGCTTCTACCAGCATCTGAAGACAAGGAGGATCATAAGCACTTCACAAATGCTTTTTCCAGTATTTGAAACATTTTTTTGGCATATTTTCTTCGTCTATTTTCTATATCAGAGCAGGCCCCATTTCTCCTGTTCATTGCCATAAGATACTTAGTGTTACAAAACTGAGTCTCAGAAAAATCTCCAATATGATGAAAAGGAAAGAGGAAAAATTATAAAAGAGAAGAAGCTGGCAACAAGTTCTCCTATGGGTCACATTCTCATAGGTTTGGCAAGTTCTTGTGTTTCATCCACTAAAAACTTACTACCACCTCAGCTGCTTCTGCTGCTGCCATTGCTGCTCTGGTGTGTGCCACCAGGGAATTGTCCATTAAAAAAAACACCTCCTACAGCACTGCGTAATATCACTGCCAGTTTGCAATATAAAAAACCAGCTCTGCTCTTGAAAAACACCACTGGAGATTTACCCCTTTCTTTCTTTACCATGGAGCAGATTGTGAAAGAAATTTAATATAATAACTTTGATGAAGAAAACACAAACTATTCATCATTGCAATCAAGGATAATTTTGAGGGTATTAGAATATATAAGTTGATCAAAAACCTGAGAGTGTAAAAAAGATGAGGTCCTCCAAGAAGTACTACAACACTGAGTTTTAACAACTTCCTTGACAAAGAGGAAATGCCACTGGCATATCATATATAATCAGTATTTCATTCTAGCTTTTTGAATGATAGACACAACTTACCAGAATAAAAATTATAGTTATGACTAAATATTAAGGTAGTGGGAAAGTGACCAAAAAACAACAGAAGGCATGTCAGTAAGTTTAAAATACTTCTTGTTAAATTGTGTGTTGATTCTGGATGTGGACAGCAGCTGGTTTATATCTAGAGCAAAATTAAACCTTAAGAGAACAGGAAAAAGTGTCAGTAGGACCACTACTGAGATGTATCTTGGAATCTCCATTAAGATTCCAAAGATAAAAAATAACATAAGAAGATTTTCAAATGAGCCACAGTGAACCTTAAGGTACTAAAGACTGTGACGAAAAAGTGGTTGAGTATTTATGTTAGAAATTAGTGCAAATGGGATCCTCTATTCATCACCTACTGATGTTTGGGAATATATTCTATCACTAGAAATCTGAAAATCTGTCTTATCTCAATATCCTTCAGCAGTAACACAAACCTGGGAAGTGTCTGAAGCCTGGAACAGTGTAAGATAAGGACTAAAATATAAACTCAATTATATTAATAAAGTTAATCAGGTGTCCAACTATGTGACCAACAAGATCCTAAAACAACTTTCTGTATAGTTGTTGAGGGAAAGAAACCTTAATATTTTTAAGATGAAGCTTGATCACGTAATGGAAGTGCGCATGCATTTGTCTGAATAGCAACAGAGTACATATTTGGATTCACAAGTTTATCTATAGTCCTTGCAACATGTGAGATTACTTCTAAAAGGAAAATGATACCTTTGGGAAATATTCTTAACACAGGCCTCTCAACATCATATCCACACCATGATGCTATTATTATTTTCTTTAGTAAGCTGGATTCTGTTATAGAAATTACAGTGTTTGGTTTTCTTTTACAGTGAATTTCTAATGCAGAATTGCTAAGAATTAATCTTCAGACTGAATAGGGCTTGCTCCAAACGTTTCTGACCAAGTGATTATTAAAACTGGGTCTGCTAGTGCTTTGGAATCAACATAAATGTCTCTATTTGCATTTCAGGTCTACACCAAGTATGGTAACACCAGGCAGCTTTCCATAACTGCTGATTCAGACTAGTAGGTGCAACATTATCTGTTCTCTTTTTCACCCATACGTTTTCTGGTTGTGAAAAAAAAAAAAAAAAAAAAAAAGAGGTTTTTAATCTCTAAATAACCAAATCCATCTTCTGACTTGCAAGAATATGAAAAAAGTCTGTGAGGATCAAGATGAATCATTTGACCCACATGTATTTCAACAAATGCATGGGTGTACATCAGAAAGTTTTGCTGCTGTTAACTTCTAGACTACAAAATTATCAGGTAACAAAATCATGTCATTTATTCCACAGAATTTTCAGTAACAGACTCTACTGGACAACGACTAAATTATTCTGAGATTTGAAAGATTGAAACTGAGGACGAGAATTGCTGTTCTTGTCAGACTACATCTTACAGCTTTGACTCCAACAATGAAGAAAAGTGAGCTGCTATGGAAGAGTACAAAGAAGACAAGAATATGCAGTAATTCTCTGGTTCATACTCTTCTAGCTTCCAAACATTTTCAGCTTGGAAAATTCCCAAAGCCTGCTGGTATTTGTCTACTTAGTAATCTGTCTTCCAAACGCTTGTTAGTCCCCTCCTGGCAAAATATATTTTGTTCACCAAGATGCCCTTAAGGAAACAGTTTCACAGGCCTAACACAACCATAACTTCCTTCTTGCTTTTAATGTTTTGGTGTTTTTTGTTTATTTTGGGGTTTTTGTCTGTTTGTTTTTTGTCAGCCCCAGCGTCCTTCTTGCTTTTTATGTTTTGGGGTTTTATTGTTTGCTTGAGATTTTTTGTTTGGTTGGTTTTTGTCAGCCTCTCCAACCCTAATTTGATGGTCCTGATTTTCTCATGTTGGGTGAGACAAATGACAGCTCACTATCCTACTAATGATTTTGAAGGCTTCTGTCTTGATTAAGCTGCCTTAATTTCCATGTTGAATATTTCTAGCCATCACTGTCCATGAGAGAAGCATTCCATTCTTTTGAATTCCTTATCTCTGAAAGTTTTTTAGTTCCAGTATATATTTTGTGAGGTCAGAGGACCATAAGTGTCCATGATATTTCTGGTGTTGGCTATACTATGGACGTATTCAATGGTTTAATGCAGTTTTCTTTCATTATCTTTTCGCATTAGTGTAATTCCAAATGTTTGATTTTCTTTTTGATCTTTGCTGAGCACTGGACCTAGCATGCATCTCCATATTACGATTCTAATGCCTTGTTCCTAAATGGTAACGCTCATCTCAGAGCCCATCATATTATATATGAATGTGGGACAATCTTCCCCTTCTATGCGACACTTTACACATAAATAAACTCAAAATCTCACATGCAGTTTATATATATGAATAATTTACTCCAGAAGTGAGAACCAGAAATAGTAGCACATCAGTGTCACATGGAGAAGAGAGATCAGATTCCTAATATCTACTTCACTAAAAAATTAAATTCTTATATTACTTACTGATTGGAAAGAAGCATATCTTACCCTTCCTAACTTAATGCTGTCACTGGACTGTAGGCTCTCTCTCGTCTCAAACATGCCTTCTCTTTTGCAGACCTCCATTAATTTTTAATTGTTCAACAGTGTGGGGCAGCTTAGGCAGCAGAGACTGACAATTGATTATTTTACAGTGTTTCACTGGATGATGACAAAAAACAGAAGGAAGGGAGGGAGAGAGACAGAAAGAGGAATGAGATGTGGGAAGCAGAGAGAAGGAAGGAAGGAAGGAAGGAAGGAAGGAAGGAAGGAAGGAAGGAAGGAAGGAAGGAAGGAAGGAAGGAAGGAAGGAAGGAAGGAAGGAAGGAAGGAAGGAAGGAAGGAAGGAAGGAAGGAAGGAAGGAAGGAAGGAAGGAAGGAAGGAAGGAAGGAAGGAAGGAAGGAAGGAAGGAAGGAAGGAAGGAAGGAAGGAAGGAAGGAACGAACTGAATTAAAGTCTACAGCCCACATTAGTCCTTGTACTACTGAGTTATTAGATAAATTTTGGAGCACCTGCTTCTGCTCTGTTCTGAAAGAAGATTGGCCTCAAGTCAGGCAAAAAAAGTTGAAATGCTTGATTCCCATGGAGAATTTGGGACTGGATAGAGAGAAGTAATGGATCAGTGTCAGCTTTTTAATTCCCAGAAAGAAGATGAGTTCAAGCTATGTCTTTCTCATCATGATTTCCTCTTGGTGTTTCAAAGTTCCTTGGTCAGTTCTTCTGCCTTTGCCTCGCATATCATCATTAAGCCTAACTTTTTTTGTTTTGCGCCAGTCCCAAGAGACTGTGTGATTTCCACAAAATGGGAAAGCAAACAAGTTAGGATCTGCCACTGCAGTCTCTAAGTGGAACTGAATATAGAATGGCTTTCTGTTGTACAGCAAAGAAGTCAAAGCTATTAGATTCCTGTTAAATAGAAATAAAAATGCTCATTATTTTTACATGACACTTAAATTCCCAAATGAAGTAAATCTTGGCACAAAAGATGAAGCCATAATAAGTATTTTTAATATGTGATGCTTTAGGAACATCCACAGCAGTTCATTCAGTCTTCCATATGCGAGGTTATCATGGCAAGGCTTTCATTAATGTTTCATTTCTGTGTGGATTTTATGTTTTCTTGGGGATACAATACTTAGTGTAGTGGGGGTCGTAATCACAGTTTCAGGCTATAGTAACTTTGGCAATGTAGTAACCACCATTTAATTTATAAATGAGGCTTTTAAATCATTAATATCTATTTTTATGAAGTTTTTTCTGTCTTACAGAGAGAAAAATACTTTTAAGATTATGATATTTCTGCACACCACTGCTAGTATACTTACTTCAAATATTTTCTTCCCTAAATGGGAAGAAGAATCATTAATAAGATTAGCAGTCCCTCAAGGTGCTTTAAAAATCCAGGTCTTTGGCATTTATATGTTCATTTGCAATTTAAATAAAAATGAAATAGTCAAATACCCTGTGTAACTCTGAAAACTGTATATTAAGATTTATGACAATGTATAAAAAGCTGAAAAGGAAATTGTTTCCCCAGCAATACTATGCATTATTTATATGCATATTTAGCCATATTTTCATTTTACAGCAAAGAAATAAAAGTTCTGGTAAGCTTACTGCCTTTATAATTTAGTCAAATTCCTCTCATATATAGGACTGTTTTCATGAGTGGTAAAACTACTTTTGCTCAGTTATGTGTTATGCATGGTGTGCTAAGCTGTAATGCAAGCTAAAAGCTTTTTTTAGGTATTTAAAATAGTTCATTATTACTAACAGTTACACACAACCAGATTTAGTTAAAAGAAATATGGCTGGATTTAAAGATCACAGACCCTCCAAAGACCTAAAAATAATCAATTCTTTAGGGGTTTCTGGAGCTTTTAAGTCTGTTTCTGCAGTACAGAAATCAGATGCGGATTATACAGAGGAAACTGTGCCCGAATAGCTTATAGTATTATTTTGCATCATGAAATTGTGCAATTCAATGTGCACACTGCATAGCATAGTGCCTAAATCTGCCCTTCTACATGTCCTCATTATTTTTATAATTATTTAAGTACCTCAAAACATAAGGAAAACTATTGTAAAAATTTTTGGACTATAGCATACTTGAATGAGATGTATACTATTAGTATATTCTGTGCAACATAGCAAAGTTTTCACACAGGCCAAGTTTACGTTTGGCTCCAAAGATGTAGAGGCCTACTGGAAATGAACCAGGGCAGTTCTGCTAAGATTACTACTTTTGAGAACCCTCACCAAATTAAGGATAATTTTATTTTAGTGCAATGTTTGAACATATAGAATCAGAGGATCCAGAATTTAATTTTTGATCTTTAGCATTCACAAAGCATTAGTCAAGCCTCAAAAACTGAGCATTCACAGGAAAAAAGAAGTAAAATTTTTTGTGAGTCAAATATTAGCTTCATCAGCTTTTGCCTGTGTTGAGGCTTTTCACTTTTAATTTTCTGGACCATAATGATATCATTACATTATGCTGTTTTCTTCCAGATATATGAGGACTTGAAATTGTATTTTGTTTTCAACGGAGGTTTGCGATTCACACAAAACTGTCTGAATTAGGAGGCTTGTTCTTCAGCAAAACTGCTAAGCATGGTTCCACCTTCACTAAAATGCTGACAGTTCAAATGAAGGTGTTCAACTCAGTGTTGCCTCTTGCAGTTTCCCAAGGTGGATTTGCTCAGGCCTTACTACTTACATTAGGGTTCCACCTCTTAGTCATCCTCAGTCAGAACTGAACTTCATCCAATTTGGATGTTCACAGAGCTGAGTACGGAGCTTGTGATGTATTATCATATCTGTCTCCTAGATTTCTGATATGTCATAAGCTGTACAAATGCTAGGACTAGTGAAAGTTTTTTACAGTGAGAAAGTTCATTATTTGCAGAGTTATACACAGATGCTTCAGGACTGCAGCTTTCTATGCAGGCAAGCACAAACAATACAGAAAAATTAATGCAGTCTTTTGAAGACATCTCCCATGGAGCCTTTCTGTGAAGTCAGATCCAAAGATTTTTCAGCTTGCTTCCAATACCAGAGTCTTGACATTAAAGAGAAGAGGTATTTTTATCAAGGACAACTAAACCAAATAGAAATGAAACTGTCTTTTAGGGAAAAAAAACAATGATTTTGCCTAGCAATGCCTTTCTCTGCCAAAAGCCTAAACACTCCCATTTCATTGTTTCAACTAAACATCACTTAGATGAAAATCAAAAAAGGTGTCAAGAATAAAGCAACCTGTTTTGGCAATTCTGAACTGAAAGTTTATAGTTTTTCTTACACACAGAGTAGAAACAAAATAGAACTTTTCAGAACATCTTTTTCCCAGGATTTTAATTTTAGAAATTCCAAATTTTAGATATTTTTTCCCTAAATTGAACAGGAATAACTGCTGAAATCTTCATTTTACTACAGGCTGAATTTTCTGTCTTCTGTGTAGTACTCAGAGTGTTCCACCTGCTCAGAAAAGAACAATAGTTTTTGGTCTATAACCTCACTGGGCTGGTGTGCTAAAAAGTCATTATAAGCCTGTATTATTGAGCTGTAATTTCCACTCTCCTTGGAGAATGAGAAAAAAAGCCATGAAGGCAGTAACACATCCAGTAGAGTCTTGATAATGCTTTCAAAACTACTGTCACATAGGGTAGTTGTAAGATCCGTGTTATGTTATATTAGATGACTGCTGTTTGGCAGGACCAGGCTCAGAAAAACAAACAAACAAACAAACAAACAAACCCACCAAGTGATGATCTATTGAAATATATTAAAATAACAAGACAGACTCAGCAATCTGAAGACAACCATTGTACAGCCTCATGGCAGTCTTGAAGTCAGTTTTTGCGCATCTTCATCTTGCTCACACAAATAAAGGCAGGCAGCCTAAGGAAACCTTTGCCTCAATGTACAAAGAAAACACTAAATATGTATATATTTATTAACCCAGCTTGTTTGATCACACCTATGATTTCATGCTACTTACTGCAAACATAAAGCATATGTAAGGAGAATAAAAAAGTATAGATTTATATTCATTGTATATTCATACAATAAAATCTAATAAAAAGAGATTTGTGGTTCAACATGACAGTCATGCATTTCTTTATAAGAAATGTAAGTTAGTATAAAATAATTTTTTACAAATCTATAAATAATAGCCAGTTCTAAAATTAAAAGGAAGATAAATATTAAATAGCATTTTTGTTGTTGAAAATTTTAAAATTAGGTTTGTTTTTGATTAGGCAGAGAGATTTTGGCAATATTTGCTATGTTTTCTGCTTTTATGTGGGCAGGGTAGGTACAATGTGTCAGAGCATCCCTTCCTCTAAATTTCTTGATGCTGGCAAGCTTTGCTCACTTGTCAGAATGCTGTCTGCTCCACTTGGTTTCACAGTAGCTGTGAAACTGGTCTCCAAAGCCTTTGCACACCACAGATATTTATGCAGATAAAGGGATGGAAGCAAGAGGAAGCTTGCAAAGAGAGGGCTGGCTGTTCCCATCTGGAGCTCTAAATGTGGAGACTGTGGCCCACAGGGGACATTCACACTAGTGTAATAAGGTTTTCTATACATCTCGTTAAGCCAGCATTAGACTGAAAAATGCCAGTTTTCATCCCCATGTCACCATCTCCTGGGCCCTAAGCATGTCCTAAGATCTCATAAAATATTTGCTTCCACCTGTTTCTACCAGTATCCCCTAGAGTTTACCATGAATTTAATTGCCTGCCAGTTTTTATGTCTGCTTAAACTACAAGACCCTTAAATAATTTATATCCTAATTACTGTTCATCATTTTTTAACTAGAAGGTTCAATTCCATTCACCCAAAAGAAAATTCATGGGATTCATTCTGGGGAAATACTTTCAAGGAGCCATATAAAAATGGCAGTGTGATCATGGTTTTGAAAAATGAACTTAGACTTGCACAAATAAAATTTCGTATAAATATTAATCATTCCCTTCTGATACGGACTGCATTAATTTTGGCACAGATTCGATTAAATAATTTAATGTGAAATGTAATACCTCAGATTTCTGGGAGAGCTTATGTATTGATCGTCTAATTCAGGGCTACAATTCTGCTTGCAATTTATATTCCTTTTTCCCAAGCAGCAGGATTAAACCCAACTAATATTTCAATCAATCTCTACTAACACAACCCCAGGCTATCAAATTCATCTAAGATAATTTAGAGCAGAAGCTTGCAATGCCTCTGAGCCACAGTTCAGAATTAAACTTCTCTTTTTGGAAGGGATTTTCAGTGTTTTTTTCAGGAATAAGCAAGTAATGCTTAAAGTTGCTCTATGATTTGTGGCAGAGCATTTTAGGGAGAGGGGAAATCATTCTAATGGAGTGTTGTAAGTTTCTTGAGTTCAGCAAGTTAATAGAAGACACATGTCTGGAATGATTTTACTGTTAGCATTTTGTCTGAGAAATATACACAAGGGAAAAAGAGAAGATGAATTTACAGGACAAGGGTAGACTAAAGGCTTTTTGAAGTTTTAGTGTTGCTACCAGGAATAGCTGTAACTCTTTTACAGGTTTCTGGTATTTCTGTTAAGCATATCCCAGCCATTACGCTGAAAAATCTGATTGTGTATCCATGCATGATTGCTTCTCCACGTTTGCCCAACTGGGTCTGTTTAAGAGAGTAGGGGCCAAAAATTCCAATGGTCTGTGCAACCAGAGGCTCAAAAAAATTAATTCCCTGTGAATTTGAAAAATATATGCTTTTGTGGACAGAATTAGGTGCTGCATGAGACATTTGGTTATTCAAATATTTACTTAAGAAAATAAAACTCTTAGAAGTTGACCACTTTAGAGAAAAGAACAAAAAAGACTGCTCAGACATATATTTGTGTAACTTTACTTACAGAGTAGTACAAATTTACAAGTAAATTTGGGAATATATGGATGTCCCTGTGTGGGATCTGACTCACCAGTGTAGTTCAATACTGATCTCCAATTCCTTCCTTCCTGGAAGCCCTTCAGGCACAACCTCTCTGGCCTTGAGGGTCCTGAAATGCCACATTCCTGGAGACAGAACACGTGCTTATAGCATCATTGAATGGGAATGTTTTGACATGTGTATTAAGCAAAATAATTATATGTTTGTTCTTGCATGCCCTGGTGGTACACACATTGCATGCTGGTGCTTGTCTGCATTAGGCCACATAACAAATACCATGTAGGTATGTAACTGGGAAAAGGAGAATACATGAGTCTTCATTATTTTCAGAACACACTATTGGCATTTTCTTATACTCAAAAGATGGTGTAGAACTGGAAAAGATGGGGGGAAAACCACAAAAATCTTCATGTCAATCCACTCAGTTGTGAACTTATAAGTTATATAGGAGATAAAAAATTCCTATTTGATTTTCTGTACACCTTCTCGAGCAAAGGTGCTACACCCCACCCCCACTCCCCCCAAAAAAAACCAAAGCAAAAAGCCCAGTACAATCAAAGACTGCATATTTAGATTATGAAATTTCTCAGTTGTCTACCTTTAGCTTGTTTTACTTAATACCTCATCACATCTGAGCTTGGCTAGCCTACGTAGGCAGGGCGCAGTTAAGTTTTTCATCTAATACTGAAAAAGGTGGCAAAGATTTCTGAGCCAATTTTCTTCCTCAGCCTTGTCCAAATGGATAGCAGATATTCTGTTTTTTCCCTTCAACAGAAGTAACATATGGAAATAATACAGGGCAGATATCTGTCCAAGCCATTTTTATGCTCTTTGAAACCTGACTGTTCAGGCACTAGAAGCATTTTTTGACGTAAGTGCTCTCAACTAGTGTGTTCTTGTTAAAGAAGACAGTTGCTTACAGCCCAGACAGAGCAAATACAGTGACCCACATACTCTTTGGCCTGACAGATCAATGTCTCCCACATCCCTAGTCAAAGCATATCGTGTCTCTACGGGTATCTGCAAGGAACCAGCATTGAGCCACTGATGGCAGCTTAATTCAGTGGAGTGTCTGGGCACTGGGTGACGCTGAAGTATTTTAAAGACAGCTAAACTCTTTCCATCTGTGTCACGGTGTGACTTGAGTTTGCCAACCTTAATATATTTAATTTATTTTAGAGACAGGACCCAGGAGTAGAGACAAGGCAGGCTCAAAACTTAAAAAGGTACAAGAAGAAATTTATTAATAACACAAAAAGAATTCTGAATAAGATTTCTAGATTATTCCCTCCTCCCTTCATTCCACATTTCTTACCAACAACATACAGAGAACACTTCAGTCAGTTATCCACCCAAAAATTATTTCAGTTCACTTAAGAGAGAAAAGTTCTTTTTTCAGTTATGGCTTAGGTGCCGTCTCCACCTTCACAGTCTGCATCCACCCGGGACCTACAGAACTATGAATTTTCCTACCATTTACACAGTCCTTCCAGAGCTGTGTTATGGGTTACGATTCACACATGGGGTACTACTTTTAAAGGCAGGCTGGTGAAAAAAACCCCAAAATTCTCTTCATCTCCTTCTCTATCAAAATGTCTCTGTTCATATTCCAGTCCCAAAGCAGAGAGCTCCATTTCCCTGAGGCAAAAAAGTCTTCTTCTCAAGCATCCAAACCTCCCCAAATATATTTCACAGTTTAAAGGAATATTAGTGTAGTCACAATCCCCTTAGCCCACGAAAAAAGTTTTCAGCTACTTATCAGTTGCATCTTTTCAATCTCTTCCCACCAGGAACTTTATCTTCATTCTGCTGACCGGGTCGTTCCCCGTTCCCCGCCCCCCGCTGAGCCCGGAGCCGAACTGGGCCAGGCCCGTGCCCCGGCCAGAGGCCACCGCACCTCCAGAGGCCGGAAGCCGAAAGACAGGGCGGCCAACCCGATCCGCTGTGATTTGTGAAAGCAAAATAACCTTTCATTGGCTTCCCGAGCTGTCCATCACTAAATCAGCTCTCCGATTGGTGCCAGCAGCTCACAGGAGAAGCTCCCAGAGACGAGAGAGTCCCTCCCACTCCCCAGCCTCATGGAGCTGTCCCTGAGGTGAATCCACCCCTCCTCCCCAGCGCATGAAACCAACACAATCTGTTTCCAGAGAAACGTGTGTCAAAGGCACAATCAGACTCCCAACATCTTCTGCCCTAGCTTGGAAGTATTCTGCCTGCAGAAGGATGTTTTGCATGATTTTGAGCATACAATGGGATAACTGGGGCAGTCCTTGAAGACAAAGAAAGAATTTTATACTAGTTCATGTATACACATCTTTGCTCTCATTATTAAGATTCAAAGGAAATATGTTTATCGTCAAATTGTCTCAAATATAAGATTTTTGCTTCCACCAGGTTTTTGTTTCAAAATCAGATAATTATATTCACTACTGAATGTACTGATGTGGATTCATGAATGGAATGACTATATGCAATCTGCTTAGCAATGCTAATATTGCTTTGCCAAATTTTTCATCCCAATAATTTTTATATCAACAAGGGAAGTTTAGAGGATGTTGCTGTAATAAATTATTTTTCCTGAGGGAGATTAAAGTCCTCTGACAGTGCCCCATGTGTTGTAATAACTGTGGGCTGTAGCAGTCTCATCATGCTGTGGTATCCCTTGTTGATTTATTATGTAGCTAATGGTCTTTAGAGGCGAGACTTGTTAATAATTTTAATTCACTTCACACTCAGTTCAACACAGAGAGCTCTGTGTGTACCATCACATTGTGAACTTTTAAGAGCCCAAAAGACTGACTGAGCAGTGGCTCTCATTTATAAAGAATTAATCAATATCTAAAGGCAGGGATCTTGTTCAGACAGGCAAACACCCATTAGGATCCTAACTTGTGTCTCTTAAAACAACATAGAATTTCAAAATTCTTTATTAGTATCTTACAGGGCATAAGGCTTTACATCATTTTTCACACAGCAACAACAACAAAAGCCTAACTAACTAGTTAGAATGCTATGTTGATTATAACTCTAAAATGATGTTGTACACTGTGAAAAAGATCAGCTACTTACTTTGTGTTGCATACCAAGTCTTTTTTCTTTCCAACAGAGCTATTCATGGAAGAGTTCATGAGATTCAGCATAGCAATTTCTGTGAATATTAAAAAAAAACCCTAACAAATTAAGTATGTGCTTAATGTTTATATTAAAAATAGTGTTGTGTCCTGGGAAGAAATCATTAATTTGTGCATTACAACCATGGAAGATAAAAAACGGTTTTTTATTTTCCTTAGGAATTGTGTTTAATCACTGACTGAAAATGAGACCATTCACTAGGAAAAGAGCTTCACACAGTTTGTAGGAGTTATTCAGGTAGATCATGAATTCAGTGGTCCAGCTGTTTCTTGTAACTAACAATGATGTTGCCATGTAAAAAGGGGGGAAATAAATATACCTGTATAAAGTTGTCTAAAAGTTAATTTTGGTGGTATGCCAGAATCTATCTGGGGTTAGGGCAGAAATTCTATTGACTTCAAAGAGCACCCAAAAACCAATGAGCATTGATTGGAACAAATTTAGCTTTGATAAATACACTGGATTATATTGTAAGCTTCGAAATTAAATCCTGCATTTTATCTCAATACTGACATTTTAAAGAAAGTACTGAAACCCTAAACCCTAAACCCTAAACCATGCATAGTGAGAGTTGGCAGGAGGCACAAGTACTACCTGTAGCGTATTTGAACACTTATTTAAATTGCTGACTGCTACTAAATAGTAAGTAATGAGGATTTAAATATCTATTTTGACAACAACTTCTCTCCACTGAAGGAAAAGCAGCAGCATTAGAACATTGAGATGCTCTAATCTCCTTTTCAGGATGAATTAGATTAGAAATATATTTAGGTTGATGAGATAGATGTCTTTATTCCTATTAATTCCAAGTAAAGGCTACAGGAAACCAAAATGTTGATCAGGATTCCTGAGTATGATCAAGATTATTTTAGTATGGCAGATTTGTTCTCATTCTAGTCTCACTGCTGTTTACAGCATATGGGAAAAAAAACCTCTTTGTGCATTTAGTCTAAGAATTTCAGGAAGAATATTGACAGAAGGACAGAAGGCTGTGTATATCCTAGTTATAAAGAAAACACAACAAAATTAAAAAGCACATCTGAAACAAAAATAAATCAGATTTGGATCCTTTTCTTCTGGAAAACATACATATTACCTTTTTTTTCTTTTTTTACAAAAATTCAGTGAGTAAACAATTATTTAGTTTGCAAGTCTTGCTCTACTGTAAAAGCAGGTAGAGACCCATACCAAAATATCAAGATATCCATCTAATACTGGTTTCTAATTGTTTTTCCTCGTCACTCAACTAGATTTAATGAATTTGCAGACTTGTTTCTCTTATTTTTATGTAGAAAAAATATATTCCTTTTACACAGATGAAACTAAAATAAAGCAGAGGACAAAAAGTAGAACATTTTATTCCTCAAAAGGTATTTCACAATTGTCTGAGGCATTGCAATTCAATCAAACCCACCAATGTTATTGATAGTCCCATCTAGTGTTGACTTAATCAAGCTGATACAGAGCAGTTAAAATCAAGGCCCGGTTCAAGTAGCTTCCTCAACAATAATTTATTTTCCTTGAAGCCAGACATTAGTTTCACACCCTTTGACCCTTCTGATAATGAAAACTTTGATAGCTTGGAACAGTTGTAAAGAATACATGATTTAAAGCCACAGGGTCAGCCCCTTTGTCTATTACAGGTACCCAGGAAGACTAATCCACTTCTGAGGGGAACACAGGAATCTGATGCCAACCCTAAATTATCCTGCTGGCAACCCAAGCTGGGCACCACTGACTGGAAAGGAGCTTTGCACTATGAGAGATGTGGGTCTTGGGGAACAAACAGGACAAGCGTCAGCTGTGTGCTCATCCAGCAACACAGGCCAACTACACCGGGCTCTGCCAGCAAGACTGCACCCAGCAAACTGAGCAAAGGCATTCTGCTTCTCTTTTTGGAATGCCATCAGGAATAGTGTCCACACTTGTGCCTCCCTGTATGTGAAAGACATTGACACACGAGCAAGGTGAGTGAGAGGCAGCTGCATGTGCAGGCGACTTACATATGTTATGTTCGAGGAGAAAGGTGGATGTACTCAGAGGAATAGTTTTGGGAGATGCCTGAGGGTCAGTCCTATTGCTGTCTTCCACTGCTTTTAAGAGAATGGAATTGAAATCTTGGGAATATACACTGGAGAAACAAAGGGAAAAGTTGCAAGTGTCATCACATATGAAATTTGGTCTCACCATGGAAGTAGCTAAATACTGAGAGAGGTTGCCTAGGGAGTCTGTGAAATCTCTGCCCATGGAGATATAACTTGACTGGATAATCTTTTCAGTGAGCAAAGCAAAGTCTAAACTGACCTTGCTTTGAGGGCAAGGGGATTGCAACCAACAATCTCCAGAAGTCTCTTCCAGTTCATATTATTCTATGTTCCTATGTTTACTTTTGGATTACACCCCCAATTTGATACCTGGCTCTACCACAGATATGTGATAACATCCTCGCCTTGCTTTCAATCATTGTCTTTACAAATGCAAAGAACGCTGCTTTTTCTGCAAGTTTTCTCTCACAAGGTGCATGTTTTTGAAGCATGGATTTCTATGGCTTTAAATTTGGGTACTACCAATTACAGTGGGGTTGAAATAATGATCTCATCTCTCTATACTTCTCAAAACTTGATTTGGAGCCAACATGAACTATCAAGATAAAAGAATAATAAAATTTACTGAGTTCTTACTTGTCCCATATGATAAGTATCTGTGTCATATCTAACTGATTTCCAACTTGGCTGTAATATTTGTTTTTAAATAACCACTATCAATGTGTGACAAAAATGATACTGCTGTTTCTTAAAGCACTATTACTGTATTACTTATTCAAATGTTAACCTCAAACCTTAGATCAAGTGACTTATTCGCTATATCCTCCAGCTTGCAAGGATGTATTACATATATGTAATGAACACACAAGGCCCATATAATAGATGTAGCTGAGGTCTATTAAATATCAATAACAGTTACCAAAGAAAAAGCAGTGTAATCCAGTAAATGGCATATAAACTGAGGAGATGGCCACCTTCTATTGTGGTCTTTGTCATATTTTCCTGAGTATCCTTATCATGCTAACCAGTCCCACATTCACATGGCTTCCTAGTAAATTTTAGCCTTCTCTTCAAAACTTTTAACTATCTATTAATTGTTACCTAAATCAGATTAGGCTTTTGGTATCAGAATGTATAAAACATTTGAAGATTATGTCAATCTGTAACATCATATCACATCCAAGAAGAACAACAGAATGCCCCCCTTCTCATCTCATTCTTTCTCTTGTTCAGACCGATGCCCTGTCCTCCCCCCCCCAAACTATTAGGAACTATGTTTTCATTTCTTTGTGCATCAAAAGTGAAAAAAGTAGATTCAAGGAGGAATGAACACGGGAAGACAAGAAGTGAAAGAACAACTGATTGACCACAGTACCGCTAGAAAGATACAACGGAAGCAATGGGCAACTTAAGATTTATAATATCAACTGAGTTTATGCTCTCCATCTTAATGAAATATTTTCAGGAAGATTGTGTCATTGCAATAATACTTCCCTATTTACCTGATTTAAAATTCACTAAAGCTAATGGAAATATTTCTATTAATAGAGATAACATGACTGATTTGGGAGGTAGTTTTGGCTCTATGGATTAAACTCAAGGAAATCTCTGCAAACAGCAGAATTTATTTTAAAATTATGGAAAGGTTATGTTCTAAACATCATTTATTACTGCTGTGTCCCTGTAGATCAAGTAAAAATAAATACGACTAATTTCTACTAATATACAGTACTTTTTTCGTGAGGATGAATGGGTTCTGCTGCATGTCATGCTGTATTCTACTCTTGTTGAACTCTCTGGTTTTTAAGTGAATATTGTCTAGCTTGAATTCAGCAATGCTTTAGACACTGTCTCTCAAAACATCCTCATGGGCAAGTTCAGAAAGCCCATACTTTCTGGATGAGTGGACAGTGAGGTGGATTGAGAAATGGCTGAACAGCAGAACCCAGAGGTTTGTAATCAGTGGCACAGGATCTAGTTGGAGGCATGTACCTGGTGGTGTCCTCCAAGGTTCAATACTGGGCCCGGTATGTTTAAATTCTCCGTCAGTGACCTGGACAAGAGGACAGGTGCCTCCTCAGTGAGTTCACCTTGTGAAACAAAGCTGGGAGGAGTGGCCAATACCCCAGACAGATGTGCAGCCCTTCAGAGGGGTGTTGACAGGCTGAGGAGATGGGCGGAGAACTGCTTCAAAATCAACGAAGGGAAATGCAGGGTCCTGCACCTCATATACCAGTACAGGCTGAGGACTGACCTGCTGGAAAGCAGTTCTGTGGAGAAGGACCTGAGCATCCTGATGGACAATAAACTGTTCAAGAGCCAGCAGTGCCCTGTGGCCAAGGAGGCCATTGGCATCCTGGGATGCTTTAGGGAGGGCATTGCCAGCAGGTCGAGGTTGGTGATCCTGCCCCTCTGCTCAGCCCAGGAGAGGCACATCTGGACTGCTGTGTCTTGTTCTGGGCACCTCAGCACAGGAGAGATGAGGGGTTCCTGGAGCAGATCCAGTGGACAATAACAAAGATGATGAAGGGATGGAGCATTTCCCTTAGGAGGAAAGGCTGAGGAAGCTGGGCCTGTTCAGCCTTGAGAAGAAGTGACTGAGAGGGGAACCTGTCAATGTCTGTCAGTATCTGTAGGTAGGTGTCAGAGGATGGACCAGGCTCTATCTGCTCAGTGGTGCCAGGCAATGAGACAAGAGGCAATGGGCAGAAGCTGATGCAGGGGAAGTTCCACCTGAATATGATGAAGAACTTCTCAATGATGTGGATGACCATATGTCAGAATAGATTGCACAAAAGATTGTGGAGCCTTCATTGCTGGAGGTATTCAAGAACCACTAGGATGCAATCCTGTGCCACAGGATGATCCTGCTTGACCAGGGAGGTTGGACCAGAGGAACCACTGTGGTCCCTTCCAACCCTATCCATTCTGTGATTATATAAATCAAGTTAAGAATCAGAAAGATCTTGTGCCAATAAAGCTCGATTCTGTAAAGTATACCTCTAAAATTTCCAAATGAAATATTCATTAAAAATCAACATTTAACAAAATTAGAGGAGTATTATTGACCATCTACAATTCAACACTAATTGCTTATCACAATGTGATGGATGACTTTGTTATATACATTATTACATTTATATGATATCCTGCACCACTACTGTTCTGAATGAAATTACACTGTAATGAAGAGTCTGATTTTATGGCATAATAATATAAAATAATTTATAGCTTAATAGTATGAAAAAGCAATGCTTGATCACTCAAAAATCACAGCAGAATTATCCCCTATGATTCATTGTGTATTCTGATGTTCTTGCCTCTGCAGAGCTTCTCTGAATCTTTAATTCCCTCTAATTTAATGCAGTCATGCCAGAACCACTTTTCATCATGTCCACTCAGCTGAATTCAAATGATCTCCACAAAGCAAAATATCAAAATATATTTCTGAGATTGTTTGTTTCACAAATTATGAGCTATAGTGAACAAACATTAAGTTTCATTACCCCACATACTCTTCTTGAAGGCTTTTCAAGTAATATTTCCTCTGATTGTTCCAGGTGCTTGAAAGTATTACAAGATGGGAAAGTAAAAGCACATTCAATACCAAAACAGATCCTTTGGAAAAATTGTTTCCATAAACCCGATAATTTTTAATAAGTTATTTCATTGTAGAAGTATTTAACGAAAATTGTAGAGAAAAATATTCCTATATACAACATCATTTTTTCTCTTTAATGAACATCATCTTTTGCTGCTCGGGATCTCTCATTTATTACTTAGCTATTCAATTTTCTCTTCTCAATTCTTCTTGAATTTTATCACTGTACTGTATTTATATTTTTTGTTAACGAATCACATCCATAAAATTTCTTTTCTATTTTCAGATAAACTTCAATGTTGTATTCTTCACTGTTATATTGTTTGTTCCTGCTTTATGAATGAGAAATGAAAGAGCAATGCAATTCTAGTTTCTGTTTGCTATATCTTGAAACCAATTTTTAAAAAAATTAATTTTCAATTTTTTTCTCATAATATTACATTTTTTCTTAAGTATTTTATGGGAAATTAAGTAAAGTTTTTAAAATCTAGATTTTTAAAACTATTTAAAGTCTTTTAAATAGTATTTTTTAGTATCTGTATTTTTTATAAATATTTATTCTAGTGCTAGGAAAAAACCCACATTAAATAGTAGAAAGTATATATTACATATGTTGCGTATTTTACTTTGCAGAAAGCATATGAGAGAAATCTAGCCCTCATGATTATTCCTCTATCACCATGTTAAAAGCACCAAAACCTATAATTTCTCTCTTTGAGTGGTCCAACTTTACCTTTGTCTATAGCACAACATGTAGTAGTTACCTTCATAAGTAAAAATTTATTATCAGATCTTGGTACTATTTTTAGAAACAGTGAAGCTGAGAAGATGTAGCGTAATTCTACTGAGTCATACAATACAGCTGGTGAAGACCTTAATAATTGAGACGGAGCAGAAAAATTTTGAGAAGTGCAGTATATCAAACATTTGTATTGCAAGGTTGCCTCCTTTCATTAATAGATGAAAAAGCTCCCTTTTTCTTTATTTTATTTTGGTCCCCTTCTGTTCCTGTGTTTCTTGGTTGTTTACAGAAATGACCAGCTAACAATATTCTCTATATCAAGAATACACAAAAGTAGCACACTACTATTGACTGAATTATGCCATAATCAATGGCATAATCCCAACAATTCTTCAACTTCATCATTTCCTGAGACAGTTTTATTGGAGCTACAGCTAATAAACAAATTTTTCAATATGAGGCAGTGGACCCTAAAAGCATGGTCTGACCAGATGGGTACAAGGATGCAGACAAATAAATAATTAAAGATAAATGAGGCTTCACAGCTTCTGCATGAAATGAGTGACAGATCTCATGCTCAGAGCATTAAAACGACATGAATTCAAAAGGCCTGAAATTTATGTGGAACATTAACACTGCACACATGTGCACAAACACATGCAATTTCCTAATCAGTCCTGGCTCTGTTTTCATGTACCAGCCCTAGGTCAGAAAGGGTGAATGCTTCCAATCAATATCCAGTTGTTAGAGTAACAGCCATGTCCGTTCTGGATGGCTGAGCAGGTGAAAACATGTTTGTTCTACTTAATGTGACACAGTCCTGTCAAATTAACAACCATGGGAGCAGAAGCAGGCTTGCTTAATGGGCTGAAGTCAGTTCCACAGAGAATTACTACCAACATTGAACCAATAGATCTGAAACCTCATTACTAAAGGTTTATTTGCCGATAATAACTAAAAGCACACTTTATGTACATAGGTGTTGTCAAATTTTAAAGAGACAGCACACTACAGTAGTTAGTAAACAACTGTCTTTAAATTGACATAACTGCAAGATAACATCTGTATATTATGTGAGTAGTAGAGTTATTTATACAAGCTTCCCTGTCCAGTTAAACTACAATAGATACTAAACTCTTAAATTTAAAGAATTTCTTTTTTCTACTGTGTGTCAATGATAACTGTACAGGGTATGCAAGAAAGCTGAACCCCAATATAAAAGCTGAAACTAAAACACAAATGAAACAGAGATTTTAGCTGTCCTGTGTATTGCTAGAATAGAGTAACCAATAGTGGTTAAAAGCCAGCTTCAGTCTGGGGCAGCTTTTTTTCATAGGCATGCAGAACTTGCCATTCTAGTAGCTGGATTCCCTTTTCCATTACTAAGAGAATGATATCTAGAGGTAAAAATAGGAAAGTCAAGCATAGTCATTCAGAAAAATGCCTTTTAATCCGAAATGCCTGAAATTCGTCTTACTTGATAGCACTTCGTGCTCAGCTGTGAGAGATGCAGGGATACAGCCCAGGAAATTCTGCCACACAGAAACAAGAGAAAGAAAGACACAGGTGCAGAGCTGGGTTTATTCTTCCTTTGGGAATGCAAAAGTAAAGATGGCAAATGATACTTGTGGGGGAATCTTTTTCTTTCCAAAGTGGTACAATGGCTAACCTAGTTTTCCAGAGCTCTCAGTGTTTGGTTTTTTTTCCTCAGCTCCCTGCTGCCACTGCCAAATGGTTACTTTGCCATCACACAGAACCAGTCCTGAGCATTCCCATGTGCCAGGGATAATTTTACATAGCTTGTAGCCTTGACCATTCCTGGTTGATTTCCACTGGGAAATCAAAACTCAGCAGATTGCAAGATTAATTCCCTGCCACATTTCAAAAAGCACACTGTAAACTACAGAAAGGCTTAGAAATGCATATGGGAAATTTTAATACTAGAGTAATTCCATCTGAAATTGCCCTCTGCATTTTTCATTTTTGCTTCTAAATATTTAGATTAAATTAGCTATCCAACACTAAAAAAATCAAAATGAAACAGAATAATTAGTTTATGAGAAGATCTAATAAACGAAAATGTTAGGTCCATATATTAAATTGTCCTGCATGTAGTTTTGAAGGAAGCATTTCATCAGAATTATTAATTAGAAGACCATCCAAATTATTCCATAGAAAATGTTATTTTCAGATATTTTTGTTGTTATTATTCTACCTAAAAAGTCTGCTTACTACAAACAGCTCAGAATTTAAAGTGGGAAAAAAAACCCTTAGATACTGGAAAACAGAAATGTTCTGGCTACAGCCAAATATTCTTCAATCAGGAGATGTTGCCATGTAAGAATGATAGGATTTGGAATGCAGGTGCTTTTTTTGTGAGGTAGGGAGGAGGATGAGACAGAAAGACAGATCATATGCACTTAGTAGCTTCTGTATTTGGGAAGAGCAGAGGTATGACCATAGGGTCTGTAAGACGTGTGGTTATTCCAATTTCTTTATATATTGGAACAAACTGCTAAAATATTGCAGTTCTGCCATGTATGCTAAAGCAGGTATATTTTTGAAATCTCAAAAACTTTTATTAAAGAAGTCTATGATGTGAGAAGGTGAGGAAAGGTTTAACCTACCAGTGTCTCACTAATACAGTTTGTGTTTCTCTATGAAATTTGTATCAAATACAGTTTTCTATGATAAAACAAAATAATCAGTTTAATCAATCAAACAGTCAAAGCTTTGGCAGCATCTGGAATTTACAACAGTCAATGAAGGAAAGCAAATAAAGCTTTATTTAAGAGATAATTATTCTAGCATTTGACAGAACTCTCTAAGGATTTTTTTCCTCAAAGTTTTGCTGCTAAAGATTTCTATACCTCCTAAATCCAAATTTAATTATCTCTCTGCTTGCCAGACCTTGGAAAACATACTTGCATACTTGCACTTGTTTTATTAATTTATAGTTGCTTTTGAGTTTTTCAGCAACACCCTCCCACACATTGTCTTCTGGGGAAGTGTCAATACTGCCCATTGCATTCAAAGAGAAGTCAGATAGGAGAGAATAAGGGAAAAGAAAGAAAAAAAAACACCTTAGTTTCTCCGACTTGGGAGTTAACTGCATGAACATATGGAGGTGGGCACAGTTCATATCTGTTTTAGAGGGCTTTTGTGGTTGAAGTGTAATCCAGATCCAGCAATTTGCTGCTTTATATGTCTCATGCTAAATTTCCAATTCTTCAGGAATTTAAGGAAATTTGAGATTTAGGAAGGGGAACATGGAAAAATTACTTCAGGTGAGATCCTGGCCTCACAAACTCAGTAGTATTTTGTTACTGATTTAGGCAGAAACTGAATCTCATCCGTTTTGGTCTGCCATTTTCTCTTCTTGTGGCCTCAGCTTCATACCTTGCCATACATCATAGCAACGATAGCCTGTGATCAGTAACTGCCAAAATTAAATTGAGTTTCAAATAGTTCAGCCAATAAGTAAAAAACTAACTCGTTGGGATTTCACGAGAAAAACAAATGATGAATTATGAAATGGGAGGGTCTCTATTCTGGAGGCAAGGAGAAAAAAAGCCTGCAATTCCATGACATGTCAGTCAAAAAAGAGGACTTGTTTCAGAGATGACACATACTTGGATATCACTGCCTGGTAATAAAATCCTCTAAATCTATCAGCACAAACAACTTGGCTGCAGAATCATAATCTTCTTCTTAAAAAAGAAAGCATGGGGAAAAGTGTAAGACAAGCATTTGTAGGATAAGAAAATAAAACCCATAACATTTATTCTGTATTAATAGTCAGTAGTTTTATGTATTTTCCTCTTTAGCGTAGTAAAATACTTTTTATGAGTTGTCTAAAATGATATATTCATTCCAAGACTTTTTGCATTACAAAGAGTGTTGCCAGCAGGTCAAAGGAGGTGATTCCTTCCTGCTGCTCAGCACTAACAGGACACAACTGGGGTGCTGGCCCCAGGTCTGGGCTCCCCAGTACAAAAGAGATGTGGGAATAACTGGGGTACAAACATGACTGAGGGATTGAAGCATCCATCCCATGGGAAAAGCTGATGAGCTTTCTAGGCTGGGGAAGGCTCTTGAGTATTGTCCAGGTTTCGGACAAAATTATGGGAGATATCTCCCAAAGGAGTCCCCCTAGGAAAATAAACCCCCAGAACTCCTTCCCCCTCCCACTACCGGGTTCGGGAAGAACTTCCTCCGAGGGAAAAAAAGTGGAAAAAACTTGTTTATTTTAACAAACACACAGAAGAAAAAACACTTCCCAGCACCAGGAAAGAACGATCCCCAGATGACACAAAACGTTTTCACCAAGGTGAGCGGGGTTGAACGAGCTCGGTCAGTCCCTGCTGGGAAGGGTGCAAAGCTTCTTTTGGCAGGCTTCCAGAGGCAGTCTATGATGTTCAGATCCCTCCGTCTGGAGCCGGTGCAGATCTTCGGGATGAGGGGAAGAAGGGAGAGAGAAAGAGGGAGCAGCTGGGGGCAGGAGAAGCTGGGGCAAAAGCTAGGGGAAGAAGCGGCAGCCAAAGCGGCAAAAGCAGCAGCAGCAGCAGCAGCAGCAGCAGCAGCAGCAGCAGCAGCAGCAGCAGCAGCAGCCCCCCAGTCCATGCAGCCCAGCAAACCAGCAGCGCCTAGCAGCTGGGGTCCCGCCGGGGCGGGGGAAGGACGGCCATGGCGGCAGGCAGCTCTGTGCAGATGGAGGGGGGGCAGGGAGAGGAGTAGTCATAACACTAACCCGGGACATTCCATCCCTTATCCCACATCGTGAACATTGACACACTATTGGGATATATACACCCACTATACAATGAAAAAGCTTTCATCTACTTGCTCAAACCTTCAACACTTACACGTTTCCTCTCATTTTACTTACTCAGGCCTTCAACACTTACTTTATTCCTTCTGTCTCACCCCACAATCAGATCTCCCTGAGGTACATATCGTGTTGTTCCATCTTTCTGCATTCCCCACCACGTACATCCTGGTCCTTGAGCAAAGACAATCCCACGAATGGGTTTGCCTGTACTCGAGGCAGGATTAACCCATACTGTCTTTCCTAACAAACCTCTAACTTGGGCCACTGGGACTTTATCTCCATCCACTATATTAAGGGAGTCAGACTGGGCAGGACCTGCTCGGTTGATGGAACCTCTGGTGTTAACTAACCAAGTAGCCTTTGCTAGATGTTGTTCCCAGTTTTTAAAAGACCCCCCATCCAATGCTTTCAAGGTGGTCTTCAACAATCCATTGTACCTCTCCACTTTACCCATAGCTGGTGCATGGTAAGGGATGTGGTACACCCACTCAATACCGTGTTCCCTAGCCCAGGTGTTGACGAGGTTATTTTTAAAATGAGTCCCATTGTCTGACTCTATCCTCTCAGGGGTACCATGCCTCCAAAGGACCTGCTTTTCCAGGCCCAGGATGGTGTTGCGGGCAGTAGCATGGGACACAGGGTAGGTCTCCAACCAGCTGGTCGTGACTTCCACCATGGTCAGCACATAACGTTTACCCTGACGAGTCTGAGGCAGTGTGATGTAATCAATCTGCCAAGCCTCCCTGTACTTGTACTTGGACCAACGTCCACCGTACCAGAGGGGCTTCAGCCGCTTGGCCTGCTTGATGGCAGCGCAGGTGTCACAGTCATGAATAACTTGTGTAATGCTGTCCATGGTAAGATCCACCCCCCGGTCTCATGCCCACTTATAGGTGGCATCTCTACCCTGATGGCCTGAGGCATCATGGGCCCATCACGCTAGGAACAACTCTCCCTTGTGCCCCCAGTCAAAATCTATCTTAGACACCCCTATCTTTGCAGCCTGATCTACCTGCTGATTGTTTTGCTGCTCTTCATTGGCCCTACTTCTGGGGACATGGGCGTCTACATGGTGAACTTTCACAGGTAATTTCTCTAACCGAGTAGCGATGTCTTTCCATTCTCCAGCAGCCCAAATTGGTTTTCCTCTGCGCTGCCAGTTCGCCTCTTTCCATTTCTTCAACCATCCCCACAGAGCATTGGCCACCATCCAGGAATCAGTGTACACATAGAGTTTCGGCCATTTCTCTCTTTCTGCAACTTCTAGAGCCAGTTGAATAGCTTTAAGTTCAGCAAGCTGACTTGATCCGCCCTCTCCTTCAGCGGCCTCTGCGACCCGTCATGTTGGGCTCCATACAGCTGCTTTCCACCTCCGGTTCATCCCTACGATGCGACAAGAACTGTCAGTGAATAGAGCGTAACGTGCTTCCTCTGCTGGTAGCTGGTTGTATGGTGGAGCTTCTTCAGCCCGGATCACTGGTTCTTCTTCCTCATCCTTGACACTGAAACTTTCACCTTCTGGCCAGTTTGTAATTATTTCTAAAATCGCGGGGCGATTGAGTTTTCCAATCCGGGTGCGATGAGTGATAAGGGCAATCCACTTGCTCCATGTGGCACTGGTGGCATGGTGGGTGGAGGGAACCTTTCCGCTGAACTGCCACCCCAGCACTGGTAGTCGGGATGCCAAGAGGAATTGTGCTTCTGTACCGATCACTTCTGAAGCAGCTTGGACTCCCTCATAGGCAGCCAAGATTTCCTTCTCTGTTGGGGTATAATTGCCTTCAGATCCTCTGTAACTTCTGCTCCAAAATCTCAGGGGTCGGCCTCAGGTCTCACCAGGCACCTTCTGCCACAGACTCCAAGACAAACCGTGGTTCCCGGCTGCAGAGTAGAGCACATTCTTCACATCTGGCCCCATCCTAACTGGGCCAAGAGCTATTGCATGGGCGATTTCTTGTTTAATCTGGGTGAAGGCTTGCTGTTGTTCAGGGCCCCAAAGGAAATCATTCTTCTTCCGAGTGACCTGGTAAAGAGGGCTCACAATCTGACTGTACTCAGGGATGTGCATTCTCCAAAAGCCTATAGCACCCAAGAAAGTTTGTGTGTCTTTCTTATTAGTGGGTGGAGACATAGCTGTGATTTTGTTAATAACATCAGTGGGAATCTGACGTCTTCCATCTTGCCACTTCACTCCTAGGAACTGGATCTCACGAGCAGGTCCCTTAACTTTACTCTTCTTGATGGCAAAACCGGCTTCCAGGAGGATTTGGATAATTTCCTCTCCTTTCTCAAACACTTCTTCTGCTGTGTTTCCCCACACAATGATGTCATCGATGTACTGCAAATGTTCTGGAGCCTCACACTTTTCCAGTGCAGCCTGGATCAGTCCATGGCAGATGGTGGGACTGTGTTTCCACCCTTGGGGCAGTCGGTTCCAGGTGTACTGCACGCCCCTCCAGGTGAAAGCAAACTGAGGCCTGCACTCTGCAGCCAAAGGAATGGAGAAAAATGCATTGGCAATGTCAATGGTGGCATACCACCTTGCTGCCTTGGACTCCAGCTCGTACTGGAGTTCCAGCATGTCCGGCACGGCAGCACTCAGCGGTGGGGTGACTTCATTCAATGCGCGGTAGTCCACAGTCAGTCTCCATTCTCCATCAGGCTTGCGCACAGGCCAGATGGGGCTGTTGAAGGGTGAGTGGGTTTTGCTAACCACCCCTCTCCAGCTCCTGAATCATCTTATGGATGGGGATCACAGCATCTCGAGTTCTCCTATATTACCAGCGATGTACTACTGAAGTGGCAATTGGTACCCATTGCTCTTGCCCTTTCAGAAGTCCTACAATAATTGGATTTTCAGATAGTCCAATCAAGGTATTCAGTTGCCGAATGTGCTCTAACATCACAGCAGCTATTCCAAATGCCCACTTAACGCCTTTTGGGTCCTTAAAATACCCACTTCTGAGGTAATCTAGTCCCAAAATACATGGGGCCTCTGGACCAGGCACAATAAGATGTTTCTTCCAATCCTTTCCAGTTAAACTCACTTCAGCTTTCACTATGGTAAAGTCCTGCGATCCACCTGTCACACCAGCAATAGAAACGGATTCTTCCCCCACATATCTTGATGGAATTATCATACACTGTGCTCCTGTATCCACTAAAGCTTTATACTTCCATGGTTTTGATGTGCCAGGCCACCGAATCCACACGGTCCAAAAAACACGGTTCTCCCTCGCCTCACCCTGGCTAGAGGCAGGGCCCCTCTAAGCCTGGTTATTTTTCTTTTCCGGGGCATAGGTCTTAGAGGTTCGCTCAAGAGGGTCAGACATGTCATTATCATTACCATGTTTGGCATTTTGGCTACGGGAAACAGGAGCGGCTCTCCTTTTGGTGGAACTTCCTCTTTCAACCTTGCCTTCCTTCAGATCACGCACCCGTTGTGCCAGAGCAGCCGTAGGCTTCCCATCCCATCTCCTCATGTTCTCTCCAGAATCCTGCAAGAAAAACCACAACTTGGCTTGAGGAATATACCTCCTCTCCCCATCGGGGAAACGTCTGTGTTGGATACCAGGACGTCTAATTTGCACAGCTGAGATTTGGAGGAGGTCCTCCTTAATCTCCTCCCTGAGCCTCTTATGATTTTCCTCTATTTTGTCCTTTAAGTTCTGCAAGCGTGTTTCCACGGCTGCGATTCTGGCATGTGTTGGGCCATGCACAGCATCCGCATAGGCTCGAAGCTTCTTGGCCATATCAAGAACTGTCTCATGTACCTCTTCTCGCTTCAGTATTGCTAAGGCAGAGGCATATTCAGATGACCCGAGTCGCACAAGCTTTCTCCACATCACCGGTGTGCATGGTACCAGGTCCGGATTCCTAGTTGTTATATCCTCCGAAAAAATAATCTCCGCCACTGCTATTTCTCTTAGGCGTTGGATCCCTTGCTCCATGGTTTTCCATCGGGTCTGCTGCATATATAGGTCATCGGCACACAGATATCTTTGTGCCACACTGTCTAGGACCCGTGCCCAGAGGTTTTGAGGGTTAGCCTACCTCATCATTCCCTGATCGATGACAGGATCATGTGACAGGGATCCCAGGTGTCTCGCTTCAGTGCCATCCAGAATGGTAGCCTCGCCTGCCGCATCCCAAAGCCGGACCAGCCAACTAATTATGGACTCATCGGGTCGTCTCGTATAATCCTTCCTCAGACCACGAAGATCCTTTAGGGAAAGGGACTCATTATTAGTCTCTGATCTCACACTAGTTGTTTTGACTCTTGATTTTATATCAGGAGGCGTTGAGGGTCCTTCTCCTGCATCCTCATCATCATCATCTACAGGCCGATCGGTCTTCTTTGTGCACTTTCCACTTCTGGTGCTAGTAGCCACGGCCATTGGTTGAAGCTTATTATCTAATTTTGCCCCTGTCCTCAAGTCTGGAGTGTTTACTACATCCTGAGTCACTGGAATGGTAACTAATTTATCCCCCTGTTCCCTGTCTGCTGTCTGTGGTCCTACAGTATCTAACAGGGTACGAAAAGCATACGCCAGGGCCCAGGTCACTGCAGTGATCTTTTTTTCCTTAGGGTTATCGTGGCACTTCTCTTTCAAATATTTTACCACCTCAGCTGGGTTTTGAATTTGCTCCTGTGGAAAGTCCCAAACTATAGGATCAGAAAATTCCTTTAACATTTGGCCCAGGTCCTGCCATTTCCCACACCATTCACGACTCTTCACATTTTGCTTTGCTCCTAAATCAGGACTTACACCAGCCCCTCTAGAAATCTCAGCTCTCATTTTATATAAACTGTAAACAGTGTATAAGAAGCTTACTAAATTAAACATCGGAAAGATAATCTCTTTAGTATTCAGGGAAACCTGCACATTTTCTAATAAAGATGTAAAAAATTCAGAGGAGACAAAGGAAAGCAAAGGCTGAAAAGCCTCCTCCCCTGCTTCTCCTCTAACAAACTGAGTGCATATCCATAACCAGGATCCAGAAGATATCCCTGGAACTGATTCCAGCATCTTTATAAACCTCTTACAAGCCATCGCAACCAAGCCAAATCCGATAAATATTTTGGTCATTATCCCTCTAGTATAAAAACTACAAATAAGGGACAGTACTGGAGCTATTTCCGGATAGGAAAATAACCCCAGAGACCAGAGAGGTATTAAAACCTCAAAAAACCCTAGTATCCAAAACCACATACCAGCTTCCATCCCAAAAAACATTATAAATCTATACCAATACACAGTTACAAAGTAATAAAGTTTTTTCCACTTCCTCGTGCCCCACGTTGGGCGCCAAAGATTTTGTCCAGGTTTCGGACAAAATTACGGGAGATATCTCCCAAAGGAGTCCCCCTAGGAAAATAAACCCCCAGAACTCCTTCCCCCTCCCACTACCGGGTTCGGGAAGAACTTCCTCCGAGGGAAAAAAAGTGGAAAAAACTTGTTTATTTTAACAAACACACAGAAGAAAAAACACTTCCCAGCACCAGGAAAGAATGATCCCCAGATGACACAAAACGTTTTCACCAAGGTGAGCGGGGATGAACAAGCTCGGTCAGTCCCTGCTGGGAAGGGTGCAAAGCTTCTTTTGGCAGGCTTCCAGAGGCAGTCTCTGATGTTCAGATCCCTCCGTCCGGAGCCGGTGCAGATCTTCGGGATGAGGGGAAGAAGGGAGAGCGAAAGAGGGAGCAGCTGGGGGCAGGAGAAGCTGGGGCAAAAGCTAGGGGAAGAAGCGGCAGCCAAAGCGGCAAAAGCAGCAGCAGCAGCAGCAGCAGCAGCAGCAGCAGCAGCAGCCACCCAGCCCAAGCAGCCAAGCAAACCAGCAGCCCCTAGCAGCCGGGGGCCAGCCGGTCGGGGGAGGAACGGCCATGGCGGCAGGCAGCTCCGTGCAGATGGGGGGGAGGGGGGGGGGTGGTGGGAGAGGGCAGGGAGAGGCGTAGTCATAACACCCGGGACAGGTATCTTACCAATAGAAGTGCTGGGTGGTAGGGAGGGGAGAAGACATGGAGATGGAGCCGGATACTTCTTGGTAGTGCCCAGGTGTCCTAGAGTTACTTTATGATGCTTGTATCCCCAGTTGTCTGTTCTGCTTATGCTGGATATTGAATTCTGTGCTTTTAAAACTAGATTTGAGAGTGAAGGAGGAGAAAAGGAGAAGCAGTGGAATGTCTGAGGCGGCCATGGACTGTGTTGTCTGCAGCATGGACAGGGAGCGGGAGAAAACTCTCCTTTGCTTTTAGTCAGTTTTTTTTAGCTAACAGAGGTAGAAAAAGTCCCCAAACTGTGGCTTTTCTTTTTCTTGGTACTGTTCAAACCTGCTCTGGACCAAAAGCCCAGAAAAACACTGGGAGCTCACACCTGTGGTCCACCAGGGCCCAGGATGCAGCATCTTCTAGCACAGGAGGGACTGATAAGAGACTGAGGGAGCCGAGCTACTCATAATGAAAAAGACTCTCTCTCTGAATTTGCCATCTCTTCGGAACAATGAGAGGTTCCATTGTTTAATATTATTCATTTTTCTGTGTTTGTGAGTACTTTGCTTGTTAAACAAATTTTTTTTTCCACTTTTCTTGAATGAGATTTATGTGTCCTGAATCAGTGGGGGGAGGGGCAGCTTGATGCTTTCTAGAGGGACCTCTTCAGAGGTTTCCTCCCAAATTTGCCCTAAACCAGGACACTGGGCATGAGAGAAGAGGCAATGGAAAGAAATAAAACCACAGGAAATGCAATTTACAATGAAGTAAACCTGATTAGTGTAAGAGTTGTCAAACAGTGTAACAGGTTTCTCAAGATCATGGAGCTTTCAATTCTGGAGATATTAAAATCCAACTGAACAAGTTTCTGCTGTAGAACGAGCTGACCCAGATGATTTAGAGCAGTCTTTTCCAAAACGACATTCTGTGAATTTGTGATTTTGTAGGCTGAGTTTATAACCACCTTTATGTATAATTGCTCTTACATGGAGGAGGTCCAGGCATCCTAATATCACAGACCACACTGTGCTCAGACCATGTCCTGAATTTAGATAACCTCAGGTCCAGAATCTCTCATCACATGTAAGAAGTTTTCTGCTCTTTAACTAGGTGGAAGGATATTAAAGAAGGACAAAAGAAAGCTGGATTCAGTAAAATAGGCAGGAGCTGTTTGCAGAGGAGCATCACTGACACATTCCCAAAAGTAAGCATCAACCTAGAAGATTTAGGAGTCAAATAAGCAAATTTAATTTCATTTTAATACAGAAAAGATCTGCCACTGATTTTTGTTTACAATGTATCCGATTATAATTTTAAGTTATTTGTTCTTTCATTTATCTTTCTAAAGGCTGGCTTCCCTTTTGGCTGCTTCATATCAAAAGAGGGTTATAAATATCACAGCTGTTTAGTGCAGAGAGCACAGGTGTATATTGGTTTCAGCAGTCATGCAGGACAATTTTTTGGCCCATAATATGTGAATTCACTGAATGCTGGCAGCAGAATGAAAGAGAAAATGATGGCTGTACATATGTACAAAAGGGTGCTCAGAACAGACATCTGCCATCCTTATACAGATGTACAGCATCAGAGGAAAACAATGAAATGTATCTTAGGACATACGTGCTTAAGAGAAGGAGCTCTTAAGAACCCCATCCAGAGCTCTGGATATAAAGAGTATTCTGAAAAAAACCCTCTTTTTGTCTTCCCTAGCATCACAACTTACCCCTAGAAGAGGTGAAAAACAAGGGCTGTAACCAAGCAACAATATATAATCTCTAAGACTCCTCTCTTCAAAGCAACCCACCATCCTTTCTTCATCAATGTAGGACACATAGAGCACAGCTTGGACATAAACAAACAAAAGCTTTTGTGTTTCACTGTTTCTCCAAAATAAATAAGATTTATGCATAGATTAAGCTCTTTAAATATATTTGCAAATCCTCCTTTCATCCAAATATGATGCAATGCAGAAAAGCAAACTACTAGAAAACACAGATTGCTCAGACTGAAAACACATTGGACAGCCATAGACAAAACTTCTGTTGCAGAATCATGTATAATTCTTAATTCTCCTGTACAGCAAACCTAGACCTGTACAATTAATTGAGTTGCTGGTTTACTAGAAAGAAATGTCTCAATAAATAAAAATAAAAATAAAAATTAAAATATGAAAAATAAAGTCCTGCCATACCTTAACTCTGTGTTATGGATTTAAAATAATTAATTAATTGAAACTAGAGGACATAATAGTAAGTCTTTGGAAAAGTCAGGTTTTAAATTTAAATAGTTGGGGGAGGTTATACTTATTTTCCTATGTGTAAAAAGCTTCTATTGACTTTGAATTAATTTTTATTTTCAATGAAAGAAAAAAGGAAAACTTCACTTAATATTAATTTTCCTAATAACTAGCTTTATTTATGACATGCTAACTTCCAAGTGGATGCACTACAGCAACAGCTTCCAAAGAAGCACATTCTAACTAAATAAATTAATGCAGCTAAAAAAGGTGTATCCATTAGGTAGCTCAAATCTTTTCCACTTCAGTTGCTGAAACTTTTAACTTACTCTGACATTCATGCTATATAATAAAGTGAGAAAGGATGTAATTTCTAACTGATGATCAATGCAGCTTGCACTATATTTGACTCAACATTTTGCCATGATAACATTAATTACTGAGTGGCATTTTCCTTTCCCCACAATTTACATGTAAGTAACACTGCATATCACAAGATATTCAGAGGGCATTTATAATAGAAACATAAAAACCCACCTAAAATGAATGTGTTAATCTCAGGATTTCAGTATAGTCAAATAAATGTTGTTAGGTCTAGCATGAAAGGCATTTGTTTCTTTAATTCTCTCCCAAAGGACAGACACAACTTTAAACTGAGAGTAGAATCAGTGTGATGAATGACAGGCCAAAAACTTAATTTAACTAGAGATGTGCATTTGTTCTTGTCAGATATTTTACCGAAGTCACATCCAACCCACACATTATCTCACTTGCAAGGTGTCTCAGGTGAAATATGTCATAACCATCAGAGATGAGATAAAATGACAACTAACATTACTCTTCTAAAGTTTTGCAGTGCAGATTCCATGGGACATAACCTGCTTGTATTGTGTTGCAATCAAGTGAAATTTTATGAAAAATATGTGGCAAGCTGCTGGCATATGGCAGATCTCTGTGATTAGATATATTCTACCCTGGTATAGTGTCTTTTTCTTTTGTAGTTGCCTTTTGTAACATTTTGCAATCAGAAAATGATTCATGGTGAGTAACTTGACAAATTTAGGCAACAGACACAGAACCTACACAAGGGCAAAAGAATCTGTCTTTTGGGAACATACAGGAGAACTGGTGCATAAATATATCTTTTTGCAGCAAATTTGTTTACAGTCATGTAACGGTGGTCATTGTTTGAAGGTACAGACTGTTTGAAACACTTTTGCTATGATGATCAATAATTACCACATTGAAAAAGAAACAATTTCTGAGACTATTAGGGATAACTACATCTATTCATCAAAAAAAAATCTTTCCTATTCCCCTGGTAGATATGCATAACATGAGAATTCAGACAAGACTTTAATAATCTGTGCAGTTTTACCTGGATATTTGCTGATGTCAAATGGGTGCCTAAGGACTTTGTAGACAGGTTTGTGCTAGCTTTGAACCGGCTGTTCTAAACACACATTGCAATGTGGTTGGGGAAGTGCTGAACACAAAATAGCTCACATTTATCTATGTACATAGTTGATTAGATTAAGTTTGGTTGTGTGCATGGTACTGGTATGCAACTCGGTCATCTGAAATTGTTGATTTTCATGTAAGCATGCTCACAGAATTAGTCAGGGGAACACAAGTGCTTTGTGAGAATAAAGGCAGTAGAGAATATGAGTAACTTTTCACACTTCCTTATGAGGTTGATCTTGGATGGTAAAATGAAACTTAAATAGAAAGCAAAATTACTGCAGGTCCCCCGCCT
Source organism: Luscinia megarhynchos (assembly GCA_034336665.1). NCBI lineage: Eukaryota > Metazoa > Chordata > Aves > Passeriformes > Muscicapidae > Luscinia > Luscinia megarhynchos. Next base: position 1,416,886 of record CM067568.1, read on the forward strand.
TCTTCCGTGCCTCAGACAGTTTGTGGGAGCTGGCATTGACTCATTCTCTAGGAATTTAGAGTTCTTGTGCATGACTAGTGTATCAGAAAAGTCACAGGTGCAATTAATACCCATTAATATAATTATTCTTACAAAGGGCTCCACAAAATAATTAGAAAACACTAAAATAAGAGATCTTTGGTACAATACTATTTTTAGCTATGTATGAGCATAAACTCTCAATCTCTGTCTGGTAACTGCAGCAGAAGCTTATAAAAAAGATTTGGGATTCTGAACGTATTACCTGCTTGAACTCAATCATCAGTGAATATGTAAGCTTTGCATTTTAGTTTGCAAGTTTACCACCCAGAACCACATTCATCTACATTATCTTTTCTATAAGCAAGAATGACAGATAGTGAGGGCAGTCTAAATAAGCTTACAGGCTATTAAAGATTGACCTCATGTTATTGTGGTTCACCATAAAAAAAAGTGCAGATCCGCTTGACAACTGCTTATGTCAGTTCTCATGCATCAGAAAAGAAGGAAGTGTCCTAAAGATAGGAACAAGAGGGCCTTAGCACTGCTCATGGGTCCAAGAATGGGGAGTAAAGCACCTGTGGAGAGGGACTAATGGGGAGAGGACTGGAAGAAGGGAATGGCTCTTGAAATAAAATAGAAAATCATCCTCAGCTTGTTAATACTCTATACCATCTTTTTTTCCCTGCTTACAAACATATACCTGTTGGACGGAGTCCAGATGGATGAATCCACTCTCCCATGAAGACAAGTTGAGAGAGTTGGGATTGTTCAGCTTCAAGAAGAGAGGGCTCTGTGGAGACCTTAGGATGCCTTTCAATACCAAAAAGGGTACAAGAAGACTGGAGAGGGACTTCTCACAAGGGCATAGGACAAGGGGGAATGGCTTCAAACTGAAATAGGGGAGATTCTAGATTAGAAGTAAGAAAGTCTCCCTTTAAGGGTCATGAAGCCCTGGCACACTTTGCCTGTAGAAGTTGTGAATGCCCTATCTGTGGAAGTGTTCACTGCCAGGTTAGACTAGAGCGACATGTCATAATGAATGGTGTCCCTGTTCATGTCAGTGGGGGTTGTAACTAGATGATCTCTAAGATGTCCTGCATCCCAAACTATTCTATAATTCGATAATTCATTTTGAAAGTATGGAGATAACTAATATGTATACTTTTAAAGTATAACATATGGAACAAATTTTCTCTAAGATGTCTCAAAAAGATGTAACAGTGACATGAAAATAAGATGACTAAATATTTGGGAATTGAATCACCAGACGCTGCCTGCAGAAGTCAAGAAATGTGAAAATTCAGGAGCAATATGTGCATTTTGTCACTCTGACACAAGATCTTCTGCTTTTTTGGGGCACTGTATGAAAAATGACACACAATATTAGGTCACACTTGGTTCTAGTGAGGAAAGAAGCTATATACAGAGAATTGGGGTGTGCTTGTCACTGCCTATACACAGTATTAGAGGCACTAAAAGCTTCTTGCCATCTCAGAAGGCTTTCCACGGTGGCTATTGAATATTGATCCTCCCTGGATTCCTAGAACTTTTGAATATCACTAGGAAAAAGAGCCAAGAGCAAAAAAAACAGTGCTGATTCACATCACCCTACTACAAACTGGAGTGACAGGCTCAGCTAAGACTTGCGGCAACACAAAGACTGTGGAGTGGAGGCTCAGACATTTTCCCAGTTGGAAAACATAGATTCCAATTCAAATGAGGAGAAATCCTCACAGAACCAGCAGTGTGCACCTTTCTGCCTTGGTATATCAGTCTTCCATTTTCATGTAGCAGTAATAAACGTATCAATCTACCCTAGTACATACTCTTGTATGTTCTCAATTACTATCTGAATAAAGCCAGGAAAAGCCACATGACTACACAGTCATAATTCTCCAAGAAAAATATGAATTAATGTGATTTTGTGAATAGGGTATTGACTCAAGTATCTATTCTGTGTGACCTTGCCAGTGGCCTGTCTTGTATCTTTAGATGATTTTCCAGCCTTTTCTGTAAAATAGAACAATTGTTTTGCCTCTTTTTGTAAAATACTCCAAAATCTATATGTGAAAAATATTTTCTAAGATTCAAGTTTTCATTTTAGTGAACTTAAATTATAATTAACGTGTTTTCTAATCTATTTCAGAGAATATTTTAAAATGTGAATTAATGTCAATGCTTAATCGTATATTTTAGCCAATATAAGTTCTCAAATGGCTTTCTTTTTTCTTTCCATAGTAAGGAAGATTTCTTGCCTGCATCTGTCAGGTGCACAGAAAAAAGTTCTATCATTTTAATTTTCAGGATACCGAAACTAGAAAATCATTAACTAACTGACAAATTTTTGGGGGTTGAAAACTCTAGAGTTTTTTTTGTGTAAGAGCAGGTTAATAGAGCCAATATCTCAACTGGGAGCTTCATTCAGTTCATTAAATAGTAATTAAGTGCATACATAATAGCTAACTTAATATTCTATATGGTTGTCAGTGAAAGAATATAGTTTTGATTGTCTATTTTGTGCACTCTTGAGGTAGATACTGCTGTTATTTTCAGTGAAATTTTAGAAGAAAACATATTTTTAATCCCCTTGAATTAAAATTCAGTATTTCTTGACCAATATAATCCAACAGGATTAAAACAAACAAACACAGATGAAAAAAGATCACAGGAAATGGGATATGAAACCAGGAATGTCCTGATGCAAATTATATGGTTTGAGCTTATTACAAACCGTATACAGCCGAGTTTTGATAGAGCACCAATTCTGTAAATGCTTGGTCATGTGTAAAACTTTGAATATATCGGTAATTTCATTCCTTAAGGACCTCAGAAACAAAAAAAGGAGATTGAAATTAAATACCTATGGGTAAAATTCGGCTGTGCCTTGAAAGCTCTGTGCCTGGCTCTTCTGAAACCCAGCATTACAACCAAGAGCACAGGTAGTGCTTGCAAAACTGGTGTTTTCTGTTTTCTTTACCAGAGAAACTGCAAAACTGTTAAATTCTCTATCTTAAGTTAGACAAGGTAAGAGATACCTGAACTTAAAGTATACCTTGGAACTGTTTGAAGAACTCTAAAAATGAGATATATTTTCATCAATCCAGCAGAGAAGGAAAATTAAAATCATTCATGACATAGCTACATGTATTTTGACTTCTGTTAAATGACTGCTATGCTGCTCAAAAATTGAACAAATTATGCAAGACAATGAAATCCTGATTCATAAATCCTCATTCTGAATCTGACTCGGTGAGGTTATGGCAGTTATTTGGAGCTGATGGGCTGGTTAATCAAGGGCCAGTTTATGATTCATGAAAGGCTAACATATTTTTAGTAGTATAATTTTCATCTACTCCTTCACTCCTCCAGAAATGGGATAGATGCTCATTATTTGGTATTGTCTGCTATTTCTCTATTCTTGAAGAAGATGGTCACCTGAGGGAAAAAAAAATTGTAAATTAGCACTTCTAAACCACTAATAGCAGATTCTTACATGCTGTATATCAAATTTATTCTCTCTATATAATAACATGCACTGTGAGAATAATTTACAAACAATAAACGAAACTTTTGTTAATAGTATCTATATGTGGTAACTACTGGCAGGAGATGGTTCACAGGAGTTGAAATCAATTCAGAAAAGATACATTTAAAAAGTAACAGGCAAAGATGACAACAATTCGAACAGATGCACTTGAAACTAACATTCATAACAAAAATACCAGGCCAAGTGCTGCGATGATTACCTTAAATGATCTTAATAAGGGCAAAATCTGCTGGTAATGATGAAGTTGAAGTAATTAAAGGAACAATATAAAACCAAAATATACAGTGAAAATCCATTCAGGAACTTTTTAATGAATGCAGAGGAACACTGCTGAACTGCTATGATGATACATTAATTACTCAAGCTTAGGACCTAGATGACCCTGAAACAATCAGCTATCAAAAGTGGAGAAATATAGCAGTGATCTGCCATTCATATTTCTCTCCCAAATTCTATCAAGTTTTCTCAATTTGGTAACATACCAAAAAAAAACCACGAAAATGTGTTTTGCTGAAGTACAAAGAAATAACAGAGTTTTGAAAGTTCTTGTGTTCTTTGATAAAAAATAAAAAACATGGTTTTCCTTCTTCTATTAGACAGGTTCCAACGGAGAAGTTGCTCACACAAAATGTCATGTATGGTGCTCTCAGGTCCTTTGTGAACTTTAAAATTATGTGAGGGAATGTACAATTTTTCTTTATTGCACCAGCAATCATGACTTTGGATTGTGGAGAACACAAGCACAGCAGCAACAACATGGAAAACATGGAACTGGAGGAAACGGTTGTACAGGCACTGCCCAGAGCAATCACACACAGCAGGAAGAGACACTGTGTTGGGAGGCGCACAGAGGCAGCACAGAAAGCAGAACCATGGCTGCTCACAAGTGGAGACCTGGTATATCCATGGCATTCTGTTATTTGGGCCATTTGCCAAGGGTATGAGTAACCTTTAAGGCCAACGCCATTGAAACATTTCTTGGAAATTGTTTCTGTGGTTTGCTGTAATAAGCCAAGTTTAGACTGTGCTGCATTTGTGAGCACATATGTTGTAGTAATCTTGCAGGGTAATGCATTGGCAGCACTGGGAGACATTTTATTTTTACAATTGCTTGTGCAGTAGAAGCATATTCGTCTGCACTTAAATACACTTTATGGTTATTCACATTTTCAGGCAAATTTTCAAAGAGCTGCTAAGGTTTTTGGCCAGGTACACCCCTGCTTTTATTGAGAACTGCACGTGTTAAACTGAGCAATGTGCTTTGGGAAACAAACATATGTTTTCTTCCTCTGAACATTCTGGAATATATGATTTTTTTTCCCCCCAGATTGTTAAGGCACTTAGTATGACCAACAGTTTGAAAGTTGTGCTGGGAGAACTTGGATTCTCTGGTACAGCTTAAAAAAACTCAGTGCCAGCTGAGGATCATCTCCAGCCAAGGAAATGCTCCTGTGGTGAGGTACAGAGGCCTTTGTCATCACTGAAACTGTGCAAAAGCAGAAGGGTCCATTTTAGACTAACATGATATCCTTTTCCCCTTTTCTGTCTCCAAATATGCTCTCTCCTTAAAAAAAAAAAAAAAAGTCCGATTTTTGTTTCAGAGTATTTTCATTTATAATTTGTATTCCTGAGATGAGGTCTAAGCTTATATTAAAATGTTCTTTTCCAAGCTAGATTGCCCACCACCAACAAAACAAGAGTATATATCTCATGTGTGCTCTTTGGTGCTCCCACTGGTTTCAGTCCTGCAGAAATCCTGTCAACCCCAATATCCCCTCATCTCACTAAGGGAGAGCTAATCAAAAAAGCAGAAGGACCAGAGCAGGGACCACAAATGGCAAAACAGCAGACATCATAAGCTCAGAATCAACATCCACAGATTTCCCTGATTATGAACAAGTTTTGTGTAAAAGGAATGACAAATCTTGTGACTGTTCCTCTAAATGTGATTAGAAAATATTTTTATTATGACAATTGCAAAAACATAAAAGCATAATGAATGGCATTAATTCAGTCTATAATTAAATGCATACTCTGCAATTTGGAATTAAAATTTGCCTTCTTAGGACGTAGAAGTCTACTTTAGATTTCAAATTGCTGGGTAGAATATATTTGAAATATACCTTTATACTTTTTTGAAAACAAAACTGCTCGTTACGTAAAACATTAAGACAACAGTTGTGTTTGCAGAAAAATGGAGGTGCCCACTCTGCATTGTCCAAAGTGCTAATTCAATGTGTTAATTACTGTTAACATGGATAATGATGCTGCTCTAGGCAATTTTCAGCCAACATTTGGAGGAAAAATTCAGTTTTAATCATAATCAATCATATTATGTAAAACTGCTCTACAGCAACTGCATACTTCACTCAGTACACATGATGAGGTTGGTTTTAAAAATAGATTAGGTTATGTGTAGGAGTTTACTAGTCTTAGGAAATTGTATTAATTACCAAAACCTAATAGAGCAGCAGATGGTGAACTGGCTCTAAAGAAGCTACAGAATATTCAGTACCCTTTTTTCTAGCTTTGCCTTTTGATATGAATCAAGACTCTATCCTGGAAGAAGGTGGAACAAAATCTATTTTCTCAACTAGTCTTTGGATTAATGGAAAGATGGGAGAAATAAATTATATTATCCTTCATCTTAGAAAATATGACAACCTGAAGAGATTCTGAACACTCCCTAGAGGCAGAATAAACTGGTTTTCTTCTCCAAAAAGGAAGGGAAAAACAAATGTTACTGGGGCAGTCACCTGCAAAGGCCATAGGTTCAATATTGAAAGAAAAAAGTAGCTGAACTTAGTGATCCATGAACCATTTCAAAGGTTTTTTTCTCCATGGTGATTCCTGGTTTGAATACATATAACTTAGCCCAAAGCAAGGCAGAGAGATGAGGCAGTTCAAGATTTTGAAGTCTGCATTTGTAATACAATCACAAAATGCTAACATTTTGCATATTTTCACCCATCCTGTGAAACCATCATAAATATAACTGGTATGCCATATCATGCAAAGTAACCATATTTATTCCCCTGAAAGATTAGGCAATTTGTTTCTATGTTCTTAGCAGGTTTTAAATTAACACTTAATGATTAAGAACTGAAAATAAGGTGAAAGGACATTGTAAGCTTGTCATGATGCTGAGGTAATGGATTTTGACAAACCTTCTGCTATTATCCATTTAAGGCTCTAAAACAAAAGGTATTACTTTAGCTTCAGAACACACATTCTCTAATGTTGCAAAGCAGGTTTGCAGCTGGAAATCCAGATGATGGGGCTGAACATATCAATGGTTGGCAATTCCATACAGCTTGACTACTGGAAAAAAAAATGAGTATAATCATATTACAAGAAAAGAATTCCTGTAAAGAAATATTGCAGATTCCAAAAGGCCATAAATCTATTCTTAAGGAAAAAAGACACCACCTTTCTCAAGCAGCAGAAGTTTGCTGGTGTTAGATGTGATCTATGTAGTCTTGAGAAGGCAGCAGCAGTACAAAAATAACTACTACAATCTGGAAAAACTCGCTCTTCCTCCTCTCACAACAACATTTCTTTTCTGGGTTTTTAACAGCAGAAAACTGGCAGCTCCTGCAATCTGTACCCAAGCTTTATACATCTCTCTCCTTTCAATCCATAAGACAAAATGAACAATACACCTCATTATATAGAATAATAGAACTTGCACCATGTCATACATATTTCTGAGCATCATAAGTTACATTCTCACCAAACTTACTTCAGTAGGTCAAATTCAGTTAGGAACCTTTATGGTTTATCGTACCTGGTTATAAAATGATGGTAAAACTCTTTCAATTGGAATTTTGAAGAAAGCTAGACAAGTGACTGATAGAGTTGAATACCTTAAAGGAATACTGAAAATATTTAAAGCATTTCATTATTCTGAGATAAGGTAATGTAAGAGACCCACAGACAGTCTTCATTCGGTATTAATTCAAGGCAAACCTTTTTGTGTCCCTGAACTGCTCTTTTTTTGTTGTTTTTTTTTGTACTTTTCATATGCAACCCTTCCGAATTTAACTGGAATGCTGTCTCCATCATTTCTACACAGCATTTCATTATTTGTTAATTCTAAATCTGTTTCTGTGTTGTCGCCTCTCAGTCCCAATTGCTTATTCATATTGACAGCACTTTCTCCAAGCAGTGGCAGTATCCCATCACTTCCCTGTGACATCTGCTTCCCTGTCCCACTTATGCCCAGCAACAAAAGGTGCTGCATCTTTCTCTACCTTGATCCCTTGTGCTGCATGTCAGAGGGGTCTGAGCTCTGCTCTGTGCATGCAGCAGAGAGACAGTCTGTATGCCTGCAGGAATGGGTTATTGTTGAGATGAAAGGTGAAGATACCTTTCATTTGCAAAGGTATTGCTGCTACTTCAAAACAAAGAAGGGCTTTTCTAATGCAGTTATGCATGGAGTGTGCTGGCCAGGAAGTTGAATATTGAAATTGTCTGCCAAGATAAAGAACTACTAGAATTTATCTGAGTGTGTGATAATTACAAAAATATTTCTCTTGCTTTTTTGTTGCTTAGAAAGGCTTTTTGAGAAAGATTTTTTTGTGTGTCTCTAAGGTCATATAATGTATTAAAAACCCATCTCTTTGCCTAGGTAATGTATTTTTTTCTCATGTTATTTCACAATAACTAGAGTGGCTTGATTTAAACTTCTAAATACAGTCTGCACCAAAACAGTGACTCAAAAAGCCTATGGTTATGATGTAACTGCAATAACAAAGGAATTGGATGTAAATAAACAAAATGGAGACTGTAAACACAGCTTCAGTCTGAATGGTCTTGTCATATTTCATATCCTCATTTTAATGCAATGCTAAGCAAAGCATGAAAATGTTTACCTTTGTCTAAACTTTAATTCTCTGAATTTATGTGGAATCATGCACAGATGCTCTGGAAACCAGCATGGAAAAGCTTGACATTCTAATTGATCCCAGAGCCTCTTTCCTCACAGCTCCTGCTGCTACAAAGTCTGCTTCTCGCTCCAAGGTTTGTCTAGTCACGACAAGCAGACAGGCAAGGTGCAGAAAGCTAGGGAAGGAAGTAATCAATCAATTTTTTAATTTCCCTATGTAAACAGCAGCAAATCAGGATTGATTTTGAAATCTCATTAGTGGAAGGTGAGACGCACTGCGCACATTTTAACATATGTATTAGTTGCTTGCAGTGGCTTGCAGACAGAAATTATAAGCCATTTGGTTTGTTTCCCAAATCTTTTTTTCAAACGACAACCTAAATATGTAATTTAATACTCTGCATGCTTTTTGGAGAGTGGGGGTGGAAGTAATTTTTACTCCTTTGTCACTACTATCTTATGAATTTTAATGTTTTCTTACAATTCAGTAGTTATGTTGTAAGTAGCACACATTTTTTTATGCTTGAAAGGCTCAATATTGGCAGAGTTAGGAGGATGATATGTAGAAAAGATCCTGATTTTAGGAAGATTTATTAAAAAAGGAAGAATTTTATGTTTGTCCTTAAATATTTTCAATTTGTCATGGCATATTAGTAAAAGTGGATGCGATGCAAATTTATCACTGTCATATTTGCAAGTCAGTGAGTTGTATGATGCCTCTGCACCTTCTATATAACTGGTTAGTTTGTGATTCTTTCTAGGCTTTTAAGAGGTTGCTTTGCAAGTTTTTCCTTCTGTGACAATTATCAACAAATGATTTTTCAAGATACTCCATGCTCCCCGCTAGGTCACCTTAGTAACTTCCATGGACATGAATAGATCAATGGTCATTTGAAAACACTAACTTACTGCTAATTTCAATAAAAACATACATTCTACTGTACCACAAGTAATATGCCACTTCTGCCTTTGAGGTCCCTACTGCCTTAATGTAGCTCAAAGCTGGATCCAGGTAACGAAGAATCTCACATATACTACATAAAATATCTGAATTTATCAGAAGACAATACAAGAAATTGTTTTGGTGATATATATGATGCATGCCTCAAGCTATTTACTCAATAAAAATTTAAAAAAATATTATGTATACATATTAAAAATATTATTTACACAGCAACCTTGCAGGTAAAAGGCTTTTACACTTTTAATAGGAAAATATAAATTTGCTTCGCTGATTCCTAAGAGGAACTCTTTTGGCGTAGTGAAAGGATTAAACATGAAAATTAAAAATTTCAAAGATTCTCTGTTAATTTTTTCAATAGTCTTGAAAAGAGAGAGAAATCCTAGACATACTCAGATACATATAAACTTTGCCACTGAATTAAAGTCAATGCTTTTAGTAAACTTCTTGTGGTAGGAAAAAGAAATAATTCCACAACAGCTATGGGCAGCAAAATGCTTTTGTTTACATTGTTTAGCTTTGATTTACCGTACAAAGATACTAATTCGATTATGAGGGTCAATGAACCTGCATTTATCAGACATAATATAAAAACAGTTCTATGAACACATTTTGCTGTCCTGCTGTCTCAGTCATTACTTGCAGAAAATAGGGAATATGTAGGAAAAGGACCCTAAAAGGATGCTTCATTCTCAACAGGCTATGGTGTCCTTGACTTCTTTGTTCCAGCCTCCATTCAAATTGACAACCTAGAGATAAAATGTAGTATTTTTCGCTTGTAGATGAAAATCCAATAAGGAAAAATAGACTTCCTTGTCTATTGTTTAGGAGACCTATGACATCTTGAGTCTTCAATCACAATCAACTCAAACTAATTTTCAATTCATAAGTCAGATGAGAATAGTGTCTCAAGGACACCAGAAAAAATATTTGCTCTTTGTCAAATAGATTTGCAGAGCAAAGGAGGTTGTTTTTAAAAAATAAAATCAAAACTTTTAGGTTAAAAATTCTTTTAAATAAAAGAAGTTTCCACACTAGCAATTTTTGCTTGAAAGTAGTTCTTCAATGAAAGAAAGAGGAGATAAAAATATCTTTTACTCAGAGATCCCACAGTTGCCACCGTTCAGGCATTTATTTTATTATCTGTCAAATAGCACAAAAACCTCTGGTATCTTTGATCAGCTCTAAAACTTGTAGTCCAAAAACTGATAAGGATCTTAATACAGATATTTAATTTTAAAAGATAGGGAATTTTTGCAAATTCATTACATTAGTCTAGAGCATTGTAATGAGGACTAAAACAAAAAAATATTTGCTTAAAAATTAAAACTTTTGCAGCAATTTGAGGACCTACATTTTAGGGTTCTTCTCTTTCCTATGACAAGTCCAGCCATTAAATATTTCTTCTCTCTCACAACTTTTTGCACCAGTTTTTCAAATGGATTTTCCACTTCTCTGCCTTTTTGTCCCCACTTAAACATTAATTTTCCTTCCATTTCATTGTATGCAACTAGAGAAATGAAAAAATTGCAGATGTTTCCCTTTTTTCATTGTGGTAAATAGGAGGACTCTTTTCATACTGACAACATACTCACAAAAAGCTGGACTTTACTTGCTTTAGCAGACATTTGCTTTTTAAAACTCTCAGAGGGCCTGACCATATGTTCAGCTCACATTTATATAGCCTGATTAATTTAACCCATTACAGTCTCATAACTGGCTTGAGAAAATACAATTCGTAAGTATACCAGGCCTGTAAATGTAATTCTATAAAACACAAATTAATTTGCAGTGTTAGGACACTCAATCTAGGTTTTCAGTTTAAAATATATTTGTATTATAGAAATCACATAAAGTGGCAGGCCAGAAACAAAGAAATCCATTTAAATCACTTTGCAAGCAGTAGAGGTCCTTTTGTAGCTTTGATATGGTGATGGTGGAAAATGGAGTCTCAAAGTATTTTTATTGATCATTTGGTAAATGATGTTTTTCTTACAATTATGTATTTGATTAATATTTGCGGATGTCGAAAAGAGTAGCATTTCTTGTGTCACCACCATATCACTTGCATGTTCTAGAGCAGCTAGACTCCCCAGAGACAGCAAAGGAAGGTGTTGATTCCTCCCCAGCACTGTTAACAGCATTTCTTCAGAGTAGGGGAAACAATAGTACTAAAGTTGTCCTTTAGTACATAGTTTTGAGATGAGGTAAGGACTTTGCCAACAAATGATTCAGAAATATGTAGTCACGCCTGAACCTCTCTTTTCTATACGTAAAACTTTTTGGTCTCAGTTTAATCAATGGAGATATGTAGGTACCTGGGCTGGGGAGGGATCTCAGTCAGCTCCAAAGTAGACTGAGTTAAACACTGCAGTTACTACATGGCTGCCATTATCCCAAAGTAAGACTTTCCACTTGCAAGTGTATGTTGAGGGAGGCAGGCTTAATACTATGCAGGACTAGTTCTATCATACCAAGGCTGAGGTTTCTCAAAATATGTAGTCTTGGCCTTTGTTTCTTTCTATATGCTAAGTGGAAAGAGAATGAGCTAACACCAAACAGTTTAATATCCTGTCTTTCTGTTAGTTTACTTATTAATGAGAATATGACTTTATCATGTGAAACTAAAAATAGTGATTAATTTTTACTAGTTTCAGTAACACCTGCAAATAGTTCAGGTTTCACAAGATGCAGGGAAGGAACCATCCTTCCCTTAAAATGTTACAGGAGAGAAGGCAAGCAGGTGGAAGAGAGAAGGTAGCATCTCTGACAAGTGCCTCAGACGGCAAAAGACTTGACTTAAACAATCCCAATCCTGATAAAAAGCACACTGAAGCCAGTTTAAAATCTTGCTTTTAGGATTAAGCTCAGATACAGAGAGATAGGATGAAATAATTTATTTTTAAAAGTCTTTTAAATTAAAATACACTTCCAATTACTTTCCTCTGCTGAAAAGGACAATTGGAATATTCTGCTGTATTTCATTTTGGACAATGGCTTTGCAGGCTGATTTGTTATATATTTCTTCTATAAACAAATGAGACAATAATAATTGAAAAATATTTTTAAACACCTTAATATCTTTCCTAAGTGAAAAGCAGAAAATCTATTTCATAGGAATGTCTTCTTGCAGACCTTCATCTAAAACTCTCCTTTACAGGGCTACGGTTTTGTTTTCTCACCTATGCCAGCAACTAGATAACAAATCCTAGGCACACACTCAGGTTACATTTCTCTGTTTCTTACACATTTTTTGTTCACTGACTTAATCCTCAAAGTAGTTATGCCAGCAGGAAAGAATGCTATCCTTCCAACGTATTTTCTCAGTGACAGTAGATAGGCATGACAGGGATCTAGTCCCAGCCACTCACATATCAAAGTCAAAATGTTTCAATTTACAAGACTGTTTGGGGGGTTTTTCCAGCCACAGGAGAAATTAGATGAGAAATGTCATTTCTATAGCATTCACACCACCTAGTTTTGGAGAATGATTCATTATAGTTCTATATATGAGTATATACACTCAATTTGGAAACAAATCAACTCAGAAGTTCTCATTTCCTCATTGGTAGTATACAGGGTGATGCAAGATGTGGTTCCAACCTATGACAGCTGCATTCAACTTCGAAAAATTTGGTAGCAGGAGTATTAATCACCCCAGATTTTCCTTGGAGCCAGCAACTGCCTGGAGCACTTTGCTCTCAGTCACAGACTGGAAGCACGACACTTCAACAGAAGGCAAAGCGTTTTGTCTTCTTTGGGAAGACAAAACGAAATAAAATTATTCCCCCAACACAACTCTTCTGTACTAATTTCTCAATATGTGAAAATTATGGAATATAGATGCTACCTCTTGTTTGGCTAAGACAGCTGATCTTTTCAGAATTCCTTCAGAATTCAAAAGTAATTAAATTTTTTTGGTATCACTTGTTTCAATATATCATTATATTCTAAAGGAAAAACTTCTACCCTTGCAGGTCATTCGGCTCACTGTGATTGTTTTAAATCCCATAATAGAGAGCAGCATGACACTTCACACTAAGAGCTATGACCTGTAGTTATAAAATCTGCTTAGGTGCAGTGGGTTATCTCATTACTGAGTTGTGCACCATAGTATCCCACAGTACTTAAACCTTACTGTATGGCCCAAGTGCAATATAAGTGATTCAATACTGCTCCACATCTCTTTTTCTAAACGCAGATCTTGGTTGAAATTCAGTTCTGCAGGATCAGAAAAAAAAAATCATTAGCAAATCTCAATCTGAATTCCTACTCTTATTACCACTAATCTCTAGTTTACTTTGTGGCTTTTAAAACAGATTATTTTTGCCAAGCCAGTCAGAAAATGCTTTTGGAATCACATTTCACTGTCATCCAAAAGGGCAGTGGTAACTCCCCTGCCTGGAGCAAATACATTTGCTGATAAAACATTTCCATGAGATTAGACTGCAAATGAGCATAAGGGCCTATGAATCTACCACTTAGAGTAAAACATTAGGCAAAAACTTCTATAAAAAAGTAACTAATTTGGAAAACAAAAATACAGAAATGTTTCATGCTACAGTACCAGTAAAACTTTGTACACTTTAGAAGTGAATTTTGCCCACTGATAAAACAATTGAATGGCTGCAATTAATAGGATGCTGCTTTTAGAATAAGTATTTTCTATTAGGAATGAAGTTCAGGAAATCTCTAGTAATTTACCAGAGTTTTTTTCAAGACAACCCCTCATAATATTTATAATCTATCTACTGAATATTTTAAATCCCTGATGAAGAAGTGGGGACAGGCATGAAGCCGTTCCACAAAGTTGTTTCTAATCTCATCAGTGAGTCAAGTCTTAAACAGAGGAGCCTCAAATCCAATTGCAACATACAAAGGCTACTCCAATGAGTTCATAACCACCACATCAGCTAAATTTCTATTTCTTTTAAAGTAAAAGCAGAGCAACCATTAGTTTATAGTAACTTAGCACAAAGAACTATTAGAATATATGTCCTTAACTTTCCTATTTGGAAAACTAGTTTACAACACTGATGAGTATCTGCAGAAGTAGGGCTCACCTTAACCAGGTAGTATTTTTGATCTAAAAGTCGATAAAGTAGAATGAGAAAATGTGGACTTTGACATCAGTTTTGGTGGTGGTGGTAGTAGTAGTGTTTTCATTTGTTCATTTGTTTTTACAATTTCTAGATACAATTTTGCATTCATTTGAAGTAGATACTTGGCAATTAATCCCTATGGACACCTGAAATGAGCACCGTTGTATCTACCGGTAGGGGTGGAAAGACTGAGCACTGGAACAGGTTGGCTGGAGTGGTCATGGAGGTCTCCCACCTTGGAGATATTCAAGTGCCCTCTGGACAAAACCCGGGACAGTTTGCTTTAGATGACTATACTTGAGAAATGGGAGTGGACCATATGGCCTCCATAAAACTTATTTTTTCTGTGATTCTGTGAGTGAAGTTAGTAGGCTGCGCGCAAATCCCAGTAGAATGCTTCTTCACTGTGTTATGGTATCATTGTGGCTGGATAATTGGGACAGTTACAGTGCTATTGCCTCCAAATAAGAAGTATGTAGAAAAATTAATACCTTCTCAAGCAGCATCAATAATGCAATGTTTTCAGAGTAGAAAATGTTTGGTTGTTCACCTTAAAAAGGTATTCTGCTTCACCCTAATCATAAGCTCATTTCCAGCTAGTGGCAGGACTTTGCTGGAAGCCCTGAATACTCAGCAGATCTTCTACATTATGTATGAACAGAGCTTGAAAACAAAAACTGTGTAAAACAAGTTATGATTTTTTAAATTAAGATACAATTTGAATTCCTGATACTGTTTCATACAATATCAAGACCCTTGGTATAGGGTTAGTGCATCTATGCTTCAATATTTTCTCTTTATTTTACAGTGAGATATTGTGATTCTTGCTGAAGAAAATTTCATTATTTTAGATTAGTAAAAATTGGAACTGAAATAAAAGTATGAAATAGAATTAAAACATTATCAATATTCAAATCTAATCACATTTAATAATCATGGAGCCATGGTTGCAATCTCTACATTTCCCATTGCCTAGAAAAAACTTCAGATAATATTACCAGCAGAATTTAAATGCTCCATACTTCCAAAACTGCATCATTTTTCTTTCTATGCCTCCCCCAAAATCTCTTCATCTTCTGTAAGTGAGTCAACACACAAAGTTAAAATCTGGTCATAAGTTCACAATCAAATTTTATTCAGCAAAAATAAACATCAACAGAGTTGCTCACACAAACTGGTTTTGGTGCACATATTAATGCAGACTTTCATATGAATACAAATTGTCGCAAAATGTACTCAAAAGACCAGTGTTTCTGCATGTTCCTGAGGTTGTCAAACTATGGAATCATTAATATTGTGTAGTGTCCAGTAATTCTGTTCTCTCCATGGACAACGACTGTGCAGAAATAATTACTTGGCAATCACATGCACTTCATCACTTCCAAATTAGATTTTAGTGATCCACCGCTTTATTTCCAGAGTAATCTAATTACTACAATGGATTCGCCTTCACCTTTTTTTTCTTCATTCATTCGATACTTATTGCTACAGATGCAATGTGAGTTAAACACAGCCAAGAAAAATATGATTTAAGGAGAAACAGTTGGATAATGTGTTTTAAAACATAAATGAAAATGATCTTTTAAATCTCTATTCCTATGTAAACACATGCAGTAAATAAATGGTACAATAAAAAGAATCAAAAAGTGTATCTAGAGAATTCCTTGAAGTAACAGATTTTGAAAAAAAACCCCTTCATTCTGATTACATAGAAATATTGCTTTCATTTTTAGCAGTACTATTAAAATGCAATTCTGAAAAATAAATTTATTAAGTCACCCTGGAAAACTTTGAGTATCAAAAAAAGACAATCAGACTGGTAGAAGTTTTGAAGCACGAGTCTAATGAGGAGCAGCTGAGGGAGCTGGGGGACTCAGCCTGGAGAAAGAAGACTTGGGGGGACCCTCTCTCTCCACAAAAACCTGAAAGGAGATTGTAGCAACAGAGTTGTCAAATATTGGAGCAGGTTGCCCAGGGCAATGGTGGAATCCCTGGAGCTTTTAAAAGATTTGCCTTAGGGACACAGCTTAGCAGTGCATTTGGCAACTCAGTTAAATGTTGTACTTGATGATCTTAAAGTTCTTTTCCAGCTTAAATGATTGTCAGATTTGCTTCTGTGATATCACCAAAAGAATAGTTTAAACTGTTTTTTCTTTATATTAATAATTGGCATGTGAGAATTTAAGATTTTTCTGAACTCTGGATGGTTCTGGACGAGGCAATTGGCCCACATTTATCAGATTGTAACTATTCATCACAGTATTTCATCAAGTACTTAAATTTAAAAACACAAGTATTTGGCTATTGAGTGATACCTAAGATGTACCTAAGAAGATACTTACACAAAAAGTTATAGTTAAGGGATTAGCTAAAGCAGATGTATTAGACTATATTTTTTATGCTCAGATGTTTTGGCATATTCTGTTCTTTATTTTCTGGACTGAGTACTTGGTTGAATCAAACCTATTGAAATTAATACCAAGTCTTGCAGATCGTCCATTTGTACAAGCTGGTGATTATTACTGTATTTTTTGTTCCTCTTCTTATGGACTTTAAGAAAGATATTTATTTTCTCAATAGAAGTGGAAGCTTGGTATGTCTAAAATCCAATAGGATCATCTATTGGACCTGTGTGCAACCACCATCAATTATATTGGACCTTTAGGCATTTAGGTAACAGTCTCAGTATGCCTGTTAGAGATAAATTAGGTCCTGTAATGCCAAAATTAGCATTTTTAGCTCAGGATTGATCAGTATTTATAGAGTTGCGTCCTTTTTTCAGGAAAAAACAATAAACAGTGTTCTTACTGATATATTTACAATTAGAAAGGCAGCTTCATGTTTAAAATACGTAATGCTGTGTTGTCCAGAAGCAGAGTTCTCTATTGCTTGGACCTGTGATATTAATACAAGTAAGCAATATTATTGCTTACTTGTTCGTGAATGTACAGTTAAAAGTACCATGGTGAAATTAAATTCCAGAAATCAGCATTCTTGGTAGACTAATAAGCCTGGGTCTTTGTTTCTACAATAATCAAAACCTAAGGTTTCAAATAACACATACTGGTTATTGGCTATGATAGCAGAACCCATGCATCTCTCTTTTTCCACTCTAGTGGCCATTCCAGTCCAGAATATTTCTGTATATGTATACATATGAAATATGTATATTTCTTCAGATATTCAGTATCACTTAAGTTCCACAATTCAGAACTGGGAGAGCAACCACTTTCCATATTATTGTCACACATATTTTATTGGATTCTCAATTTGCTCTCTTGTACATCTTCTACTAGACAAAGGCATTCTCTCAGATCCTTTGACTAAAAAGGACACCCTCAGGGACTCAGCTTACTCTAGATCTTTTGTGTTATGAGGTGACAGAAGGGAGATTGCAATGCTATGGCCATCAAGTTGAACCTTGCAAACCCAGGAATAGAGTACAGATCCTCATGTGATGAGGGTCTGAAGAATCTTTCTGAATAGCAGAAGAAAATCTACAACTCCTTTTGAACTATAAGTACACTCCCCACAACTCAAGATATTTCTTCCTCCAACACTGAGAATAAAAATTCTGGCTTTACAATATAAACTTTGGTATTCCTAAAAGTGGAAACAAAATTTCATTCTGTTACATGTTCTCTTGTTTTCAAGCACAGCTGAGTCAGCACTTGCATTCAAGTTTAGGTTGCAGTATTACGACTGCAAGACAGAAAAGCAAGCAAGGAAGACCGTATCTGCCCCAACCTCCAGGTCTTTTTAAGGAGCACCTCTCACTTTTGGCAGCAAATCAGAATCAGGTTTTCATCTCTCAACTCAAACACTGAAACAATCACATTAATTGCAATTCTATCTAGAAAAAACAGTCAGAATTCTGTTTCTAATCATAATTTGTGTTTTCCACTTTCCACTTGCTCAATAAAATCATGTGCTGCAAACTTATCTGCTGAAAATGTCTGTTGGCAGAATTAGCAAATTCATTTCGCTTTTGTGGGAAGAACTGTGAAACAATTGGGATTTAACTATTGCAAGCCTAACATCTAAATTATACTTTCTGATATGACATACCTAGAAGCAGATATTTTCTCATTAGACGTATAGATTAAAAATGGGCCAAAATAATTCAGACATTTTAGAAGAGACTTGTGCAACATAAGAGCACTATTTTAAGGCAAGGGAAGTTAATGCAATCAGTCCATTACAACCAAACATTTTGGTGCTCTCTAGTGGCAGAACATTGAGATGTTAAACAGCTTTGCTATTTATTTACTATTTAAAATGCTGGAAAAGACAGAATAATTTTATTTTTTCTGGATGCACAGGTAAGTTAAGTGTCCTATACTGTATTTGCATAATGTTTTCATATGCAGGGGAAGTGAAGCATTCCTAAGAGTTAATAAAAGACAAAGAAGCCTTGATTTAGTGATCTGTTGTAGTCAACAGAGTTCAGACTTAAGGCTTCATCCCAACACAGGCAAGGAACCACTTACATCTAAATAATGCTGATTTATACTCCAGAACTCCCCCCCTCGGGGGCTTTCATTCTCAAGATTTTATGACTGATGGCTACAAGTACATAATTGATGCAAAAGTCATATATAGAGGTGCACAACAATATGTACACTTGCATTCAACCATACACATATACATGGACATAAAAAGTTATAGAAGTCAAAGGACTGTAAAGGGAAAAGAAAGCATGAGTGCATATTAATCAACAGTTACCCAAACACTCATAAATCAAACCACAGAAAAACTCATGGAAGAAAAAGAGAAAGCGAAGACATAGTTATTCTATATCTGCTCAAAAAGCAACAAAACCATAAGCCATTATGATATCCTGAAGGTTTAAAATTCAAAAGTAGTGACAAAATTGCACTAAAATACTGTATCTGCAAGACTCCATTGTTAACAGAATAAAATGTTTTTTACTAAAAGGTCACTTATTTTTAATTGCTAAATGTGGAGCTATTAGGAAGAACTTTCAAATATTCTGAGAAGATGGAGAGGGAATGTTCTACTCCTACAAGGGAAATGGAACAGAATTTCTTAGCTAACAGTGCCTCACATGGATTGTGCTAGACCCCTAGTTCATACATAGAGAAACTGACGTGCAGGAATATGAAGTGACTTGATCAAATTAATTTCACTTCCTAATGGCAAAGTTGGGTTAGATCTGAGTTTTCCTGAATTCCTCTCCAGTGCTTATCCAATAAAAAATCCTTCTCAGTGAAAGCACACAAGTTATCCTGAGTACATATGGGAAGGTGCTTCTTAATGTGGAAAGTATATTTATGGTAATCACTTCAGCCCAGGGTATTTTACTAAAGTGTTCTGAAATGAACTCATGTTTAGAAACTGCTATATGGCTCGAGATAGATGCTGGTGTTTGAGAATATTAGATGAATGTGTATTAATATATTTCCTCAGGAGAATAGTTGCATTAGGACAAAATAAACTGTGCTGTCCAGCCTAAGACATTACGCTACTCATCTCTTTTTCTTGAATACATAGATTTGGTGTTCTTTTCACTTGCTAACCTCTAAACTCTAGGTACTCTTCAAAGTATACTGGTTTCTGTCTGTTACTTACTTGCAGTAGGAAAAAAATTATTGACCTTCCAGTTCTCTTTAAATATCCTAGCACCAAGGCTGTAAGTCAGCAAGACTAAACTTCATGAAGTCTGTGAAAATTCTGAGAACTCACAGAAACATAAAGACCTAGAGATTACAATAAATCTGTCAGAATATAGGCCAAGAGCTAAACAAAGGTTCCCTGCTTGAAGGAGAGAATAAATTTTAAAACTACTTGCATGTACAGAAGTCATAGCAATTGATTTTTCATATTTCCAAAATATAAAGATTACTTCTTCTAAATCATGGCTTCTAAAGATTATGTGTATTTTGAAGTATAAAAACATGATCAGAACTTCTGCTGATATATGTAGACCAGCTTTGAAGCAACTATTTATATGGATAATAAGAATAATATAATTTGCTTCTGCCTGGTTCCTGAGGTTTGTATGCTGTAATGAAAGCCCATGGCACAGCATCTGTAGCCTTGTCAGTAGCCAGATTACATTGTGGAGGATTATACAAGGTGCAGTCAAAATTTTAGACTAAAACATAGGTATTATATCAGGGTTCCAGATCTTTGAGGTTTAAAATAATAACTTGCACCTACTCAGAAGAGGTTAATTTCAGGTATTCCTAAAGATCATGAGTGCATCCACTGAAACCAGAGGAATTCTTCAAAAATAAGACAGAGGCAAGTATAGCTTGTTTAATTGCAGGTCAACCAAAGGAATTTAATATATTTGCCCAGGTAATTAAAGACACAAGTTTGCTCTCATGGTGTTCCTTCACAGCATACTTCCATCAAAATACAAATCTGAAAAGGGAAAAAGCTTCATCAGTGAAGTTGGCTTTGCTAGTCAGATAAAAGTTGCACTCGTGTTATTTTATGAAATTGCAGGTTTTTGCAATTGTTTGCCTGCCCCATGTTCTCAGAATATATGAAGTGACAATAAAGTTTCAAGACCATTTTGAGAGGACTCTTGAGTATTAAAAAAAAACAAACCAAAAAACCTAAAACCTTCTACCTATAAGGGTCTTCTGCTATTCATGTAATTCCTGACCACGAAACCTATTGTGTCTTTTGCTGAAGAAAGAGGGTGAAAAGAAGCAGTGGTCATTTAGGACTTTCTCTTTGTCCTACACTACCCTATTGTTCCACATCTTCCATATGGTTTTTAACTGGGGAGTAGAACAAGCTGATCGTTGAACTTGCTTCACATACCAATTCCAAAAAAATATTTCATGCCATCTGGACGTTGCCTACAGGTTGGTAGCTATCCAGACGGTGGGAGGAAGTCAAGGGCTGGTGCTCTGCTAATGGTGGTATGAGACAGGCAACAAGTGCTTTATTCACAGAGAATGAAAAAATCAATTATACCTAAAATCTGCTGCTTTTAAAAAATGCATTTCCAAGCTGCATTGAAGGCTCTGACAACACTAGGAGAACCTGCCAGCTACAAGGACACAGGAACATGTCCTGCTCAAAAGGAATATATGACTTCACCCAAGGGTATTAAAAAGCAATCTGTTCACAGAACGGATTAGGAAAGTTTAAAGAATGAAGAGGCTTTGGATTTGTACATGAAAAAATGAAGAATCTTTCTTTTCTTATTCAATAGAGCATTTGTGTTCATGGTAATAGTTGTTTCAAAACACATTTAAGTATATTTGTCCCTCTTCTAAGATTCGGTAGAATAAGGAAGTTAAAGCAGTCAACCCAAGGTCTATTACAGTAATTGGTTTTAACATAACTTCAGGCTGGGAAATGCCCACAGGACAATTGAGTGTTCTCTTTCTTCTGCTATGCAAGCAACGTTTTTCATTGCTTAATGATTGAGCAGCTCTGGAGAGAAATTGTAAACTGCACAAATAGCCCCTGAATATCTGCCCTACCCAAAAAGTCCCAATGGATGCCTTGAGTCTCTTCTGTGTGGAAAATGTCTCACCATCCAGACATGACAGTAGACACAAGTGAAAACTAACAAAAATATTCTCTTTGCTTGACTTTGAGGCTTTGAGGTAGGAGAAGGAAAATCTGAAGACCATTGATTCCAATTTTTACACTGTTATGTGTTTATTTTAAAGGAAATAGGAGTCACTATATTTACTACATGGATGAATAAACAATTTTTTTTTCCTCCGCCAAAACAGAGGAATACTTTCATTAAAACAGGCTTTGAGTATGAGGGCCCGGCCTAGTGACAGATTCAGATGTATACATATTGATTAAATGTGAAAATACAACTCAGGAAAAACAGAGATCCCAACATTTAATGAGCAACAACATCCCTAAAGAAAAAGTCCCAGATGATTATACTTGTCTTGAAATACTGAAACAGAATGAAGAAAAAACAATTGTTCCTTTTTTTTTGGTAACAAGAACTAAATAAGCTTTTAAGGACATGATCTCCACCCTGAACAAAATTTCACATTAAATAAATGTATATTCTATGAATATTCACTCTATTACTTGGTATTTTATCATGAGTTGGAACATGCCTATTGCATGATAATATTGGGAAAAGCTTTTCTTCTGTTTCTAGACATAATTTCAGTGGAGGTGTGACTGTGTTTGGCTCAGGTAATGGAGCCTAGCATTATTTCTGGTTTAATAACCACTGCTTCATTTTACACTCGGAAATTTTCAGGTTGCTTTATTTTTCATTTCCTAACGTGCACTACTGTCTTTTAAGTAGTTGCCCTTTCATTCCCAAAATGAAAATCCTTCTGGCAGCACCAGGCAGGAAAACAGTCAGATAAACTGAGCTTTCTTGAGGTCTTTTGCTTATATTTATTTTGTCATCTCCCAGAACAGGGAACAAAACACTTGAAAGAATATAGAATAATTTTCTTCAAATCTGAAGTAGTTTTAGCTAACAACAACAGAAATACATTAGATGAAAATTACATAAAGATAATTTAGGATCCAATCCAATTAATTAATTACAAAAAGACCCCTACCACTCTGGTTAATGTAGTAGAATCTAGAAATATCTAGGCAAAAAGAGAAAGCAGCAAAAAGTACAAAGCTTAAAAGGAATACTGAAGTGCAAAACTAAGCACTCAGAAGTTTGGTGGCCACAGAAATATTGTTGCTTCTTTCTCCCCCTTCTCTCATTCCACTCATTTTTTGCAGGAACTCTTCTAAAATGTTCATCCTGAGGAATATGCCCAGCAGGAGCAGTTAGCATTTTTTTACTGTTCAAAATACTTTAGATTTTTTTTTAAATGGAAAATGTAAGACAAGTGTTAGTTATACAGAGCAATACAGGGACTGATTATGAACTAACACTCCCTGGATAAGAGAGTAAAATTATCAGTCTGATACAAAAAGCAGTGCATATTATTCAGACTTCTATTGATTAGCAAAAGAAATTCCAAATATTTGCAAAATAAGGGAGCATGAACTGGGACTAGAGTGAGAAAGGCTCATCCACATCCAAAATATGTTTCCTGGTCAAAACTTCATGATTCAAGAACATTTATAATCAGCCCGCCCAGAACTACAGATCCACACAACCTTACTTTCTTAGGAATTCTGCATTTAGATCTGGACTTTTACATTGGGAACCCTTTCATATTTATGAAAGGTTTTGGGAACCACAGTGAGAGCTCTGGTGGGATTTCACATCCTCAGCCAAGAAAATGATGACTTCATTTTGTTGCTTTCCCTGTTTATCTACAGATTCTGGCACCTTTGCCCATATGGGCTGGTGTTTTCCTCCTCTAGTGCCTTTAATATGCCCACTAAGCAGCCCTTCTTGGCTCCAGCAAGGGAAACTGCAAGGAAGATTCAGGGGCATGCAGAGAGCATAGCAATCTGTACAAACCTTGTCCTGTAAGTACAAAGCCCCTCACCAGAACATTTTGTTCTGATGGATATCTAAGACTTAGAGATACAAAACTACAGGGAATAATCTGAACACATTTATCTTCTTGCCCTTTTGTTCTACATTCCTCCTTGCCCTGATTCTTCTCCTCCATCACAATTTATCAATTTCTGTGCTAGTATTTGTACCTCAGCTTTCTCTGATTCACGTTTGTTAGAAATTCTATTAATTAATGTATGTTGTGTTTATCATTGGCATTTTATGCGATAGATCTCATTTGTTTATTCCTAATTTCATAGTTTATTAAATTTCTCTACTTTGGTTTTTCACAGTCCATTTTCACAGAACTTTCTGGTTCCTTTTGAATCCTGTTCAACTATACAGCACACTTACCATTACCAGTCTGAAAATATTTTCAACTACCTCATTCAAGCTATTAGACCTTTTCACCAACTAAAGTACAGCTTGCTAGCTTCTTCTTTCCCTTTGTGATTTATTTATTAAATTCTCCATTTTAACAAATAAGTCTTTTGCAAAACTAATAGCTGCATCTTCTACATGTATATTAGGAAATTAATTAATCATTAAGGATATCTGTTGAGACTTTTCTTACATTAAACAAAAATATGCTGAAATCTAAGTCAGTCACTGAAGTGACATTTATTTTCCATGACATGATGATGAACATGTTCCTAAAATAACTATCCAGCAATTTCATATTCAAAATCCAAACCCCATAACCTGCAATATTCTCTTAAGGTTTCTTGCGTTACTAAATAGCTATATCATTGAATTTCCTATAATAATCACAGAAGAAGAGAGCATTTTGGTATAATATTGCAAATTTAGGTACAATAAGATTAGATGATTTTGATAGCTAAAATAATATATACTCAGTTTCTGTTGCTTACGTTTGGCTAAGTAAAAGCACTACTGCCCCATGCTATGAATAATATGTCATTAAGCAAACTAAAGAAACCAAAGGCAATGTGCACCAGAAATAAGATAATGTAAGTTATTCATATCTGACATCTTGTGTGACAGGTGTGGCTTGGACTTGTTCAGAAAAAGATGTGAACAGAGTTCAAGATGTCATCAAATTTCTTCTTGAAACCTACAGAGACCAGTATTATGACTCTTCTAAAATTTAAGTATCTAAAAGCAAGGCCTTAATCACAGGCAAAAGTACAACTACTCACTGTGAGATGGAGAAGTAGTAATAAAACCTTTCAAATTTAAAACATAATATACCTCAATCAAAGCCCATCTTGTTTTTTTGCTGTGTAGCTACAGAAAATTGTCACAGCTAAAATCAGAGAATGTTTTCATGCCATTCTAAATAGTTTTACATACAAATATTTGCCAACAGCAGAAAAGATCACCCTACAAAAAGAAATTTTCCTTTCAAATGGCACCGTTATATCTACTAGTTTATACATATGTACTTAATTACTGCAAATCAGAATGAAAAACAATGCAATTAAAATATTTGAAAGGTATAAATTAAAAGTTTTAAACTCAAGGAATTTGAAACTGCTCCTGATTTGCACTAGAGTGGTCTATTTATATTTTATCACAATATCATGAAGTGATTACCACCTATATCACAGCATCAAGACAATAAAATATTCTAGAAGTAACATAAGCGTGTGATACAGCTAAGTTTCAGACTGAAACATCTTAGCAGTTTCAAAGCTTTAAAGACTACCTTCTGAGAAGAGTGCTGCTTGTAAAATTCTAAGGAAAAGATTTTGGCAAAAAGTCACACAGGAATGTCTGTAGATTATTTTTCTGCACTGCTCATTAGCTAGAACATAAGATAGCAAAACAATTTGGGTTTTGGCCTCATGAAGTCTGAAGCAACTGGGGAAGGAACCTCACAAAATCAGTTTTCATAATGAGAGAAGCATCTCTGTTTCTATTATCAGTGGCACTTCTAGAGCAACAATTGCTTTTCAAGATGTTGGTGGTCTGATCACATAAATTACTTTTCTGAAAGTCCCAGACAGTCTTTGAAGGACTTGAATTAGTCTTGTGAATGCAGGCACACAACCCACTTCTAATAATCCCAAACAAATAATACAAAACAAAAAGCCCTTGCTCATTCTTTTCAATAAAAATGCTGCTCCTTGATCTGTCAGTCACACAAAACAGTCCCTTAATGCTTTCTAATACCTCTTTTTGAAATCACCTTAGATTCAGGCTAGAGGGTTGGGAAAAATACCTTTTTCCACACTCCAGCAGGACAAAATGTGCAGTAGGTTTCATCAGAAAAAGAAAGGCTCACAAGCTTACATCAGTATTCAGTTATGTTGGACTTCCACTATTCCAAATGATCAAGAAACTGTAAAGTTTGTCAAGAAATGTTTTGACATATTTCAATCCTGACAAGCAGTTTCATGATGGGTGGGATTTGGGAACAAGTCCACATCATCTTGAAGACCAGAGGCTGCCCAGTGTCACAGAGAGCCACTTCCTCCTGCTAGTCAGCATCCACTGTGAAGCAGGACAAAGCTCCACTGCCCATTGATTCATATCCAAGAGACTTATACAATGAGTGCAACATTTTTTCAGTCCACAAGTGTCACAGAAGTCGTCAGAAAACAGCTGTAAGTGTAGGAATAGCTTCTAGATATGCTGCACGAGTACAGACTATCATGGAGACATCATTATTCTGGATGATTCCTTTACACAGGCATTATGTCCAAGTCTGTGGAAGCCTCCTGTGACCTGTAGCCAAAGTATGCATGCCCTGACAGATTCAATTGTGCTCAAAGTAGCTCCTGTGCCAATGACTATCATTGTAGGGAGCCCCTTTTATTTCACCTGATGCCTGTGCCCAGTAAAGCACTCAGAACTTGCACTTTAACTTCCTGCCAGTCACCTCACACAAGAAGTCAGCGAATTTCTAAAGGCCCTAAGGCCTTTACTACATTATAAGCATATATTGTGATAAAAGAACTGTGTCAAGGCAGCACAAAACAACATTACCCAGAGCACTAGTACAGAAGTCTGTGAGTACAGAGGAACTGTGATTTTGAATCACCACCTCAAGAAATCACTGAGATTTAAAATCTTAGCAAAACATGGTAACCAAAGTGCAATTAGCAGAAGGCAAGTTTATTTCTTAAGTACTAACAATAAACTAGTGAACCAGTCCAGGTAACAATGCATAATCATTAGTGAGCTTAAACCAGATGGTATCTCATTTTTAGCTATAGGCAAAATGCCAAATGACATGACTAAATGGAGAAAAATCCCTACAGTATTGAATTTTTATGCCTATTGAGCATAAAGACTGAAAGGCAGGAACATTTTTAATAACCTTTCTTTGACAAGCTTAAAGCCATTTACTGCTGAAGCCTGTCTTCGACATAAAGCCAAGAGAACAGGCCTCTAGAGAAAGCTCACTGCTGTACAGCTTCACCTTCCAGCAAAACACATTATGCAACAAAGACACATAATACTTATTTCCATTAACAAAACAGACCATTTTGCTTCTATCACAGCAGTGACCTTTCAATCCAGGCTTCTATAGTATTCATTGGCTGGAAACTTATTTCTACTAATAGGAATTGTCTGATTTTAAAATTTAAAATCTTTTCTCTGTTTCAGGGAACAACATTTGCAAACGCAATGGCATTCATTCAATGAAAAAGGTAAGGTAACCAAAAGTAATGAAGTGCCACGCACCAAGTGGCATTTAAAACAATATTCATACTGCTTTTGCTGATACAACAATTTTCATCAGAGAACTTTATTCAAACACAAAGGTCCTCCACATGAAAGCATTCCAGACATTAAGATTTAACAACACTTTGACAAATACTTATTTGACAGATGGGTAAGTTAACTAAATAGCAGGCCAGGCTCTGGACTTCATTCTGGACTTTATTTTGTTCCATTGACACTAGGAAGAGACCAAAAAGCAGCTCAATATCTCTCCCTCTTATGATTCATGCATCACCAAGATGTCTCCGGGTAGCCTAACTGGCACCTACCTAGCACTCACCTGAAGCATGACACCATGGGGATACCAGAGCAGTACTACCCTAGGGCAGAAATTTCCCAGCTGGTGGATGGTCCATTCCAGGCTGACAGGAGGAAGGCTGGATAGAGAACACCATCAAGAGTGCAATAATATATGATGGTTCTCAGAACAGGCTACAATGTGCACTAGAACTTGAGCTAATTTTTGTCACTTTTAGCTTATACATACACATACATATATATATATATATATATATATATATATATAGCACTGTAGCAGATACAGGCAACAATTTAGAGATTTAGGGAAAAAAAGATTATTTTTTTTTTTATCCAGATCGAGATTTTTTAATCTCTTCCATCCCAAACAATTCTATGATTCTATGACTAGAAGATTCCACCACAGTGCTTCTTTGGTGGAAGTACAAGAGCTCAGCAGAGTGCTACAAAAAAAATCTGACTCCTAAAAATTTATGCAGTAAAATATAAAAGAGAATCAGCTGTATTTAGGGAGTAAAAAGCTAAAAATACCATGATGAAAAAAAGGTAAATTTATAGACCAGAAGTCAGAATTACAAAAAAAGACGCAGAAAGGCTGGAGAGAGTCCAGAGGAGGCACACGAAGTATCAAAGGACTGTGACTCTGCCATTTGAGGGAAGGTTGAGAGACTTTAGAAAAGCAAGCTGAGACACCGAGACCCAGTATTTCAAGAGTGCCTAGAAAGAAGATGTAGCCTCCCTCTGTAGGAGGGGTAATGGGCACAAGTTACTCCTGGGAGATTCTGATTAGACAGAAGAGTGCAATTTTCACAATGAGAATAAGCAGACATTGGAATAATTTCCTCAGGGAAGTGATGAGTTAACATTGGACACTTCAGGTTCAGCTGGACAGGGTGATTTGCCATCTTGTCTCGACAGTGTTTTTACCCAAAAGATTGGACCAGACAATCATTGAAGTCCCCTTTCAACCTGGTTTTCCATGAATTAAATTTTGAACAGCATATTAGGTGGCTTTTTTGCAATGTCATATAAAGAAGGACTAATTTAATGTCCATTGATTTAACTGGAAATCAATCTTGCCAAATCCTGTGATTTTAATCAAAAATCTTGAATTACTTAGCGATTCATTGTTAATTTGTTTATATATTTTAAAGAAATACCAAATTCATATAGTTATATCAAGTGAGAAAATTTGGTTTTTTTAAAATGCCTCAACCTCTGAGTGTAGGGAAATAAATCTAAGGAACAGAAGCCTTAAGGCTCTAGCACTGAAAGGGAAGTTGAAAAAAAGAAAATGTATCAGTTTAAATACTTAGGTGTTTAAGCCAAACTTATGACTACAAGTTTAGATTATAAACTGCAAATGCTAAAGCTGCAACTATTGAGCATTGTAATAAATATAATTGGAACAGGACTTTTTTTTATGCTGGACATCTTATCCAGTTTATGTACTATTAATCATTCTACAAACATGGAAGAAGGAATCCTCAAAATTAATGTGGTGAAATTGGGGGGTTTTCCCAGTACGGGTCTAGCATCACTCAAAACAAAATTAATATGCCAGAAATGTCTTTGCTCCTTTGAGCTCCAGTTATCAACAAAATTTGTCAACAAATGTGCTTGTGTTTTAAAGGTTTTAGTGAGGAATATTTATATATATAAACACTTATATAAACATCGGGCATTTCCCTCTTGCATTAAGGGTTCCAACTCATGTCTCAGCTCTTTCTTTTTCTTTTCAGCAGCCCACAATGTCCCCGCTATATTGATGAGCTCCCAGGTCTTTATGTTCCTTTTCATACGGACACAAGAGCACCCACGATACTTTCATTTCATTTAACCCTTACTATGTTAATAAGAAACCCAAACTCCCCCCCACCCCCTGCCCCATTCCTCTTCAAAGGAAGGAAACACTGCTGTAACAGTTATCAATCATTTTTTCATAGTTGTTTATTTCAGCTATACACACTAAGCTTCCTTAATTCTGCCAGCCTGGATCAGAAACGGCAACTTGTTTTACTTTTCAATGTGAATGAAAGGGATTTTAAATACTATTAGACATTGAAGCAGTAGCACCTGATGTAGTCCCAGAAGTGTAAGCACATGCACAAGAAGGATGGTGGAATCAATTCAAGTTTTTCCACTCCACTATGTTATTGATCACTTGCTGTAGTGGAAACAGTGGCAGAAAATTTTCAGATTCAAATGACTGCTTTATTTTATTACTACTAATTTGACTTTTGATTCATTAAATTACATAGGCATACTGAATTTCATAGGATCATTTTCAGAAAAGCTCTTTAAAGATACCACCTTCTGTATTTAAAAGTATCTTAATAATAAAAAGCATTTAATTTTTCTAAATATATATATATATATATTATACCATCATGTTTATGATGCATTTAAATTTCTCAATATTATTCACAGATCTACTAACTTATGTGTTCACGACTACATTGCCTTGTGATCGAGATTTTGCTGTATCTTAGCAGAATCTCAACATTATTTAGGTGAGAAGGTCAAAGGATCTTTACCGATCATCTAGTCCAGGCAGTCTGTCATGGGCACAGACATCTTTCATTAAGTCAGGAGGCTCAGCAGACACATTAAAACCAGAAATCAAGCACAAAATGTAGCCTCTTTAACCTGATTTTGGATAAACTAAGCTTCATAGGACACAGAATATCCTTTAACAGTGGAATGTCAGAACAAGTTTTGGCATTAGGTCCAAAAGACAGTACAATAACATTGCTTGTGGTATCCTATGATACAGAAAACTAGGCATCAGCAATGCCTCGCAGCAGACCAAATGCCCTCCCTACCCCAGCAAATGTCCTGTTCCAAAGAGTATTCATTTGAAGACACAATGCTGTTCCAGAAAGCAAGCTAGCTTTATATAACCTCCTCTTCTGAGGCGGCAGTTGACCAGCTAAAACTAGTCTCTGTTTAAATACAATGGGAGGTTTTATCACAGACAACTTGCAAAACAGGTGACGCTCCCTCCATGAGCTTATTGGTTTCAAAGTGCCAAGTAGTTCTGAAAGCTCTGCTCTTCTGCATCTTTCCCTTTTAAGCACAATTCTCAACCTCCATTAGCATTACAACAGAGGAAAGAAATTTATCACTGCCTGCTTTATAATTGTAAATAGGCTATTGCTCTCCAGCATTACCAGTCTTTAAAGCCCTCTAAGATGCAGCTGCAGAATATTTCAGATCACATAAGGAAAATCTAAGAAAAATCATGTAAATTGAAAAAAACCCTGAAAAATAAATCCCACAATAACGAAAGGACCCTCCAATCACCCAACTAACCAACCAACTAAAAATTCTTCTAGTAGAACTGGAAAGAGCATAAAGGCAACATGGCTGTTGCCAGTGACCTCCTGAACAGTAGCTTTTAGAGAAAGAGTGGGAAAAAATGGGATGAAAGATGGGCCAGGCTTGCATCCACCCCAAAAGCTGGTTATTTGACTTGGCAAGTAAGAGGAAGCATGACACAAACTTTGCAAAAAATTTAATGCTTTAATCAGGAATTACATAGAAGAGTTTTGATTCCTAGGGACCCCCAATTTCTTGTGATCCCGTCATCCTTCCTTCCAGTAAGGGAGAAAATAGTCCTGCTCCTAATGATACTAAAATTACAGCATGGACACAACCCTAGTATTTTATCTAATTTTCTACATAACAAGCATTCAGATAGAATTTCAAATATTAAAGGTATTGCAATTACCTACTTTTTCTTGGGTAATATTATAACGCTCATTTTCCCTGTTATTTAAATGCCTCCACCCTGATATATTGAACTCCTGAGGTTTCAAACAGAGCTTTTTCAGTAAATTTTATCTTTCCTCTTCAAAATTTAAAGAATTATTGAATTCTTTTACACCTTGTCGGTTTTTTTCCCCCAAATATAAAAAATCTGTTGGTAGTGCATTTCTTGGATAATTCTACAACAATGGGAAAGGCTTGAAAATAAAAATATTTAACAAGGTGCTTCACTACTCTATTATTCTAGGGGTTCCAAAAATTCCAACTGAAGAATTTAACAATATTCTGAAAGAAGAACTCAATATAAATAATTTTGTATTGCTTGGGAGAAATGAACCTATTCTATTTCCTCGGTTCCTGCATTTCTTTCAAAAACAAGTTGCATAAGTACATGTTAAGATAGTTCTCAGTGGCAGACCTGAAATTATATGAGTTCTGTTCTTCGCCTCCTGAAATATAAATCTGCATTAAAAGATAATTTAGTCTGTTCACTCAAAGTATAAGATCTATGACAAAGGATTCAGCTGTCTTTCTGGAAACTGTATTAGATATCTTATATTCCCTCAAAATGTCCTATTTACCATTGAAGCTGGTTAGGAATCTTAGAGTGATAGAACATAGATTCAATCCAAGTTTCAATATCATATTTATTTACCAATTTGATTATATATGGCACTAAAACCCTCAAGAATCTTGAACATAAATTTTAACTTCAGTTTTTCTTTACTGAAAAATTATTTTAACTACTCCACATTACTCAGTGTTTTCCCAGATCAAGCTGGTCTGTGGTTCCATTCTTAATATAAATTTGCTATTCTTTCCTCTGAAAAAGTTGAATTATTGAATTTTTAGTCATCTGTACATTTTGCTATTGTGAAAGAATAAATTACACCTTTAGTTTAACCAACACACAAGATAAATCAGAATAGTAACACTGAAAATAAGAATTTTTTATGCCTAATGGATCTTAACTAATCAGTTCAAAAAACTATAAACACAAATGCTAGTAAACAGGTTTTTGTGGATTTTCGTACATTACTATGAATGTATACTGAATCTGACAAGATACACCCAAGCCCACATGGTGTATTTAAAATATAAAAAAATATTTCCCCCAATATTTTAGCAAAAAGGACTGTATCATTAATCAATAGTCATTTTGTAACATTTAAGGATTTCAAAGCATGTTGTAATAAATTAATTTGGATTCACAGCTCTCTAGGGAGCACAGAACATATTGCCAACTTTCTATGGGTTAAAAAAATAACAAATCAACGAATATTAAATAGTGTTTTACAACACACAACTAGTTCATACAATAGCAGAAAATGCTGTATTTAAAACTCGGTTTTCAGAATATAATTCAGACACTTTCAGGAAAGGGTTAGTGGCTACCACCCATTGCTCAGCAGCTCTGCTGGTTACCAAAAAGGCTTGCCACACAAAGTTATATTTTGCCATGTGTCCACAGCTATGGAAGACCAAAGTCCCACATCAAGAAAAGGCTGTCTGTGTAAAATGTCTCTGAACAATCACAGTTAATAAATTGCCTCAAACCAATAAGGGTACAGCATGAACAAAAAATGCACAGGTGTGGAACAGATCCTAGCACAGGAGGAGAATCAAACAAGTGGTGAGTGGAATTTTCTCTACATTTGGCAGAATGTTTATAGAGAAAACACCATGGAAAGTGAAGAAAAAGAATACTGAATGTATTTTCCAAGTACCTGTGCCAAGAGTAGTAAAAATTTTGATTATTTACTTTATAATGCTTGTCATCTGTGTAAGACCAATGGCAGGCCTAAGTAAATCATATTAGTTTTAAGCATTATTATGCTGCAAGCATGAACCATTACTCTTTCCTGTTTACTTCAGTCTAATAAAGTAATCTTATCAATATAATAAATGATACTATTTATCAGTAAACTATTAATAAAAATCACTATATCTATTAATGGACCTATAAATTAATGAATGCATCAATAAATCTCTATATTTAATTGTAAATTATGGATATACACACAGAACAACTTGAAATATTTCTTTAATTAATAAACATAATTTTTTTTTACCTGAAAACTAAAAACAAAAGCTAAACATGAATGAATATTTTTGGCTCTACACTTAATCTTGGTGCTAGCACAGTTTGTCTCACTAGTAAGAGGTTTTGGAAGGGAAGATAGGATGTTGGAGCAATGTCTACACAAGGTAAAACTTAACAGGCTGGGCTATGTTTGAAAGTGTCCTATAAAGATAAGATCTACCTCAGACCTTTAACTAGCAATAAAGAAAAAAAACTGGTTTTCCTTAACTGAAGGAAATTAAATAAAAAATAAAGATAAGCATAAATTCTGGGTTATGAATCCTGCCTATTTGCATTGTCTTTAGTCAATAGGTGCCATATAAACAAGAGAGACAGGTCTGTGATAAAGCCTGAAGAGAAAAATGACTATTTGCCAGAAGACTGGACATCTATTAGCAAAAGCAATATGATGTGTAAGTTTCTGTAAGAAAATGAGCCAAATACAGTAAAAACTAAATGAAATTCTGCCTATATCAGGTGACTGACTGGCTGATAGAAGGTTTTTCATATCTATATTTGCCCACAATTTATTTCTGTAATCCTGCAGATGATATATTATCAATAGCAATAGTTATGAAGTAGCATTAAAGCCAGAGATGAATGTTAGGGTGCCCCTATTTGAGGGAGACAGGGAAACATAGCTTGCTAGCAGATATCTCAAGTCTCCCAGATGTCAGAAAAGAAAGACTGCATCATTAGTCAAAACAAAAGCCAGTTCATGAACTGTTAAACCAGAAACTGAATGCTCTTGACTTCATGCCAGAGAGGATGCAGTTCATCACAATTCCACATACTTAATCTCTATCACTGCACTCAATACTGTGAAACCTTAGAACAATCCTTCTGCCCCAAGGAGTTGATTATTAAAACTAACAAAAAGCAAGACAGGTAGACAATGAAGTTCAAAAATAACACACCATATTTTATGACATAGATCTATTTAAAAAATTGTAATTTGATATTCAAACTAAGCACTAAATTATCAGAGATCTTAAATCTGCAAAAATGAAGAAATCTGTGAAATATTAAGATTCTAAATATTCTCTGATGTAGAAACATGCCAGCAGGCAACTCCAAGCAAGTGATACATGCAATTGCTATTGATTTCAGCTATGCGAGGATAACTCACTGCTGCTTTCAAGATATCCAAACTTTTTTGCTTTTCTAAATACACAAGAAGCCATGATCTTAGTGTACACATACCTCCTAGAAGTAAGATTCTGTACTTCCCATTTCAGGTGTTACCACTGAAAACTTCACTAGGCCATCTAGTAAGCAGAGAAATTATTTATTATGGTATACTCTCTAAGAGACAGCCATTCTAAAAGTTTCAACAAAGACTGGAAAGTACTCTGTGCTATAAATAAACCCACAGCTATCATTTTCTTGTTTCTTCATCACCTCTTGCTACAAACCCACTGCAGATATAAGCATTTTAGATGGTTCCTCTTTACAACTCAGAGAAGATGGTGACACAAGATAGTTTCACAGATGTCAGATTACCAGCTATGAAAGGAAAAATATGGTGGCAATGATGGGAAAAAAAGCAATATCCACAGGCCCTACTTTCCTAATATTAGATTACTTCAACAACTAAAGAATTTCAAACTATTCAGAAATTTTCCTTGAGTATAAACCATTTGTAACTGCATTCACCCAGCTGCATGCCAGTAAGCTCATAATTTTAAGATATTTGTAAAAACACAGTGCAGCTGGGAATCTTAAAGTATTTATAATGCAGCCAAGAGATGAGAAGTTATGAGCAGTTATTTGTAAAGCTGCAGACTAAGCAGAGAGATGCCAGGCAAATATGCCTCAGTGACTGTGTACTAGCCCAGTGGTAAAAGGAACAATTGCGATGTTTGACATCTGGAAGATAAAAGAGATTAATCATCACTTTCAAAAATACTCAAAACTGAAAATTGCAGCACAGTGATATCTAGAATCTTAAAAACATTTAAGGCAAATTTTTTAAAATTAATTTTTGTTCATGATTTTATTAAACAAACCTCGAAGAATGAAATTTTCCTATTTTTTAACTTCATTGACTCATATTAGGTCTGAGTGTGGCCACCAGACTTTAGTAGAGTAGTAAAACAAACATTACAATAGTCAACACAAAGAAATCCTGCTGTGCACCACCTTGCTGGTTTCTAATATAAAAGTATTGCTTGGAATTGAATTGTGAATGGGACACACTTATGCCAGACAGATACACACTGAATCTCTGGTACTTTAGCAAATTATTTCATATGAAAAGTTACTAAAAAAGGGCACTGAATTACATGGAATAATAACCACAGTACATCAATACTTATTTCTAATAGCCTACTTGTGTGATATGTAATTTCTGACATAAATTACTATAAGCTTTTTCTTCTAAACTTTAAAAAATGGCCCAAAAACCTGAGTTAGAAAGATAAACAATGATTTCCTGGAAATGGAGAAATCCACAGCAGGTAAAAACGCAAGATGATCAGGTTGGACAGGAACTGCGCCACAATATGATGTGCTCTGGTAACTGTCCTCCCACACACGTCCCCAGTGATTTAGCTCAGCAAGTCCTGTCATTTTTCACTTCCAAGTGTCAAACTACAGAATAAATACTACAGAGATTTTCAATTTGTCATCTTTTTTGAAAGAGGGAAAGCAGCACATAAACGCCAGAACCTCAAAATAAAATCTCTGAATATCGCTGACATATCACCACCTTTCAAAACCTGAGGCACACAGAATTCCTCAGTTACTCTCAAAAACTTTTCCCACACATGTTCATTAATTGCAATACCAATCATGATTTAACAACAAAACTGATAAGTAAAAAAGCCAAAACAAAACATATCTGGACAATAACACATCATAGTGCTAAAAATGCATTTCCTGTTGTTGAACAGTCTGGGACTATGAATTTATCTGCAGAGTGGTAACCAAGATACAGAGACAAGTGTACTGCATTTTCTTGTTATGAGTGCCTGCAATTATCAGCTATCAATATATAAAATGAGTTTCCAGATGGGCTAATAATGTCTGGCTGGTCTGGTAAATTGTCTTAAATAAATGCATCTTATTTTTCTGATGAAAACTCTGTGGACTTTCTATTGAATAAAATCTCTGTTAGGAGAAATATATAGATGCTTGTAGCCCATGTTTTTGTGTCTTCATTCATGTTATTATGGTACAAGTAGCAGAAGTAGCTTGGCCAGCATTATTCTTCCCTCTGAATATCTAGGGTTTGCCCTTCAATTTTACTTAATTTTCAACAGATATTGAGCTCTCTTCCATTTACTAAAATGACTCTTCACAGGACAGAGCTGTCACTTTTCTGATGTTCACTAAAAATCTCAATGCCTTTCAGCTGCAGGACTCCCATGGTGGCTCTACACCAGATCTGACTGATCCTAGCTAGCTTCTCTCACCAAAAAAGATGTTTTAGAAGGGATGATAGGAGACAGACTTTGGGGCAATGTCTTCACAAACAGGTAGTTTTACCTACACAGGTAAAACCCAGGTATAGCCCAGTAGGCTGGGCTATATTTGAAAGTGTCCTATAAAGATGAGATGTACCTCTGCAAACAGACATTAAACAAGAAATATACAAAAGCATCTTCAGATCTTATGTCACAGCAACCTATTAATTCTTAATATATAAAAAATTATCTTTTATGATTATGTTAGCTCTATCAGGTTACCATAACACAATTCAAACATCCTATTAAAAGGCAGGTTAGCACCACTGAACCATACTGTTTGTCTATATGTGCTAGTCTAAACAGTTTTAAATAGCCAGACTACTTTTAACTGCGTATTTTGATCCTGTTAAGTTTTATTAGAACAGAACAACTGAAAGAGAAATATTGCTTCCAGAAGTAATATATTTTAATGCTTGTCCGTAGAGGAGGTGCTTAGAGTGGTACTCTTATATCATACCAGTGTAACTACCCTAGGTTAATATTTTGATTTCAAAATAAAAGTAGCTTGACATTATTTAATACAATTTTAAAACAAGCAACATGAATTAGAAAAAAATAAGAATAAATTTAAGGGAGAATGAAAGAATGTGAAAAGAGATTTTAACATTTAATTATACTGAAATAACTAAACTGAAAATTTACATGTTGTCTTAAACTGCTGGCCTTTGTTCTCAGTAGGAGTATTCATACTGTAGGAAATAGTCTACAAAAAAAGTTCTTTCAATCTGTCCCAGTATCGTGGGCTTGGCTGAAGATCTTCATGTAATGTACTTCATTACTGTCTTTTACATGAGATTTGTTCTTATGAGCATGTAGAAAGGGCCATAATTTCTCCCCCACTGTAGTATGAACGGCCATTGTGCAATGAACTTCAGTTGTCTCCCTTAATTCAGTGAGTAGTGAACATTACAGTATTAGTCCACCACTCCCTAAGACCAGATCAGACAAAATTAAAAACATTATTTTTTACTATTAAGTAGAAAAAAAGGATACTACCTGGAGCCTACAATGGGCCAGATGATTGACCAGTACAGCTGTAGCCTACCTGTGTTGGTTGCATTAGAGGTTGTTTTTCTAACAGGTGAAATCCTCTTCCGGCATATGTAATATACGATTTGTACATACTGCATTTGAGCAGACTTAAGTTCCTGTTAAGCCTAATTAATCTGCACCAAAGTAAGCTACATCTGCACAGCACAGCTCTTTGGGACAATGTGAATTTTTATTATCAATACTGAAAACATTGAAAGTTCAATGCTTATTAGGTCCCCGTTTATAACATTTTCATTGACACTTCTCTACTCCATAGTAGCCTGGACATCCTGCAGAAATCTCACACTGGTTTGTGTCCCAGCAGGACAGATCTTTCTGAAGCCCTCCACAATTCTGATCTCAAACCTGTTTAAAACAGCTGCAAACTGCCAGAGCCTTCTCATCAAGGCTGCTCATAAAGCAAATAGAGAAAACACTGCAAGAGTACCCTAAAGGCTCATTACATTATGGACCAGAATACAAAGTAAATAATTCAGAAATTTAAAAAAAAAAAACCAAACTCTTTCAATCTGCCAATACCAGGAGGAAGCCAGAAGTTCTGATCAGAATTGAGGAGAGAAATTTTTTATTGTAGATTTGAAGTAAATAACCATGAATACTACCCACAAGTCCCACCCATGCCCAATAGGCATAGTCCACCAGAAGAGAATCCATAATGATGCAGCATTTAACAAACCTATGCTGAATTACAGGGGGAAAAAAAGCCCAACAAAATGTACATTTAGAGAGATCTCAGAACATGGAAAGCAAACACAGATGGCACAAAATGCATAGGATTCCTGTCGTGTGACTAAGAGGAATTAGCCCCTCTGGCTCACTTTGCTCAGGAATTGGCTCAAAGAATACCATAAAATTATGAAAAAGTGCAGAGACTTTTTCTGAAGTTCACCAACAGGTAGGCTGGCTTCATCAAAAACTCAGAAAATACACACTCTTTTAGCAAAGCAAAACAGCTTCTTCAAAACATCATCCAGACTACAGCACTGAGGGCACTAAATCTCTGCTTAACACAAGCTGCTGCTCTCCTCCAGTTCCAATGCAATCCAATGCAAATCAGCACCCACCTTCCCAGCACCCAAACTAAGCAGAATTCCAGCACGGATGTTACCTGTGGCAGCAACTACAAAAAGCCTAATGAGTTTCTGCATATACATGAAGAAACTGTTTGCTCCTGACTTTTTGTTAATTTATTTTCAAAATGCAATTTATTTATATTTGCACATCTAATAGTTAAATAATCTTCAGTTCTGGATTTGAAAAATATTTTTCAAGTGTTGAATGCTTAATAAAAATTTAATAATAAAAGTATATATACTTCAGTGTCTTAATAAGTGCAAAAATATTCTTTGAAAGGTTACAGAATTAATAAGAAAATATTATGAGTTTAATAAAAAGAGCATTTAATATTGCATAACTATATCCCTGTAGGCAGATAGGAATATGCGGCACTGACTGCATGGTCCCTCCATTCTACTTGAGGGATTCTCATGTTACATACAGCATTCCAAATGCCTTGGCCCTTCTGCCTCTTAACCACTGCTGAATACCTCTTTGTTTTCCACAGTCAGGAAAAGGAGTTTCTTTTTAAAGTAACTAAGCTCTCTAAATTAGGGTATGAGTACAAAGAACTGCGAGAATGCTTGCATTACTATTTTTAAAAAAATGCAAATTTTTCAGATACATATTTTCAAGATAAATAACATTTTCACATATCCACACAAGTGGAGAGGTTTGTAAAGAGCTCCTGGGGGGAGTTTGTACATGGGGACTACGTGGGCACTCCAGCAAAGCAGAAGGTTTAAAACAGTAAGAGCAGTGCTTCCCACTGCTACTACATCTCTTCTGCAGAGCTATTATCCAGCTTTTCCCTTCTTCATCTGTTACAGATTGTTTGGAAACAGAAATTTTTTTTCTGCTTCACCCTCTTTTTACATTACAAAGAGTGGCACAAAGTCTTTAGTTTTCGATTCATTATTATGAATCAAGTAGTATGATACCTCAGGAATAAGACCTTGTCACAGAAATAATTTCAGTTAACATCCTTATGAAAGCTAAATTTAGCAAAATTTAACTATCAGTCTTCCAAAATACACTCAGTAAAAGTTAATCAACTTTGTATGTCATGTTAAAACAAGTAGAAAAGGAAACATTTTAATTAAAGAACTTAAATATTCAAATTCCTCATAGGTCTTGCAGAAAAGGCAGAAAAACCCAGCAAAACTACTGTTCTTGGTTAGGACACCAGGGACATAAAATAAACAATATTTAACAGGGCTCAGTTTTCATTTATCTTTTAAATAATGGATACTAGAATTATAATTAAATGTCATAAAGATATCTATGGTAGCTGGTAAAAGCAGTATCATGAATTGCCTAGTAAATTTTGATTCCTTAACTGTACGTATGTTGACTTAGTGGCCTGAAATAACTACGGGACAAGTCTCATTTTCCTGCCCTGTATATCCACCACACTTGTGTGCCATTGGGTTCTGACTAATGGGCTAGAAGTTCTGTCTCAAAGATCTGCTGCAGCTCTGCTACCTCAAAATCCTTGGACATTACCTTAAACTGCAGTTTTATTCCATTCTGCCTGTCAGAGCAGTCAACAGATAGAGTAACAGGATTCAACTTCTTATTTAGGTCAATATATTATTGTTTCCTGACACACAATAACAAAATACAGGAAATGTAATGAAAGCAGTTGTTTGCTGTTATTGGGTAGAGGGTTGGGAGGCAGATTCCAAACAATTAATTCCTTTCTATACTGGTCTATACAGTAACAGCGGAAGAAACAGGGTTCATACTTAATATTTCTTTTCTTTGAAGCACCGGTTATTTTAAAAATGGCAATTTCAGAACAGATAATATTATCATTTCCTATTAATAAAGATCTACAGCACAAGAGAAACTGTTAAGCCTGCTTGCTGTTTAAAAAGCATTCAGGGCAGCAGTCAAACAGAATGAAAGACCTGAGGCCATTTTCATGAAGGAACACTGAAGAAATCAGTGAAAAGACCACTAAGTTTCCATGAGGATTTTCAAGCTATTGAAATGGATTATATTTCCATGTGAACGAATTATATTTCTATAGCTTTATCCTCCTTAGATCTCTATCACCAGCAATTCTTTGCTCTAAAAAAACTTACAACAGGTGCAATGGTTTAACTCCAGCCAAGCACCACACAGACTCTTACTCACTGCCCCACCAATGAGACCAGCAGGAGAATCGGAAGAGTAAGATCTAGAAAACATATGGGTAGAGAGAAAGACAGTTTGTTAGGGAAAGCAAAAGCCGTGCACACAAGCAAAGTAAAACAAGGAATTTATTCGCTACTTCCCATGGGCAGGCAGGTGTTCAGCCATTTCGAGGAGAGCAGAGCCCCATCATGAGCAATAGATACTTGGGAAGACTAATGCCATCACCCCAACCCCCTTCCCCCCTTCCTCCTTTTTCCACCTTTTCATATCCTGGGCCTGATGCCATGTGGTCTGGAATATCCCTCTGGTCAGTTGGGGTCACCTGTCCTGGCTATGCCTCCTCCCACTCTGCCAGGCACTCCTGACTTCCTCATCAGCATGGCTGTATGAAAAGCAGAGAAGGCCTTGGCTCAGCAATAACGAAAACATCTCTATGTTGTCAACCCTGTATTCAGCACTAATCTAAAACACATCCTCATACCAGCCACTGTGAAGAAAATTACCTAAGCCCAAAACAGTACAATAGGATAGCAAAACCTGTGTCAGCATGGTTACACACAATGTGAGCCTTGTTCCCATTTCATTTGTGTAGAATTGAAAGTTTGTTGTTTTTTTTTTTCTAAACTGATAGTTGGAAAATATAAACAAAATATGCTGTTGCTGACACTACCCACCTACTGATTTTACAGCATGGAAATGTTTCAGATTCTGTTCACCTAAGAAATCTGTGTGGGGTGTGTTTGTTTAGGTGTGAGAGAAAGCTTAATTAAAACAGTCTATCAAATGCACCAAGGGGTATTAAATTCTGCTACAAGTTTAAAACAGTTGTAAAAGTAGGAAGAGCTGATTTTCATGAGGTTACACCTCTTTCAGTTTTTATAGCACACTAATGGTCAGAAAGCAAATTATTAAAATGTAAAACAAATTTTAACACGAATTAAGAGTTATTATCCAAAAATTTTTTTCTTTTAACTAAGTTCTAAAGAAAGTAAAGACTGCTGGTGTCAGTCTGCCGAGTGAAGCACAGATAAATCAAATTGGGAAGAGTGATATAGGGAGTTTGTGGTAATTGTCCACTTGATGCAGGTATTTATACTTCTGGGTTTGATTGTAAATCTGTCCTTGTTTTAATAGGTGACTAAGATGTTTGGAATGCTTCACAGAGGTTCAAAAGCAATTCTTTAAAAAAAGGCAAATAGACATTTGATATTACCAACAAAATTGTTCATCACATGCACTGCTGTAGACTTCATCTTGGTGACTTTCTTATTTCTTTGGCACTCCTGAGGTAAAAGGTAATTAATTTCATATGAAAAAATTGTAGTTTTTCCACCAAAAGGAAATGCTGAAATCTGGATGAATGATGAAGCCTTTAGAATTAGTGGCAACATTACTGAAGTGAACTGGGTGACCTGCCCTCAAGGAACAGGGAAAAGCTGTAATGTTCATGTCCCATCTGTCAGTAAAGTGTAGGAGACATTTGTTACATAATGACTGTCCCATTCACTGAAGTATTATGGGGATTAGAAAATACCTTGCATAATTTATATACATCATATCTATTCTGGAACCATATATTACGCTTCCCACAGACAGATTAAGCTGACATTCTGAACCATATGCATGGTTTATGTGGGTAACATAATACTTTCAAATTATATCTGCTATGAGCCAATAAAATTAGTATGGGGTAGTTAGGTAATAGCCTCATAACAGCTAAACTAACAAAGGTTTATAAAATACTTCTCTCC
Source organism: Luscinia megarhynchos (assembly GCA_034336665.1). Taxonomy (NCBI): domain Eukaryota; kingdom Metazoa; phylum Chordata; class Aves; order Passeriformes; family Muscicapidae; genus Luscinia; species Luscinia megarhynchos. The sequence continues at coordinate 1,460,127 of CM067568.1, forward strand.
TAATTTTTTATGAGGAAGTCATTGGTTTATTTTTTTTTTTCCTTAGCTTTTCCGATGAAAGGCAGCATTAAAAAACAGTTCTGTTACTACCCAACATGCTGGTGTTCTCAGGCATATATACAATTGGAATCCATCTCTTCTGCTCAAATATGAATTTCTATGCTTCAATAACTGAATTTTCAGCTAATATAGAATTCCCACTGAGCTATGATGTTACACCAACTTAGAACTGAGCTTCTTGAAATAGAAAATGTGGTAATTTTAGATACGCTTTCTGAGATGGCATTTTACTGTTACATTAGGGGTTTTTTCTGTATGATATTTTTCAAAGTTCCTTCACTGATTGACTTCGAAAACAGTTACTGAACAGTTTCATTCCATTAGGGCTTTGTTTCTTTGAGTTTTGGGGACAAGAGGGTGCTTCCTCTTTTGAGAATATCCCACTAGTACAAAACTGTTGGCACTCTTTGACATTGAAGAACTATAAATCTATTCAAGAAGATGACAGGACAAGAGGGTTGATTGTTTCCGTTATATTGGGATTGTTGGTTTCTGAGCCAAGAGAGATAGAGCCAAGGCATGGTAGTGAGGAGGCCAGCAATGCACAGCTTCTTCGTCCATTTGGGAAGTGGCACTAGGTGCTGTGTTAGCTCAGTGGTGTCTGGTGCATTTTCTGTGCAGCCTGCTGTGTCTTCAGGAGGAGCAGCCTGGCTTCTCTCCTGCCATGGAGTATAGTGCTTTCTGTTGGCTCTGCTTCCAGTCCAGTAAAGCTGAGCTTTCACAGACCTACCTTTGCTGCTGCTGAAGAAGGTAGCCTGGCCTGGCCTGCCCACTCTTTGGGACTGCTTGTGTGGCAGTGTTTTCATTTGGGTGGGATGCCCTGCTGTCCCAGCATGTCTTGAGGGTGTGCTAGGGCAAAGGATGTGGGGACATATGGCTGGGATAGGAGCTACGTGCAGCATTTTCTCATGGCAACATTAGTGGTTAATGCTTTGTTCAAATACAGCATTCAGTGTGCATTTTCTTTATTCCTAACCAACAGTTTAGAAAAGGGATATACATTATGATTAAATGAAAAGCATTGGAAAGGAATGGAGTTTCTTCTTTCGCATTACTCCTTTGCAAAGATGCAAAAGATAGGCTGTCTTAGAAATTATTGATGTAGTCATTTCAGATGGGTAACATCTGAACAGTAACTTTTAGTCCATTTTCCTCAATCAGTTCAGATTTATTCTAAAAAGTACATTATTGCATTTAGGCCAGTTATGTCCCTTATTTAAAATTCTATTTCATAATTTGAAACCAAAGTTGTTTATTTTCTATTAAGAAAAAATACTTTATGGTGTACAAGATGACTGGAGAAGGATATAGATGTAAGGAATGAAAGAGGAGACTAGGTTTAATTCTATTTTACATGTGGAACTGCCTGGGACACAAAGCACTGATCTAGTATCTTTTCAGGACTTTAAGGATTGACAAATGGATTGTGTGTTACATTTAAATCAAGAATTTCACAATCCAAAACCATGTTTTGGCAATAAAAATGCTGCTTTAAAAAATTGGTATGTCCAGAAGTACAGGCAGGCCTACAAACTGAGATTTTGAAAAAACATATCAAAAATAATACAAACAGCATGGCAATTCATATAACACAAAATTCCTATTTTTACCACTACATATCATAATCTCTCTTCTCTCAACTAGTTGCTTTAGTTGGACCAAACCATTATAGTCATGCTGTATGCATGTGACAGGCTCAGAAGGGGAGACTAAAAGAATCAACATTTCCAGCTTTTGTGGTGACAATTCACACTACAAAATATGAAGCTAAATACAGAGAGAAATGAAAACCTAAGGTCTCTTCTAATATTGTTGGAAAAAAATCACTTCCAGACCTTGATCAGTAATTGAACATTTTACCTCATATACATGTGCAATGTTCTCTAAACACTGAAGTCACAGACTTCAACATAAAGAGTAAAATGCCATTGTGTCTGGGGTTTTGTAGAGACAAGGATACATCAGGTGTGCTATGATTGTTTGTTACAGCTGCCAAGATGATGAAAAACCTTTGCATTTTAAGAAACTCTGTATTTTAGGTTTATTTGGATATGCCTTTATGAAGGCTGAAGGAAAAATCTTCGCCTGATATATGGGATATTTTTCTGTAAATAGAAGTCAGAAAAAAATTCTTTAATCTTTTATGCTCCTTTTTATGCTCTATTATTTTTAATTGCTGTTGGATGAAAATGAAAAAAATTAACATAAGAGTATCATATCTACCAAAAAACATTAATTCTCATTAGCTTCTGAGAACTCAAATACTTTTCAAGATACTTCTTTTGCTAATACATATGCTATTTTAAAATAAGATTTCTGATTCAGCTAATCCATTTTTTATGCCAACTATAAGTAATTTGGCATTTTTCTTCACCTTCGATACCTTCTAGAAGGAGTAAGAATTTGTTGACTTGTGGTTGTTATAGATAAAAACAAGATCAATCCAAATTAAATACGATAAAAATAAGTGATATTTATTTTGCGACCGAAACACGGTCCTCGATAGCCACAATCAAAAAGGACGATGCTGAGCCCAGGGTCGGCATCGGGTGAACACACAATGTCGTTCAGCATATTCATGTAGTTTTCTTTCACCGCGTTGGGCTGGACAAAACCATATCCTGGGAGATGATGAATTCTGATGAGGATATGTCCTGGCTTTCGGGAAGGCGACATGGAGATGTGTCCTGTTGATCTCTGTTCAAGGGAAACCGGGCATTCAGATGTATTTTTTCCATGGCGTTGATTATCTTTAATCAAGGGTGCTTATCGGGTCCTCGTAGCTTGGGTGCCTCTCTAGACAGGGCCATCTCCGCTGCGGCTAGGTTTACGGTCTTGCTAAACCAGCTCTTTAGCTTTTGTTGGAAGTTACAGTGTTGTGATTAAGCAATCCTTGCTCTTCCCTTTGCAGATGTTGGTTTTTACGGTTTTTTATTACTTTACTCATACAGACATTGCTTATTCTACATTAATTTTCAACTTTACACGAATTACATTTTATTATATATTACATGGTCATCATACTCAGTGATGAAGAAATTATATGCTGTCAAAGTCAAGCCATATTTCTATAAAATCATTGTCTTATTTTGATATTGCTTATAATTTGTTGTGTCTTCTCAAATAGCAATAACCATGATAGTGCAGTTATATCATGTGATATAGCTTTGCAAACTAAATGTAAAAAGGACTGAACGAAAGTTCATGGTAAAAAGGCATTTGGAATCCATGAGCTCAAAGAATTTAGATCAATGTATCTGTTAAATCGTGGTGAAACAAAAAACACATGCAAGTGTTTAGTGCTCATGCTCTAGTACAATGCACACATACCCAGAGAAGAGGGCCAGTTCACTGAAGCGTTACAAATCAAAATGCAATCACTTTCTTGTGCTTAAAGTGCTCTATGGAACTGAAAGGTTAATGAGTAAGGTGGCTTTAATTGCTTTTTTTCTAAATACCTGGCCCCCCATAAAATAAACATACCTGCCTTTTAAAGCTCTATATTCCAAAATTTCTATAGTAAACATTCTCTGTTGGAATTTTCTATTCATGAAATTGGACTATAAATAGGGATATAACATCTTTAATACATTGCAGACACCGTACTCTTTTCCAATATCCTGACTTTGCTAGAGGCTGTAATGACAACAGTGAAATATCTTAGATACCATGGGGAGCAATTTGTCAGTGCTGTGCACAGGGTCCAGCATTTTCCTATGGTAATTAGTGGCAAGCGCATGCTCACCATTACCTGAAAGTTACTGCAGTAACTCCAGATGTCCAGCGACTAGTGGAGTGTACATGTACATATGTTTGGATAATTAACCTTCTTAAATTGCTCCTCTTAGTCCATTGCAATTTTTTTCATTTTTCCAACAGTCTTGAACTGGCAGCATAAGCAACTCATTTTTGACATCGCTGAACACAGATAAGAATTATTTTCCCCCTTCTCAGATTAAAAAGGAATAGCAATTGTTATATGTAGAAAGCCATAGGACATAGAAAATCTTAGATGGCTTGACACAGATGCAAGGTGTGAAGATGAGAATTGTATTCACTTAAACAACTTTTTTTTCACATAATACATTTTTTTCATAGGAATGGATGGTCCTATACATTTGCATAGTCTTCAAAAAAATAAGTCCAGTGTTTCTACTTGCTTTGGAGGAGATATTGTCCATTACACTTTGCACCAAAATTCATGCTTCACTTACACTTCATCACCAAAATTCTAGCTCAATTACAGCCAGTGCCACAAATACAATTATTTTCAAAAGGAAGACTATTAAGTCTGATCCAGATAAAACCTTTCTCACATTTACTGGATGTACTCCAATAGTCTTGAACAATGATCACATCAAACTGCAGTTTTGTCATTTTAAGTCATGTGCTCCACACTACATTCTCATGTCCTACACTATGCTCACTGCTCATGCTCATGAGGTGCAAACCAACATGCCAAATTTCATGGTGGAGAAGTGTACACACCAGTCCTTTCTTTTTCTTCCTTGTTTTTCCTTACCAAGCCATATGCTTCATCCTACTAGCCAAGAAACTTTTCCTTGAAATAAAAAGCACATTTTAGGAACACACAAAGTCTCTGCAAAGGATTGCAAGTAAGCAATGAAAACAACAGGAGGTGTTGATAAATTATTCCATTAACTTGACAATCTTATCATTACAGAAAACAGAATCTTTATTTTAACTCTTTCAAGTTTTCATTTCCTGCTACTGGATCTTATTTTTGCTTTTGGGTTAAATGATAGTTTGAGGTACTGTCTCCTTACTGAATTTTGACTCATTCAAAAATAGGGGGATGTCCTTGACAACTTCAGCAGTACTAAGAAATTCTAGTTTTATATTCTAGAAATTATTTTCTGCATTATGGTCATCCTAGTGTTCCCTTGATGCATATTATCTTTGAAGTTGAACATGATTTTGTACACATTTATGAAGAATAAAATGGAAGGTGGTTTTGTTGCATCAGGGAGAAAGCAAATTTCTCAACAAAAAAGCAAAATACCAGCAAATTGGAGGTGAATTCAGTGCTCAAACTAATTTGAAGCAAGTAAGTGATGGGCCAGATTATTTCACTGGTATAACTAAAAAATGCCATCATATCACTCAAAAGTGTGTAGAAGATCTAGACATTATTTAAATTATGAAATTACCTTGCATATTACTTCGAATGGCTGAAAATCCCTGCATAGCTGAGAAGACCCTTAGTTTCCTATACATACTTTATAATTTTGCCCTAAAACCAAAGCTGGAACAAGGCAAATTACAAAATACCTGAAGTCAGCGACTTTCACCTCAACATTAAGAATGATGAGTCTGTGAGAGACAACAGCACACGATTTTTTGTCAATAGCATAATGATCTAAAAGCCTTTTCTCCAGGGCATGGCATCTTTCTGAAGCTGAAAGGTCAAGCTTAGGCTATTGCAACATTAAACAGCTGATAAATAACCTTGTTGCCACCCTTGTTTTAGGATTGATCATGTCCAATTAATTCCTAGAAGAAATCAATTGTTCTTACCTAGCTCATTTACATTAATAAGAAAATATTAATGACTCCACTGCCTATGAGTACTGAAAAGAGAGGCTGCATTCACATTTCAGCCTACTGATCATTAAAGAGGATTCATTATCTCCTCAAATGAGAGCAAAACAAATACAATTTTTCCCCAGTTATTCAGCATTAAAATCAATTACTTATCTAGGTATTTAACTGACAAATCATATAGCAAATAATTTTGCATTGTTGGCTTATTTTTATGGGTGTAATATTTACTATGCACAGTAGAAAGCACATGATAATTTTCTTCCATTGCTAACTTCACTCTGAGAAAAGAACTATGCACAGGAACTCAAGACCACAATTATAATTTTCTGTTCTGAGTCCAACACACCATAAGAGGAACAATGATACAAACGTGCAGGTGAAAGCAGTACATATTACTGGAAATTATTCTTAGGAAAACATTCAAACAATCTTTGTGGTGGGATTTAAAGGTCATGACAATTGTCAAAAATCTAGATATCACTTTATCAAAGGCTGGGATTAGTGTGTTTGTGAGCTACACTATAAATAGCCCATGCTTGAGCAATTATCCTGAACAATCTTCCCAGGGAAGAAATGTAATAGGAATGTGTAGTTCAAGACAGATTCGGAATTTAATTGCTAAATTTTCTATTCAGTGCATACTGTTACAATTTCTGCTAATATGTACTAGCTAAGTGTTAGAGTAAATTGATCACATAATATTATGTGAATTTATCATGCAATAGAAAAGGAATTTAAGAGCTGCATACCCAATATTATTAATTAAATGGGCCTGTGGGTAGAGACAGTTAGAGGATATGGCTTATATTATTACCTGATCCTAGGTTACATTAAAGAGCTGTTAAAATTAGAATTGCAAGATAAATAAATAAACTTTCAATAGGATTTTTCAGCTGAAAACTTCTGCCTAACACAACTATGGGTGTTTACTTCCTGTAGCTCTTCTGCTTCTAGAAATGACCCTTGAGCTTGGATTCTCCCCTTTGATCAGAAGTCCAAGCATATCTTTGCAGAGAGGCTCTGCTGCCACCCCCTTCGGTATCTGAGATTAATCAAAATACTAACTAAATAAGATGCCGACCACTCCAAAGATTTAGGGACACAAATACCCAGTTGTGGAAGAACACAATGGAAAATTTATGGCATATAATTAAATATTTTAAATAATATCAGTAACACTAAGGTATTGGCACACAAGGAATTAAAGTGGTGTTGGCACGTGAATGACTTCACTATCGAAGTAGTAACTACGTCTACCAGCTTAACATTATTGTAGGCTACCTTTGAAAAATGATCAAAGAGAATGCACCTTAACCATGTTTTTATCTCTGATCTAGTTCATTGTTACAGTCATGCTTTTAACCTGAGACTTTTAAAAAGAAGTACATAAGGGAGAACAAACGTAATTTTTTGCAAGTTGTCTAGCATCTCTTAATCTGAAATTCAGTAAGGCGCATAACTGATTAATAAAGGATGTGTTTAGTAAAAATAACATTCACTTCCTCATGAGACAGACACAATACTTAGAGCAAACTGCCCGTGAGAAGGATTTATATTAATTATTACCCGATCAAAAGCCAGTTTTCCAGATCATACTTGTAATTATTCAAATCTATTTTATACCAGGACAGATGTGATGCTGTTCCTTTGGTCTTAGCACTGTGAGACCAGTCCCGATTTAAATAAACAGTTTCCTACCCTGCATAACTACATTTCTTATTCATTGCCTTAGTATTCTTGCCTGTTAAACCACTGATCAATGTGGTCATTTGGGCACACAGAGGATGAGTGCTTTAGAAGAGCAGCCAACATCAAGTCAAAACTCTTCTGATATTTTTGTTTTAACCACAAAATTACCAAATTAATGCAATCTCCAACAGTAGCAAAGCCATTTAGTTCTGGTGAAGGGGAAATCTACCCTTTCTCTATGGGTCTTCAAAAGTGAGCAGCCTCCCACTTCTCACCTTTTCCACTTGCATTTTATTTATTTTCTGTAATTCTACCCAACAAATAAATAAGCTTCTCAAGTACAGGGCACCAATACTACTGCTGTTTGCTGTACTCTGAATGACAATGTAGGACCTTTGCCAGCATTCTGCAACGGGTCATTCATCCAAACTGTTCATAAGAAATAGAATTTAGCTTTAAATCTTCCATTTTTCAGAAACAGTAGAATTAAAATTAGCCATACAACTTTAACTTTCTAGTTAAACAGTATCTGAAAATGTTACTTCCATGTGATTAAAATATTAATCTGCCTTTGTAACCTAATAAATATTCTCCTACACATAAAAAAAAAAATCTTCCTTCACACTCACTGAAAAGAGCATTAGCATTAGAAATTGACCCTTATTCACATATTTTGGAAAGGGCTGGGGGAAAGAAAAGTGTGCAAAAAAAAAAATCATGCTAATGCATTGTACAATCAGGGTTGCATATTCACCTGAATAGTACCAATTTGCTAATATTGTTTTCATAAATGAATAACTTATTCTATATAATTTATCTTTATTCTAGTTCTGCATACATACTGCAAAATACTAGAATATATAATTTTCAGTCTTCTAGATTTTGCTTAGTACAATGGAACAGACACTTCACAAGAAAAAAGGCAACTTTGCATCCAGACATCTCATAGTATGTCACTTGTGGAGTTACAGTTCTGTTTGACAAGGGATAAATTGTTTTTTCTTTCTTGGACAAAAAAAAAAAAAAAAAATCAAACATCAATAGCAGGAAAATGTCTTAGCTGTTAATTGGGCAAGTAAAATATTCCTGATGGATTCCACAATCCTTACCGATCTTTTAAAACACAAGCATAGCAGTTTCTTCAATCATCATTCAATAAATAGCAGAGATCTGCTTCTCCTTATTAAGGAAACAAAAACAAAAAGGAGGAAGGTGATAGTGGAACAGGCCTTAGCCTGTCATTTACAGCATCTTGCTTCTCATGATAGTTGAGACTGTCAAGAGTTTGTACATATGCAAATACATAGAGGGAGGAGGTTATAAACATCACACTTTTTCCATTCCTGTTTACACTTCTACTAAAAATGGAGTTCAGGAAAAATTCACCATATGCACTGATACCTGGAGAACTCGACAAGCATGCTGAAAAAACAGGGAATGTGGACCAATGTATTTGTTCAATTAATACCATATGGATTTTGGAATTTGGTAATCAAGGATCTGGCAGCTCTTTATAATGTATTTGGGACAGACTGGAACATTTTTGTGTAATTGCCATAACCAGGTGTTTTTGTCTCACTGAGGTTAAACTACCTTTTACTATCCCTGTTTCTATAAGGAAGACTGAATTAGAAATCAGTATATAAGGCTTATACTGGCCTGTCTCTTGTCTGTCCATGCCCATGATTATTTCTTTACTTTCTTAATAAAGTCACTGATGGGGCTATTACTTCCTAGCTATGCCAGTAAAAAATTTTGGTTGCACTTAGTTAATAAAAGGTGTAATAAACATTACTTGAAAGGAAAACATATGTCTTCATGAATCGAATTTTATAACACAAAGCTTAAGTTTATCAAAAAGCAACACTTGAAATACTGCAAGAAGAAACTCCCTACAAGGATCTGATTTATTCTAGAAATAGTTGAGACGTAATTTATAGTGAACATTCTGAGTATAATTAGGAAACATATCTAACCTGACAAACAAAACTAAGACTTAATCCTCATTGAAATTGGTCCAAGAGATTCAGGTACCTGGGAACAGTAGGTTTTAATAGTTAAGATTTGGTTTGATACTATAACATTTGTAAGGTTATTGCAATGTTTGATAATCACTCTTTAATGTATATCTGGGGAGAAGCAAATAACTTTGACTAGTATCTTTGGGTATATTATTCATCAGGAACCACTGATAGTAGAACATATTCTAACACACAAAAAAATCTTATGCCTGTAAAAAGCGTTAGGAGCAAGCTCAAGTGCAGAGTTTCCACATCAAATGCCAAAACTACGTAACACAGGGAACTGTGGCTAGACAACATAAATTCAAACTTCATGCTTTACACTTCTAAGCAGTTTTAAACACTGACAGATTTCAGACAGATTTTTAGAAAGATTTCTTATCTTTTGGATACCACAGAAATACTGACTCAGTTAGGAGGTCCACTGACATTGGTGTCTTTTAAGACCGACCACAAGTTCTAGAAGGGGCAACAACTCCATTTAAGACAGAGCAAGACAACTGCCATAGTTGTGCTTTTAAAGGACGTTCATTCACAGACCTCCATAACTTCATTGTTTCGCTGATGTGACATAGCAAGGAATACAAAGAAAACAGTCGTATTTTTGACCGGTTAGTAGCATGGTCTTCCAACTACATAAAGGTTGCTACCACCAAGTATCTCTTCTGTTTTAGAATAGGTGAAAAATAAGAACTTATTTATGTCTGTATTACTTCCATACAAGTTCTAATAAGCATCATTTCTTTTCCCAGATAAACAATATTTAATGCTTGTACTAATTGCTTCCATTTCAAAACCACAAGATTCTTCCCACTCTAGTTCTGCCATACAGAAATATTTGCCATAGTTATATACACTATTTCTTGTCATAAGACAGACTACTACTCAAATTAGTTTCAATACAGTTTATACATTTAATAGCTTGTTTGCTTTTTTTAAGCTTATAAGCATAAGTGAAGAATCTTCTAACTCATCCTACACAGCTTTTGCAACAAAAGAAAGAGATGTCTCAATTGATCTTGAAAGTGTAAGAATACGGTCTACAGGAACTCTGAAAGGTCCTCCACACAAAAGATTAATGAGTTATTATTTTGGCAGTAGTTACATATGTTTGCCTCATCTTCCTTGACTATTCTCGTTTTACAGTGCTCACTTTTGGTACTACTAGTTTACAGAGCTAAATATACACATTACTTCTGCATTATAGTACTCATTTTAATGAAAGTGAGAAGGTAGAAACTATCCTGTTCAAGTTTTCCTCACGGAAACAGATAAAATGTAACATAACAAACGGGGAAAATATTATATATACTATATATCACATATTTTTACATACAATTATATAATATTTTGCATATAGACAAAGTTTGATATATATAGTACATATTATATGTACATGTAATAAAAAAAGTTTGCTGTTTACTCACCTTTCTGCTTCACAAAGCAATGAATCATGTAATAAATTATGGAAATGGGAAAAAACCACAAGGAACATCCCACATTTTACTGCCATTTTCTTAGGAAATACCTGCATATTATCAAATAAGATAGCAACTAATAGTTTCATTTCAGACCTTTTCAAGAAGCTTTCCAGTCGGTTTCCTCTCACTTTCTTTACTGATCCTGGAGCTAAATCATGTGCGAGAGCTATAGAAGCATTGACGTGGTCACCAGAGCAGACAGCCCAATGAAGACAACCACTGCTAAAGGAACCCTGAATTTGAAATTTCATATTTAAAACTCCAGCCTCCCTTTGAACCTTTGCTCAGCCCCCAACATTTAGGAAAATTACTACCATGACCATATCTGAACTGCCATATTTTCTAAACAGAAAACTACTCCATATTTGAAGCAGAAAGGATTTTCTTCATTTTATTAGATAATTGACCAGCAAACACTGAAAAGGAAGACCTTTACTGTCTTGACCAGAAATGACAGCACAACTACAAGAAAACACCAGGCCTCCCTGAAAGACTTCAGAAACAGATGCAGTCAGAATCATGATCAGTCTCAATTACAACTGGTTTTCAACGACGTGCAGTTGTCTTGTCTTTCATATAAAATAAAGTTAACCAGATTTGCTTGGTTTTATAAGTTTTCACGTTGCTTTTGTGTTCAAGAATTAGCAGCCTACTTCCATCAGTAAGTCAGTCCACACACTTACGCCATAGACTTTAAAGTCTCCATCTTGTGTCCTCAGGAGTTTCAGAGCAGCTTGGGTCTGTTCTTTAAGCAGTGTGGATCCCTGACAGAGGCAGCTGAAGCGCTGCCTTAATTCTTCCCAAGACAATTCAGCTTCGTCAAGGCAACTTTTAACCCACCGTCCTTGCAACGGGTCATAGACCAAGTGGCTTCCCCAGACGGTTAAGAGGTCCAAATAAGATCTGCTTAACTGGGAATAGTGACCAGCTAGGAAGGCAAGATGAGAACATGGCAGGCAAAGGCAGAAGGCAGAAAATCGCTCATGGCTGCCCAGCAGCCAGGAAAGGAGGAGCTCGGCGGTGCATCCGTCTCCGGCAGAACTCGCCTGGTACCCGTCTAGGCTGCTCTCATCCCGACCCTGGCCACGTCCCTGCTTGAACAGGGCCAGCGCCGCAGCCACGACCTCGAAGGCGCGGGGCTGGGGCAGCTGCTCCAGAGCACCGCACAGCCAACGGAGCTGCCCCGCGGCCTCCGGGATCTCCTGCGCCTCCTCCCGCAGCCGGCTCAGGAGCAGCTGCGCCTCTGCCTGCAGCTGTGCCTCTGGCCCGGGGAGACGCCGCGGCAGGCGGCGGGCCAGCGCCAGCAGGCAGGCCGCGGCCTTGCGGCGGGCGATCAGCTCCACTCCGCGGGGCTCGGGGCCAGTCCCCGCGCCGGGAGACTGGGGAAGCCTACGGAGCAGGCGGCGGCAGGCGGCGGGCGGCAAAGCGCGGTTCTCCAGTAGCGCCAGCCCCAACAGCTGTGGGCAGCGGCCAAGTGTGGAGAAGCCGAGCTGAGGGTACGGCTGAGACCGGCGCAGCCGCCGCCCGAGGGCCTCCCGGAGCTGGGGCCGGGTACGGAACCGGTCATAGAGGTGCTGGAAATACCGGGCCCACTCTAGAGCCCTGTCCAGGGTGAGGGAGTCCCAGTCGCGCACCAACGCGGAGCGGGATACAGCTAGGAGCGCCGGCAACTGCTCTACCTGCCCCAGCATAACCTCCATGGCCCAGCCTTGGCGCTACAGGTTTGAGCGGGGTCCCGCCGGCAGCCGGGGCCGAGCCGAGCCGCGGAGGGATGGCGTTTGTGACTTCATTGGCTGAGCGGGACGTCAATCCGATGCGGATCGAGCTTTTTGTTAAAGGAGGCGTCACTCACCTTCCGGCGGATCGCCCAGCCAGGAGCGGGAAATTGAGCCGAATTAAAATAGGAAAAACCGAGCACCAAGGGGTTTTTTTTGTTTGTTTGCCTTTTTTGGGTTTTTTAGTTTGTTTGTTTGTTTGTTTTTGGTTTTTTTATTGTTGCTAGGTTTTTGTTTGGTTTTTTGGTTTTTGTTTTGTTTTTTAAGTAAATCATTCTCCCCTAGGCTTTTAACCATCTTTGGTGCCCTCCTTTGGACACTTTCCAGTAGCTTTATTTCTTCATTATATCGTGTCGACCAAAACCACACACAGGAGGCGAGGTGAGGCTGCACCAGAGCAGAGCAGGACAATCACCTCCCGTGACCGTCCGGTCTGTCTCTGCTAAGAGGCATTAAACAATATGTAGCATAGTGTTCCTAGCCATCCCCTAAAAAATAAACCTCTTCAGGAGCAAAGCCCCCGTGCCTCAACTTTGAGGGTACTTCCCAATTTCAGTGGTAGCTCAGGCTTTGGAAGGCAGCCATGCCCGAGCTCATCAGGGAACAGGGCTGCCCATCACTGCACATGGCTCAGCGTTCTGCCAGGGGCTGAGCTCACCATTCTGCCCCACCAGTTAATGGTTTCATAGCTCATTAGCGATTCCCCAGGGCACCAGGCCTTCTCCAAGTACCTGCTCCTCTGGGACCTGCAGGAATAAGGGCAGACGCCTGCCGTGGCTGCCTGGGCACCAATGCTGCTGGGATTTCCCCCACAGATGCCCCCAGACAGCATGGTGGAAACTCTGTAACAGCTCCCCTCTGCAACGACAAGAGGTGACTCCTCTACTTTCACCTCTGACAGCTGAAGGACAAATTTACACAACAAGCAAGTTAGGCATGACTTGACACAGTCTGTGTGTTGGAGTGACTGTTCTCAGGAGCTTGCCTAGTGTCCACTGCCTCAAGGGCTTCCACTCAGCTGGGTTACAGCTTCGTTCCGTCCATCCTCATCTCCTTGACAGAGTTACACTATGTGCTCCTTTAGAGTGTGGAAGTGAGCGGGCTGGTTTGGCTTCTGGCAGTTTCCACAGATTCACCCTGTGCCCCTGCTCCTCAGGATTGCAGCAATGGCATCCAGGTACTGGAGCTGGGAGGTTTGGGAGCTGCTGGATATTCCTCTAGAAGTTTGCCAGCCCTGTGGCACAATCCTAACCACTGGAGCAGGGTCTGGGGGCAGCAGAGTGGCCTGGTGACTGCCTGGTGAGCCCCTGGTGCCTTTGGCTGAGCTGGACTGCAGCAATGCCCGGGAGAGGAGGGTGGACACCTTTCTCACCCAGACTGCCAGGACATGGCCCTGTGTCCAGTCATGGGGACAACACTGCCAACCTGCCCAAGCAACTCTTTTAGCATTCTGAAAGGCACTAGCAACACCTGGCATAGTAAATGAGGTTTGACTGGAATTTGCTGCAGGAACCAGCAACCGAAACCAAACTATAAAGCTGTGAGCTACAATACTGTAGGGTAAATGATACGGCTCTTTGAAAGAGCATTATCATGCATCCTCATGCAGAACGTATGTTCTGTACATCGCAGTGCTGCAAATAGTTTACTCCAAGTTTGTTACTAAGCAAATTGCCTTTTTGGTGATGGAGTGTGCAAGGACTCTTGGTAGCTTAGATAGTAAGAGACACAATACTTGCAGTTCTGACTTCAAACGAGCATGGGTGAAAGATGAAAAAGATCAACAGCTTGCTTCTACTGCTTTCTTTCCTACTAAGGAAAACTGAAATGTGTGGACAGAGCAACTGAAGCCATTAGAATTTTATGTCTCACTAGGAACATGCATGAGACCTTGTCTTATGTCCACAGGTCTTTGCCCTAAAAGTGGCGTCAAAGCAGCGGTGACTAGCTTCTCTAATTCACATCACACTTTGAAAATGAAGCAAAAGACAGATTGATAAAATTTTAAGTAAGGGTTTAGTTACTAAGCTACACTCTGTAGATCCTCTTGTAGACTGCCTTAGATGGTTGTTTAGTAAAAGTATTTTTTAAGTACACTTACTAAAACAGATGTCTCATCTGAGTTATTATCCTATTTTGTTATTTCAGTTCTATTTTCTAATATCCTATTTTTTTTTATTTCTTACTTAAAAAACCATGAAGCTGTAGGCTTGATGCTCTAGGTCACCTGTAGGTTAAGGGCCTAATACAGGCATTGGAGTGAAATCCTATGGCCCTTGTTTGTCATTGAAGGAGCTCATCAAAACCCCTCAATGTCTATGGATATATCTTAAAGTATCATTCTAAAATATATGGTTTTCCCCTGAAAAATCTCTTTTTTCTGTTAGCTAATAAACATAGAATTGGCTACAATCTCTTGTCTAGAAATTTATTTCATTGTTAACAATGGAATTGCTATTGTAATTAATAACTTCATACTTACATATCATCTGCCTTGCCTATATATTCCAATGCATATTATAAAATAATATACAATGAAGAGAAGATGGAACATGCAAACTTTGCAGTTACATACAGTTGAGTGTAGCACTTTGAGATGTTACTTTGTGTTTTACTTAAATGAAAAAGTGACAAACTTAAGAGTGGTTGGAATATAATTCACTATTATGTATATGGTATGTAATATGTAATATGTAATATATAATATATACATATACATTTATGTATAGGCTTCTCTGGTTTAATGTGCCATATCTTGAATAAAGGGTTGTGGCACAGAGGAAGAAAACTGTTTCAGTGAATGCCATGTTTTATTTTGGTGAAGATGTTTTTGGAGGTGCATATGCTCCATGTCATAAAGAAGAAAAGACATTTCCCTTTACATCAGACAACTTTTCACAAAAAATCTTTCACACTACTGTTCTTTTTCTTTACTGGGTGTGTTGGTTTCACGTGGTAAGGGGGGGGGTGGTTTCACCTCAAGGATGGCTCCATGAGGCTGGGGAGTGGGAGGGACTCTCCCGTCTCTGGCAGCTTCCCCTGTGAGCTGCTGGCACCAATCAGAGATCTGATTTGGTGATGGAAAGCTCAGGAAACCAATGAAAAAGTTATTTCGCTTTCACAAATCACAGTTGCATCGAGTCAGCTGGCTCTTTTGGTTTCTGGTCTCCGGAGGTGGAGGCTGGGGAACTCCGGCCCGGCTCCGGGCTCGGTCTGGGGTACGGCCCGGCACCCCGGCTCTGCGGGGAGCCCCTGGCTTGGGGGGCCCCCGGGCTCCGCATGGCCCCAGCACCGGCCACATGGCCCCGGCCCTTCCGGCTGGGCTCCGCTCGCCTTTACACGTGGCAGAGAAAAACTCCAGCTGCCCACGTTTGTTTCTTTGCAATCTGGATACAATTGTAACTTCTTTATGCCTGGATGAAATCTTGGATCTTCTAAGTTCCCCTGAATGAGAAGAATGAAGCATGGAGACTACAGAAGTCAGCGGGATGAAGACAAAGTTCCTGGTGGGAAGAGATTGAAAAGATGCAAGTAGCTGAAAACCTTTTTTGTGGGCTAAGGGGATTGTGACTTCACTAGAGTTCCTTTAAACTGTGAAATATACTTGGGGAGGTTTGGATGCTTGAGTAGAAGACTTTTTGCCTCGGGGAAATGGAGCTCTCTCTGTTCTGGGACTGGAATATGAACAGAGACATTTGATAGAGAAGCAGATTATGAGAATTTTGTTTTCCGGCAGCCTGCCTTTAAACGTGATACCCCAAGTGTGTAACGTAACCCATAACATGGCTCTGGAAGGACTGTGTACATGGGAGGAAAAATTCATAGTTCTGTGGTTTTCGGGCGGATGCAGACTGTGAAGGTGAAGACACCCCCTAAGCCATAACCAGAAAAGGGACTTTTCTCTCTGAAGTAACCTGAACTGATTATTTAAGTGTATAACTGACTGAAGTGTTCTCTCTGTATGTTGGTTGGTAAGAAATGTGGAATGAAGGGGAGGAGAGAACAATCTAGGAATTTTATCCTGAATTCTATTTTTTTTTTTTGTATTATTAATAAATTTCTTCTTGTACCTTTTTAAGTTTTGAGCCTGCCTTGTCTCTACTCCTGGGTCCTGTCTCAAAAAGAAATTAAATATATTAAGGTTGGCAAACCCAAGTCACACTGTGACACTGGGTAAAGCATATGGGTTTATATCCTGCGAAAGTCTCTGTATCTCTCTCAAGAAATCAAATAATCACATTTGCAGCACCAGGAAACTAACAAAAACAGGTTGTGAAAATCTAAGTAATCTGGGGAACACACTGTAATCAGGAATACTCTTGCATGTGAAAAGGGATGGCCTGTGTGTTCTAGTGGGTCTCTTGAGCTGATTGAAAAATTAAGTTTGCATTTTGTGAAAACTCTGAATATGTCAGCATATTTTTAAACTTAGGGTGAAAGTTCTAAATATCAGCATTTTTCATCAAAATGGCACAGGTTGATGTCTCTGTAATAAAATGGTTCATGCAAAAAGATTTGTCTGAATTTCTAGGTATTGCAGCTGCATTTGGAGTCTCTTGTCACAGTCGAGATGCATATAATGAAAAATAGACCCTAATGTGAAGAAGCAGTAGAGTTTTGAATTAGAGTTTTAGAATGCATTATAAAATTATTTCAAGGAATGAAAAAATAAAAAAGGTGTCAGTGAGATGGTTATGTTTCTATTGCATTACAATAGCCCATGAAACCCATAAATCTTTCTCTATACTCACCATTAAAGGAACGCCTTTTCTTCTTTGAGGTTTGTGTTAGTATTTGAGACCCTGACCATTCTCAGAGTGCATTTTAGGATCTTCCACTGCAAGAGTGGAATCAATTGATCTGCTGGTGGTGGTACCATGTAGCAATCAAATTAATTTGAAAAATATAATTTTTTTTTCTTTAGACGTGAATTATTTGCATATGATTTTTAAGAGCTAGTACTAGCTACAGTACTAGCTAGATCTGTGTACTAGATCTAGCTAAGTACTAGCTTGCATAGCCATAGGGTTCTTCCTTAGTAATCAACATTATTACTAAGCATCAAAATTTGTACTTACTGTCTATCAACTCAGACTGCTTCTACCTAATAGAAATGAGTTGTATAGGTGTGGTTTAAAAGTACCTGTACAGTGCTGAGTTGGTTTTTGTCTTGGTTTGGAGGACAGGTGTCTGCCAATAAAGGCAGAAGCTTCTCTTTGAAATGGAGAATATAAACCCCTTCCCTCAAATTTATAATTTTGAAATTAAGGGTCTTTCAGGCAAAGACATGGGAATTAGGAGTAACAGTTCTTTACTAGGAAAATTAATACAGTATTACAAAGAGCAAAACCAAAACACTGACAGAGTCAGAATACAAACTGACACCCTGTCAGTCAGGGTGTGGTAGCAGTCCAATTAGAGGCTACAGTCCTCCTGCACTGGCAGATGTGGTTCAGCTGGAGCAGTGCTCCTGTAGAAGGTGCAGTTTTCCTCTGAAGGTTCAGGGATGATGTGGAAAGGTCCAACTTTCCTCTGGAATCTAGTGGAAAGAAGGCTACCTTGGTGTTCAAAATCTCAGTTTTTATCTAGATAGGAAATGTTTGGCTCCTCCCCCTGGCTGGAGCATCTCCCAATGGGATGATGTAATTTTATCAGTCATACAGTGGGACTTAATGCGCCAGCAGCAGATGATATCTTCCTGGAGGGAGGATGGGTTGTGAAAAAGATAAAGATGATTGCCCCACCTGGTTTTAAAGATGGCCCATTAGCACATAGTATGTGCCACAGAGATGAGGATCACTGCCACACCTGGCTTCAACAGATGGTGATAGAATACACATTTCTGGTCACATCCTGTATTGCAACCCAAGACAATTTTCTATCTGAGGAACACCTTAGGATAGCTGGGAAATACTTGGGAAATAAGTACTGACAAACTCAGAAGGTGAGGTAGAGAGTTAGTATTGGTGGAGAGGATAGAAAAGTGAAAGTTCATGTTAGGATGTCAGGAGATGCAGTAGGAACACAGAGATGGGAGGGATAGAATGGTGAGTGGATTTTCAGACAGCACTATGTGCAGAGTGTGCTTTCCTGCTTGATTACTTTTTTTAAAATAACCCCACAGTTTATTTCTAGGCTTCACATAGGTCTTTGATTGCTTGATGCCAACCTGCTTCCTCTACTAATGATGCTTGTAGTAGTCTCTCGTACTGTTTTATGGTGTGTTTGGATGTGTGTTTCATAACATAATGTGTGTTATGTAAATTATGGAGTCTCTCTATTTTAACCTAACAAGAGGTGACACTTACAATGATACCTTAAAGAAAATCATACAGAAGAATTATTACTTCATTACACAGTCTGAAAAAATTGCCTTTGTTATGTCATATTAGAAAGAAAAGAAGAAAATAGGAGAACAGACTGTATCTTAAATGATAGGCTGGAGCACAGATTTACAATTGCAACACATTGGATTGTTTAGATATCCGCTATATGCTTCTTCTAAGTAGATGGGATAGTACGAACAGGTGTGGCCAGTGTTTCTTGTGTTGTAGGTTTTGTTTCTGTTTTGTTGTTTTGTTTGCTTTTCCCCAGTATAGTCTATTTTGTGTTTTTTGGTTGTTTTTAAGTTTTATCACTAAAATGAGCATTAAAATAAGGGTTTTTGAAGTATTCATCTATAGTTCTGTTAAACTATAGTAAATGTTCCTCCATTACAGCTTTTGAGTGATAACATACATGGCAAAGAAAGTTGATGAGGAAGTAAGACAAGTGTCTGTTAGATACAAAAATCTAGGAAGTAATTTTTACAGCTCTCTGAAAACAAGCTCACTTTTCAATGAAACATCGCAAAACAGTTTTGCAAGCCTTGCATTTAATATGAATTACTGTGCTGTTTTAGCTAAGCTGAGAAGTTAAGTAAAAGCTTCATATGAAGTTTTAAGAACCAATGAGTTTCTTCACTCTGGTTACGGAACCAGTAAAATTCTCCCTGGCAGGAAATACCAGTTTTGAAGCAAGATTGGTCAAGGTAGCCGGAAGTCTGGATTTCATTGTTATATTTTCCTTCCTGTCACAAGTCATGTTGGCTATATAATGGTTACACTATTTCTCCTGAAGATAAATATAGGACATTGTTTACTCATTCTAACTGGCATTATAAAACTCCATAATGGTCTTTCCTTAGATAAGGGGGTATTATTGTAAAATAAAATAATTAATACATTGAGAGAGAGATGTATGATCATCTTCTATATTTCTGGTGCTAATATTCACTTTCTAACTGTAAGGAGATTTGTTTAGCTGCCTCAAATTGTGTGTTAGGCACAAGTTTGCCACACTTATTATCTTACATGTAGTGAAGACTCTAAACTCGTGAATCATTCTTGTAAAATTTCTTTCTATTTCTGCAACAAACTTTGTGGAAAATGGAGGTTATTAATCAAGCCACTACCTGGCAGACTATTTCATCCCTTCCATATCTTCTGGTGACGTACTTAGATTTATATTTTGTGTGTCAATGTAATCTCTCAAGATCTCAAAAAAGAGCAAGGCTGTGGGGGTGGCTTTTGATAGGAGAACAGATCAAATTGCATAATAAAGGTGTTGAACCTACTAATTCATACATGAGCATGAGCCTCAGATTGTACAAAAGGCATATCTGTCATCAGTGGGATTTCCCCTAAAACCTTTAACTCCTGCTTGTAGTGTATCGTTGTATTAGTAGCAATGCCCATTTGTGATGAGTTAGGCTGCAATTGTAGTGTCAATGGCCAAGCATCAATTTTGCAATGCACTAGAGTGAAAATTGATTGAAACTCAACGTGTTGAAAGAATGCTATATATAACATGTCAATGAGATAACCTAAACGTCACTCTAATTCACTTATGTCTGGCTATACCAAAACTGATTTTTTTTGTATGAAAAGACAGATTTTGCTGCCTAGCTCTATTTCCAGTTTTGATACTATGAGTCAGAACTATACTAGCAAAACTGCTAAGCTAGGGTATAGCTCTTCAGTATCATAGACATAAACATAAGTGTAATTGGGTGGCAAATGGAGTCACCTTTTTCTATGTGAATAATCAATTAGAAGTTAAATTAGTACAGACATTCAGAGTTCTCTTGCACTACATGAGCCTTGTTAAATGATCATGTATGCCCTCCAAAAAACAGTTGCTGTTGTTATGTGTATTAGCTACAACTACTTTTACCTGAGGTTGTTCAAGTTTATGCATTTTTAAATTTTGTTTGCTGTGGGATAAAAGCATGCATTAATTTTGCTCAGGCTGATGCATAGTAAAGTATTGAGCTGTGTGCTCTGGTCACTTGCCTTTGTTTGTGATGCCCTTTAGAGGGATTTAATTTTCTGCCTGTTGTGGTGGTGGGCTTGATAGGTCACAGCATGTACAGATAAGTTTGCCAACATGCCTTCTTTTCCTTTAGGCCAAGAACACTCTTATCTACTTAGCTTAAGTACTTTTTTTATAGGATCAGGTGCACAAATCCATCCTTCTGAACCATTCTTCTAGTTTGAACCCAACCCCCTTTTTTTGATACCTGTTAAGAACTGTCGTAAAGAGCTATCTGTTTTATAGATCATTTTATCAGAATCCTCTGAAAATAACATTCTATAAAACTTGAGGCTGGCTATGCTAAAGGTTTGGAATTTTGATAAGTAATACTTCAGTACATGTATGAAATGAAGCATACTCTAACTAAGCTTATTCTAACATCTCAGGTTTAGTATTCAATGACAAAATGTCTGTAAGAATATTGGAAAAAAAAGAATATGAATGGTTAAGAATAACAACTAAAGATTCTTTCCTACTTGTAGATCCTGTGTATTTACATGACACTTAAATTGCTGTCATGCACAAATGTTCAGGGAGATTTCATAAACACGTTTTCCCATTGTATGTGGTTATATTTTTCATTTACATAAAATATATATAAAACTCTATGCAAGACAGCTATTTATAGAGCTATTTATAGGTATATGTCTGGGCTCTAACAACAGAAGTAATTTGCATTATTCACTTTCATTGACTTAATATCCTGAAAACATCTCAAAATTGTCAAACACCACTCTCTTGCTGCTCTATACAGTGTCATTACAAATAATACGTTTGTGTTTTCAGAGAGTGCTACTAAAACACATATATGCACATTCTGGGTAGACATTTCTTTTTCTGAATGTTAAGGCTTTTACATATCTATTGTTTCCATTTTCATGTCTCCAAAGCTTTTATGTGAATTTTTCCAGCACATTTCTCATTATTCTCTCAACTTTTACTCTACTGTGGCTTCCAGACATATAACCTCAAAAGTCCTGGGAGAATTTACATAAAGACAATAAAACCAAGGAAATGGAAACCACAGAATGTATACATGATTTTTTTTCAGTCTTTGCTAAGAAGCTCATTGGTTAATATTTACAAACAAATCTGATTTTCCATTCTAACGTCCTTTCACTGTGAAGCAAATGTAGGAGAGAGGGATGGTAAGAATCATTCTTGAAGTGAAGAATGTGAATCTCATTAAGGTTAAAAGATTTTACTTTTCTCTATCCTAGTATATCAAGAAGAACATCCCATATAAATCATATAAATGTTTGAATCAAGCAAATATTAATGCAAAGCTTTAAAGGGATTTTTCTTCCTGTTTAAGAAAACTGTAAGAGTTTGTTTGTTGGTTTATTTATGTAAACATATATAAATGAATACTGGATTCTGTTATCTACACTCATAACATCCTCTAAAAGCAGATCATGGAAACTCATATGGCCACTTCTAGGATCAATAGTACAGTAAAACTATTTTGATTTATTGAGAGCTGCTTGCTAATAGCAAGTTGTGTACCTGTCTCAAAAATGCCTCTTGCAGTTAAGGTTTTTTCCCTAACTCCAGAGTTTTAAACTTAATGGTGTTCTTTAAGAAGATTTTTTCCACTTTTTACTGAAAACAAGGGTATTTAATTAGTAAGAAGGCCCAGAACCCAAAACGTTTTGGTGTTGTGGTTTCTATAGCAGTTAGGTTTATGTATTTCATGACAAATGCATATTATTTTGGTTGACTTGATTCCTAGTCCAGTGCACTTAAAGGGTATGTGCAGTGGCAAAGGTTGGAGCTTTTGTGTATATCCAAAAAGCATGACAGTACAGGTAGCATATGTAATACAATATGCTGGTTCATAGCTGGTCCTGAAATGTTGCTATTAGCTTTCCCAATTAACAGTATTGCCTTGTACTTGCAGAAAAGAATAACAATGGGCTAAAAATAAAAGGCAGCAGAGATGAGATTCTGGTACAAAGGATATTTGCATAACACTATAAGCCAGCAAAAGAAAATTCTTGTGCAGTTTGTACCTGTGCATGGTGTGTTGGTGGTGGGTGAAGATGAATTCCTAGAACTAATGGAAATGTCTAAAAGAAAAGTCTGATTTAATAAAGAGTTTGTTTGTTTGTTTATTTGGTTGGTTGGTTGGTTTGTTGGTTGGTTTTGGGGGGGTATTTTTTGGCTTTGGGGTTTTTTTTAAATAAAAAAAAGTATCAGTAGCCTAGTATTAAACCTGAAAATAATAAAATTCATATTCATTCCATTTGTTCTAACAAAAAGAGCAAAACCACTACTCTTAGTAGAAACTACTGTTGAAAGTATCCCCATATTTCTTGGTATTATAATAGGTTTTTGTACTTTGAGACAAATATATTGGTAACTTCATCAAGAAATAATTACTATCTCAGAAATGCGATTGAGTTTTATATTCTGTGTGGAGAAAATGACATGAAACAAAAAATATTATGTCTGGTTTTCTCTCTGTGAAATGCTGATGCTCATCAGCATTTGAGAGTGTGAAGTTCTGTTAACTGACAACTTACAACCTTCGGGGACTGGAATTGGTTCCCTTGCTTTTTGTAGAAAGAGTTGGATCTAATAATTCTTAGAAAATGGACAATATGGATCAAGTCTTCCAGACAAAACTTGCTGATGATTGACTGTTCTAAAACACCTAAGGGAGTTAGGCACCTTGCCACAATAGGAAGTCAATGGGAACCAGATGCCTAAGGGTCTTGAGAGCTCTTGAAAATTTCTGTGCTAAGAGAGATGATTGTGTCCAAATTAGGGATCCTCATTCATGTAGTGAAAGCATATTATGCATCTGGCAGCAGTCAGAAATTATATGGGAAAATCAACAGTTTGTAATCTGGGTGTAACTCGCCTGAACACTGCAGTGGATACATGCTATGAACTATAGTACAGAAATTATTTATCCAAGAAAATAGTACAGAGCATTTCCATGGGACTAATCTGAGTGATTTTTTTAATCTCAGAATGCACTTTGGTTCTATTTTCTTTAGTGGTCTTTGCTATCAAAACAATGATTTCTCTATGAATGATAGGTTAGAATTTTCTACTAAATGAAATTATGAAATAAAATTACTTTGGCTAAATCAAAATTTACATGTTAGTTTACATAAAATCAGTTTGATTTATGTATTTCATTCAAAGGACTTGGGAAAGAAGAAAGGGTCATGTCAATCCCTGTCCAGTTGACAAAATTGAGATACATGTTCAAAACTACCATTTCGCTTGCTCATGTGCAAAGAACCACAGAAGACATCAAACTGGAAAAGTAGAGACTACCTGCTAGGATGCGGTGGTTCCTCAGAGAATAGGCTTAGAATGGGCTGATATTCAGGACAGAAAATGTTTGTTTCTCCTTTTTCTTACAATATATTCAGGGTGTTTTGTTTATTTTTCTGGATTTCTGATAGCATTTTATTCTCCCCTGTTTCCAAGTTTTTACTTTCACAGTTTTTGAAATCACTCCCATCTGAAAACTTTGCAATATGTATAGTTAGGCTTTATAGAAAGCATGTAAGGTTGAAGCGATACAAAAATTATTGTTTCTAGGTAATTTTTCCTCTGAATAGATGCCTTTTGCCTGACTTGCTACTATTAGCCAATACATCCATGTCTCAGGTAACTGGAATTAATTAGTACTTGGGAGGTACTGACAAAGATACTGGTGCAAAATAACAATATGGATCTTACTTAATTTTTAAATTTTTATTTTACATGTGGTTTACATTAATAAATTGCACATAGTAACTTCGATCCTGTTCCAAACATGTCTCAGTTATTATATTAATGGACATAAATATAAATTTAATCTACAAGGTTTGGTCATGGATTTCCCACTAAATTTGTCTCTGAAGTGATTCAGCATCCCCATTCTTAACATACCCAGTCAGTTATAATTGGTCTGCCATGTTCAGCAAAATCAGTGGTACTGTACCATATTCCAGGGGAGAGTTATGTTGCACTTTGGAAAACTGGGAGACTCTGTAGCATTTTATTTAATTTTTAAAATATCTTTTCAAGGAAAGCTATTCCAGACTCTCAAAAATTTACATGTTGTGGGCCTTGCATTCTTTGTACTTGCTAAAAAGTACAATTCTTTGTACTTTCATTTTTGAATTTTTCTGAATTGGTTATGATGTGCTCCAGAAGACAAGGGTAGCCCAGATTCTTGTTAATAGATCCCTTGGGATGGATCACAGTGAAATGACCCTGAATAACATGTATTAAAAAAAAAGCATAAGAGAAGAAAGATACATAGTCACCACCCATGGATCACGCAAGGAGGCTTGATTGTTGCAATTGCATTGTCCCTTGGTCGAAGTGATGGTCACAGTCTTGATACATCTGGGGTGAGGAAAGCCAATGAAACACAAAGTTCAATTGGTTAATACAGGCTCAGATGCAGAGATCCAGATGGGACTTTTACATTGCATGCTGCAACCCTGTGGATCACAGGGCACTTTGGGTTGTTAGGTTTTTTTCAGTTTATGACACTTTTAGGACATGACAGCTGTCTCTCACTTCAGTGTAGTTGAGCCAATTATGGCCCATCAGAAGGATAAATATATTCAGGTCTACGTGTGATCGTAGTGGTACTTCTTCCAGAGGGAAGTTTTCACACCTGAGCAAATTATGTAAGGGAGATTGGCATGATGAAAAGCACTATCTCACCTTGAAGGATCTGCTTCTTATCTGCCTCTTCTCTTATTTGGCACAAAACCCAGCTTGTAGCTCCCAGCTTGTGCACCTTCCCTGCAAGTTACTCTTGCTTTTGCAAATGGCTGGTTTTTTGAGTCATTAACTAATGACATTCCAGTCTCACAACATTTCTTCTGATTTGCCTTCTATAGGACCTCATGGAGAAGCAGACAGTGAACTTAGCTTATTCACAGGATATAAAATACCATTATATAGTCTATTTAGGCTATCTATTTATTATTAGCTCAACAATCTAGTTTTTATTATCAGAGTGATACAAATTACAGTTAACCTAAGAACATTATAATTTTTGTCTCTGTCCAGGAAGATTTCATGTATATTACAGCAGATGTGTATCACCAGTTATGCCATGATAGATCACTGCATAATTTTGTTTAACATACTCCTTTTTCTACAGATGAAAATTTCACATCCATAGCTATGAGGATGGAAATAGAGGTCCTTATGATGGATTTAGACCCTAGCACTTGTGTATATCAAGACTGCAGTATTTTAGATTACTGTTTTTCCCTTTGTTGTTGTTGTTGTTGTTGTTGTTGTATGAAGGCTGAGGGCCACAAATGCACAGTACCATATTTGGTACCAAATTCCATATGGAATTACTAGCATCTCATACTGTCATATCATTCAAATAACCATTCTAAATTTATTCTTAGTTGTTTGATCAACTTGGTTCCTATTTCTTCTCACTTGTCAGACCTACTATATTTTGTACAAGTGGGGTTTTTTACGTTTATTGAATTATTTCTCGATTTAATTATTTTGTGGGCTCTTTGCATGGAATTGTGGCAGATGAAGAAATAGAAATGTCCTTAATTTAAAGATCACACAGAATAAGTTTTAATAATGAAATTATAACAGGTCTTATTTGTAAGTATGGCTATAATGTTCACAAGGTTAAATAACTAGCTTTCTTTCTCTATCTTTCTCTCCTCATTTTTGGCTTGGGGCATTTGATTTTGAAGTTATTCTGCAATTTGATCTTACTAAAAGTTTCTCAATGCATTTCAGCAACGTATGTCATTAATGTGGGAATCTGGGTAACCAGTGTCATTATTGCTTGTAATTCAGCCTATGACAGGCAGCAGGAAAGCAGAACAGTTTCAGCCAACCTCAATTAGGAAAACATGCCCAAGGCATTTGGCTATAGCATAAAAAGAGATGCATCAAGCTCTCCCAAGAGGAAAACTAAATGTGTATATTGTTGAACAAAACCAACTCCTTATTTTGATGTTGATATGGTTAACAGAATAAAGAGCCATTCCCAATGAAAGAAAGGATAAACTGGGAAAGGATGATCTGTGGATTGCAGGTGCTGAAGTAACATCTTGAAAATATAAACAATAATCTTCTGCTAGCAATTAGCTATTCCCTTATCATGTTTGATATTGTAACACTGTGAAGTGGGAATTTTCTCCTGAATGAAAACTGTCCTTACATGAAGTATGAAGTCACAGAGATGATTCTGCTATTGATCAATCTCTTCACAATAAGAATGCTTGTAAAAGAGGTAATACACTAAAAAAGTAGTATTTTTAATTTGTTGAATCCTCAGTCTGTGACATCAAAATGTTTAATGTTACCTCACAATGCTCATGAGATATACTCAATAATCATGCTATGGATTGTAACTCTGAAGCATCTGGAAGATTAAATAGCTTTCCCTTAATAACTTAAATATTTTGAGATGACACACAGGTTTCTTGTTTTGGTATGACAGCAGGTGATTACCAGAGCCAGGATTATTCCCAAACTACCTTATTTCTCTTATCTATTAGCATTTTACCAGATACGTGGCTTGCAGGATAAGGAAGAAGGAAAGACAGGGAAGGGAAAAAAGTGTGGGGTGCTTCTATAAATCAACTTAATAAATCAAGGCTATCTTTATATAATTTTTGGTGTCCATTGACATCAGACTACTTTATGAGATTATGTTTTATGAATGTCTATTTTACAGATGGGAAAACTAAAATAAAAAAGTGATTTAGCAAAACTCATAGAACAGATATATTTGCAGAGCTGGGTAAAGGAACTGAATCTCCCAACCCCACAAGACAGGAATAACATATTAAATGAGTTGGCATTCACCCTGTTTCACTTGGCAATGTTGTACAGTGCAGAGGGAATGGTGTTCTTTCCATTAGGAATGCTTTGATGATGACACTGTAATAGAAGAATGAAAAGGAATGCTGGACTTGAAGCATTCCTTAAGGTATAAGATTGCCTGTTTGAACAGTGAGTTGGAAAAAAAAGTCCTGGAAAAAAATAGCAGTAGAGGTAGCATCTCAACAATAGCTTATGAAGAAACTTAATTTGGATTGTTGATGGAGAAATACAGGGTTAAGTGATAAATGCTGAACAACTGTGTCAGAAGCACCAGGGAAAAGATTGGAAGAACTGTGAAGGCAGCATGAGAAGAAACTCAGGCTTGCAGAAGCCCAAGTGTGAACCTAATTTTCACCTGTAAAGATCGTCTTGTCTCTCTTCCTTTACATTGCTAGCCAGGCAATGAAATTTTAATTTCCTTACAATTTCCTTACAATGGCAGGTTTATTTCAAATTACATGTTTTGTGACTGTGCATCACTTTGAATAGGGTAGAATTTTTTGCTTCACAGACGTAGCAATGTGAGAAAAATAGAACTGAACTTGTGAGATAGCCAAAGTATCTTCTGATTTGTGGGGCTTCGATATGGAAACAGGATCCTAAATTGAACTGCAGGAATTGTTCCAGTGACTAGAGTGGTGTAGTTTGATGGCACTGTTTTCATTAGGTAGTCAGTAGGGAAGAAAGACATGTTTGTCTCACATAAAATAGCTCTGTAAGCCACGTAACTCCTTTGGGATTTGCCTTAGCATTTTCATCTAGAGGTGTCAGATTAGAACTTCTCCTACCGAAATACATTTTTCCCCATTCAGTAAAATATTATGTCTCTGACAAGTACAGGCAGAAGTGGTCTGGGAAAATATCAGTGAGGTTATGATTAAGCTAGGAAGACTTTGAATTGGGTCCATATACTTAATGGTAAGAAGAGATTTAAAACTATGTCAATAGTTAACTGCAGTTCTCTCAGATTTGGAATAACTGCTGATAATTTTTTTCTTATGAACTAGGCTCAAAAAAAAAAGCCTCATCTGATTTTATTAATGGGAGTTTCACCATAAGGGATAGAATTGGGACATGGTTAACTAAAAACAAAACTCAGCAAACTATTTTCATAAAGCCCAATAGCAAAGGGAATAAGTTAAAAGGAAGGAAAATTGAAGCGATGAATCTTAATGATTAAAAGGAAACCTAGATCCATGTCAAGAGAAGGAAGACATGCAAAGCGAAAAGAAAAAGAAGGAAAGCAGGAATTTGACCAGCCATGGGGGAAGTAGGTGGGCAGGCATTATTACTCTATTAGAAAAATAAAATAATAATAATAATAATAAAATAATTTTTGAGCTCTTGAAAAACTGATTGGTCTTATGCTATTCTTGGTGTGGAAATGTTGCGAGTTTCAAGAAACTGCAATGTGTGCATCAGAACTCTTTGTAAATTGCCTCCCAAGCACAGCATTCATCTGTTAATTCCTATGAAAATTAATTTATTAGTTTCAGTTTAGTTTATTAGTTTTGATTCAGCTACTATAAAAGAAGAAGCTGATAAAATTATTCCAAAACACTTACAAGAAGACAGTGTGACAGTGATAGCTGTTTAGATCCTCTTTTTCTCACTGCTCTTCTTGTCCTGTCAGCAGTTAAAATCTGGTGCTTCTATGCGACCTCAGATAGCAACCTATTTTAATGATTTGTCCATTTGCGGTAGAGACCAACTACAAAACCTAGGTCACTTTTAAAATATCTGTTCTGACAGATATCTCAGTTAGATTAAATTGCTATATGTCTCAATCACTTTCAATTGCTACATTGTCTTGTGAGGAAGACAGCATAGTATGAGCGATAGATAGAAAAGTTTTGAGTTCTGTATGTGAAGGTATCATTGATTTCAGTCCAAGAAAGGAAGGTGTTAGAGGCCTATCCAATATACATAGAGATTTAAATCATCTTTATTAATGTAGTAACTGGGGTTTTTAAGAAAAATTATTTAAGATAAAATTAATAATAAGTGTCTGCTTCATTTATGTTTGAGGCGCTGTTTGTTTAGGGACAGATTATTGTGCTTGGCCAGACAGAACATATTTGGCCTGGTTATTATTGTGCAGTTGTGCATATCAACTGCATGCTCTGTATCCATGGATAAACAGTTACAACACTCAGCCAAATACTACCATTTCTATATCAATCAGAATTGTGAGAACATACTGTAGACCTGGATCTTCTGAGCAGTCTATGTATGCTGGTGCGCAGTACGTCAATCCAAGCATCTTTGTGATGATAGAAATCTGTGTTATTGAGTCAAATTTCATCCAGGTGTTTTCTGTGACATTAATGAAGATTACTCCAAAAGATTAGAAGTAGGTATGTTGTAGTAAGTATGATGCAGAGGAAATGGATGACTTGTATTTGGACTTGCAATGATGAAAATTGGCTTCTCTTGGATTACAGCATTAGTTTCATATTTAAGATTAAAACCAAAGTTTCATGAAAATTGTAATTTTTAGTTGTATGTAATTATGTGGATATAAAGTACAGTTCTTGCCTAATAAGTTTACAAGATGGAAGGACAAAACATACTACTTTTATGGTAAAGGAGTTGATTGACTTTTGTTCATGGAGCTTTAACATCAGTGTTCCACTGCAAGTTTGATAGAAGTTCAGTTGACTGTGAAGTCACTGTGTGTGTTGAACAGAATTATGAGAGGATGGAATTAACTTTTGCTTTTCTTATTTTCATGGTAATAAGAATAGTAAATGATGCATAACTGAAACAATTTTAAATTTCACCCATTTAATTTTTTCCACTATTCTTAAAATTGCCACACAAAGAACACAATTTAGCTGAGATTTATGCATTATATTCCAACTGTTTTAAGAAAAAAATAAAATAAGGTATATCTGACACCAGTTAGTGCAATATATTTTAGCAAGTTCCATAAGGTTATATTTATTGATCTCAGGCCTGCCTATTGACTACTCTCCCTTTATTAAAAGTCAAGGAAGACATGGAAATTTTTGGCAAAATAAGTACTATAATATTGGGGCAATAGTGGATGATTTATGAAACATGTTCTGCACTCATTGTGACTGCTCATATTCTAACAAACTTCAAGTACCAGCAATTTTACTCAACAGCTGACTCTATTTTTTGAGTTTTAACTTCTGTGGCATGTACTGAAAGAAAACAAAACAAATCTATTTCTGCATTCCAAACTTACATGTGGAAGAAGTGTTTGGGAAATTTGGAAACTTATCAAGAAAGTGGGATCAACACATACGACAAGGCAGATGCCTGTATCTCTGCCTGCTGAGAACTTCATCCTCCACTATATATTGTCTTTCTCTTTTCCTCATCCCATTCAGTGACTGCTGCTGCAGCTCCCTGGGCATTGAGAAACCTTTGATCTAGGTAATTTTTCTCTCACATTTGTAAATGACCTGCAAGGTATCTTCATAAGAAAATCCTGATAATGTCACTCATAAGTCATCATAAGTCATCAGGGCTGAGGAATTACACAGATAAAATGGGTCATTGTGGTCATCCTCGCTAACCTTGTGCTCTAGAATTTAGTCTTGAAATAGCTACATATCTACATATATATACATATATACAAGGTATACAATGCGCAACCAAGTAAATATTTCAGAATCTTTAATCCTGAATTTTTGTCCTAAATCATAGAAAGATAAGACATTTTAGGTAGAATTTGTAGCATCTCAGCCACATACATACATCTATTATGAGAATTAATTTTAACAGTAGGAAAGGAATATTATCTAGGTGACAAGTATAGAACCATTTTGTTGTGGTATTAATACTGTTCAGCTTTCCTACATGCATATATTACTTGCAAATATGCTTTATTTTCCTCAGTCACACTAAGTCCTCCCTCTCCCTCTCCTTTCCTATGTCTGTCTTCAAATAATTGTTTATTCATGTGCCCATTCATCCTCTTATTTGTTTGGAAGTAGACCGTTAAAAGTACTATCGGAACATGTGGACACAGGAGGTTGAAAGTGTGAAGACCTAAGACTGATTATGTGGAGGACTAATGAAAATGATAGCATTTCACTAGGAAAGTTTTGTGTATTTCCTCTGCAAAGGTAAGCAGGGCTGTTATTGAAATAACTTTATGTAGAAAATGTGTTTCTGTTGGGGCTCCAAAGTTACTGTGTCAAATTTGAAAGCTGAATTCTAATGCTAAAGGGTGGAAGAAGTGTGAATCTCAGTTTGTTCATAATTGTGATGTTGGCTACTGAAACTTCCATAGCATTCACATAATGGACATTTCAGAGGCATACTTAGTACAGGGTTTCCATTCCTTTTGCTTGAATAAGATTTGATCTGTCACTTTTTTTTGTTTTTCTTAACTCTTGTACTGGATGTTACATATTGCTTGTCTGCTATCAATCATCAATAGAAAAAAATACATAGATAAAGTGTATATATTAATACTCTCAAGTTATTGGATTATCCTTTAGTACAAACTCACCATATAAAGGAGCACACCACCAATTTCAGCTTCAAAATCTTACAACAGCTTTTCTAGTCCTTCCCGCTGGTACCTATGCAAATGCTCCAAGATTTATTGCATGGCATCTGGAAAAGCTTCAGTTTAACTCCTTGTACAGAATTGCTCCTAAGCTTAGGAATCTTGTGACTTCAAGAGAACGTGAACCATGAGAAACTTCTAGTCAAGATGTAGCTGTTGCTTAGGAGAATGTTTTTCAACTTTTCTAGAAATTGGCCAGAATTTTAAGTATAAGGGACATTTTAACAAATATTAACAAATTTTAACAAATTTTAACAAATTTGTCTTCTCATCCCAAGCTGATTTTTATATTGAGTTGATATAAATTTGATTTAAATTGCTGCTCCTTATTAAGTAATAAATAAAATCTTTCTCAAGGTCAGGCAAAAAAAAGTATGATAATCAAGTGCATGCAGGAATCAGCTCATCAGCTCATCATCAGTTCCAACCCAGTGCATTTTCAGAATAGACTTTTGAAAACATTTTTCTCCCTTGTTTTTCTGAGCAAAAAAAAAAAAAAAAAAATGGAAGAGCCAATGAAAACAGTCATGCCCAGGGGCATTAAAATTTTGCTAACTGGATCAAAACCAGGAAGTAATTTAATTCTGTGCTGTTACTCACATAGTACATGGCTAGAGCTCCTCATAGTTAACTATATCAGCATGCTGATGAATTGCTCTCATTTAAGTAACATCACAGCAGTTAATAGTCCATCAGAGAAGCATAATAATAGTATAGGAATACAATACATAACAAGAGTGCATTTGATTGGCCAGGAATTAATATCTGCTACTCAGAGAATAGGAATTTACTTATAGTGCAATTTTTGAGAAATAGCCCAGCATTAATTACACAAATCAGGTTTTCCCAGCAGATCAGTGTACAAAGAAATTAGTGTAAATAAAAAATAAGGGTCAGTTTGATGAGTGTTTCAGCAATCAAGTTAAAATAACTCTTTCAGTATAATTATACATAATGTGTTTTGGCTAAAACAATTTAATTAAGTGACTCTACACTGAAAGAGAAGAATAAATGCACTGTTCATCTGGAACACTTATTGAAAGTGATAGCATGATACCATTAAGAAACTCAACAAGACAATCTACATTCATGCATTAAGAGAAGCAGAAGCCTGAACATCTGTTTCCCACTATTGAATTCACAAAAGGGGCTTTGCTGTGCAAGGAATAAGTGAACAAACAACAGTTGGAGAAGGTTATCTCTGACATTTAACAAAATGTTGAAGTAAGACAAAAATGACATCAGGTGAGAATGAAATGTCTGAAATAACAGTGTGCTAAAAGCTAGCTTGGCAAATGAAGCACAGATAACAAGAACAAACCTCTATCCATCACTCTTTAAAATGTATGATATGAATGATCAGTTTATGAACAGCATACTTTTTTATTGAAGATGTACAAGATGGCATGAAATGGTTTTGGAGAAATATGCAATAAAGAAAGTTCTACAAAATATTTCTTTAGCCAGAAAAAAAAAATAGCGACAATTAAAAGATGTGTCTGTAAGCGTTTAAAAATTCCAGAGATAATAGTCAAACTAAAGAGTTTTATCTTGGATGTGACATTTTCTTTTATTCTTTTATTTCCATTTCCATAACAATGAGTCTTGGAACGAGGAGCAATAGTAAAAGAGAAATGGAACCAAGAATCAACTCGCTGCCAAGGGCTGTAATACAATCTCTCAGCATTTCAAGGGTAAATCAGTGTGAACTGCATTTGCCGTCCCTCTGAAAAAACTAAGTATTAAACTTCCGTTCAGTCAATGCGGACTGCTGAAGGATAGGAAATCGGTGTCAGAGAGGAAAAAAAAAGAAAAGAAGAAAAGGAGGGGAAAGAGGGGAAGTGTAAAAACAAGCAAATAAAAACCCACCAAAACCAAACGAAAACAAAATAAACAAACAAAAATCAAAACCGGGTTTCCCAAAGAGCATCGAGCTGAGCGGACAGAAGTGTGAGGAGAGGCATCGCGGCTGCTGCCAGCCGGCTCAGCCGCGCTCGGGGTACGGCGGCGGCTGCCGGAGGCGAGAGGGCAGCGAGTGCGACCCCGGGAGGCGGCGCCGGGAGCCCTGCCTGTCTGCCTGGGCCAAGGTGGGAGCCCTGCCTGCTTCCCCCCAGCGCGGTGGGAGCCCTGCCTCCCTACCCGCCCCAGCCAAGGTGGGAGCCCTGCCTGCCTGCTTCCCCCTCCCTGCCAAGGAGGGAGCTCTGCCTGTCTACCTTCCTGCCCGCCCCGGCCAAGGTGGGAGCCCTGCCTGGCCCAGCAGCGGGGCTCGCTGCCGGCCGTATGGCGGAGCTCGCCACGCGGGCTCCTTTAAATTGAGGGCGTTTGTGTGTCTCGCCGGCTGCTCTCGAGTTTAAAGAGAAAGGGGCCGGAGCGAAGCGGGAAGGTGATCTTTGCCCGGCGGCTCTTCGGTGGGGAGTAGGTGCTATTGTTTCCTTCCTCGCCCCTATCCTGACGAGGCTGCGGGGGTACGTCAGGGGCGCAGCACGATGGGGGTGGTTGCTGCCGCCGTCTGTGGGGTTTGTGGGTTTTGGTGTGGGTTTTTTTCCCTCCCGCTCTCTGACCGTGGGAGTTTGAAAGCATGGCGGTGGCGGAATGAGGGTGTGCGTGGGTGTGTGGCGGAGGTCCACGTGTGGTTCTCCCGGAGCGGGGAGGCTGCGGATCGCTGGCGGGCTGCTCTGGGAATCGCGTGGAGGGCCCGGGGGCCGCGGCGGGTTTGCTTGGTCCTGCCCCCGAGGGGCAGACCTGGGAGCAGCACTTCCAGCACTCATGGCAAAGCCATTAGTTCAGCCTGACTACGGAGGGGCCCCGAGGAGGACGAACGCATCGGACTCCACGGCGGCTGAGAGCGGGGCGGGTAAGAAGGGACGGGGGGTGGCTCTTACTGTGCTCTCACCCCTGGCCCCAACCTCTGGTTGATCTTTGTGGCTTCTCTAGGCAGCCCTGGGGTGCTGGTAGTGCGGGAGGAGGAGGGCGGGTTTGTGTGTGTCCGCAGCGCCCGCGGGAAATGCGAGCATCCGCATGTGAGGCTGCGGCAGCTGCGGGGCGGGAGCGGCTGAGCTCCGCTGCAGCGCGGGTCAGGCGCGCCCGGCTCGCCGCTCCGCCGCCCCCAGGGACAGGAGGACGAGACCCCCCTCGTGCCAAAAGCTGCCCTTTCAGGGCTCTTAGCTTTCCTCTTCAGGCTCTAGATTAAAATCTCCGAGGACGGAGTTTCGCTTTTAAGAAGGCTCTATTTCTTCACTTGCACTCTACGTGTAAGTGAATGAAGGTTGCTGTCCTTATCTAGGATTGCTATGTGCATCCTGGTGCAGTGGTGTCATCTGAGCCTGCTGTCTCTGCAGGCTCCTAGGAGAGCTCCTGGAACACCAGGACGGATGCATTGCAGGCTCCCCAGTGCAGTTTCAACATACTTGTGACATTACTTTGCAATGAAAAATGAACAAAGTATTATTGGTTTTCCATGTACATTAAATTATGTATTTTTGTTACGTTGTGAAGTGGATGCTGTGCCAAGTGTAACAGTTTTATGAGGGTTTTGTGACGTGGATTGTGATTTATTAGGAAGTTTCTAAATAGGACATTCCTAAATTCATATTGTATGGTGCCATAGGCCATCTGATCAGGATTATACTGCCCTTGTTGGAACCATGGTCAAACCTATATGAAGGTGGTGAAGTGCTGAATAGTCCATACTACCTTGAAGTTCTAGCTGCCGCTTACTTTAACCTTTATTTGGTCACTTTGTTTATTTTACCTACAGTCTTATTTAAATTGGCACACTTACTATCCACAGTACCTCTTCAACTCCACTTTACACCTCTCAGTTAAACTTGACACTAATTTCAGGACTGAATTTAGAAATTAACATCGTAATTAAAAGCAAAGCTGATGATTGGAAGTCAGCTTGTAGTACTGTCTGCATAGTGTCCTTGCAGCAAGAGATACCTCTATTGCTTGTGAGATGTGATATGTCAGTTTAAATATGTATTTTTTTTTTCTAATTGGTGGAGGTTGAAACTTCTTTTGTATAAATTTTTAATGGCTATTTTGCTTAGACAAGCAGAAAAACATATAGTAAGAGCCAAACAAAGAGGAATCAATTAGAAAGGTTTTGCAAATTGTTTCTACTAGGCATAGATCTGAAAATGTCTAGGTTTCCAATGAGTAGAACAGATTTTTAAGTGCAGTTAACTTTGTTCTGATCTGGCCTCAGACCAAGGGCCTTACAGGTATAAAGTATTGATAAGGTGTTGTGCCAGATTCTCCATCCTCCCCTCAAAGTACTGCACACATTTGTAATGTATATTCATAATGTATAAGACAAAGGCTTCTTGTGATTAAAACTTACTCTATCAATGTAGATCCTATTTTGATGTAAGCCATGAAAAATTCTAATTGATTAATAAGTTTCAGATGGTGGTTCCCCTTCAGTGCCCCTCCCCCTGCTCTGAATGTACAGTATGCTCCAAGTTAATCTGGGAAAACTCCAGAAACCTTGGACTAAATTAGTTGTGGTATAGTTTAAAAGTATAATAAAATACCTAGAAAAATTAAATTTTCTTATAAAGATGTGCTTGCTGCATTTGTCAGCTTATGTTTTATCTGCTTTTTTATAGTAGTGAGCGAAGCTAAGATTACATGTAAGGTACATGTAAGATAATACACACAAGAATGACCTGTTTCTTACAGAATAGAAAGCTCTGCAAATAGTTCATGAAGAGGAAATATGCAAGGTAGTAGCAAAATGACTTGAAAAATGATTGTGTTTGTTTTTACCTATGTAAAAGGGCAAAATGAGAGTGATTACTCTTCTGTAGTAAACTGGAAACTGAAGGTAGTAAAGATTGACTAAGTAAACATGTAACAGTGAGTGACAAGTCTGGTTTTTTTCTTACTGGTTCTTTTAGTCAATTTTTTGGATTTCAAGAAAGGGAGCTTTCACAGTTTCATTTGGGAAAGTCATTCCACTGTCTAGCAGATCTCACCATAGGGAACAGTTTCCATCACTTTAAAAAATCAGAAGTTTTTAATTATTTTTGTGGCTCTCAAAGGAAGGCATTCGTATATCTTTTTTTACCTCTTTCTGTATATATGTGTGTATACACATATGTATATATATGGGTGTGGGGGTGGAAAAGCAAGAGCAGCCTTTAGTCTGTGAACTGATGTTATTCTCTCTGAATCTGAAAAATATGTCAACACTGAGGCAGGAAAACTGAAGTTTTAAAATGCTAATGTATTTATCCTTGGTTGTGTGATGTCTATAAAACTGGAACTTGATGATGTGAAGATGGTGATTGTAATATGGGTCCCAAATTGTGGGCAGCTTAATTTCTACTTGCAGAATTATGCATTTTGTTCTACAACTTAATCTGTTCATGAACATTGACTCTTATGCCTTTTTTGCACTCAACTTGCTTTTACAGTTAGTGAATGCTTCACACAGCCCACTTAAACTCTAGTAGTTTCAAAAGTTCTGTTCTTTTCCATCTGCTTAAGATGATTAGAACTAGCAGGGAGATCCAGCAGAGACCCTTGCCAGATACATTCATGAGCTCTGTTCTGGCTTTTGATCCTGTCTCCTCTCCTTCCAGGTTGGCTGCTTTCCAATAGCATTACCTTCTCTCTAAGACAGCAGGAGATTGTCTGCATTTGTAGCTGATACCCCTCTGTCAAAGCCAATGTACAGTCTAGTGTTCAAATTCCAGTTCTTTCAGAGAAAAACTTGCTGATCTTTTCTAAGTTGCTGTCTGTTTTCTCTATCACAGACAGTAAAGCAGTTGCACAGTTGTGTTATGAGGTTTAGTTTCTTCTAAAATTGGTGGCTAATATGCTTCCTCAGTTATATTGTAACAGATTTCAATGAAGAGGCTTAAAGCCTGCATATTTAATCCTGTGGAGATTTATGAAAAAGGGTCCGAGGCAGAGTTATGCCATCTTCTGTTCCAGTTGTTCCAGCTTTGTAGAACAACCAGGCCACTGAACTGGCATATGTGCAGATCTTCAGTTTTGGATGACTCTGGCTTGGCTGCCAACTGCACAGAGCCAGTCAATGCACTTGCCTGCTAGGCAATAGTGCCTCGGTGGGCCAAACCTGATGTCGAGCTGTTATGGTGCAAAGGGCATATCATGTAGGACCTTTGCGTCAGAGGTGATTTGACAAATCACTGTAGGGAGTTCTGCGTTTGCTTTATGATTTTTTTCCCTCCATAGACACTTTTAGCCTATTTTTATTCTTTTCTAACTGAATACAAAGAAAAATGCTTGTTTCACTGAATACTTAATTTCCGTGTTAATTCTTAAGTCAAGTCATAAAGAGTGACTCAGCAAGACTTCTTTATTCCTGACCTTGAAAGCCTGTATGTAGGAGTAAGCTGAAAGCAATGGTTCAAGACTCTTTTTGTTTGAGAATTAATGCATGGTGTAATTGGGAACCAGGTTGAAGTGTCAGTGCACTGCACTGAAGGGCACTGCACAGGCAACAGCAACTCAGTATATAATGTATGCTGGAGCTGAATTGGTGATTTGGAGTAAATATGATTAGGTAGCAGGGTGGAGCACATGTATTTTCTTTGTGTGTATATCTATGCATACATGCAAGCTTTTATTATATACATTTTTTCTATGCAGAATATTTTTTCCTCCCTTTTATATTTGATTGAAGAAAACTATCACAATTTTACAGGTAAGGAGAGTGGTTGGAATAGGAAAGGGAATTGAATCTGGGGATCTGCAAATGTGCATGCTTCACTGTGCATTCAGTTTTACTTTCTAGATTAAACAGTCTTTGCCCCCTGTGTGTTTTGAGTACATTGTATCATGATTCATTTTTTCCTACCCATTAACCCCAACAAAAGCCAGTAGACACACAGATAATCAATTGTTTGATTCTCATTGCTTTCACCTGACGATCTGATAACAAACATCAGATAGTGTAAGATTACACTGCTGGCCAAATACAAGCAGTGAACTGCAATACACAGATAATTGAATGCACTACTGTAATGCAAAATAAGAACTTCTCTGTTCAGTAGGAGCAAGCAGAGAGAAATAGGACCTTTTAGTGTGTTGAATCTGATACACATTTCTGGGTGTACTGTAAACCATCCCACACTGAATTCTTCTTCTAGACAATAGGGCTAAGAATTTGAGATGCCATCCTCTTATTGAGAGAGGTCGAAAAAAGGGTTGTGCCCACATTCATATGAACCGTAACAAAACAGGATGAAAAGTAGTCAAAGACGGTTCCTTGTCTACATTCTGAATCGTTGGGGGAAGCAGTTCCTTTAAAGCATTTAGAGGTAAGTTTTGAAAATGTTTCTGCATATCACATCAGCCTCAACAGTTTATAGAGAAGTGTAACATTCTATTAAATATTTGACATGTTTGTGTTGGCTAGTTTTAAGCAACTGTTTATATGATGATTTGATGTTACTGTTAGAAAGTAGTGAGATTAGGAAGCTCAATATTTTTTGGTTACTTTGTTCATACTTTGTCTGCCAAAAGGAAAGGATGAAAATAGTTGTTGGAGTCAGAGGCATGCCTCAGCTGTGGTGATGCATACTTGAAAGCTGCTATCTCTGATGCAAGTTAGTCCATTCCTCTGACCCTGTTCCTCACTGATAAATTGTCAAAAAACTTTTCTTCAGTTCACAAAGAAATAAATATATAAGACATTTTAAGGAAAAGATTGAAGGTATCTGAGTGATGAAACAAGGGCCTAGCCTTCACCACTGAAGAATCTTCAAACAAATCTTGACGGAGCTCAGGACTCAGTTGCTGTAACCTTCACATAATTATCTCATTTTGGCTTCTTCATGGATGCCAGCTATTATGTGATGAAGTTCTAATATGTATGTACTAGTACAACTGATGAAGTGGATGAACTTTTTATTGAAATTTGGGTGCTTCAGTACTGAAGTATTGTGAAGGCTTAAGTTGACTTTAACAGGTTCAGTAGCAATCAGTATTTGCATGAAGAATAATTCAGAGCTTGAAAGTTTCTGATGCTTGCAGTTTGATAACTGAGCTCCAGTATCCCTTGTAGAGTCTGTGACAGGAGATACTCTGCTCGTTAAAAGCTGAGTTTTAATGTCCAAAGTTGGAATTTTGTGGATTTTACTGAAGTTTAGGGCAGTTTTCCAGAAAAGTAGAGGAAGTGAAAAATTTGGGTTTTTTTTAAAATGAAATCAAAGAAAACTTACACAGAGGTAAGGTTGGCTTGTATGTGATTTAGCTGTAATTCTTCAGGCTCTTCATCAGTATTAACTTTATTATTCCCCAGTCCTCACTTTGCATGCCCACTTCACAAATTAGTGCATACATTATTTTAATTCAGGGGTACTATTTCAAGCAGACCTAGTCCGAGTATAGAGATGCATGAATCATTTTCATCTTCTAGAGACTTTTGTCACCTGTTTGTCTGGCTTTTGTTATCTTTCTAGTTTCTCATTCTGAGAATGTGTCTTATGAAAACTACCTTAAACTCAGAATACCCTTCTTGTCTCTCTTTTTTCTTACCAGCACAGTTACTAAGAAACTGAAGCACCCTTGCATCCTCCAAAATGTTTGTTTTCCCACTTTTCTTCCCTGAATGAGTTCCAAAAGTTTATTGGGACATTACACAGCCTGATTACTGAGTTAGGTCCGTATGAAATATATTTAAAGACAATCCTGTATTTTAGAGACAAACTGAAATAACATCCTACTCCCCCAGTTCTCTACTCTGCAGCGCTTCTTCCGCAGACTGATGTGGAAACCCAGACTGCTTCCATGTAGCTGTTAAAGAAGCCTTCCTTCTGTTTTGTCTTGTCTTAAATGTAGCTTTGAGACCATAGAATGACTTCAGCCCCACCAGTGTCAGCAGCCTGTATTGATTGTATCTGGCTGACTGTCAGGCATATCATAATGTTGGTGATTAATTAACCCCAGGTTCCCATAGGGAACTTCATATACATTGTCTTGGAAGTGATGATGTAGGGTGAAAGAAAAGGCCATTGCCTGTTGTTTTCTTCTTGACACAACCCAGCTCAGTGTATGTG
The DNA here is from genome assembly GCA_034336665.1 of Luscinia megarhynchos. NCBI lineage: Eukaryota > Metazoa > Chordata > Aves > Passeriformes > Muscicapidae > Luscinia > Luscinia megarhynchos. The sequence continues at coordinate 1,501,497 of CM067568.1, forward strand.
CCAATTTTTACCCTTCTAGCATGGCAGACCGTGTGTAGGGTTTCATGATTAATATTGCTCTGTGCATCCATGAAATATCAAATAACAATAAATTTAGCTTGGAAGGGACCTCCAAGTGTCATCCAGTCTAACCCCCTTCACAAGGCATGTATGAACTGTGAAATTACTCCCAGTGAAGAGCTGCAGGGTCTAACTGGTTCCTTTATTAAAGAAAGTAGTTCTGCTTTTTCTGTTGTATTTTTCCAATTTGTAAGTAAAGAGAAACAAATTGCAGGATATTCCTAAAATTTTAGATAAATGCACTCAGGAATAAGAGCTCTTTTTTTTTCTTTTTTTTTTTTAAGTTGAATTTTACCACTATCATCGCAGAGGCAACTCAAGAGAACAAACTAATTTCAGTTCTGACTCTTCTCACTGTATCAGTGGAGATTATAGACTCCAGAAAGTGGTCAAAATTACTTGCTCTTTCTGGAAAGCAAGTATGTGATAGATACTTGATCTTTCCTGTAATCTTTTAAAGAAAACTGGTTTTAGTTATCTGTTTTGCCTCTGTTTCTATCCAAAATGAAGCAGTGATTGAAAGACTAATTCATGCGGTTCTGAGTGTCTTAGAGAAACTTTAAATATACTTTAAATATACTGTCATTGAAATTCCTTAGCTGTTGGTAGTTCTAGTCTGAATCAATCTATTTTGAGAGTGGCATTCCAGATTGATTTTTGAAGAGCTCACAGTCCAAGTCCTCTTCCTCTTCTCCCTTGCAGCCTTGCAGGTATGATTTGAATTTAATTAACCAGGAAGCCATAAATCCAAGCTGGCATTTTTACAAAGTCAGTTTCACAACAGAGCTGTCCATAAGTTATGTGCAAGTTTAGTCTGCTTTAAACTCTTCTGGTTTCAAAGAAACTTTAATACATAAGGATTTTTTTTTTTTTTTAGAAAAACGTGAAATCTACTTATAATGCAGAAATGTGTTTGTACAAGAGAATAAACCTTTATACATATTTTTGCTTCTCCCCAAATGAAAAAATTGTCTAATTTCATTAAGAAGTCTATTTGTAATGAAAGCTGTGCCTAACTCAAGGGCAAGCTAAACTTCAGGTGTGAGGTACTGTCAACAAGAGATTACACAGATCTTTTTGCAAACATGGAGTTTAGTTACGCAGTGTATGGTAAAAAATACTGGAGTATTTTAATTTAAATATTAAAATATCCCAAATACCATTACATACATTTGTAAAAGTCAGTTACAGTACAATTTTATGGAATGGCATTTTTTTTACATTTAGTAAATATTTTCCTTTTTTGACGAAGAAATTGTTTTCAGAGTTTTTGATATTCGGGCCATAATGGATAGTATAAAAAATTGTTCTGTTTTTCTCCTGCTGTTTTTAAGTGACAAGTATCTCTTACCTGATATGAAAGGTATGCAAAGGACAGAAAGAATTTGCAGATTATCATAAATTGAAGCCACTTGACATATCTTACTACAATTAGTGTGGATCAGCCAGTTGACAATAGGCAAAGGACTATTCCTTATGGGTCTCACATTCAATTAATATCTGTCTAGAGTCATTTTAAAAAAGACTTTGTGTCTGCTGGTTGGTGTAGGCTACTAGCTCTTCAGATACAGATATATAGATCCAGTGGTTCTAAAATCAGTGGTTCCTGCTATTGACAACACTTAATACATCATGTGTTAAAGATTAGTTGTCTTACCTAAAACTAAAGTTTCAGTAAGTCATCACTAAAGCAGAGGAGAATTTGGGAATTGGCAAGTATGAGTGACCAACACTAGCTGTTCTGCTGCTTTCTGAAGAAATAATGCTATTCAGTCCATATATTTGGTGTAGTTTTTCCTTTAATAATTTTGAAGCTATAGAATAGATTGTTTCTATTTGGTAGCACCATTTATTAATTGTTAATAAGTTTGATGTAGGAATGTAATTTGGTTGTTGCTATGTTTTTCCTGGGCATGATCCAAAAATCTCTGAAGCTCTCCAATTCATCTGAATGGGTATTGGGTCAGACACCATAGTGAACTGTTAGCTTTGTGTTAAGTGTTTATTTTAGTTTTATTTTACTAATTCCTTGCAGCGTATTTTTTTGCATTGGCAACATGTATCCTGGTGAATACAAATGAAGTTAACATTTATCTGTATGATTTAATCACTTGCAAAAAAAAAAAAATTAACAAAGTTTCAGTCTTTGGTGTTTGCAACTGTGTGTTAGGTCTCCACATCTGTTTGTCTGATATCTGATTTCTTGGACTCATAATTACTGCTGTCATTTTTTGAATCACAGAATGGTTCCATTTGGAAGAGACCTTAAAGATATCTCATTCCAACCCCCTCCCCTACCATGGCACAGACACCTTCCACTAGACCAGGTTGCTCAAAGACCTGTCCAACCTGGCCTTTGAACACTTTCAGAGATGGGGATTATATTCTGGATGGGATTATTTTCTCCAATTCTAAAAATGGAGCATGTGAGACTTTATTTGGCATAATGAAGAGCTTTTTTTTTTTTTCTTTTTATGTAATTAAACAGGTACGACAAGCAGATAAGCAATGTGCACTGCCCTGAGCCCGAAGGCACGTGGGCCTGGCCTCTCCGACATGCATCAGTACAGTCAGTGGCTTGCAAGTAGACATGAGGCCAACTTGCTGCCAATGAAAGAAGATTTGGCCCTGTGGCTCACAAACCTACTGGGTAAGGTGCAATAAGATGGAATGCAGATACTGGGCAGTATGAGAACTCCTTATACTGTTAGCTGGGAATTCAGATTTCTTTGCACTTCAAAATTAAAGTTATGATTACGTAGCTACCACCATATAGCACAAATATTAGCAGGGTTAGAAAAGCTAATGAGTCATTTGCCTCCATTGTGTTTCTGTGAGTAGCACAACTGAACATTATACATCCCGTGTTTAGTTTTCTTTCAAATTTCCTTTTAATTTTTTTTTTTTTTGCATGTATTTTCTGTATTTGTATCATTAACCCAATGGTGCTAATTGCTGCCTTCACCTATGTCTTCCATTTTTATTGATAAGTCTCCTACAGAGCGTAGTGTACTGACTGTCTTGAACAGAAGGAACCATTAAATAGTTCTTCTCTGACCAGGCAGTCTAGTAATTGCTGCCCAAGGCAATGCATGCTAGGACTTGTGGTAGCCTGTGCATAGAGGGGTTTGACCTAGCACAGCTGGGAACTGGGGATTTACTGGGTGCAGCTGTACATCAGCTGTGTGAAGACAAAGCTTGTTGCTGTCAGAAGGGGATGCAAACCAAAATTAAAGAAATAAAAAATCAGGTACATATGAAAAAGAGCAAATGAGATTGTCCCTGGCAGGAAGGAGAGAGACAATACCTAGAGATGTACGAATTATTCAAGAAGGTGTAATTTAGAAACTTTGAGCCGGGAAATTATATATTGTGTGCTGAGAACACTCAGGGGAAAATGGCTTTTGTGTGATCTCTGTAAATACAAAGGATACTACCAAAGAAATAGATGACTTACACAATACCTCATCCTAAGGGAGACATGCCAGTAATTCCTCTCATTAAATAAAGAGAAGAAAAATATTCAGAAGCTAATGTTGCACAAAACTTTAGTTGATGGGATTTTGGAGGAAAATTTGGATGAGAAGTTTTAAATTTGATGTATATGGCTTGGGGGGATTTATTTAATTAAAAAAAAATTTTGAAAATTTGTTCTGGTGAGACATGGGCAGTGTCTTGTCATAGTAAATGCTGTGGTTAAACCATCTCAGTGGTACTATACAGTAATAGAGTATATCCAGTGTCTTTCATCAACAGATTCTATATTGCTCTATTTCATCTTTTTTTAAGAGAAAGAAAAGGAAATATCACTTATGTTATGACAGAAGGGTCAATAAGCAGCATGCCAATAGAACACAGTATTTTACAGGTAGACAATACCCATTTTTGAGCTGAGTTATGAATCCACAACTGCAAAAGTGGCAGGTGTTTTAAATTACATATTTGTGTGATACTTCCATTTAAATTAATATGTTTTGAATATTAAATTGTCTATGCAAAACCAGAACAAAATTCAGAACTTTTCTTTCCAATTGCCACAAGACAGTAATCCAAGTGACTGTTTTTTGAATTGGAAGCTGCACATTCCATTAAGGATTCAATATATTGTTTAAACGTTGTAAACAATGAAGTTGTAGTGATCCGCTCTAAAACAAATAGAAGATTGTTTGCAGTTTGTAACAGTGTTGTCTCAGTGATAAGTTTAGGAATGAGGTTACTCTTTGAACAAGAAAGTAGCTACCAGCAGGAGGTTCCGGAATGCCAACTGTAATTAAATATCTGATTTTTCATATGGACACCAAGTTCTGCTCTGCAGATCTAAATGGGCACAACCCTTTTAATTGAGCAGCATATGCAGTTCATTTGCTTAATGCATTCCCCCACACCTTCTTGCACCAGGCTCTCCTTATCTCAGAGCTTGTGCTGATGAATTGAAATTATAGTGATTTGCTAGACTGCTCTGAATTCCTGTATAGACATTGTTTGAAAAATTAAGTTAAAATTCACATTCAAAATAAAGTGAATTCAAACAATTATTATTCGTAAGAATATATTAACTCAGAATTCATATTTTGTTTAATTACTGCATAATTTGGATAAACTTTAAACAGAGAAGGGATGTGTGATATATAGTGGATCTTTACATGCATGGATGAGTAAGTAACATGGAGCAGGTAATACTGTGTGTATCCACATCCTAGCTTGCTCTGTCTGTATCTTGTGTGGCTTCATTGTAAGTGGCCTTATGGCAGTTTTCATGCAGTAAATTTCTCAATTTATAAAGGAAATTATTATGCATTTCATTAAACTTTTGCCATTTTGATTCATGTTTTGTATCATCTATATTTTTGTCATTCATTCATACTAGCACTCAACAAGGACACATAATATTTTCAAAGAAATACAGATTTTTTTAAAAAATAGTATTTTAGGCAAGTATATGGCTGAAACTTTTTGAAGTAGTTTGAGCAAGTGATGGTGTTTTAAGACATTTTTTTAGAGAGACAAAAAGAGTCCCAGCAGGGCAGGTGGTGCGGGGCTGCAGCGCAGAGAAACCCAGAGCAGCGCCAAAGGAGTGGTGGGGCTGGGGCAGTGGTGGCCCGGCTCCGAGCCCAATTACTGAATTCTCTGATAGATCTCGTCCACCAGCCCAGGATCTTTTGATCATTCCTCTGTTCCAGCTTAGTGCTCCTCAGAGTCCTGCCGGGGCACCGGGACCGACTGCCCCAGGGCTTTGTGAAGCAAAGCCTCTCCTCCATCCTTCCCGGTTCTGTTTGTTACTAATTCCGTAGTTGCTATTGCTTTTGTTTGCCTTGTTATACATACTAGTAAAGAACTGGTATTCCTATCCTCGTATCTTTGCCTGAGAGCCCCTTAATTTCAAAATCATACTAATTCGGAGGGAGGGGGTTTAAATTCTCCAATCCAAGGGAGGCTCCCACCTTCCCTGGCAGATGCCTTTCTTTCAAACCGAGACAAATGTTACTGGACGTGTAAATGGTGATGGTTTTGCAGCAGCATAGCCTGATGTGGGTTCAAATCAAACTGGAAAATGTTATTGGGATACTGCACTTTATAATATGAATGAATATCATATATACGATATCAGACAGAAAATAGGTGTAGCTAGAATTCGACCGCATCTAATTGTTAAATTAGAAAAGTGAGATACATGGTGCACCTGGAAAATAATATTGAAAGAATTTTTAATCCTGAGACTTTGGATATTTAATTTAGCATGAATATTGTTGTGGGGGTTTTTGTTTAGTAATTGTTAGTACTTTTGTGTGCGCTTTGCTAATTACTTTTGAAACTATGTCAGAGAAGCTCAGAGCTTCTGAGAGGACAGTTTGTTATTACAGCTCCATTGCTGAATAGATTTTAGCTGTCTATACTCTGGGGGGTGGAAAAAGGACATTGCAGATGAAATCCATGTGTCAGATAGGATTAACTCATACGATATGGTACATTAGAGCATTTTCAAAGTGGGACATGTCAGTGTTGTGATTTGTCTGCTGGAAAGGAAGATTGTAGCCATAGATGTTGTGTCTCCTGTCCTTGCTTCTTTCTGTTGAGTTTTAGTGTCTCAGTCAAGAGTGGCAGTCATGAGATGTGTTAACCTAACTGACTTGCAAGTCATAATGATCTCTTAGCCTTGTTTCTATTAGGTATGGAGCTGATGAAGCATTTGGGAATGCTTTCACTGGTGACAAACTCCAAATTTTGTATATACTTAACTTTAGTAGAATGTTCTTGTGGATACTGCAAAGTTCTATTCCACCCTGAGTAAGCTGCATATGGGAATTAGCACAGAACTGGGCCACAGAGTTCTTATAGCAGAGGCAAAATGACATTTTGAAGGATTTGCTTGTCTGCTTTACTCTCTAGTATTGTCTTGGTTTTTTGTGTATGTCTGCAGAAGTGAAATGGCTGACATGAAGAGGAGTGGGCCTCCTCACCAGCCTGTTGTTTAAGACAGGTACAGAGAGATGGTTTCCCTGTTTCCTCTTTGGCAGTTTTGTGGACTTCTAATCTTTTTCCCCATTCCCAGGGTTTATTTACAAGCTGCAGAGGGCTATATTGTCTTTTTATTCCATCCAGCTTCATTCAGCATGTGGGACTGACTACATTTCTGGCGTATGCTGGGCTCCAAGGTTTCAGTCCCGAGGCCTCTTCTTAATAGGAAGAGGGCTTCAGAAACGTATAGCTGAGGGGCCAGGGAACGCAAGATGCTGAGGAATTGGACATGTAAACACTGAATATTGTTTGATGCATGTAAAAGTTGCTTGGGTGCAAAAGTGAAGGAGGCTTGGAGAAAAGGAACAGAGGTGAGGATATTAGGAGAGGCATCAGGTTAAAGACAAAGCTAGATGTTTAAAGCTTGTTGAAGGAGGTGTAAAGCTTGAGGTTGGAGAATGGTAAGTCTTCTGCAAGAAAACTGTCTTTCTTTGATTCAGAATTAAATCTGTGTCAGCTTAGTGTTCTTGCTCACCTTGTTACTTAAGCATTCTGTAACACAACATGTATTTTCAACATCAGTTTGTTCCGATTGAGCCAGTGGGAAATTACAAATTTTAAATGTATGGGTATCAAATGAGTATCAAGATATTCACAGTACTGATACCTCCAGTGATTCTGCTGGCACTGATACAATTTCTTACTTAATTGAGCTGCTTTATAATTTTATTATCAGCATGTCTTTTGGAATTTTTTATATGTCCTTTTTCAAGTAAGTAATAATGTCTCAATGCTTTCAAAATTATTTCTCCTACTGTCAACTATTGTAGGGAACAGAGTAACCTTGCCAGAAAAGAACCAGTTATGTATATGTATAGTCATTGACCTTGGTTTTCTTTATTTTTATCACATTTTGTTTTCTTGGGTTTACATGCCATGTTAATTGAGAGGGTCAGAGGCCATTGTTTCAGTAGTGCTTCAGTATTGTAGATGTTTCAGAGATTCACCTGAGTGAAATATTTGTAAACTAATAGTTTTGTGTTACTACACAAAATGTACAATTAAGATAAGTCCATCAACAAGTTGGAGTCAGTCCTGCACTGTAGTTATTATATCAAGTGTAATAGAGGAGTCAACGAGATTTGGGTACCTGGGTCTTTCAGTCCCTCTCTTCTTCTGAAGGCTTTGGTTGTCTGAGACCTGTAAGGAAAGCTGTATATTCAACCTCTTGGGCACACACCCATGACATGAACTCTCTTCTATTATTTTTTCGTGGACCTCCAGTCTGGTTTTATTAGGTCCCCTGGGACTGGGTGACCTTACTGACAGTTGTGCACAGTTTGCAAGTGGTAGGTGTTCAGGTGCAGCTGTTTGACTTTTAAAGGGGAATCTGGTGGTTGTGATAAAAGAGAAGTTAGGCAATACTTGAGAGTTTTCTGAAAGTTTTCGAATTTCTGGATTTTCTTCTCATACTTTCAGTGTTGTTTTTCTTATTATACTTAATGTTATTGACATTCTATAAAAACATTGCAACTGCTTTCTTGTAATTATAGGGGGAGTTGTACATTTTTAATGGAGTTTGATTTTTTTTTCCATACAAATACAGATTATGAACATTAGTCTTTCTTGAATCAATGCGTTTCTACTGTTAAATATGTCAGCATGTCTGTTTTAGCAAAGAAATGCCACCTTATGAAACCATAAAATACAGTGAATTGAAAGCTGACACCTAATATACTTTTCATTGGGGACAGATGTTCCACGCAAAACTCATTCTTTGAGATTTCATAAAGGTGAATAGAACTCAAACAATCCAGTTTAGTGACCAAACTGCTAATGCAATTTGGTACTTAAAATAATATAAATATATTGTTAAATAGCAGAAGAAGATAACTGAATTTTTCTATATATTTGTAAAAAAAAAATCCTTAAATAAGTTTAAAGGATTTTATAACACTCTATTATTATGAAATTATGCATCTATAAATCATAAATCATGTGGGGGGGTTGTTTGCCTTTGTGAAAAATTGTGTTGCAAATTAAAATAAAAAATTTTAGTCTGTTAAAGATACTTGAAATAAATTTTTTTAGAAAAGGAGGTGTGTAATGTAAAAAGTAATACTCCTGCAGTCCCTGTAGCATAGTTATCTTTAAAATTTAGCTTTCTATTGGCTTTAGAGCATTTTATAAAAAATGCTGATGGGGCAAATGGGAGAATATGTAGGCTAGAATGGTGGCAAAGTCTTTTGAGATGCTGAGCTGTTCAGGTTTTTTTATGTCTGGGCTATTATAGTTTCAGTCCTGGCTTCATTTGATCTGGAGATATGGTAAAAATATTATCAGTTAGGCGTAAGCTAATTCTGCATGTCTACAGTGCTACTACTGCTCTTTAGCCTGGAGAAGTAATTTATGTATACAGGAGTTATAAAGTGGGCTACATAGCAAATAGAATTAAGTGGGAATAAAAAATGGAAAATCTTTATGTTAAAAAGATATTTCTGAAGTAAATGTGTGTTAGAAGAAAACAAGTTTAGCTTCAATGAAAAATAGAAGTCTGCTCTATCTGAAGATGGTTTACTGCAACAATCTGTCTTTTTTATCTTAACTTACAAAACTGAAAAGACTCACATTTTGGGTTTTGCCCAAAGGATGCTAAAGTGTCTCAAATGTTTTCAGACAAGGGCCTAGAGAAATCAGTTTTCCTATAACATTTTTAAAGTCATACTGCTTTATAATGCTGCTATCTTCAGTTTTATTACATGGAGTATCAGGTCACAATGTGTCAGCAAGAAGTTCAGAACTAATTTATATACCTATTTTTTGTTACTTTCGAATGTTATTTTCCCCTTCTTAGCAAAAAGATACAGGAAAACTTTTCTTATCTAGTTTGATAAAAAATTGCAGTAAACCTGGTCTAAACAGATTAATATTTTCAGTTTTTTAAAGACATCTCTTGGAAGCAGGAGTGGACCTGAATGGCATGAGGAAGCAGACTTACTTTTTAAATTTTTTTTTTTTTTTTTTTTTCTGCTAATGCATGCTGTGTAACAACCTAAGAAAAATGAGTTAATAGTTTTATTTCCTAAATGGCATATGTAAATACTGGGGGGGGGAAATCCTGTCTTAATTGGAAGAGTAAGAATTATTCCTCAATGTTCTCTTGCTATGGATGGAAGTTAAAAGGGCTGAAAAATACAGCTGCTTGTCAACATAGTGTCCAAAGTAAAGGCAAATTTTTCAGTCGAAATGTGAAAATGAGAAACATCGAATAAGAAATTGGAATGTTCTTACTGAAAATTATGTTAAGATCCTGGAGTTTATGCTAGGATGGTAAATAATTCCCTTCTCATCTGGGGTCAGCATGCAATCTTATAATGGAACACGTGATCCCCTCTTCCAAGGGGATGTAATTACACTGTTATGTGAGGTTGTCTGGCCTGCTGTAGAATGCAACTGAAGTGCTGTGTCATATAGTGTGATATAAAAATTGATATATTTTGAAAGCAGAGTATTTTAGCTTTGTTCTTTTAGTGACAATATTAATCTGTGTGGCAAGTAGATATATAACATGAAATTTCACTTTGTTATTTTGTTATGTACCTAACTTTACTTTTGAAAAAGAACTTTCATAGGAGCATTGCAGTCACTGTCTTGTCTACTTCTTGCAGGATCAGGATTTAAGAGTCTTCTGAAAATATACTACCCTTTCCTTTTTGACCTGGTGTTCTATGTCTGTTACAAAAACTCTTAGCAATTCATGCTATAACTACACATAGACACTGATGTAAACCATTTGCCTGCGGTACTCTCTCATTTAAAACATTATGTTAAAGCACTGGATCTTCATAAGTAAAGTGAAATATGTGGAGTTGGATATGCTAGAACTATTTTTCACATATCACATACCTTCCCAAAGAAAGCATGGGGTTTTTTTCATAATTTTCTGTATATCTACCAGTAAAGTAGTGTTAAGGTTATTCACAAAATATTCAAAGTAATGCAAGTTTTTGAATTAAAGCTTATTTCAAAATATTGTCCAGATTTCTTTTGATTTCTCTTTTTACACAAATGCAGTCTATATCATTGCTTGCTTTCTGCCCCATTAACTTTCTTTTTGCTGTTCAGGTAGAGAAATAACAGCAGAAACCTTTATGGAGAAGTTGGATAATGGTGCCTTGCTTTGCCGGTTAGCTGAGACCCTGCAGGAGAAATTTAAGGAAAACAGCTTTGATGCAAACAAGCCTGGCAAAGTAAGTGTTTGTCAACACTCTAACATTTAATATTAGTATCTGATGTATCTGACCATTTTGGTATTGAGATTTTTTTTGGACAGTTAAGTGATTTTATATGTGGAGGGGTGGTCAAGGTGGGGCAGTAATTGTTCTTTGTAGAAAAATTACAATATGAAATTGGGGGAAATAATGCTTAATTGGCATTTATTAAAGCAGTTACTCAAAAAAGTACTTTTAATATGTGGAGAATAAGAATAAACCATATCTAGCAGTGGGATGTGGTAGGTAATAGCGAAAATATGATCCTTGTATTTATTTTCAAGGGGACTATTAAGTATCTGTGGGGAGGTGTCTTTTCCTCCAAAAAGCAACTCTAGGGAGATCAATAATAAAACTCTATAGTTAGTTTGGTGCCCTGAGTAAAGATCCTGTTGCTGTATTGGAAGGGTCTTCAATAAAGTGTTGAAGGAATGACAAGGAAAATGTGAAACTTAGGAGATACTTATGAGTTTTGGAAACACTTATTTGAACACAACCTTGCTTTAATTTAAACTATTCTCATCGGACAATCTTACTGGGAAACATTCAAGAGTGCAGCAAGTTCATTTCTTGGAGAAGTAGAATTAGATGGTTGACACATTAACACATTCAGGTGCCTCTTCCTTGAAATCTAAAACAGGTAAATGAAGAGCGGGTAAAAAAGAGGCCAAGAACAGAACTCACATAATGCATCTTCTATTCTTGATGTTTCATAACTTGTCTGTAGCAGAAATTAGGGCATGGTATAAATTTTATCAGCTGATCTGAGAAATTATAGTCTTGTCAGTTGTACCTGTGTAAGTTGTTTTTCTTGGTTCCAAGTTCATGATTGTTGTTGTAGAATAAATTCTCACATTTCCTAGTTCAAATTATAATCAGGTCTTCTTTAGGGGAAGTATTGGGTGACTTTGGAGTTCCTCTTTATAATATGGTCTGGCTTGTCTTCACCTAAGTGTCATAGTAGTTTTCAAGTGAGAAAACAGGGCAGTCTTTATGATTGAGCCTAGGAATTAGGTAGGCAGAAGGATGGGTTACTTGTACTGTTTTTTGTGTTCCAAATTACATTAGAAGCAAATTAGATATTTGCAGTCCCATATGTGGTCATTATTGACATTTGTTAGTCTTTGTCAGGCTGGTACATGTGACAATACATTTAAAGGGAAAAAATCTACCTCACTGCTATTTTCTCGATGTATGTTATTTCACACTTAGTACAGTAAGAATTTAAAGAAGTGGCAGAATAGATTTGTATCACTGTATACTATTAGGGAGCTATTCATCAATCCTTTCAGATTTTAATTCCCTGTATAGCACTCTTGGGCAATAGTACTAGTCTTCATGGTAAAAAATCTGACTTCAGGATACCAAGAACATTTATGAGGAGATAATACTGTATAAAATTTAGCATAGAAAGAATTCCACCATCCTCCCCTGAAAATTTTTTTATGTGTTTTATTATAGTATACATGGAATTTTGAAGCCATTTGACTTTTGCTCTGCACAGGAAAACAGAAACACGTTCTTTCACTGAGGTGCCCTGATGACTTCATTGGTAGCTGGGTGAAGCCACTGATTTCTATTGAGTTCAGCCTCTATCAAAATGGATAACAAACTTTTCTATCCATATATTTAACTTCTAATTATTTTAGGTAGATGCTGCTGATATAAAATGAGCCAGAAGGGTCAGCTTGCTTGCTATGCCAGCTTGCATCTGAGTGAGGAAGACAGGATAAAGATATGGTTAATGGAGGGAGTGTGTGTAATCTTACTAAGGCCTTCCACAAGCTTGAAGATCTGATCTGTTTTCATTAGCAAAGTTTCTCGTATATGAACGTGTTCCTGTGGATTCATGGGTTTAGTTTTGTCTTAAAGAAAGATGATATATCCTGTTCTGATTGATATGTGCTACTAATCATGAAGTCATGTGCAGCTCTTTGGGGCTGTTTGGCCAGTTCAGCAGCTATAGCAACAGATTTAAGAAGGCATTAAAAACTATTATTGCTTTCACTGACTCATCAGATTTTTACCATAATTCCCTAAACCCATATTGCAATACTCTACAAAATAGCAGAGGTTAAATCCTATTGCTTCTGGTTTAATAGCTTGTGCAATAAGCTTCAAGTCAATTCAGTTTTGTTAACTAAACTGTATCATTCTCTTTCTTAGTAGTAAACATTGAAATCCCTTCAGATTTCGGGAATCCCCTAGGTCAGCATCAGTTATTTTGCGTGTGGAGTAAATTGGGAAAACAGAGGTCCAAAAAATTCCCAAAATATTGTGTTTTCCAAATCTGGAAGGAAGGTTATCATGTTGATATCAACACTTCTTTTTGTGTTATGTGGAAACACTTGGGGATACTGGGGAAATTTTCAAAATACATAGGAAGCTACTGGTAATGTGACTTGGAGATAGAGCTTTAAGAGACTGAAAAGGAGATTAAATGGTGTGTGATGCAAAAGTAGTTTTCTTTCCTTAAGAGTCAGAGGCAGGCAAAAAAAGGCATAACTTTTTATGCATGAAGGAAATAACGGAGTTGCTTTTTATGAGTGACTGCATAGGTTAGGATGCTTGAGTGTGGAAAGAGTGACATATGATGGAACTTGCAAAATCAGGAATGGTGTGATAAATGGTCAGTTTCTATACAAAAACCATGGGATACTGAATTAAGCTGGTGGAAGCCAAAAAAGTGAAAGGGAGACCTTGTTTACATACAAGTTGAAAAATTCTTGTCAAGGAGTGTTAAAATTAACCTGGGTTCAAGCAAATACTGGAAAAAATTGGAAGAGAGATCTCTTGGAAGGCTGAATACATCCTTCCTCACAGATGAGGAAGTCCTTATAGCTGAAAATTATTAGAACTTGACAATGCAAAAGAATCACTCATAGGTTCTGTGTATTACTGTTTCTTGGGGATGAATAACCTGCTGGTTATGCTAGTGGACAAAAGGAAATCTATTACGAGAGCCAAACTTCAAAGAAATTATTTTAAATTATATTTGTATTTCTTGTTTCTGTATAAAGTCTTTTTAGGACTGAATCTGTGCATCTAATAATGCCACCTGGGCCATACTGCTTTAGTATTTGCTTTTCAGGAGATGATGTGGAAGCTAGAGTACAGGAGTTTGGAAACATCTGGTGCCCTTTATATGGTCTCTGCATGTTGCTATTGTGAGTTTAATGCCATAATAAGCACCTTTGGATACCATAATAGGTACTCTGTGTCTTCCACGATTCTAGCTACTTTGCTGTTTGATTGGTTAATCATTTAGTATTAAGATATTAAAAGCATTTCAGTTTCTAAATAGGAAGCATTTTAAAATTGTTCCTTTCAGAAGATATTAGGTTCTAGAATTCTTTTACAACTCCCAGAAGACAATGTTCTTCATTGTTAAGCAGCCAGACCGTGCTTCAAAACCTGATTGTTCTGAAAGCATTGTTGTTGTATCTGATCCTTTGCTACAAACAGACAAGATTTTTGAGTTTTAGATGAAAGTGGAATTTTTAAACAGGGAGGGCAGTGTGACTATATAAAATATTTTCTAAGAAGTAATGTTTTCATCTTTATAGAGATTTTTAGAGTCTTAAATCTTATAATATACATTTATAAAATGACAAGGAGATGACTGGTATAAATCTTAATAAATGTTTAAGATTTGTATGGTAGCGAATTGTTGAAACTATCTGTGCTGCTGCCAATGGAGTACTGTCTTGAAACTAAAGACTTATTATTATAGCAGCAGTTATTCCATAAAAGTAATTATTGTCGCACAATGCCATTTTGTAATTTTCTCCCATTGACCTGCATTTCTTCTCCACAGTCTCCTGTCAGTATTTTACCTTTCCTGACAGATATTTAATTTGAGAATTTCACAGATGTACAAACAAATCCAGAGCATCAAGACATGTGCAATATGCACAGAGGCCATATTTGATTTGGTTTGGCTTAGTTTAGTAAGACCATTAATAAAGATTTTAAAATAAACATAAATAAATTGTGTTAATTGTTGTTACCATTTTTGTCAGCAGGGCACAGTCTGCCCACCATCCTTAAAGCTGCTAATATATTTATGAACACTCCATTTAAAACAATGTCTTCATGAAGCAATTTGAAGATGAATTACCTTTGAGAGTCGTTATGCATTTTAAGAGTTGCAATTAAAAAAATCAGTACCAATTATTCAGAATTAGATCTGGAATCTAATCTTGCTCATAGACCCCAGATGGCCAAGCTGAAAGTCGGATTTAATCAACATTATGGTTTTAATTATACTGTAGACTTCAGTTTCTCAAGATTATCTGTGTCCTATAGATGGAATGAATGTATGGTATTCTGTAAACTTGGTGCTTTGAACCTGTGTGCCCAGTGTAAAGAGATGTCAGCTGCATCAAAGCCATATTCAGGTGCCCTCTGTAAGTTATAAATCTGACTCTCCAGTTGAGCATTTCATTAATAGGGCTGCATAAATTGTTAGGCTATGAATAGATCCTTTGCGGTCTGGAGCAGCAATTTGCTTTTCTACATGCTTGTACTTTCTGTACTTTTATTTTGCAATAAAAGCTCGTGGAGCAAATTTCTAATCATATACATTTTAGATATGGCGCTTAGTTACTTGGAAGGATTAAAAAACTACAGCATTGTCTTTTTGTGTATTACTCTTTCTAGTGGCAGACTGATGTGGATGTGAGAGGACAATAATGATCTTGCAAAACAATTCACAAGTGCTAATTCATCTAGAAGGAATAATTTCCACAAGACCGTAAAGCTGCTTGTTAGAGAACTCTGTATGTTTCTCAGACATGTCAATAGCTTGCTTGTTTGCTTGGACTGCTACCAGGTTTCTTGCAAATACCGTAGCATTTGTCTGCAACAGGTCACATGCAAAAACCTTCTATGCCTCAACAAATACTCCTACAACTAAAGTTTATGCTTGCAGGAGGATTGCATGGTAGGATAGAGTGCTGTTGCCCACAAGACTATGAAAGCAGATTTCTGAACAATTCCAGAATATTATGTGTTTGTCTGCTTGGCAGGTTCCAGGTGAATACATTGAAGAACTGCTTACAAAGGTGTTAAATGCATTTCATGCTATTCATTCTGTTGGAAGCAGAGCTGTCCAATCCTGGAGGGAGCACCAAGACATCATGTGTCTCTGGATTGTTCTTCTCATTGATACTTCTTGTCCTTGGGAAGGCATGGTTTGTTCCCTTGTTTGGCTGAAGCACAATATATGTGCACTGGCCTTGCTCTTTTCAGTGGTCCTGAGGCAGAGATTCTCCAGCTCTCTCTACTCCTGTTTAACATTGCAGAAACAAACAGATTTTGCATCACAAGCTAATTGTCAGGGCATATTTAAATATTTAACTACTTGGTAGAGCTCCAGCTTTGGAAAACATAATGATTCAGACTGCAAATCAGGTTTTAAGGATCAAATTTTGATTTCTAATAATATAATTTAACAAGAAAACACCAAGTTTCCTTACATAGATTTTTAAGTAACATTGATTTTGTATGAATTGCTAATACTTAAGCACTTCATAAAATTTATGTTAAACCTGGATGTTTTCATAGTATTTTTGCCATTACTTCAACCCATGTATTAAAAATAGAGATGGCATATTTTCTGTCAGAAATTTATAAACAGCCATTTTTATATTTGCTGGATTTTACATTTTATGTGAAATGCATTGTAACATTCCTATTACTTATTTTGTTAAGTACTTGAAACAAACTGTAGACATCTTTGTTACAAATCTTTCTATTTGGCTTTTTATTTAGACTACTAGGAATAGTCTGGAACAGAAATGTAACAGACTTGCATGGAAATTACCTCATAACTTGAGAAAACAACATAATTTAGACCAACTGTCTTCAGTTTACTGTGCAATTCTTAGGTCTAAGTGGTAGTAGATCTATGGCAGTAATGAATAAGGAAGAACTACAGAATTTGATGCAATTACCAAAAGTGAGTCTTGAATTTAAATATAAGCCAAAATTTCTGAAACAGTGGGACTGGTGAAAGTGAGTGATGATGGCAATGCAGAAGAAGAAAACAAAAGTCCTTTTGAGGCATAGACATAAATTTATAGCTATAATTATGTTTGTTTATTTAAATAAATATTCCAATTTGTGCTTGTTTATCAGTCCCAAATGCTTCAAGTATGCTGTAGAGCTTTGCCCTTAACTTGATGCTGATTTACGGCTGATTTAGAAATTTGGCTGTATAGGCAAACACTCCACCATGTTTTTCAAATCATGAAAGTTTTTAAGTTCTACACCTGTGTATAATTCCCTGAGTTCTAGAAATTTCCTTGTGGTTTCTAATTGGAAGACATACAGAAATTCAGATTCTTTATCATAAAGACAAAGATGCAATTTTTTATTAAAACTTAACATCCAGGACTTTGGAGCATCAGATTTAGATGCAGTAAGGTACATGCTAAATTCTTCCTGAATGTTTTCAGCATCTGCATAAAAATTTTCTTTGTTAAACATCTGGAAATCCAAAAAGCAAACAGCTAAAACATCTCAAAAAGTTCTGTACTTCTTTCAACTGTCTAGTTACTTCACAGTCTTCTTTGACATTTGTCTCATGGGAGGTAAAGCACAGTTTGGAGCTAATCTTACAGAAAGGGCTGGAAAACCCTCACCTTGTTTTGCACTTCAG
This sequence comes from Luscinia megarhynchos, assembly GCA_034336665.1. Classification (NCBI taxonomy): domain Eukaryota; kingdom Metazoa; phylum Chordata; class Aves; order Passeriformes; family Muscicapidae; genus Luscinia; species Luscinia megarhynchos. The sequence goes on from CM067568.1 coordinate 1,518,948, forward strand.
GTGGTCACAAAATATAAGATGGATCATTGGAAGAAAATCATGTGGAAGAGCAAGAGGAGGTATAATGGTAATACAGCTGTATATCCACCATTATTTTTTTTAATAGCTTCTTACATTTTTTGTTTAGACTGACAGTAAAAGCCTATTCACTATAATTCCACAGATGAAAGTAATATGTTATTTGACCACATTGTCAATGAAATTATGGAAACCTTTTCCTATATGAAATATTAGGACCTGTATCACAGAAAAACTGGGTTGGAAGAGGCCTCCAAGATCATCAAGTTGGCCTAAACAACTCAACTAGACCATGGCACCGAGTGCCACATCCTGTCTTTTTTTAAACACATCCAGGGATGGTGACTCCACCACCTCCCCAGGCAAAGCATTCCAATACCTTATTATTCTTTCTGTAAAAAAATTCTTCCTGATATCCAACCTATATCTTACCTGCGGCAGCTTGAGACTGTGTCCTCTGGTTCTGTCAGTTGCTACCTGGTGAAAGAGACCAACCCCCACCTGACTACAACTACCTTTCAGGAGATTGTAAAGAGTGATAAGGTCACCCCTGAGTCTCCTTTTCTCCAGGCTAAACAACCCCAGCTCCCTCAGCCAATCCTCAGAGGACTTGTGCTCCACGCCCCTCATCAGTCGTCTTTGGACGTGCTCAAGTGTCTCAACATCCTCCCATGGGCTACCAGCTTTTCCAGGAGTTTGCTGTGGGAGACAGTGGCAAAGGCCTTGCTGAAATCCAAATAGACAACACCCACAGCATTTCCTGCATCCACCAGGAGGGTCACCTGGTCATAAAAGGAGATTGGGTTGGTCAAAGAAGACCTACCCCTCCTAAACCTATGCTGGCTGGTCTTGACCATCCTGTAAGCACTGCATGATAACACTCAATATAAACTGCTCCATAACCTTGCCGGGTACTGAGGTCAGGCTTACTGGGCTATAAGTACCAGGATCCTCCTTCCTACCCTTTTTGTGAATGAGCATCACATTGGCCAGCTTCCAGTCATCTGGAACTCACCAGTGAGCCAGGACTGCTGGTAAATGATGGTAAAAAGAGGCTTTGCAAGCTCACCTGCCAGCTCCCTCATCACCCTGGGATGGATCTCATCTGGTCCCACAGATTTATGAACATCCAAGTGGCTCAGCAGTTCTCTGACTGTCTCCTCCTGAATAACAGGGGGACTATTCTGCTCCCTGACACCATCTACCATCCCAGGAGGACAGTTGTCCTGAGGACAAACTGTCTTACCACTAAAGACTGAGGCAAAGAAGACGTTAAGCATTTCTGCCTTCTCCTCATCTGCAATTACTAAGTTCCCTCTCCCATCCAATAGAGAGCAAAGGTTGGTCTTATCCTTCCTTTTACCATTAATATATTTGTAGAAATATTTTTTAATATCCTTTACAGGAGTTGCCATTTTAAGTTCATACTGAGTTTTGGCCTCACTTATTTTTTTCCTACATGTCCTAGCAGCCCCCTGGAATACTTCCTGAGAGATCTGACCCTCCTTCCAAAGATGATACATCCTTTTTTATTCCCAAGTTCCTTCAAAACCTCATTGTCCATCCAGGCTGGATGTTTGCCTCATTGACTCATCTTTGGCACTCAGGGACAGTCCGTTCCTGTGCCCTCAAGACCTGTGTTTTGAAGCATGCCCACCTTTCCTCGACGTTTTTTTTAAGGGGTACTTCCCAAGAAACTCTTTGAATAAGTCTCCTAAACAGGCCAAAGCCTGTCCTCTGGAAATCCATTGTAAAAGTCTTACTGATATTCCTCCTGATATCTCCAAGTATCGAGAATTCTATAATTTTGTGATCACTGAAATGACCAAGCCGTCTCCAACCACCACATCTCCCACCAGACAATCTCTGTTTACAAACAAGTGATCTAACATAGTATCTCCCCTAGTGGGGGTCACTCACCAGCTGCAACAAAATGTGACCCTCCACATACTCTAAAAACTTCCTGAACTGCCTTTTTTCTGCTGTATTAAGTTCCCAGCAGTTAAGTACTTGAATTAACTACTGCTATTAAGTATGGCAGGTTCAAGTCACCTACAAGAGCAAGGGCTGATGATCCTGAAACATTCTCTAGCTGCTTAAAGATAAGTTGTGCACCTCTTCTTGCTGGCTGGGTGGATGATAACAGACTCCCAGTAGGATGTCAGCCTTGTTGGCCTTCCCCTTAATTCTTACCCATAGACATTCAACTCCATCATTATTAGTTTCAATACCTTTGGCATCAAAGCCTCCCTAATGGAAAGTGCCACCCCTCCACCTCTTCTCCCTTTCCTGTCTCTTCTGAAGAGCTTGTAGCCATAGAGTGCAGTGCTCCAGCTATGTGAGTCATCCCACCATGTTTCTGTGATGGCATCGCATCATAGCTTTGATGTTGCACCACGGCTTCCAGCTCCTCTTGTCTGTTACCCATGCTGCATGCATTAGTATACATGCACCTCAGCTGGGCAACTGATTTCACCCCTAACACAAGCTTACCACTCTTGGGGCTGCTTTCAGACAGCCCTACTGCATCCCCTTCCCACTTCAAACCTAGTTTAAAGCTCTCTCAACAAGTTCTGCCAGTTCATAATCTAATATTCTTCTACCCTCAACAGAAAGATGGAGCCCATCCAGTTCCAACAGGCCAGGTGCCGTAGAAGTTGCCCCATGATCAAAGATACCAAAATTCTGCTGATGACACCAACCCTTGAGCCACTTGTTAATAATGTGAGCGCTCCCATTCCTTTCAGTGTTTTTCTCAGCCACCAAAGAGACCGAGGAAAAGACTACCTGTGCCCCTGCCATATCAACCATTTGACCCTAAACCCCTTTTAATTGCCCTAACACACCTCTTTCCAATCTCATCACTGCCAGGTAATAATCACAGGGCTGAATCAGGAAGTCTTTTAGTGATGTCCCTTACCTGGGCCCCAGGGAGGCAGGACACCTCCCTGTGGAATGGGTCCTGTTGACATATGTGAACCCTCAGAAGAGAGTCACTGACCAAGACTATCCTTCTTTTCTTTTTGATGTTAGGGATGGTGATCCATCTCACAGGTGAAACATAACTGGGAGTTTCACTGATAAGATAATTTTCTTCTAAATCATCTGGCTGACTCTCTAAATCCAGGGTCTTCTACTTATTCTGAAGTGGCACCTGGCTAGGGGTTGGGGATCAGGAGGAATTTTTATTATGATCTCCCCGAACAGGGACCCACTTCCACTCCCCTTCATTGACCAAGAGTCCTCCTATTGCCTGACAGGGGGAGGTTTGGGAATCTTCTGACCCCAGGTGGGCCCCCCTCAAGGATGGGAGGGTGGAGCTCCACCAATCTATTTCCCTTTTACTTTCCCTAATACCCCTTAGTCTTTCTACTTCCTCCCTAAGCTCAGCCACTAGCGAAAGGCGATCATTCACCTGTTCACACTGCAGGCAGGCTTCTTCTGCAATGCCCCCTGGTACCACTGATAGCTCAAACATTCCACATAGGAATGAGTCTGTACAGGCGCATACTTTTTTGAGGGTTCTACTTGATTGCACGCATTTGTACTTACTACAGTTTTCAATTGTGTATAGACCATTACTAACAGAAACCCCAAAACCAACCAACGAAGAGAAACACAGTAAACAACACACAACAAGCCTTGCTATCAGGAAGAAACCTCCAAACTTTCCTGCTTGCCCTGCCTGCATGAACTGCTGTGCCCTCAGAGATGTTCCATGCCCCGTTCGCCCGCTCCTATTCACGGCACTCCAGGTGGCCATGCTCCCCAGGGGCCTCTTTTAACCAGCCCGCTGCTCACCGGCAGAAGAAGCCCCAACCTGTGCCTGTGTAACTCACAAAAGCCAATGTGTAATGGGTTTTGATGAACTTCAAACGTTTAGTTAGAATTTTTTTTAAGCATTGTCCTTAGCTTCAGTTCTTCTGGAATAATTAAGGGGTAAAGTGATTTTGAAATTGCTGTTACTAAAATTAGTTGCTTTTGCTAAAATTTAGTGGTTTTTGTACTTTATTTTGAGAGAATCATGTCCCCTTGTCACGGTCCGCCTAGTTAGAGCGGGGGTCGTGAAGGTTCTTTTAAGAATCTCAGGGTGCCAAAAGACACACAAAGGGACAAAATCAGTTGCTCTTGCAACAAATGCACTTTATTTTGTGCCAACCAAATGCGATAGTGGGACAAAGAGAAAGAGAGAGAGACAGAAAGAGGGAGAGAGAAAAAAGGGGTTGGGATTATAGCTACCAAGACGGGCAGATGATCCTCGTGGAACCAGCCAATAGATGTCCGTTGCCGTCTGGGGAGATCTCGGGGGTTCTTTTTTCGAGGATGTTTTTATAGTCTTTTCCAAAGCGAGTGGCTTCTGGCTAAAAGGTGGGAAGATTTATGGACTATTGTATGTGGAGATCGTTGCTCCAAGAAACAGGTGGAAACAGGACACTACAGCAAATAGCCTGCTGGAGAGCAGCGCACCACGGCAAGCTCCAGGCACACCAACAGTCCTTGTGACCAGTTCATTGTTCCCACACCTGTAGGAACTTAACTAGCCGTAAACCAGTCTGAGAAACCGGTCCTGGTTGAATGGGCACCACCTGAGAACAATCACTTGGCATTTCTCTCATCACTGGCCAGCACCTTTAAACTGCAGTTCGAGGAGTCTTCTTTAGGCCTCAGGCGAGGGTCGTTGGGCAGAAAAAACAAGAGGCTTTTAGACGGACTCTTACACCCCTTTAAGAACGTGATGTTTAATATAACATTATTGTGGGGTTAATAAGATGCTTTTCAAAATATGTCCCATGAAAATCTACCCAGATTTCACCATTTAGAATCCACCCAGATTTCACCAGTATCTCATGAAAATACTTTCATATCTCATGGAATAATTGCTGCTTATTGGCATGTTTATTCACAAGTCGTACTGTGTGACAATAGCACAAACGAATGCAATTCTCTTGTTAATTGCAGTTGTTATTGTTAATAACCCCCCTCCCAATTTTTTCTTATTTAATTGTAATAAAAATGGGGGAAATTAAGAAACTAGGTTTTTTTTGTCTTTTTCAACTAACTCTTTGCTAGTTCAACTCTGAGTTCTGAGGTTGTGTTGAGGAAAAGCTCAGGATCATCTAGCGAGGATAAGGTGTAATGGCCCTCTGAGAGAACAACTGTGAGAAATACCCCATTCTGTTCAAATCAAATGTTATTGAAGAAGCCTGTTATAAAATGACAATTTAAAAATTCCCCATCTAAATGTTTATTCTGAAACCCAATGATCTAAGGATAAAACACAGACCATTTATTGAAAGTGAATGAACTACTGAAGGTAGGCTAACCAAGGTCAGTTAGCTTGACCTCAGTACCAAGTAAGGTTATGGAACAGTTTATACCGAGTGCCATCACGAAGCACTTACAGGATGGCCAGGATATCAGACCCAGCCAGCACAGGTTCAGGAGGGGTAGGTCTTCTTTGACCGACTCAATCTCCTTTTATGACCACGTGACCTGCCTGGTGGATGCAAGAAATGCTGTGGATGTTGTTTATTTGTATTTCAGCAAGGCCTTTGTCACCGTCTCCCACAGCAAACTCCTGGAAAAGTTGGTAACCGATGGCTTGGACAGTAACACTCTTTGCTGGGTTAAGAACTGGCTGGATGGCCAGGCCCAGAGAGTGGTGGTGAACAGAGCTGCATCCAGCTGGCAGTCAGTCACCAGTGGTGTCCCTCAGGGGTCTGTGCTGGGGCCAGTCCTGTTCAGTATTCTTACTGATGACGTGGATGAGAGTATTGAGTCCTTCATTAGGAAATTTGTGGATGACACTAAGCTAGGAGCATGTGTTGATCTGCTGGAAGGTAGGAGGGCTCTGCAGAGAGACCTGGAATGGTTGGATGGATGGGTGGAATCCAGTAGGATGACGTTAATAAGTCCAAGTGCCGAGTCCTGCATTTTAGCCACAATAACGCTCTGGAATGTTATAGGCTGGGGATGGTGTGGCTGGACAGTGCCCAGGCAGAAAGAGACCCGGGGGTACTGGTTGACAGCCAATTTAATATGAACGAGCAGTGTGTCCTGGTGGCCAAGAAGGCCAATGGCATCCTGGCCTGTGTCAGGAATAGTGTACCAGCAGGAGCAGGGAGGTCATTGTTCCCCTGTACTTGGCACTGGTGAGGCTGCACCTGGAGTGCTGTGTCCATTCTGGGCCCCTCAGTTTAGGAAGGATGTTGAGATGCTTGAGCGTGTCCGGAGGAGGCAATAAGGCTGATGAGGGGCTTGGAACACCAGTCCTATGAGGAACGGCTGAGGCAGCTGGGATTGTTTAGCCTGGAGAAGAGGAGACTCAGGGGTGACCTTATCACCCATTGCAACTTCCTGAAAGGTGGTTGTAATCAGGTGGAGGTTGGTCTCTTTCACCAGGTAGCAACTGACAGAACCAGAGGACACAGTCTTAAGCTGTGTCCAAGGGAGATACTGGTTGGATATCAGGAAGAATTTTTTTTACAGAAAGAATAATAAGGTATTGGAATGCTTTGCCTGGGGAGGTGGTGGAGTCATCATCCCCGGATGTGTTTAAAAAAAGTTGGATGTGGCACTTGGTGCCATGGTCTAAGTGAGGTCTTAGGGCGTGTGTTGACTTGATGATCTTGGAGGTCTCTTCCAACCTAGTTTTTCTGTGATTCTGTGAATACCTGTTTTCATGGGTACTGTAGGGAGGTCTTTGCCTTCACTTACCCTAGTGTGTCTCTCTTATTGTCTCTGTTTATAAAATCTTAATACGCTTAAAAAAAAATTAATTGAAGTGTCTCTCTTGAATGCTAATTGTCGTCACTCTATTTAATGCTATTATTGCATTAATAAAAATACCAAACCACCATTGATATTTCCATTTGGCCTGCTAGCATTTTCAGAGGGTAGGATTAATAGCTTTTAATTTTTTGTGCATACGTGCCTGGAGTTTGCAAGTTCCTTCTTCAGGATTTTGAAAGAATGTTGATAAAAGTGAACTTGTTAGTAGTCATGGATATTTTACAGGCGTAGATGCCTAGAAGTTTTAAAAGAAAATTTATAGACCTTCCCAAATCTCTGGACTATTGTGACCTAATCCCACCCTCAATTATACAAATTGAGTGGGAAGGAACAGTGTCTCACATCTGTTTAGGTCGGCTCTCTGCTGTGATCCTCCATGAGTTGTGCTCTCGAGTGCAAGATGCCTGGTTGTAGATCTCTGTGTGTTACCCAACAGCCGGCCTCTAAGAGATGAACTTCTAGCTCTGACAGACATTGGGATTTTGCGTCCATGTGTTGAAATGCACGTGTCTTTTGACTACGTTTAAATTACTTATTAGTCAAATAATGAAATGTGCTTAAGCTGGTGAATAAAGCTTCTGCCTTGCTGCTTTCTGACATTATTTACTTCTGGGTATCACAGTTGCACAGGGCATTGTCTGTGGATTGAATAGTCTCTTGTATTCCTTGGCTTTCTGCCAGACTACTAGAAGCAAAAGCTGCATTGTTTCTGTGAAACTAGTTTTTTATTACTATTAACACTGTCTTTTTTAGCCTACCAATCTTGCTGTATGGTGAGTAACCTGTGTTTGGGACAGAACACATAGAAGAAAAAACATTAAAAAATGCTTAACTTTTAAAATTATATTGCTAAATTAAGTTTATTTTTTATATATGCTTACTCTTTAGAAGCTACAGGAAATGCCACATGAGAGAATGTGTTCTACTTTGACTCTTAATAGCATGGTTAAAGCATTCATTTAGTCCTGTGTTTATTTCAATGTTTTAGTCTGTATATTTCTATAAAGCCTTTATGATGTTAATTATTTTATTGGCATATTGTAAATCTGTTAGGAATTCCAAAGTATTCACAAATGCTTTCTTAGAATCTAGGAAGTTAATAATGGGTGATTTTTGGTTTTTGATGATCTCTGCAATTACTATATAGGGTAAAAATCTGGTCAACACATGATCTGTAAACTTGAAATCTAATCTCCTATTCAATAAAAATGACATAATATGACAATGTAAAGACTATATTTCACTGAAGGGCAATGTTTTGCTACTCTTTAAGTGAATTCTGTGGGATTCTTGCTTTGTTGTAAGTTCAATGTTATTTTTCATTAATCTAGAAGTTGTTCTTAGTTCTATGTCTGTGGAAAAGTTTGGCCTTTTTTTGGTGTCTCCTAAGCTTTCAAAACTTCCTTGTTGAGTTTTTGTACTAAATTTTTCTTGGAGTTTAACTTCTATTTGCAGCTTTAGGGAGGCTGAGGGGTTATATTTCTTCTCTTAGGTTTTTTTTTCAGTGTGAAATGCTTAATTTTAAATTCTATGTGTGTATTTCCATATTCTGTTTTACGTGTGCATTTAACACATTTTTTTGACCATTGGTCCCGTTGTTTAAGAACACTTGCGCAAAATGAGGAAAGAATTGAAGGAGGAAAATGATTGGTACTAGCCACAGAGTTAAGTTAAAAAGCAAATGATGGAAAGTTTTGAAATAGATACATGTTCTAGCTGATATAATCACATTTCAATATGAATTTATGCTCATATAGCACTAAATGGCCTAGAAAGACACCACTGCAGTTAGTTGCTGCATAGCATAATTTCTCCCATGCACTCCCCATTTTGGTTAATGTAGGTCATAAGGAGATAAAAGCAAATTTTTCCTAACAGTACTTAGGCTAACTGTAGCCCTCCATCATAGCAGACAAATTGCTCTTCTTTTTGTTTTTGAATAAAAATAAAAGCAACAGTTCAAGATGTCCTGAAATCATCTCTTCAAAGAAGGAAATATGATGAGCAATCTTCAAAATATGACTCAAGTCTAAGTCTGCCATAAATAAATGGGGATTTTTGCATGTGTTCATGAACTCATTTTGGAAAAGCAGTACAAAAAATACATTTTTCCATGTGATTTCAGAGCACCGATGTAAGAGAGTCCCTTTTGGATTTAGAAGTGAACCTGACAGCATTTTTCCAGGATTGCATCATATGTTTGACTCGCACTTTCACATCCTGTATTAAACCACATGCATACATGTCAACAAGACAAGATTGTAAAAGGAGTGTGACTGGGGAATTGTTTTCCTGATACTTGATAGGAGTAATTGTGGCCACTGCTGCTTCAAAGCAACTGTGGTTATATATACTATGTCAACAAAAGTCAGTTTTGCCATGTGGAAACCTAATTATTTCAGAATGATCTGTTAGAAAGCACTTTGGAAATAATCAGGCCATTTATGCAACTCAGTAGAAAATATTTGTGCATGAAACCTTTCTTAAATAAAAGCTTTCATGTGTTATGGTTTGAGCAGTAAAGTGACAGTTTTGGAAATATTGAAAAAGTAGACTTCTGTTTAAGAGGTGGTAGGAAAATTTAGTAGGTGATTAGAATTAGAATTAGATTAGTATTTCCCTATGATTTGTGTGATAAACCTGGCAGGGCTATTACTGAATAGAAAAAAGAGGGTGGGTTTTTTGCTGTTCTCTTCAGCAAGAGCCTAATATTGTGGGAAATGGGATGAAACTTTAGTGTATTTTAGTCAGATCATGTGATGTCAGGGATATTTGTCTGTGTAGTATTTGCTCCAGAAAATGACTTGAAGCTTTTGTGGTCTTTTTGGTCATTAAATTACGTAGTTGTTGTTTGCAACAATGTCTTGTTTTTACATGTGGTTGTTCATCACTTCTGAGCTGTTTAGGACATCTGTTATTCAAACATTTTTTCTGTCACTATGAAATCAAAGAATCTCACAAATTTGTTTAGTTAAGCGTGATGTTCTGTACCTACGCTCTTACTATTTGCTGTGCAGCACTTACTATGTGTTTTCGAAAGACACTGTAATCATTATAATTGTGAAGGAAAGTTGTAAGTTCCATGAATGTCTAAGCCTCGTAGTGAAGCTAGGTTAAATGATGTGTTTAAAAGTTAGTTGTCAAGATGTAGAATTGTAATTTATGGATGGTCATGTGTATGAAATTTCAGGTGATTACTGACACATAAACCATCTGTTCTGAATTGTGCCTCTTGAAAGAAATTCTGCATTCAGTCACTGCAATATACATAAATCAAAAGATACAAAATATTTAGAACCAGATTTATTAATGTATTGTTAGTACTGGGGGCCTAATACCCAAGGGTCACTAGAGGTTTTCTGCATTACTGCCATGTATTGAAGTGCCTTCCCAATGGCTCCTTAGAAAAGAGGAGGTTCTCCTGGCTATCTCCTCACTTCTGGCTGCTTTTGTACTGCTGAAGACTCTGTGCCACACAACAGGTCTTGGTCTCCAGGACCAATGCTGGAGGCTTGCTCATGCTGCTGGGCTCAGGGCCAAGGAGAGCAGATGGGTTGTGCCCACACTGAGCCCAGATCTCCACTGATTGCCAGATGGCAGCCACCAGTCATACACACAAGAAATTTTTTGTGTGGTTTGGTTTGGGTTTTTGTTGTTTGTTGTCTTTTGTTGTTCAATAGTTCTAAGGTAATCCAAGTGGTTTTTTACAGACTTCCAGAACAGTGTTCAACATCCTTAGCAAGACTTGAAAGAACATAGGCTATTTATTATGGTTGTGTCAGCACAAAGCAGTTTAAAGGTACAGAATTGTCTGGAGCTGGAGAGCTGTGTGGAAGCAAACAAACCCAGTATGATGTCACCAGCCCTCATGAGCTGTTCCTGGCACTAGAAACAGGGTCTTTTTTCTTGGAGAAGATTCACTAGTTTTCTTCAAAGGCAAGCCTGAGAACAAGTAACACATGGACACTGTGGAAAAATTCAGAAATGAGAACTGAAGAGGGAACTGAGAGATAACATGATTTGACACTGCAGGTCTGCTCTTACACATAAAGTAACTGTACCCTTATCTCCTTTCCATTCTCTCTGAAGTTTTTATGCACAAGTCTGCAAATGCCAGGAGTACTGGAGCTGGCTTCTTGGCATCTTGTTCCTGTCACAGTGCTGTTCATCCATAACAGATTATCCAGAATTTGTGCTTTTAATTTGACATAATAAATCAAAAATTACGAAGAGTATAGTAGTGTCAGATATAGTTTATTTGGTCCCCTTATGTTGACTACTAACAGTTGATTCAACGTCCATGTATCACTTCAGATAATCTGGTCCAAGCAGAGGTGATATGGGAAAAGAATTTCATTCTGCTTGATTTTCATTTTGTTAAACCAATTTAGAGCTGCTGGTAATTTGATTCAGTGAGAATATGATCAAGTATGATGTATGTATAATGGATGTTTTATGTAACTAGATTGATAGAATGCTATGAAATGACACCTTTTTGCACCTATCGACAAGACAAAGTTAATTATAAATACCAAGTGTTTCTGGTTCCATTAAAATGCTAAAAATCACAGATTAATTGTCAAGAATTAAGGGAATCAAAATAACGTAGTAATCGTGACCAGCATCCCCAGGACCCTGACCTGCACTCTCTGTCCATGGCCCAGAACCTCCCTTTTACCTTAGCTCTTTTCTTCCCAGAGCTGTGTTGTGAACAGACCATCTCCAGCCTGGCTGCTTGCTTGCTGGTTTTCATGGCCAGGGCCTCAGTCAGTGTCTGTTTGCAGCCCTGAGTCCAGCCTTGTCTTCTGCTGTTTCTGACTTGCCTTCCGTGGGCACACTAGACCTGATGTGGCTCTTCCTCCTCTTACACAGCAATTGTCTAAAGCTCGTGTGGTTTATTGGGTGCTCTGGGACTGCACCAGTGTCAGTGAGGGCTGCCACTGCCTTGCTGGGGTCACCCTTTGGTCCTGGATTATCTTCCCTCACAGAGCAGCCCAGGTCTTGCTGCTTTCTGCCTATTCCCCATTTTTCTTTGTTCCAGTCCAATATCCCTGCCCACATTGCTTGTTTCTCTATTGCGCTGAAAGAGGTGAGGTTGAGTTAAGCCTTCTCTTAGAAATAATTTTGAAGAAGGGACTTCTTTAAGGTTTCTGCAATGTTTTGTGTAAGATTTTCATGAAAAATCATGAAACAGAAGTCCTGTTTGGACAGCTTTCCTCTGCAGCCTGAACCAGCTGACCTTCTTCCAACAGACTGCCAGAGGCTTGTGTGACTCCTTTTAAAAGAAGTGAGTATGCTTTTAAGACTATTAGATTTGTCTAGTTAAAATCTCCTGGGAAAGGGTATAGGGAGAGACAGAGACAGACAAATGCTGCATTACTTCTTCCTAAAGACTAAGTCAATGAGAGAAAATTCAGTGGGAGAAACAGTCTGTACAGGATAAGTATTTGCCTCAGAAGAAATACTCATTGTTTCTTTGAAGAAATTAGTGTGATGTGAAAAGAGTGCCAGCCTAAAAAATGTCTAGTACTGACAGCTTTTTACTAACTTTTACAGCTTTTTACTAACAAAATAAATCACTGACCTGTGAGTAACTGAGCATTTTTTCCACTTTTTTCCTTTTTTTTCCCTCCAGAAGAATAGAAAGGGGGCAGAAATAATGTTTTAAAACTTCATTTCTGATCTGTAAGATTGTTCCATTTCTAGAACCCCTTGAAAGAACTCATGTTTTATGGTGTTTTTATTTATTCTGGATTAGAGAATAGCTGTTTTTACTTCCCTGCCTTCTTCTTGCTTTCCCTTTCTTGTTCCAGGATGGTGATATGGTATCTGTGACATAAGGTTTGCCTGGATTTTTGTTTAAAATATCATGCAAAATTGGTCAGCATTTTATATAAATTACAGAAAAGTATTAATATATCCTTGCAAAATAGTTTGACCCATAAGTTAATTTTTCCAAAACAAGGAAACATAAATTGTGTAATTGGATAAGGATCATGGGGGAATGAAAGCTAAATGGTGATTTGAGGAATAGATTTAAATGCATATATCTGTGAGATGTATTTTATATATCTAATACCATCAGTTAGTCCCCACTGTCACATTGATAAGTACAATGGTGTTTATGCTTGCAGTTGTTCTATTTTCAGTTTATTTGGCTTATTCGGTAGATAGCAGTGAGTAGCTCTGTGCATGTAGACATATTCTGCCATTACATTGCTCCTTCTAAGCTGTGTTCAATACTGATATTATTATGTTGCTAGAAGCTGTTAAGGGGAAGCCTACTTCTGTGTCTTTTTCCCCATTTCCAGAAATATTAAGGTAAGAATGAGAATGAATATTATCAGTTTTTTACCTCTTAGCTCACTTTGATTGACTAACTACTGACTTCAGAACAGAAGTAAATATTTCATAAATCAGCATTGGAAAAACAGTGCATTCAAATCAACATAAGGTCTGAATTCCTCCATAATTTAGAGGTTCATAAAGCTACATAGCAACAATGTTGCATTTTCTGTCTTCACTTGGCCATGTGTTACAGCTATTTTTTATTTGAGGAAAAGAAGCCTTAAGTGAGAATTAAATGCTTAAGGCTTTCTTTTTTATGTGTCTCAGTAAATGTACCAATGCAGGCAGCAGGATTGCTGTGGTAATTACTCTGTTTGATACAAATAATGATGTTGTATCAGTAGCATCCAGCCTGATATTGAAATCGTGCAAATGGAGCTACTCTGGTACAGTGACAGCCTGTCTCTATAGGCCTTGACTTTGTAACTTCTAGGTTTACACTCCTGTGTTGTGCACTGGGGACTTCTGTGTGTTGTTAAACGGGAGACAGTGACCTTGCTGAAGTGTTTGTACTCTTTGGGTCTCAAGACCCATTCCCTTACACTATGATTACCTCCTAACATAGAACTGAAAATAATTCACCCTTAATTGTGAGAAAGTTCAGTTCCTAGTTTAAAGTCTGTCTTTATTTTTTTTGTTCAGTAAACTGGACCAAACACTCAATCCAAAGCCTGCAGTTATTAATATTCCTAAGAAGTAGCTAATGTTGGTTCAGCTCTCAACTTCATTGAGTGGACTTTTGGAAAACTTTTTGGTTGGGAACTTCATGCTGTTAAATTTACTACTCATGCTTCTTTGCTTGGAATTCTTTAATGGCTAAGGAAATAAATTGCACAGTGATTTTGTAATACTTAAGTATTATGCTAGCATGTATCATTTAGCTAAAAAAAGAATTCCTGTTTTTCAGACCTTACCAGTTCGGAAAATTCCATGCAAAGCCAATGCTCCTTCAGGGTCTTTTTTTGCACGAGACAACACAGCAAATTTCTTATCCTGGTGCAGAGATGTAGGTGTGGATGATACCTGCCTGTTTGAATCAGAAGGTTTGGGTATGTATTTCTTTATTCTTTATGTAGTAGTTGGTAATTTAAAATAACTTTCCCTTTGCATTTAGCCTTGAAAGTCAGAAAGGCTTTTAATAGGTCCTGTCTCTAAATCTGACCTGTGTTTGACTGTGTTAATTCTGCCACTTGTCTGTAGACTGAACAAACAAGGTACACTTCACATAATACCCATTTAAGTCAATTTTTAGAAGAACTTAAATGAGAGGAAAATCTTGCTATGTTTCTTGCACATAAATGATTTTTCACCCTACACATGCTTTTCTGAGCATGGAATGCTGTTCAATGTGTAAGATGGTGGTTTTCTGTTTGGGAGAGTATGATACAAGTGCATGCACAGTTCTGTCTGCAGACATTTGGCTATTTGTGGAAATTTAATGAATTGCACAGGAGGCAAAAAATACAAAATTTTTCTGTTTCCTATGCTGACCATTTTCTCCAGGTGGTTCCCTTGAGTGGTTCTGGATAAAAATTATCCCACACTACTGCTTCAGGGTGTTTCATGAAAAGAATTGTACTGCTTAGGAAACCACTGTTCTAATACTACATATTCTTCATTGTTTTAACTCTTCTCTCTTCAAAGGAAAACTTTTGAATCTAGACTTCAGAGTTTTTCAGCTAAACCTCATGAAATTATGAGAGTCCAATGTTTGTCATCTGAAATCAGATTAAAGAGTAAAGCAGCCATGATGACAGATCAATTTCTGTGGAAGACAAATGAACACACTGTGCTGAATGAAGAAGCTTCTTTGTTCTGTTGCTCAGAAAGCCTTTGCCCTCTTGAAGCTCTTTCATGTGTTGTGACTGATCTATTCCCATTCTTTTACAGTCTTGTTCTACTTCTGTAGTCTAGCACAAATATTTCTGATAGTTTTGGGTTTTTTCTGTTTTTGTCTGTTCTTTTATTCTGGGAGGTTTTTAAATTTAATATATAAATAAATCTGGGAGAAAATGCTTGGCAGAGGGCAGATTAGTATCTCAAAGGTGACATATAGTAAGATGAATATATGTATTGACTTCATTTATGTTAATTAAATCTTTAAAATTAAATTCTTATTTGATATGGAAAATCATGTGGAAGATGAACAATAATTGTAGTTTCAATTATTTGAAATGGTGAAGAAGTTGGACATTTATCTAGGACCAAGAAGCTTGTAAACACCAAGAGATGCCTGAGATAGGCAGAAGAACCTCTGGTTAACAGAATGCTTCAAGGTATTTGAAGTTTGTATTGCTATGGTAAGCCCAGCCATTTGCCACTGTTCCACAAATTTACTGTGCATTTTTAAGAAACAACATCTTGTTTGGAGATGGAATTGACATAACTGAAATACTGACATTTCCTGATAAGTTAATTTTCACACATACACAGTGCCTTGCCTGCCACAGTAAAACACAGAGTGCAATTACACCTGGAAAGGTGTGTTCCAGGGGACTTCCTCTCTCAGAAAACTGAAGTGAAATATGACTGTGCAAACCTGTGCTCTATTTTGTTTGATTAGTGACTGATTTTCTTCACTGATTAAAAACTAGGTCCTGTTTTTTTCTTCCCTTATTATATAAGGTACTAGTACAAAAGATTTATGGTGTTTGAAATAGGATTAGAACTTGATCATATTTTGACCCATTTTTATGAAATTGAGGGTGTGGTAATCATGCATTAAAAAAAAATGGATAAAACCAGTAGCTATAATTCTCTCTCCGTTCAAACGTGAACTCAAAGTTTTGCTTTCTTTTGAGATTTTCCTGATGCATTGAAAATAATGATAAATCTTAACAGTTGCCAATCTAAAGCTTTTGATGTTCCTCTCTCTCTCCCACAAATCACTTCACCAATGCATAGGAAGCAAAAATTCAACAAAGGTAAGTAATATCAAAGGTTCTTTTCAAAGTAATGAGAGATGTCTGTGAATAACGTCTGTCTTTGCACTGCCTCATTGAATTCTGCATTTTTTATGATTATTTGTGGTGAAGTTATGGTTATAGAGGTAACAGTTTTCTGTATTTTCTTTTGGTTTTTCCCAGGTCGAATAAAGTCAGTAAATTGTTAGTGATAAAGCAGCTTTTTTTCTGTCTGTGTTGAAGAAACTTATTGTATCAATGTTCTAAATGGAGTGGATTTTTATCTAATTTTTTTACTCTTATTCTACCTGCTTTATGGTATGCAAATACTGTGTTATTTAATTAAAGGCACATAGTGATATTTGAATCATGCTACTGTATCATATAAAACATTCCTGAAATCTTTTTCTGGCAAATATGTGTTCTAGAATTATAAGAGTGATTTTAAAGATTCAGTGCATTGAAATACTCGAACAATGGATTTATGGCAGTACTGATTTTTTTTTTAAAAAAAGTACCAAGTATACTAGAGATCAGCAAAATGAAATCTTTGCTAGCTAAGAAATTATTAATTGCTATTATTTCTCATTACTTGAAAATACTATCTCATTGTTATGAGTTCTGAAGAAGTCTTTGAAATCATGCATGTATAATTGCACACAAATGCATCCAGTGCTCAGAATTTTCCAGCACTGAGACTGAAGTGATGCAAAGGTATTCCTCACTGGAATTAGAGCTGTCTCAGAGACTAGAGCAGATAGGGGCAGCCCATGCCTAATGAGCATGCAGGTAAGTGATGCTAATGGGAATGTTGAGTATTCTTAGAGGCTTCCATCTGCAAAGGATTAACATTTCAGGGCTGATCCAGACAAACAGGTGAACAGACCTATTCATGTCAATTTGGTCTTGTCCTTCATTTGTGGACTAATTTAGCAATTTATGTAATTATTTAAAGTTAAGCACAGTTTCAATTGCTTTGTTGGATTTGGGCTATCATTTAGCTGAGCTAAACAAGGAAACAAGATCGAAGTCTTCAAAATAAATAGAAGGAAAAGTAAATAGAACGAAAAATAGAAGTACTTGATATACTAGTAGATATGATTATGCTGTCTAATCACTAGTTGCTTTAAATATCATTGGAAGAGACCATTAAAAAGCTCAAAACTTTGAAGAATTATACTCTTATTCTGTTAGTAGTCTATAATATGGTGTAGTTTGTCTTGCTGAATGTTATCATGCTTTAACATGGGTTAAAACGCAAACAAATTGGAAACACACTTTCCTGTTAAGATTTTTAACAAAGCCAGAGCTGATTAGTAGCAATTTATCTCTAAGTGCAGAGACATGGCAGGAAAGTCTCCAAGTTAATGCCTTTGCAAAGAAAAGGAGGCTGGGGTATCTCATGTATGAGCTGCAGCTCATACATGACCATCTGTAAAAATTATAGCAGCACAGTACATAGGGATAATCTTGAGTGCTGCAAAATATAGGGACACCATGTGTGCTCCCTGCAATTGTTGCCAAATCTAGCATGCTTGTCATATTTTTTTATTTTTAAAGTTAGCATATTTAAAGGAGAAAGAATTAGTTTTGTTGCTACCAAAAATTATGATCCACAATCAAAATTTTGATCATCTATGCAAATCTCGAGGTGTCATTGAATGATCATCTTAGATGTATCAGACTATGTAGGACCCCAAACATGACGTGCTAACTCCTCACAGTGTAAGGATATTAATACTGCCCTTAACTCCTCTGTTCCCCTAAGTATACTTTGTAAATTTTCCTGTATACATTTTAAGGCAGCAGATCCCCACAGTTATGGTGATTTTATAAGTGGAAGCATTCTAGGTGGAGATATTTGTAATTTTGCTCATGCCTGAAGAGTATAATACTCAAAGACTGCTCTTGGACAAATAAGAATGGTAAGATTTTCCATGATTGCTTTAGTTAAGTGAATGTAAGTTAAGTGAACATAGTTAAGTGAGCATAAGTTCTGAACTCTTCATGGTAATGGAGTGTTGTTGGATGATTATAGGATTTGGAACCAATGAATATTCTGCATCTCTTCCATGAAAAAATCTACCCATCAAGAAAAGGGTTTGCCACTGAGTGTGCCAGCATGCTGATATGTCGTTAGTTTTGGGAGTTGTTGGATGCTGTTGATGGTTAATGTTTTGTGCTTGTATATTCTATGCACCTGTGCACACAGTATGTGACATGGACTTCTTTTGATGCAACTGATTGATTAGAATTCCATGGACAGGTTTCCTAAATAAAAGCGTTTAGTATTTTAGTGGAAATAGTAAACTGAAACACAAACGCTTCTGATCTCTCTTCTAACACTGTTCGTTTAAAGCTTATTTTAAAAAAATACTCAAATGTTGTATGCTTAAAAATATTTTATACATGGGGAAAAGTATTTTTTAATTATTACTGTACTTTATCTGATTTCAAGATGCAAGTTTTTTCTGTCTTATATTGACACATCTACATATTGTAAGACCATGATAAAATTTACATGAAGTTGCATCAGAATAAGATTTTGTCCCATCTTTCACAACTCTTTACTAAACTACTCATAATATTACTGAATATGTCTCATTTTGAGGACTATAGAAGCATCCTGGACTTTGTGTTGTTACCACTAGATTTTCATGTTAAACTAATGAATTGTTAGTGTTTAGATGATCTTTATATTCCTTCTAGATGAATTCTTTACTATTATTAGGTCTAGTATGCTGGACACCTTAATTGTTTTGGAGACTTCCATCAGTGATTGAGCTGAAATGCGGCAGGGAGTGTGGGGGAAGCACAAGTGTGCCGTGGCATAACTCTGATGCAGTAGCAAGGGTAAATTTGGGAAAAGTTAACAGTGTGTTTACAAGGCAATTTTTCTTAAGAACAAAAAGCCTTCTGTAGGATCAGAATAAAAATTGAAGGAAAAAGTGAGAGACAATAGGAAGGATCAAAGGACCAACCTTTCGGAAAACTTTCCCTAAACTAGTGTGAGTTCTGATGGCAATTGGAAGCCTGTGATAATAAATACTATGGCACTTGGTAAAACTCTTTGCTTCTAATTGGCTAAGGAATGATTTGGAAACATAAATAATATTTACTTTTTATGGTTCAGCTATGCCTGATATCTTAATCTGTTTTTTAAAAAAAGTTTATGTTAGAAGGAGGACTGACTTCTTTAAAAATGGTTTATAAAAGTGTTAGGAGCCAAGATTTGAAACTTGGCAGGAAGTTGAGGGCAGTTTATTTCTGTATTGTGATTGGATATTCTGCTAATTAAAAAAACCCAAAAAACCCACAAAGCACAAACAAAACAAAAAACCAGAATGTTATTGTGAACTCTCAGTTTAAATGTGTTCAATAAACACAAGGACTCCATGTGCATTATGCATTTTGTCTCCTCACAGTCACAGGTTTTAATAGTGCTAAAAGCAGAGACTCTTCCTCCTCTGCTTCTCCTGGTAGCATCCAGGGACTGAGGTAAGGAGCCTGGGGAAGGGACTTGTGAAGGCTGCAAAAGTTGGTGAACAGTAGGTAGGAAAGAAATGAAAGTTCATGGAAGAAGCACAAAGGTTGAGTGAACAAAAGAGGAATACCTGTAAAAAGAGAATGGGACAGCAACAAGATGGGAACAGTGTGAAGAAAAGTTATTGCCAGAGGGCAGCAAGGATAAAAACTACCAGGAACTGAAAAGGGATTATTGTTAACATGGAGTGGCTGAAGGTAGCATGTAAAGATGAAGACAATGAGGAAAGCAATTAAGAAGCATTTAAAGAGATGAGATGAAAAGCAAAAAGGCAGAACACCTAAAATAAGCCAGATTTGTTCGTACAATTTCTTTATCCTCCCATTGCATTCTTGTCAAGCAAATGCCATCAGTAAGATTCTTTAGAAATATGGATATTTCCATTAATTTTAAGCAGGAGATCTGCAGAAAATAACATTTATTGGTCTCTGAAGTCCCCAAATACATATGCTGTATAGTCCTCAGGAATGCTAATATTTTCTTGTTAGAAGCACTGTCTTATGAGATGACCTGATGTTTGTTTTTGTGGTGGTTATTGCCTGCACACGTCTTCATCATCTAACAATGGTTTCACTATGCCACATTGTTCAGTGTGAAATGCATGAAATGTATTATATTGAGTCAGACTTGCTGAAAGTCCATGAATTTTGTTTGGGTAGATAATTTTTTTACTTTTTTAGTAAAATTTTCTTCTAGCTATATTTATGGATCTTTTTGCAAAGTAGTGGTTGAACCTCTCTTTTTCCTCCATTCCAAAGTCATCCATATGTGCATATTTATGAATTGCAATTTACTCTTTTTGACTATTCTAAATCCAGTTTATTCCATTTATATATTGGGGGATGCCTTATTTCTTAAATTAAGTTTCATTTTGGGGCTGTCACAACCAGCTTAAAACCAGAATAGCAGAATACACTTTCAGGGTCATGAATGTAACACTTTAAAAATACTGAATTCTAGTAAAGATAAATATTTAATGTAATTACTGTTTGTAGGAAGGAAGAATATTGAAAGTAGCTGAATGTACAAGTGTTCTTCAGTTATATTCTCAGTAACAGATGGCTGAAGAATAAATACATTTTCCTAGTGCAGTGCCTGTTTAGTTTTCATGCTCTGCAGTTTCACTTCTGGAAGTATATTTGGATCAGATTAGAGGACAAATTGATATCTCTCAAGAGCCCACACAGGCACTAGGCAAAGGTATTGGGATGAGCATTCAACTCACACCACTTACACTTATTCATGTCAGTGGAGCTGCAAGTTGAAGTCACAGAAGCTGGAGGTCTGCCTCAGGACATTAGTTACCTAGAGACGTTAAAGTCTGTGGCTTCCCCTTTTAGGTCGCATACATGCATAGAACAAAGCAATTGCTTTCAGAGCTTTATGTTCAGGAATGGTATTTTTTCTTCATGCATTTGAGTTAGGCAAGTCTTTAGATTACCAGAAGTTTACATAGCGATGTCTTGACCTTAACTCATTATAAACAAATTTATTTTGATGCTGTTCATTTTTTTTCTGATTTATACAGATAATCGCACAATTACTTTTTTGGTCTCAATTCAATCTGAAGTGTAAGGTGTAAATTTTTTATTATTGTGAAAATTTTTAAAACCTGATTTTTACCTACGATTACAATGTACTCATAATTATTTTTTCTTCTATTTTTCGTTTCTTGGAGGTTTTGGGAAGTTGATTATGCAAGCAGCCACAGTCCTTTCTTCATTTATTGATTTTGGATTTTTCTTTTATGATTTGCTGGACTTATTTACAGAACATTGCCTATTCTGAATCATGGGGGGAAAAACATGTTGGTGTATGGTGGTATTTCCTAATTGTTGTAACTTGCCCCTGTAAGCAAGGGTAACTGAGGTTCTTGCTAATAGATTCCTTTGAGTAGGAATGAGAGTGGAACCACACTGAACAATTAGTTTTTATATATATATATATATATATATATATATATATATATATATGTATATACACACACATGTATGGCAGGTTTATTTTAAATCAGTTTGGTTGCAATGGAAAGGAGGTATGTAGCCATGTTGGTTATTATCATTTATAGAAATGCAACAAAGTATGAAGATATCACTTAAGAAAATACAGAGAATGGATAAGAATAGAGAGTGAAGTGAGACTTAATTGTTGCAATTTCAATGTCTTATTTGGAGTGATAGTCACAGTCTTACTCTGATACACAGTCAGGTTCAGGTGAGAGCATCCAGGGTACTGCCCCTGAGGCAAGAGTTTAGCATGGTCTGTTACAACCTTGCGGATCATGTGCAGACCTCTGGTGGAAGGCCCCAGAAATTAGTCTGGGCACACTTTGGGGGGCTTTGATGGTTTATGACACCTAAAGCATGTGCCTGTCACATCACTGTAGCTGAGCCAGTTATGCCCCATCTGAAGGGATGTATGTGGAAGTATCAGTGTCCCAAAAAGGATCACTCTAATGTTATTTTTGACTTTCTACTAATTAAAATGTGTTGGATCTCTTGATTACTTTTCAATAGTTATTAACTGCTTGCAGATTATCAATTATCCCAGATAATTATTCAGTGATTTAGATAACTAAATGGAACTTCTGAACTGTCTGAACTCTGAGAACCACTCATCAATCCCATTCTTTTTATTCCAGTAAAACTCTACTGCAAGTCAAAGAAAACAAACTTTTATTGGAGTCAAGAGTTACAGATATTGATGGTTAGGTTCCATTCCATCACTAAGATCTTTAATATAGCTTTTATTTATCAATGTTTTCCATCTTCATTTTGCTTTTCTAGTACTCCATAAGCAGCCAAGAGAAGTGTGCCTTTGTTTGCTGGAACTTGGAAGAATTGCAGCAAGGTAGGTGAAAATATTTGAAGACCAATGAAATATTTGCTATTTACAGCAGGGGCTCTTGACAGACATATTAAATCAGCACATCTCAAGCTAACTTTTGTGCTCATTAGGTTGAAATAGAATGTTTGTTTTGATGTCACTCTTGAGGGAAGGCGTTAACAAATATTACAAAATGTCTGTACCTCAATAAAGATGCTTTTGGCTATCCTTGTATTAGCAGAGGAAAGGTTTGAGATTTTTTTTTTCTATAAAGCTTTGAGCCATTTTTCCTTCTAAAGTCAGGTGTCTCTATAACAACTGCAATTTAATTAAGTTTCTTGGTAATAAGTTGATCTTTACATGACCTAAATCTGACCAAGATGATTCTAGCTGTGCTGGACTTCCAGTACAATGTAATGTTGTCTTTGAGATCAAGACAAAGACTTTTGCTAAGCAATCAAAATTACAGTGACTAGAATGTGATTTTTTTCCCCCTTTTTGCAGATGCAGATTTAACCAGTATAGTGCATAAGATTTACTGAAAAATACATGACCAGCAGCACTGCTGCCCAGTCTTGCATGCAAACTGCAGTTACGTTCATCTGTGTGAGTCACATTGGAGTACCTTGCTATTCAGATAGTTTCATTAATTTCAGAAGAATTCCTGTAGTAGCAATCAAGGTGAAGAAGACCCCTATTTATTCCTAGTTTAAGAACTAGTATTGGCCGTATTAAAATTGCATCTTGTGTATTTGTATTTTGTGAATGAACTCACATGGAAAACTAGAATTTTTTCTCGTGGTCAAGTAACAGAAAAACCCATATTGTCAACGAAAGCTTGCATAGGAACAGTAATGATCAAAAAATAGGAGATTTCAGGTTTTCAATTATTTTGTTATCTCTAGAACTTGGGCTCAAATAGCAGATTGTTTTAGCTTCCCAAAGAAGAAAGTATTTTGATCTGCAGGTGCATAATGAAATAAATTTAATGAATCCTAATTTACCTGAGCAAACAAACCCTGCTTTCAATACAGCTTGAAGATAGACCTACCAGTAGCCAAAGTCCCTATGCCTGGGGCATAACTGTCAGGGTATCTGTCCCAGTTGGTTACTTTATAGTATCCAACTTCCTCAGATCATGCATGTTTGTGGTTGGGGACTGTTGGATTCTGCTAAAGTTGGCTGAGTTAGATTAATCTCATTTTGCAGTGGGATTTGATATCTCAATAGATTTACAAGAGGATGAAAATAGACTCTTATCCTTTATATTTGTCTTAAGCTTTCATGTCTCAGATGCTTTCTGTTCCAGACATGAAAAGAAGTATTGAACAAGTAAATAAGCCATGTTTTCATTTATTATGCATATCTATCCCTTTACCCTTAAAATATTTGTACTTTATTTTTTAATTTATAATACATAAATAGTACCATATATCATTCATGATTATTTTATATATTGTGTTTCTCTTTCTGTATTTATGTTCCTTTATTTTAATTTTATTTATAGCTTAGGAGTCAGATAACATGTCTGTCAACTTTTTCCTGCTCTAGTATCTCTTCAAAAACAAACAAGCCCCCATTTATAATATTGTGTGCTTCCAAGGTACACAAAAACTGAAGTGGGATGTCGGGTTAATCCAATTGAAAGCCAAATATATAATGCCCATTTTGCCTGAGCTGTGGTAAACTAGAACTGTATGGGATAGGATAATTGATACTGGCCTTCTTAAGTGAGGAAAGAGCACATTAAAGTGACATTGCTGTGCTGCTTTAAACAAGAGAGAAGTCAGATGTATGCTTTGTAAAGAAACTGGGTCTGTTGGCAGTCTTAGGGATTTGCTTTCCAGAACAGGAGCTGCAGAGATCTTTGAAAAAGTGCCTCAGTCTGTTTTTAAAGAACAAAAAGAGTAAGAGACACTGAGGAAATGTAGAAGCAGAAAGAAATGTTCAAAGTGGCATGAAAGACTCAGGTCCTTCAAGGACTCGGCTTTTGGCACACTTTGCCCAGCTAGATTACTCATAGTCTTCAGGGTCTGTAACTCCTGTAAGTCAACCTAAGCTTTTTTATTTAATTCAAACAGAGTTGTGATTGAGGCACAAGTGAGGAAGAATGAGGATTGCTTGAGGAGGCATTAAATTGAGCTCTGTTCTGCTGAACTTGAACTTGTATTCAACAGATAGGGGAGACAGGTGATAATTTACTTTTGCTTTAGTAATGCTTTTATCATGTTATTTCATAATGTCCTCTTAAATAAATTAGGGAACAGATGGACTTGCATGGATGCACAGTGAGTGGGAAACTGGTGTAACCACTTAGCTCCAAGATGGCAGTTCAAAGATATTAATAAAAATACAATTGCCTGATAAATTATCTTGAATTTCATTTCTTTATGAAAACAAAGTTCTGAGATTGTCTGCAAAGCTTCAATAGTTAAAATAAGCCCTTATGTCATTGGCAGATGTTATGTCAATACAGTGGGATTTATGAGAGAAGTCTCCTACAGGGTGGAATTGACCACTGACAATGCACAGGACTATTGCAGTGGGTTGCATAGGTCCAACATCCTCCCTAAGTATTTCAAAGTCAGAGATTTTACAATGGAAAACAGCTAAATTATTTTTTCTGCACAAAGAATGAAGTTCTCGGGTTACTGTTAAACTCTGTGGGGTTAAACAACCCTCACTGGTCTTTTGGACTTACTGTTGAGCAATTTCAAGGTCTTTCTGCTATTGTATTCAATTTTACCTTGATAAAAATGGAAAGTGGTGCTCTAAGACATCTAACAGAGATCATGTTACAGTCCAATGCTTCTTCATGGGTAGTTGTGAGAAGTCAGGCTAAAAAGGAGCAGAAAAGGAAATGCTCAGCATGCCTTCCCAGAATTTGCACCTCTACCCCTCTCAGAAAAGATGTGGGTTTTACAATTTCAGCTTTCCAGCAGCTTTGCTTCGGGTTCATACACCTTGTGGAAAAAAATGTGTGTGTGTGTGTGTGTGTGTGTGTGCGTGCGTATGTGTGTGTGTTTGTTATTGATTTTATTTTTGAACTCTTCATCAGAGGAATTTAGAATACTGGAAATAGAGGAAACTTTAAAAATCCGTCACAAACACATAATGTAGAAACAATGAAAAGTCATAGAAGCAAAGAAGCAACATTTCTTACAGTGGAAGAGTTTTATTTGAGTAAGGCTGTATGCAGGAGTAGGCTTAGAGCCCAGTGGGAATTAAATGATTTGCAGCCTGTCAGCATCTGCAGACAGACAGGAAGTAAATAGATTGTATATAAGTGTTTGCTTCAATGTTGGCTGACTTTTCATTAGGCAGACTGCGCCAATTATGAGCCAATACAAGCAGAGATTTGGTTCTTGGTTTACTTTCTATTAATTTACAAGGCAGTAGTATGACTAAATTAAATATTACCAGAAAAATGCAAAAGCTAGTATATGCGCTTATATCTTTTCTTTGTAACTTCTAAGATCATTAAGGTGTTTAGCTTAAATTTTCATTACATATATTTGCCACTGCTCGATATTTTAGCATCCAGACCTTTATCTAGATAAGTCAGTATATAGTTCTGCATCTGAATTATGGACTTTTCTGCTACAGAAGAAAATATTATTTCATTTGTGCAAGTAGTTTGTTATGAGAAGTCTACCTGGCATGATAACTTTTCCCTGGGGTTGTTTAATATTGGCAGATAAAAAAAGAAAACAAAACAAACCCCCCCCCCCCCAAAAAAAAAAAAACCCATCAAAAAACCAAAAAACCAGAAGGGGATTATCAGTAATTAGGAAAATGGGATGCCCTTTTAGACCTCTGACTTCTGTCCAAGCTCTGCTGCTTGCTGTGAGATACTGACTCAATCACTTGCATAAAGCTTTCAAGAGATATTTCGAAAGGACTTTTCTCTTCAAGCACTCTGTTTTGTGTTTATCCATGGTGAAGTTGCCTGTATTTTGTTCTAGCTGGAGCTACAAGTGTGTTGCCTTTGTAAACAGAGATCTGATGACTGGCTGTCAAAAATCAATTAGTTAAAGCAATAACCAGTTCTGAAGAATACTGGCCATGTCTCAATTACCTTATCTATAAATTCAGTACAATAGCTGAGACCAGGAAAACCCTTAATCACTTTTAATTTGGATTTCTTTGAAAAATTCTAACACAAAGTATAAGTTGTCAAGTAATTTGAAAAAATGCTGTTTGGAACAAAAAAAAAAATTTAAAAAAGCGCAAATGTACTGAACTTGACTGCATGGTATTGCAATTTTTGGTCTAGTATTGTTCATAAATTATTCACCAACATATAAGGGTATCAGACAGAGGATCTGAAAAAGTACCTGTATTTCCTGTAAATTTGATTGACGGAGAGACTGCATCTAAATTTTTTTTTCCATTAATTTGAAATTATGGCAGTAATGGTTGATACATTTTATACATGTTTTTTATTGTGTGCATCATTCTGTTATTGCACACAAAGTAGAAATTTTTTCCAATGTTTTATTTTAAAATACATAATACTTTATATGGATTAATAATTTATTATTTGCATGTTTCCAAAAGGTTTGGTGTGGAACCTCCTGGATTAATAAAATTGGAAAAAGAGATTGAACAAGAGGAAACACTTTCAGCTCCCCTTCCATCTCCTTCACCATCACCCACAAAGTCTTCTGGGAAAAAGAGCACAGGGAAACTGTTGGATGATGCTGTAAGTTGTGGAAATAAGCATCTTCCTATCTTATTGATTCTGATATGCATTTACTTGCACAGCACACAAGCTGAGTTTAACATCTCACTGTATTTTTAACATCTGTTAACTTATAGAATCGTTTGTTTTTAGGCCACAATTATTTATGTCTGAAACTTGGGGAAAAAAAAAAGTCACACTGTATAGGAGCTCTGCAGCTTAGCCTAGCTTTGTGCTTAGGGCCACATTCCCTTCTTATTACTCTTTTACTCCTTATTCACCAACTCCCACTTGGTGCTTTGTCTGAGGAAGGACTGAGTCAGGACAGGATTTGGCTCATATGACTTGTACTGAATGTTAACAAACACTTCTAAGATATTTCAGTCTAATTTTTGAGCTGTTCTGCATGATTCTCACATAGTAAAAAAACAAGCGTTGTTTTCCTCATCGTTAGAATCTTGCTTTGAATTTTATTAAACTTGTTACAGCATATTGAGTATTCATGTTTCTGGTGCAAACCTATCGGGGTTCATTTGAAATAGCTGGAATTAGATGAAAAGGACACATTTTGAGACCATGAAGAGGTTAAACTGGAAAAGTACAAATCTGGCCTGTAAAAAGAACCAGTTACTATGGTAACTACTACATTGCAAGGTAGATGTGCCACCTGGGAGTTACAAAGCCCTTCTTGAAAAATCCATGTGCCATTTTCCTGTTACAAAGAGCAGATGGAATGTAATGTTCGTTCCTTTTATTAAAACACTTTTATTTGATGCATATAATTACATTTAAAATTTTCTGGTTTGTATTTCTCCCTTAAGTTTGCAAAAGCACTTGTGTTTCAACAGAATTGAGAAAGAACAGTTACATGTAGAAGGAGGCTGGTAAACTGCATATCACGTAGAAATTGAACAGAGAGTATGTAGGTTTTCTCTAACCACCTCCTTTAATTTAGAAAGCAGTACGGATGGAAACAGAATGGAATTCATCCAACTAGATTCCTGACCTGCAGTGCCCCAGACACTCACACCATAAAATAGCAGCAGTTGCTCATATAGTCCAGACACAAAATAATATATAATATAATTCCTCCCTCTGCTTCCTTATTTGATTTCCAAATTCCACTCAATACTTCTATGTCCTTTGGGACAGTAAGGCAATGGAACCCTCAATAGCAGGATCAGCAGTGAAGATATTATTATTCTCTGTTTTACACCAGAATAGATCTGTTGCCTTTCATTCCCCACAAGCTGAAGATGGGTCTATTTTGCTTACACACTTCAAAACCACCTTGAACTTGTTTAGGCCCAGCTACTCTAGGTTTTTGGTTCCTTATATGAACTCTGGTGGACAAAGCGTTAAGTTCCTACTGCTCATTTTCAGCTATCACGGTGAAAAATGCCATAGGATATTATGTCAGGAATCCCTGATTATTGAATAGTATTCAGAGGGCCACTGCCAAAAAGCACCATAAGCACAATTCCAGTCTTGGTACCACATTCCAAGAAATACAGGAATACATTTTTTTCATGCCCAGCACCTGCACTTGGATTTAAGTCATCAACCACCAATTTCATGTAAATTATTTCTGTTGTACATTGACAATCTAAATAGTTTATTCACCAGATATGGAGGCTCTCATCCATGTTGATAAAAAGCACTTGAGTAACAGATCTTAAAATTCCAAATGTGATTCATTCAAACTGAGGACAACTCATCTGATACCTGAGAAACACTTTTTGTGTTTAAATTCATGTAGAGTTCCTCTGTTAAGTGTTATTTTAATTATTTTTCTTCATAAAAATATTATGCCCTGATTAAAAAAAATCTTAAGAATACTTACAAAAAACCCTCCATAAGGTAATAATGTTTTTCAGGTAAAGGCATTGAACCATTTCAGAAATAACTGGAAAGCATTTAAATCACTCAACAGGGCTAGTTTCAAAACCTTATATGTTCTTTTTGGTTTATTAACATACTGTAACTTAATCCATAAAGCAGATCTGAAAAACATTTGTACTTCAGAAGCCTTATCTATTCATGATAAGCAAAACACATTTTTAGAATGCTACAGCTTTGGCCAGGCATTTTTTCTTTTTATGAAACAATTTAAGACTTTAATTTCTTAGCTATTCTGAAAATATCCTTTCCTGGGCCTCAGATCATTTTTACAGGCCTTGATTTGCAAACTGGTTATGAAAATGTCCTTGGAATATTTTTTGAAGTGGACAAACATCTGCAAGTTCCTCTGGCATTTTGCATTGTTTGATGTTGACATACTAGGTATGTATTTGTCAAGAAAACCACAGTGTGTGCTGCACTTAGTCTTGCTGCTCCTATATTTTCTCAGCCCTTATTTTTGGGGCTATGTAGTTAGGTTTGGCAATGATAGTATACTTGAGGTCCCTTTAAACTAACTTTGATTGATCTAGCACTAACAAGAACATCATCAAAGGGAAGTTGAAACTACTGGGGAGTGTCTTGACATGAATTTTTAATCATGTCACAGTATTTTCTGAATGCTTTTTTCCTAAGGTGTTAGTGCACAGTTTTAAAGAGGCAGGGTCTCTTACTGGTAAGAAAGATACCTCCAAATTTATATATATTTAGAAGGCAGGATGCATCTTATGACATCTTCATTTTGCCTGTTAGCTGTATTAGCAATTTGAGCTGATTCGTCATAAAATACTGAGAATACATTTACAAAAGTTTGGTGCCATGTAACAAACTGACTTCAGATAGAGTGCAAATTTGATGCTCAGCTGTGTGACATTTTTAACTCAGCTACTAAATCATTGCAATTGGAAGCACCATAGGGTGCTTTCTGGGGTTAAGAGAAACTAAGAAAAATATCATCAATTAAGATTTATATTAAATTATACATTATGACTAGTGTCTTATTGAATGTTTTACTATCCATGCTATTTTACACAGTTCCTATTAATAACTTCTTGTTTCATAGGTTAAACACATTTCTGAAGATCCGCCTTGTAAGTGCCCCAGTAAGTTCTGCGTAGAGCGTCTTTCACAGGGAAGATACAGAGTTGGAGAGAAGATCCTTTTTATTAGGGTAAAGATTTTATCTTCACTTTTTTATTTTTGCTTTGTTTTTACTTTACTGCTACCTTCCACTTTGAAAATTACGTCACTGATTAACAGGAAAAAATATTTTCTGTTTAACCAGCACTGACTCATTTTTATTACACAGTTGGAGAATGAATAACCCACAGTGTGTTAACTGACCCAAGGAATTATTAGTATGTGATAAATATCCTTCTAACTTTAGGTCATTGAATTTGTTCTCTCTTTAATTGGTTGTAACCAAGAGAAAAGTCTTCAGAAATGGACCTGGTGATCTCTCAGTTTGGCTTGAAAGAATATCCACTGCATTAAAACAACCTTTCTCTCACTCTGTTTTGACTGATACTACTTAACAGGCCAGGAAACAGATCAAAGGCTTCATGATCATTGAATTGCCAAGTCATGACTAAGATATATTGCTAATGCAGCATGGGCAAACTATTGAAATCCATAGTACTTTATTTGATTAACAGATATTTCCAAACTCAGAGCTGTATTTCAGACTTTGTATGTAAAGTATTAACTCCCATAGGACAATGTTAATCAGTTTCAATATTTGCTAGCATTATTGTATGGATGAATTTAGCACATCTATACTTTCAAAGCCTAATTCTTCTGATCTCTCTATATTTGTCTATGCTAATAATAATTGAAAATATGCTAATTTTGTTATTCTGTAGTTGCATGATAAAAATCTGATTCATACTACGCTTCTTTCCATCTTCTTCTCCATGTGCACTGTTCTTGATCCATGACTAACAAAATGATAGGTCTTGCTCTCAAATAATTGTTGTCCCTGTTTTGCTAAGAGGCACATAACTTTGACCTGATAAAACTGAGCACTTGTAAACCAGAAGTCAGAGGGATTCCTTCTTATCTGCAAAGTCAAGTTCCTTTTTCAACAAAATACCAGAGTGCTTATGCAGTCATAAACTTCTGCTTAACATAACTTGCAATGAAGTCAATGAAGCCAGATAAGGTTTTGGGTTTTCTCGGGAGTGTGAAATTGGGAACATGTATAAGTACTGTGCTGAATAAGTATTGAGAACTTCTAATTAATTCAGTAATAAGTTAAAAAGAAGAAGAAATAAGGGATTTGTTAAATCTCACAGATAGTTTGAGATTTAACATGCTAGTATAAAGGATTAATAGCTTTTCTGGTTTTTAGTCAGTGATACTTTTTATTTTAATTCTGTAGTATATTTAGGTAATATCTTTATTACTAGTTTCAAACTACTTTGAAGAAGGTAGTCACTATTAACCAAAGACGACCTCAGTAATCTGGCACAGTTTAACATTTACAGTTTCATCCTTTTGATTTTCATTTTAAAAACGGTATCAAAGAATTTTTAATCTTTTATTTTTGAGAAACTTGAGTTCTGCCAGAATGGTGAGTATCAAATTCCTTTTTCCTGGCTTCTTTATTATGCAATCTAGTCCAAGCCAGATTTCATTCCAAGTTTGCAAACAAAACACCCTTTTCATATCACACTACTGCATTCCAAGTTGAATTGTGCAAAAAAATAACAGTAATATAGATTAGGTATTAAACAGCAGTATTAAAGATCATTCCTACAAAACATATCAATGGAAACTTGCCATGCATTTCACTGGGAACAAGTTCATGTTCCTAGGTTTTAAAAGTCACTTGTCTTTTGGTTTTGCTTGTTTTGAACTTCATTTTGGAACACTTCACTGGATCACAGTAAGTTTTTGCTCTTCACTCTACATGCTCTTCTGTACATAACTAGATTTATTAGTCTTCCTTTGGAATCCTTTGGAGACTTGTGAAAAAGCACATTTAAGATGTGTAGCTGATTATTAATTTTATTGGTATTTGGCACCCTATTTGATGCCACTGAGGTAGTTCCTCTATGATGTATGTTCTTTACACAGCATGACACAGCCAAAATACATGCCATTTGTTTACAACCCAGTGTCTTCCAGTTGAATTGAGATCAACAGTTTCATTATTTTAAGATGGCTTAGTATATCCACTACTGTATCAGCCTATTAGCTTTTTCCAGTAACCTCTACAGAATTTAAAACCTCTGTCATTTCAGTGATGCTACAAGTATGCCATGTGGTAGGAGTTAACTCCTATCAATTGACGGTTAAGATTATTTTTTTGGAAATTATTTAATAATATAATACCAGATTTTTTTTTCCTAATTCTGCAAGTTCTGTTAGGAAAAAACCCCAAAACCAATGTACAAACCAGAAGAGAAAGTGTTCCCAAGTTCCTCTTTTTATTAATTTATATCTATATATGAAATAAGTCAACAAGGAACAGCAAAGCAAAATAAAACATGGCAGAGCATAGATTTCATGCAAAAAAATCACAGAAACAAATTACATGTGTCAATTTTAAGTAATTCTAAGGAAAGAAAACCCTTTGGAATATGTAGCAGAAAGCACAGGGGTAATGATCCCATTAAAATTAGAGTAATTTTTTTTTTAACATGGGAAATATCTAAATTCCTAGTGGAAGTTTTAAATTTTTGAATTAAGGGAAATTTTGAAACTTCATGAAAACATTAAGATACTTAAATCTGATAAAATTGCATGTGCAAAAGCAATTTTTTACACATGAAGTGATTTTATAAAGCATAAACTGAATATAATTAGCATAATGCTGTGGTGGCTTGGATACTAAAAATTATTTTCAATAAAAATATGTATCTGCTTGTAGATTCTTTTTCCTTCCTTCTCAATAGGAATGATTCTAAATTCCACTTACACAGAAAAGATGGAATACGTGGTTTATATTAATGGATTATATTAATAAGTTGAATTAAACAACCAGCTTATTTAAAACTGAAACATTGGTTTACAATTAGTGGGATCGCTGTATGTGTGCAACATACAATTAATCATTTACATTTTCACTCTCTTACCATCCTACCATTATGCCTTAATCTTTCAGAATGGAACTGAATTAATAAGCTTATTTTTAAAAATAAAGAATAAAAATCATGAAAACTTGTACAAATGTTTGGTTTATAAATTGGGAGAGTCACAGAATTTGAAGTGCTCGCTTCTTGCAAAAGGTAGAAAAATAGTTATTAAGAGAGATTTTTATGGTAAGAAATGTTAGTCACACCTTTACAAAAAGTACTTTTCTAACAGTTTCAGTACCAAGAATTCTGTTTTCAAATTACCTCATGTTGCATTGTGTATGCATTGGCATGAACATTTCCCACAAACTAACCAGCTTCTCTCAGAAACATCTGTAGTTTTGGTCCATATCCATGATGACATTCAAATTGTTAGGAAATTATCTTTATGCAACTGGAATTACATTAGATGACATAATGGGTCCTGATTTTAAAGCTTCTGATTTTTCCTGTGACATATCAATGTTCTCTATCTTGCAGATCAGATAGTATATCAGATAAGTATATCATTGCTCTTAAATGATTGACCTTGTATTCTTAATAGTTAATAAAATGTAACATTATTTTGGTATAGTAATAATAAAATGTTTATTTAATACTTTTTTCTTCTAAATCCCAGGAAAGGAAAGGTGTTATTTGCCTGCTACAGCACCTGTGTAGAAACTGCATTTTCAGATTCACTAACACAATATATGCATACTATGTATGCTTATATATATATATATATATATATATATATACACACATATAATTATATATTTATATATATATATATATATATAAAATTCTGCAGACAGTCCAGTATGCACTACTGCCTCTTTCCAGTGAGAAAAATTTATTTGTGTATAAATATAGAAGTATATTTTACTCCAAACCATCCAGGTAGCAATATTGTACCATATACCATATATGAACTGGAAATATGGAGAAATAGAAAGCAGATTGATTATACAAATCTCAAGACTCAAATGCTTTGTTCTGCTTTTCCAATTCAAATGCATAAGTTCTACTCATAGCTTTCGCATAGTGTGTTTCTGTCTTTTGTTTTTCCTTCAGCATCATTTTTCCTAGCTTTTTTGTCTTCCTTATTCCAAAGATTTTCATAGTTGTTCTGCTTTTCCCAGGTGTATTCACTTACAATCTGCAAAATGAAAATCCTTTCTTAAGCTTTATCGATAAGAAATAACTTTCAGAGTGTCAAAAATGTCAAAATCATGGGCAGATCAGGAGTTGTAATTAACCTAACTCCAAAAGGAGATGTACTGGGATGCCTGGGATCTTGTGAGCAAATTCTGAAAATACATCTTGTGCATCAGGGCAGCAATGGTCATTGGGCTCTTTGGGCTTCTAATCTCAGTCTTGTGTTTGTAGACAACTGCAGTAATTCTCAACTTGAAACTGCAAAAGACTTGGAGCAAGGCATATCTGAAGTCCAGCCCTAGTTTATGCCCAGATACAAGGTGGTTTTGGAGACCTTTCAGCTGGACACTACTATGTGCCAATTCCTCTCCAACAGCTTTACAATCACAGAGTAGATGACATTTCAGTCTTACTTGTGCTCCTGAAGATGGAATTGTTCTCAAACTTCTCAGGTTTCATATATTGTTTAGGAAACAAAAAAAGAAAGTTACTTAAATGACCAGTAAAATTCACTCCAAAAGACTCAAAACCTCTTGGACAAACAGTGATACTGAATGTGTCAGTGGGATGGCTGGAGTTGAGTGCCGCCTATAGAACTGCTAGGAAATCTGTTTTGCTCTATACTCCATCACTAACCTGTTGACATTAGGCAGAACCCTGCCCTGCTGCAGCTCAAGTTTCAGCTTACTTGTTCTTTTAGTTACCCTTTCTCTCCTGCCTCTCCCTTTATTTTTTATTTTTCCCCCCACTTCCTGCCTTCAGCTTTTCTTACTTAGGCCTAGATGTCTCCATGGAGCCAGAAGTCCATGGACATCTCTCTCTTCACTTTGTACCTGATGATGCTGTTTTTGCACTCAATAAAAAAGCAGCTACAGCTCCACTATCTGGTCCTCTGAAGAACTGACATTTGCAGTTAAATAATTGACTGACTTTCACTGAGGATTATCCAAACCATAAAGCATAAGACATTTTAAAAAATTTTTTTACCCCTCTTGATTTAATTTTCTACCTTTTTTCGCCAATGTACTGCATTTGTGCAGTGATTAATTTTTGAAAGGATTCATCAGAAACTTCTTTACTAAAGAAGTCAAATTATTAGCTCCTAATTTAATGGAAAACTGTTGACGTTACACCTTTTTACTTTCAATCAATGAAGTTCTTGTTAGATTTGGTGGATTTCTTTTTTTTTTTACAGAATATATCTTTGATACAATATTCAGATTCAGTGGAACTGACAAGCTGTGCAGTAGTTCTGCAGTTTTTCTCACTAGCTTAGATTTGCTTGCCTCAGGTGACCTCCTTCTCTGGACAATCAAATACCATGTCTTCTTTAATTCCCAGTGTATCCCTCTATACATTAAAGCACAATGAGAACTTCACTTGGAGATAAGAAAAATTTTTAGCAAATCATATTGTGCTATTTTAGGGTGTAATGTATCTTCAAGAATTGTAGCATTCTAGTTCTTGAAGTGACTGACACAGCTATGGTAATTTTCTGCCATAGTATTTATAATTTAGGCTTCTAGAACTGTACCTGAAATCAGTAGAAAGAGAATTCTCCTCAGGAGGAGGCTAGGGTAGAGTGTTCTGAAGCTTTATGTCTAAAACCATACCCTAAAATTCAGCTGATTTCCTTAGCAAGGGTTAAAGATGGCAAAGCAAGACATTCCCCAGGTCCCTGAGTTTCCTCTCTGGTAGGGATAAACTAGGGTAAAATTACCCTGCACACCAGCATGGGCAGTA
The DNA here is from genome assembly GCA_034336665.1 of Luscinia megarhynchos. Classification (NCBI taxonomy): domain Eukaryota; kingdom Metazoa; phylum Chordata; class Aves; order Passeriformes; family Muscicapidae; genus Luscinia; species Luscinia megarhynchos. Next base: position 1,554,924 of record CM067568.1, read on the forward strand.
TTTTCTGTGTAGTAATTAATTATACAAAAAATAGTTAATACTTTAAAGGTAAATAAGAGCACATATAGACTGCTAATCAAGCCCACCATTAATCTACAGCCAAAAATTTTCAAAACGACAAGGCCTTTATAGTGTATTGTTGAGAACTAAGGTTTGGGTTCCATAAATTTATACCGAAAATGTTAATGGGGGAAAGTATTTCCTTTCTCTCCGTTATTTTCTTGTGTTTCTGTTAAATAGGTGAATCATTTTGTAATAATCCATTTGCCATTTACTAGACAATAATATATTCTACATTAATGATGAGACAGCAGCTCACATTTTAGAAATTTTAGTTTAGTAAACCTGATGCTTTAGAAATGGAGATGCTGCTATTTGTAGTGTTCCTCTTAAAGGATAGCACTGAACCTTACATTTCTTCTTTAAACTTTTTCTTTGGTGAGTTGATTAGGTATGACACTAATAGGAATTATATTTAACAGAGTCAAGGTAAGTACATCTGTCTTTATAGAAGAATGCTAAAATATTTTTCTGGTGAATTTAAGTTAATATTCTTCATTATAAGTTTAGATAATTACTATACAATGCTAATTTAAAAGGAAAAAACCCACCTTTTGATATACAAAAATGCTTTTTTTCATATATACAAAAGTGTTTAATGATATACATTGTGTACAGTATACTTTTATACTGTAAACCTAACTCATGCTGCCATCTGGAGAAGCGAATAAATGTGGCTGATGTGGTGTCCTCGGTTAACCAAAGCTTCTGCACTGTTCATAAGGGATTGTAATTAGACCTTTAGGATTTAGGCATGAAAGTGCATTGATTATCTATTGCCATATTCCTTAGCTTTAGTGTAATATCCTTAGAGAAATCTTAGCCTACATGGGAAATTCCAGTTGGGCTTTATATCTTGACTCAGGAATGTTTCTGCATTGAACTGGGCTGGCCATGACTTAATAAGAACGGTATATAGGCTTTTAAAATATTTTATACAAGGTGATTTTACCTTTCTATTCCTAAAATAACAGGAGGAAGTTAGTGTGCATTCTAAAAAATATTTTATTTCTTTGTCATTCTCATGTTAGTGTGAAAGCAAGTTTTTTCCTCTTGTTATACCTTGTAACACTTTGTAGGGATTCATGTTGCTCACCAAAAAGTATATCTACTATATTTAATTTTCAAACTTCATTGCACCTCTGGCAACATGCATGTAAAAGTATAAAGTACTTTTTGGAATACATCAACACAGCAAGATTTTATCCCATGTGTTTATTGATAACTTTGTCCTCTGTGATGCCTTCTAGTTCTGACCAGACGAAAAATAATAAATATTTCCAAATCCTTTCTCATGGTAAAATACAGACCATTGTATTTTCATGAGAATAGTCATGATTTACATGGCAGAGAATTTATCAGCTAGTATGTTCTACTGGGATTTTATCTTTCCTAGCAGAAGTTGTCAGATGCCCGATCTTTCTAGAGAGATGAGGGAAGTTGAATTTTTATTTTTGGATTTTTATTCTCTTAAAAAGTTTGAGGTTTTTTTGGTTTTTTTAGAATCAGAGGGATACCTTCATCTTACCTACAGGGTTCTTTCAGGGGGGAGGAACAAGAAATTCCTCTCTATTTTCTATGATGAGTAATGGGATTGATAATCAAACTACAGAATTACCTTGCACTTCATATTATTCATCTTTCAGATTAAAAATTTTAAAATTGTCAATTTGATATATTCTTCATTATAAATTGTGGGGATGTTTTTTACATTGATTTATTAAGATTCTATTTTGAGATGCTATGTTCCAATCTTAAAAGAAAAAAACCCCAAACAAAACTTTAGCTCCATCTGCATTAGTCAGTAGGAATAGATTTATCTTTCAAAAAGTTAAAAGGATTATTTAAGAAGAAACAAGAAATGGTAGCAAAGGAATAAAACAATGAGACCTTTATCCATAACAATTATGTCTTTTAAATTATTTATTAGTCTAGGAGCCAAAGACTATGAAACAGTCATGATAAATTTAGTGTATCTCTCTTATATTGCAATAACATAGAAATAATACTCATAGGATGTATTCAATTATGCTTTTTCAGTGCAGATTTTTAGATTTTTATCTAACTACAACATAAAAAGATCATTTAAAATATAATTTTCTTTTCATAATTTAGGATTAGTATTTATTAGGATTTAGTATTAATAGTTATTTTTACTTCATATTTTAAATTCCATTTCCATGAATAATAAAAGAAAAATGACTGGCAAATATTCTTGCCCACATTAAGGCAGAATTAAGGAAAGAGGTTTTAAGGTTAAGTGCACTCAGGTTTGATTATATATGTTATTCTAATATAATGACAACCTGCCCTTCAATCTATTTGTGTTGAACTGTGTAAAATTTAGTTAATGATCAAAATACATGAACAGAATAAAATACAGGTTTTAGTAGTTCTGCTCAGGTACCTGTAAGATCCTAGACTAGTGTATATTAGTTACTGTTTCTGCTTCTTGAGCTGGTCACCTCCTTGTGCTAGTTTTGCACATCTAACATTTAGTAAAAAAGAAAAAAGCCACCCACAAAAATTATTTTTCTGAGAACTGCTAAGAACTTCCTCCATGTCTGAAAAAAAGTCAATATTTAGTTTTGAAAACAGACAACCTGTTAAACCACTAAAAAAGTTGAACATGCCTCTATGAGCGCACATGTTCAGAATGAAAAAGCCCCAAAAAACCCCTCTCTTTCTTTCCTATCTTTGAAGAGAGAAGCAATCCCTCTTCCTGGCCTGGTGGTAGGGCAGGGAGGGGAGGCTGGGCCAGCCCAGTCCTTCTGACATTTTGCTAACATTAAACCCTGCCCAGGCATCCTCCGCCGTGACCTGCAGCTGCGGCAGACAGAGGGAAGGCCATCAGCTCCATGGGACTGAACACAGCAAAAGCCAATATACAACTGTGCAGCCAGAGCAGCCACCGCTGTCCTGGCTGAGCCCCTCAAAAATTCTAACACAGCCCCCTCAGCGCAGCCATCAAAAAATTCCCCACCATGAACAACTCCAACTGCCACCCAGCAGGGATAATATTCTTATAAATGGATTTGGATTTGTTCGATTTGTCCAATTAATCAAACAACAAAATTAAATTTAGCAGCAATTTATTAATAATAGCAGCAATTGTGTATAAATGAATACAATAAAAATATTAAATACATAAATTTTAGTAGATACAAAATTTGGCAGTGAATAATTTAGTATAATTGAGGCTTGTTTCAAATAAAGCATAAGCAAAACCAACCAGGGGATACCATGACCAGGGGTACGGGTAGGGCCATTCCTCTCACACCGTACCAAATCAGCCAAGCTAAAATCTTATATACTGTTTACTAATACATATTAATATAGAATCTTCTAGAAAGCTCCTCCTCGTTTCTATTCCGAAAATCTACGTCACTATGTTGTGTTGCACTCACCAGTGGCCGGGGGTCTCTCCCTCCTTCCAGGGCTCTTGTTTCCGATGAAGGCTCTGGGTCTTCCTCCATGTTCGCCATTTGAACCCGTAGGTAGCACAGGTGCACTAAGCTTAGGGTTATATAAGTAAGCCTATGTTCCCATAACAAACCTTGTCCAAGTGTCCAATGCCTGGAATCATCCCAGTTTTGCCCAATTCAAGGTCAAAAGTTTTATTTCTAGTGCTATTATCAGACCTACATCCTTAATATCCTTTACTCCCATTGAACATCTGGAGGATGATTCTATCTGCTTTGTTTAACCACTTCCTTTATCCTTTTTGCTTTATAACAATTGAATACAATATTTCTATTGATATAAAGCAACAATTTTGCTAATATATTTACAATTTAATTAGCACGAATTACATTTATAACAACACAACTATTTCCAAACCTCAAGCAAAATATTAACTTTTTCACTACACAAATGAGATTTGCAGACCTTCAATTCTCTCTCAAGTGAGAGAAAAAGACAAAGTAAAGACACATGGGGAAACAACATGAAGACAACAAAGTCAATTTTTAAAAAGTCAAGGCCCAAATGGGAAGAGAAGTTAAGAGATGCCTTAGGCTTAAGCTGAAATTCTCTTATAAGCCATGGTAATAGACTATGATATATATATATATCATATTATGAAATATTCCTATAAATCATAAAAAAACAGAAGGGGGTGAAGTATTTTTTACATTGTAAACATGAGCAAAAGCATCCATGCTAAGCAATCAGATGTTGTAGTAGCAATGATACCATAAAAAGTTTGAACAGAGAAAAAAAAGAGTAATGAAGACCCTTTACCCTCAAGAAAGAAAATCTCTGTTCCCAAAAATGAAGATTATCTCAAAATAAATGAAGAAAACTTTTCCTTATAAACAACTCATCCTTAAAAGTTAACTAAAAAATTAGCCCCCCAAAAACACTTGTGGGGAAAGCTATAAATCAAAGAGAGAGACGGTTACACAATAATCTAATTTCCATTCTCCCAAACAGCTGACTTGCTGTAACATTAAAGCCACAAAAAATCTGATTTCTTGCAAAGAAGTCTCCATAACATGACAAAAAAACCTCTCACTAAGTGAACTGAAGAAAAACTATTCTAGAAATAATAAACTAGCTAAATTATTCCTATACATTTTCAATAAAAAAGAAAAAAAAGAGTGTAGAGGGGGAAGAAAATATTTTAACAGTTTTATTATGATTATTATTATTTTTAGTTGTATTAATAAAGTTTTTCTTTATGCCCATTAAGATTTAAGCCTACTTTGCCTTCCTCCTAATCCTATCTCACAATAAAAAAAGTAAATAATTCTAGTAAGTGCACTAAAAATTTAGCCACCGCTAAACCCACCACATAAATTACTACATTCGCCAAAAAATTTCAAATTATCAAACCAAAACCACTACAATCACAAATGGAAATAGTCGGATCAAGTGACTATGCCAGTTCACATGGCAGAGAATTATGCTACCCTGGCAAATCCATCAGCAGATATCACAAATGCCCAACAAAGGTCACCATTTGACCCTGACTTTATTTTCTTTGGTTTTGTTTATTTTCTTCTTGGTATTAGAAGTTTGAGTCCAAGACCACTTGCACGCTTTGTGCATCAAATAATGAATTTTCACTGAAGTTTGCTGTGTAGTTTCTCTTCTTTAGCAACAGAAAAAAAAATTAAGAACCGTTAAGAAAATTGTAATTACTGCCTTTTTGTCTTAAAGAAACGTTTATTAATTATCACATGAATGCTACAAAGTACCAACTTAGAGATGGGTTCAAGTTGTTAGAAATACCCTGAAGCCAAGGGATAAAACTTCCATCCTAACATGGAATTGTAAGTTAAAATTGAATATGCAGTTGCAATTATTTATCCCCTTCTGAAAACAATATAGTTCAGCATAATTCCAGAAATGCTTTTTTTTGTGATTGTCTTCTAGTAATGAACTATTTCATTGAGGGTTAGCTGTACATGAAAACAAACTTTCCCCTCTATTTTGATTTTTTAAATGGTGAATCCTCAAATTTCTAAAATTTTTAATACTATTTGTTTTACAAATATCATTGAGATCTAACAGATGTAAAACTGCCCTGACACTTAAACATTGTTTTGCATGTTTTAATGGAAGTTTAGGAGCATTCCTTTTACTCTTTTTGTTGTCACTGATTCTTGAAACTCAGAACAAAACAAGAATATATTGCTATAAGGAAGTTTTAAACAAAGAAAACATTTTCTTTGCCAAAGATTAACTTAGGAGATTAAACTTGGGAGATTCCAGAGTCAATTGTTATCTTAAGTGTATTTACCAAAAACCAGCAACTACTAAACTGATGATCAGTTATAGTTTGCTCCTCAAGTCGTAAACCAGAATCACTTGATACTGATTGCTTTGTGGTGTGCTATGATGCCTTGCTTTCAAGTCATCAGAAATGAATTTACCTTAGGATTTAAAACACAATTCAAGCTTACCCCCCAAATTCCACATACCAGGACACTAAAATTGTCTTAATTTTATTAAGATGGTATTTCAGTCATGGCAACAGATGCTTAAGTCTTTAGTTGTTATAAACACTCTATTTAGATTAATATATGCTATGGAATTTATTAGATATTTTACTAGATATTTTGGGTTTTGCAGTCCTAAGAGTACACCTCTTCTCTAACCAACTAGATGCAACTCTGTCTGAAGCTTTTAAAATTCAGAAGGGAGCCAGAACTGTTACCCAAAACGTGCCATTTATGTTATTTAATGGGTTGTGATAGCTTTTGTAAATAATACTGAAATGACATTAAGTAATTTTTAAATTTGTATTAAAGTTTTATCATACATAGAATCGTAGAATGGTTTGGTTTGGAAGGCACCCTTAGAGGTCATCTAGTCCAATCCCCTCCTATAAGCGGGGTTATCTTCAACTAGACCAGGTTGCTCACCCATCCAATCTGGCCTGGAATGTTTCCAGGATGGGACATTCACAACCTCTCTAGGAAACCTGTGCCATGGCCTCAACATCCTCATTGTAAAACACTTCTTCCTCATAGCTAATCTAAATCAACTCTCCCATCAGTTTAGAAACATTACCCCTTGCCCTGTCTTGTCACAACACAGCATAAGAAAATTGCTGTTTCCTCTGCTGTGTTTACTGCCTTTGACAGTCTTGCTTGTCTCATATAATTTTTAACATATTACCACGTTATCTTAACATGAACTTTATTGTATTTAAGAGTAATTATTTATTCATAATGAGATAAGTTTATAACAATTTGGCTAATTCATAACCATTATGATTTCCTGTCTCATTTGTAGTAAGTTTCAATAGTCTCAAAAACTTTTTAAATATGAAGGAAGTGGGTTTCTGCCTCTGTGTCAAAGTTTTTCATGTGTTAGACTGCCTTTGGTTTCTAACTCATCTGTGTTCTGCCCCTGCAACGCCCCATCTTAAACCCTTCCTTTTCCTCAATTTTTAATTTTTATTTTTCCTTTTGAATGAAGATCTCAAGGAATACTTGATCTCTACACTCTGAATTTTGATCTGGAACCCAGACACAATTTTGAATCTCTCTATTAGAATAACAATGGATATGTGCTGGTGCAAATGGTTCTGATGTGGAAGTGAGATTCAAAGACAGGTGTACCCAGGGCCTTTCGACTTGGCAACCAACTGGTGGCTTCCTGGCCCTGTTCTACTAGCATGATTTTACATGGAGTATATCAATACATCACTTAAAGGTGACCCAGCTAAGTCACAAAATTAGTTTCTATTAGATTTTTTTTAAACTGAAACTGATATCTAACCATTTGATATCATTTTGCTGTATCATGTTACTTTCCCTAGAAGATATTTGAGCTCAAGTAAACTGATATTGCTTCACGTTCTAAAAGGTCTCCTGGTTTTCATCAAGGGAACAGTTAAAAATTTTTTTTGAAGCAGGTATTCTTTTTACAGCTCAGATTTTGCTTTCCATATCAGACCTGAGAAAATGTTGCCATTAGCTAGCCTATTAGCTAGCCCAGTTAAACTAATATAGCTTACTTATTTTCAGACATTGTAGTTGGAGATACTACTTGAATATTGTTTTGAACAATAAATTGAATTCTTTATATGATAGAGTTTAAAAATTCCTAACCTAAAATGATTCCCAGTCAAAATTCCTGTATTTAAAATATATATTTTAGATATTTTTAAATTATAATTTAAAATTTTCTTCTAAATGTATTTCTGTTGTATATAAGGTGTAGAACCATAGTTGTATTCAGAATTCTGTGTAGAGCCTTCAAACACAACTCACATAAATCAAGTAAAATGGTAGGCTGCAAAAAACTCAGGTTTTCAGAAATTTCAGTGGTGCCTATGCAAATTTGTTTTACTTAACAATTTCCTCATGATTTACTGATAGGCAAGAGGAAGAAGGAAAATTTAGCATTTCATAAAGGTACATGGAACTCTATTTCTGTTTCATTCTCTCCTCTCCACCCGTTTTTCAAAATTTTGGCAAGCCACAGAATGATATCATGGTAATTTAATGCTGAAAGTGTATATTTTTCTCAAGTCTCCCTCCTTCTCTTTAGTCTTTGCTAAAGAGATGGGGGTTATTTATTTATTTGTTTCTGTTTTGTTTTTGTTTGAATTTAATGTAGTGTTTGCAAAAGATGCTATAAACTTAAGGCAATTCTGGACATAAACCCAGATTTGGAAGGAGCTCATGAGACCCTGGTCTGCATATATTGATAATTGTGTATTATTTTATTACAGATTCAGCTATAATGTAGCTAATTTGCTCAGCGTTACAGTCTTACTGGCCTAATTTTAGAACACATTTCTAACTGAGGAAAAGTCATAGCAAGGGGGATGTGTTTTTTTTCAGGGCTTTATTTATTAGGTATTATCATTTTAGTTTTCAGTCTTGACCAATCCTGAGTCCCTTGCAAACAGCACCAAGGAAATTAAATCTATAAGAAGTAAAGCTGGTTCTCAGTGCTTCAGGAAATGCCATCAGTACAAAAAAGCTAATGAAGACAAGTAAGCAACCAGTGCTTTTGGAGTATCTCAGTATATATGGAATAGTAGGACAAAGGCTTTTTTTTTAAATGTGCAAGGCATCCACATGCCTTCTTTCAGTCTGGTGAAAACCAGTATGTCTGTAACATACTGACTAGGCTTGTAATGGTGCTGCTCTAACTCTGTCTGTCCTCTACTTTTGTTTCCATTTAGTCCAAAAACTGGCCTGAGGTTTGAGCCAGAGGAGATGCCTTAAAGCTCAAAGCTTTATGCTACATACCATGATGTCTGTGGCATGAAATCTTTGCTGTAGGAAATATGGAGATCAAGTGTTTGATTCAGGTCTGGCAATGTGTGTATGTGTATATGTATATCTAAAAGGTCTGTCAATTAGTATTTTTTGAAGCCAAGACTGGATGTATTTGGCTTCAAGCCATCAAGTAATTTTTTGCAGATTCTAGTGAATATAAATCTATCGACATTTAATACTTCAGGAATTTTTATGCAATATCCCCTTTTGGTAATACGAAAGTAGAGACCAATTAAAAAACTAAGAGTATCTTGATGATGAAAGATTATGTTGATGTGAAAATAGGCATAATTACATTTTACACTATGGTCTTCACATTCATGTTTCTTTAACTGTTCAAAATTCAAAATTGAGAAGAAAGTTATGTGGAAAGAATATCTCAGCACTGGTGCTTAGCATTAGCAAGCCTTGTCTAAGGGAAAGCTCTCTGTAGCTTTATCTCTGTTTAGATCTACTGCTTGGGGCTATCCATGATGCAATTAGAACTAAAAGTCTTGCCCTAACAATTAGTTTTGGCTTTCAAGATTAACATAATAACAAAAACTGTTTAAAAAGCATTGTCTTTTTAGAACAAAAGCTAGCATTAACTTAATAGACTCTCCAGTCTGAAGAAGCTTTGTCTTGCAACACACATTCATTTTCCTTTATTCATAATACAGAAGTGGAAAAAGTGTTATGAAGTTGTATTATGATATACCAATTTAACACATGTCTGCATTTAGGTACTCTTGTCTGCTTTATACCCCATCTTACCTGGGCACAGGGTATTTCATGTATTTTATGTGAATGTATGTGTATACACAGTTACACATGGGTGTGTACAAATGCACCTGTGCCACACTACTGTCTGTGAAACCATAGTCCTTTGGCTAAGAATTTAGGTGATGTCAACTCAAAATACATCAAGGAGAATTCATATGTTAACTGGGTAATTTTTAGACATTCAGGTGAATTTAGAGAGAGAACCGTACCCTTCAAGTATGGCGAATGCAAGAAGGAAATGTTGATTTCACGTTTTCTGCTTTGGCGCCGAGTTTGAAATATTTATGTCTGCATGCTAATTTTTAATCTAGTCAAACTGTTTTGCAGAACATATGCACGGTAATGAAAAGTATTAAACTGCGTATAGGGAGAGACACTGTGAAGACAAACATCAGTGCACAAAGATTCTGTAGAAATTACTTCCCTCAGTAACAATTGGGAAACAGGTTCCTCAATTAAAATAGAATAAAGCTTTAAACATTTAACAGACCTGTAGACAGTCAACTGAAATTTTTAGAAACTGCAACAGTGGTTCCTTGTTCCTAGTAGTTCCTAGTTTAGAATATGAAGTAGATACAATTCGGAGCACACAGGGTTTCTTAAATGTTCAGATGGAGTATGCAGCTGGAGTTGTTGTGGTGCCTCTTCTGTGATAACCTGAAAATAGGAGGAGAGGTAAGGTTAAAGAAAAACTTTGCCTTCCCTTGGATTAAGATATGGCCAGAGCACACCATACAGGTGTGGAACATAGGAAGCACTGGAAGCACTGTCTACCCCATAGTTCAGATGTAGCAGCAATGAATGAGAGAAAATATTTGAGAAGGCATTTCAATCAAGAATGTGTCCATTGCTTCTTCAGGCTTGACCGAAGCATCATCTGATCACCTTAACAGAAAAAGAAACCCCAAAATCACCAAAAACCAAACCTGACAAAAAAACCCCAAAAACCCAAACTAAAAGCCCAAGCCCAACAAACACACCCCAAAAAAACTTCCAAATTCTAAATTCCCCAAACCACCTCAAAACAATGTTTTCATAGGATGAAGTCATCTTATAACTATTCTTTAAATTGTCTATCACTCTATTGGAATATTATCAAAGGAAAATCTATTATGCTGGCAGTAAGTAAAAAGTACATCCCTTAAGGAAGTGAAATCTAAGGATGAAGTATTGAAGTATGCAAGGATACTTCCATACTCGATGCTTACAAACTAGATTTGTCTAAACATAGCTCTTCCTTTTGTTACACTTATTTTAAAATGAGTTTTACATAATTCTTTCTATTGCAATCATGATTTGAAAGCATACATGCAATAAAGTACTGCTTCTGTTCCTGTTATGTGTGCTTGCTCTGCCTTCCTGTCCTGAAATACCGGACTATATCTTAAAAATTTTTTCATGCTTCTGAGTAACTGAAAAGTGATTTATGTTCTCTAACACAAGAGAGTCAATATAGAGCCTAGCTATACACAAATGAGGAAAACACCTTTGCCAGGAATCAGTTCTAAATCAGAAACAAGTTTATATATTACAAGGGAAGGGATAGAAACTCTGGGCTACTCTGTTAGAGTAATCAGCGTCTTTTTGGCAACTAGCACATTTTCCCTTTCCAAGATTTTTGCCAGAACCTAGAACGATCTTTCTTCTGGTATTTGCAGAAAGATATAAAACTGATGAGTGCAAAGAGATGCAGCATACTAGAATATATACAACAGGAAATTTCCATGTGACTGAATTGAAGTGCTGTCAGGTCACAGCTAGCAGCTATCAAAACTAAACTGAATTACTAATACTAACTTAAACAATTCATTTCTGTGTCAAGAGAGTTACCAGAGTAATAAAATTATTAAATACCCCACAGAAAAATAGAATAATATGAAAAATCTGTGCGTTCTTTAAGTCTGATTGCTTCTCCTTTTAACCCCATCCACTTTTTATCTTTAGAATTTCATGCCAAGGAAATGCAATTTTTTGGGTAGCATTCACTGCACTTTAAATGGGTTTCAGGGCTTGGTGAGCCACTCACAAGTGTCATGAAAGTACAGTAAACCCCTGGAAAGTATTCCAAAGATAAACTTGGAATTCCACAAAACAAAAGTGATAGTATTACCATGATTTTTTCCTGGATCTGTCTCATGGAAAAGTGAGGGTTATGAACAAAGTTAGTATCAGATGTGCTGTCAAAGTAGGGCTGTGGAGAACAAGATCAGTATTTTGTCTTTTATTGCTCACATTTACCAAATTGGTAAATTCTGGCAGTTTTGTGTCCATATAAAATATCTTGTCTTGGGTCAAAGCAGTTAATAATTCAACATTAACACATCAAACTAGATGAAACTAATTTCAGCTGAAATTTATTTTGTGCTAAGCCATTTAGAAGAAAAGCATGAATAAAAAAAAAGTTAAGAAGTGATTTATATGTATACAGTTTAGAACATTTAGTAAGATTTATTAATGTGGCTGAGAAATAAAATACTTCTAATTTGTATGTTTAGTATGTTCAATATTTAATGGACTAATAGTGTAAGGATATACACATAATGCTGGTAAAGAGGTTCAAAAAATGGGTGTAATGACTGTGGTGAAGTAGTGATGTGTATGAAATGAAATAGTTGACTTCATTATGTAAAATTTTTACATTTTTTAAACTGAAATGCAGATCCTTAATTTCTCTATGGCAGTACAATTACAGAGCAAACCCATTTTAAGTTCAAGTATATTAGAAATTTGCTTCAAGATGATGGCAAGTGCTAATCTGGGCCCAGAAAGAAAGGAAAAAGGTATAGCAAGAAAATTTGGTGTCAGTGAAATATCATGCAACCATGTTGTCATATGTTAACTTCTGCTCATGCTATCCTCATAAATGCAACTAATTCACCTCTGACTTATGTTTGAATGGCTATTTTTAGAAGCTGGGAGAGTGACCAGTTCTGGATCCTGCTTTTCACACTGCAGCAAGAGTATATTTTGTCCACTTAGCATGCTAGTTTAAATTTTCCAGCCATTTGTACTCTTCTCCAGTTGATACACTTGGTATGTAATTCACAGTATTACTTATACTCTGGTCAAATTTGGCCCAACACTTCCATGCTAGTCAAGTCACTTGAGATATGGTAGATTTGAAGTATGTAAAATACTACAGATGGCATTGAACTAGATTTGACTCTGCAGCCAAATCTATACATGTTTTTGGATTTTTAGTCAAAACTAATGACTGCAGTCTTGGATAAATAGTTTGTGATCTGCACTATCTTAATTTTAGTTAAAGTTTTTCATTCCATTCAGATGATTTTCACAATTTTTTAACACATTAGCATAGCTTTGGTTCATTACTGGCAATGCTGGTTTCATAGATTTGCAGTGATATAATTTCATTCCAACTTTATGACATCATGCCCCATAGACTCAGACTGACATAATTTTGAAAATTTTGAGAGAATGCTTTGTACTATTTAAAGGAAATTAAGGCTAAGGATAAACATTATTGAAATCATGCCACCCTTTTTCTACCCTCATTACCCCAGTGTAAATTAGAAGGCATTTTAATGAAACCCATGGAGTTCAATTTCATTTTCAGTTTCAATTTCAATGCCTGTTCATTCAAAAGAATAACCTCTAGTCTAAATTCAAGCAAGATTTAATAAAACAATCTGCCTCTAGATACTTTCCAAATGTAATTTTCTTGCTTATGCATGTAGCTTTGTTGATTTAAAAACCAGGGAATGGAGGTAGGAGACAGTTTCCAGATTTTTGTCTCCTACTGTGTGACTGTTTTCACCATTTTGGTGTTGCCCTTAACTGTTCAAATATAAGACTGGAAAACATATCTTGAGACTTTTTTATTCTTTGTCTATTAGATTTTATCTAAAAGCACATGGACTAAGGTTTCTAGCATAACTAGGAGTCATAAAACAGAAGGAATCAGGCACTCTGTAGGCAGCCAACCAGAATCATGGGTTATCTGTGCTTTGCATAGGTATACTGAAGTACCTTACAGTTCCGACAATTCTCATCAATATAATTAGTATTGGTTGAAGGAATATCATCTGAATATTGCCAGTTCACTGATATTTTTATTAAAAGCCCTTTATCTCTGTTAAAGGTGCTAGTAACCAAAATATTCTTCTCTGAAATAATTTTCCCACGAAAGCTATAGCTGCTCTTTTTCCAGTAATAGGTCCACGGAAGCAGTGGTACTGCAGGGTAGAGTTGGCTGGCAGTGTACTCACTTCTTGAGACCCTGGGTTTTTTAGATATTTCCTTCAACTTGCATGACACTATAAAGATTGCTTCCATTTATAATTTACCCGATACGTAAAGGAAAATTGAGCTGGAAATTGGCCACAGTGAGAACACAGTATTGTTAAAAGACATAAGGGTCAAATTGTTCTTTGTGAATTGACATTAGAGTGAGGCCAAAGTACAATGATAGCAGAGACTTGCTAGCAGGACTGTGATGAGGATATAGTGTGAAAAAGAGTGAAATAAAATATATGAGTGATGCATTTTTCAAAGATAACTGCTCTACAAGTAAAAAAAACCATATGGAATAATAGGTTGGCTTTGGTTGGAAGGGACCTTAAAGATAATCTAGTTCCAACCTCCTGCCATCAGCAAGAAAAACCTGGAATTAGTAAAAAAATAGCTGCTAGAATTAGTGTATAATGTACTAATACTCAGTAAAATTACTGTAATGTTAAGTATCAATTGTTAATTCTGTCTGTTCATGAGATATACAACGAATAACAGAGCAGATACAGACATATACACATTATTACCTTTAATCTTAAAGATTGGTCAGCTCATGTTTTTAATCTTACCATGTCCACCTACAGGCTTATGAACATACAGGGTGATAAATCTAGGAGGGCATTTTTCAAAACAAGAAAAAACATCTAGTTGAATGAAGCTGCACTCCTCTCTGTTTCCCTGCTCATTCCTTTGTGCTTCTATTCTTTAGGAGGTTTTAATTTTCTCTGACCTGTGATGCAGGGAGCAGAATTCCATGAAGATTGTGGGTTAGGTTATGGAAAGTACAGGAAATAAACATCCTGCAGAGGAAAGATGGAGGAAAAGTAGATAGATTATATTACTGAAGTATAACCCATCCTTAAAAACAATAAATTTATCCCCATTTTATTTATTAATTGCTGATGTTATTAGAAGAGAGTCTTGTAAGCAATATCCTCAATATAGCCACATTTTAATGAGTCTTTTTATAGAGGATAGTATAAATAACAGTTTCCTTCAAAGGATCATATTGTTAAATATATTTACGATGCCTAGACAATAGAATGTAATTTTGAATTAATCAGAAATAAAGGCTGGATGAATTTATTTTCATCTCTATTCTAGGATTGCTAAGCAACCAAGGACAAATGAATTTATGTCTGGCTAGTATATTGTATTGCTTTAAAAAGCCTTTTAAAAGAACATTCATTCTTGAACACAGGGATAAACTGATTGTAGGCGTATTACAGCTTCTCTTGGATAATTTCTGGATTTTAGTATATGATCTCCATGGGACAGTGTAGTCATATGGCAGAAACTCCCCCAGTTTTACATGTCTTACTGTAATTAAATTTATAACTACCATCATTGCTATGCATTATTTTGGTGGGGTTGTTTCTTATTTGTTTCTTTATTTTTATAAGTTTATTTTAATAAGCTGCAGTAACAGTAAGGTGACAAGTGCACATTGAAATTGTGCACTATAAGTTCATCATCTTCAGGAACATATAGACAGCTCAATAATTTTGAGCACAGACCAATTTCATCTGCAAGCATTCAGAGTTATGTTATACGTACGTTAAATCTTAAAAACTCCTAATTTCAACCATAGCTACCCTCTGACTGGTTTTATCTCAGTTATTGGAAACTGGACTTTTTAATGTTGATGTTTTATCCACATATATTCACAGCTCCTACCTTTGACTAGCCAGCAAGCCTGTACACAGATGAAATCTGAAGTCTTGTTATGCCAATTCTAGAGACTTGAAGTATAGAATTACAGTATATTTACTTGCTGAAGGACTTGTGAAAAATATGTCTTTAGAGCTTATAATTAAACCTACATCTCTCAAAAATTTAAAGAAGCGAAATAGTATTACAGTCATTACATATTGTTTTCTCCTCTGGGTTGGATCAGACACCTCGACACTTGCCATTCCTGAAAGTAATGTCACGAAGAAGTAAAAAGCCTGAATAATAAAGGCATTATTGAACTTTTCATCCAAAAATATGTAGGCAGTTTCTGCATCAGAAAGTGTAAAGACTATTCTGAGAATGTCCAGGAAAATGCAAATATTTCTGGTATTCTTTTGTTGGGACTCTCACTTTAAAACTACTGAATTTCGTTTTGCTTACTTGATAGTGTCAAACCAAATGAAGCAGCTGCTAATCCTGAATAAATTCACAGAAGGCAGAAAACCATCCAAAGTAAAATTATTCATGACACTGACTAGTAGTGCAGAAGACCTCTGCAGTGTCATTTATTTTTTTGTTCTTCCCAAAGATAAATCTGCAAACATAAAATACGTGGCATTCAGTTCCTTTTTAAGGTATTTGGAAATTTTAAATTTTTATTTGTTTTTTATTGCACAAGAAAATTAGGACAAGAAGTCCTGCCTATCCTTTTTGAGATCTTCATTTCTCTAGAATATACTTATTCCTGTTTCTCATGCTTTTAATTGATTGTGGTGTTTGCCTGCCTCCTTGTGATTTTCCTTATAACTGCAATCCTGACCTGATGTGTTTGATGGTTTTGACTTTGTGGGATTTTTTTTATTTTTTTGGCTGGTTGGTTTAGACTGGGGTTGAGTTTTTTATTGTTGTCTGTTTGGGTTTTTTAATAGGTCATACTAAGCTACTGAATTGAATTGCGATGACTCTAGACATGCCATTTATTTATTTATTTGGGGTTTTTTTTTTGGTTTTTTTTGGATTTCACATGTTAAACTGAAATGCTAATGGTCAATTTGAGGATGTTACCATACTATCTTCAACTAACTTTGAATGTTGGGTAAATCAAAATACCTTAAACAAAATTTAAAGCTTATGGGTCATAATTTTTATCATTGAAGGACTGGCAGGGTCTTTATTTCAACAGGTGGCAAACAATAGTGATCTGGGGAAAATAGCTAACAGTCACTTTTGTGACAAATATTACAAAGATCACAGCTACAGGGAATGTATTGTAGGGTTTGCTGTACTGGTATCCCAGAGGATGGGGATGAACAATAAAAAAAACAAGTAAGTTTTTAACTCCAGCTTCTTCTTTGATATTGCATACACTTGAAAGCAGCTGTTTGAAGCTATTTGGAAGGTAAAAAGAATTTAAAAAAAATTAAAAAAAAATTCCAGACAAGGAAACACATAGTTTGGATGTATGTGATAACTGAAATCAGTCTGTGCTGGATTTAAAACATCTGTCACTTACCACGTGCACCTTGCTTCCAGAGGCAGGCAGTGAGAAGAATTCTTTAGATGAAGATCTGCAGTTTTTTGTTTAGTTGCAGGAAGTACTTTCTTTTATTTGGCTGTTTTGAGGCTGTAAATCAGAAGAGATGGAATGAGTCTTGATAAAATAGCTAGAAAACAGATGGCACTTCAGGATTCATAAGAACATTTTCATGTCCTTCTGCAATCCTATAACACGAGCATGTTCACATGCAACCCACGCACATTTGCTTGACGAAACGCCAGATTAGCTGAATTCAGTGGCAAAAGCTAAACAGATGATCATTCTGCATGAGTACACTCTGTAAGTGACTCAATATCCTTAAAGTAATGCAACTTAGGAGAATCTTGATAGTCTGGGTAAAATTAATTCCTTTTTGTATTTAGTGGGGTTTCTGTTTTAAATTTGTGCACAGTTTATAAATAGAACTCACATTTTTATTTCTTGTTAAATTCTGCTTCTAAATTATTCTGAATAGTACCTCACTGCTCTAATACATTATTTTAGAGGAATTTCTTCAGGTGTAAAAACTTAGTTGACATTAGAAAGTGAGAGAGAATTGTCACTAGCTATTTGGAGTTTTTTAAGATAAACTTTCAGGGCTCCAAATGCTAATAGAAAAATTAGTCATTGCAATTAAGAAAATTAATTGTTTGAGTTTTTATTTAAAAATAAGAGTAATGTATTTTTTTCTTTTTTTAAAGAAATCTCTTGTGAATATATTTTAGTAGCCCCATGCTTATGTTTTTGATTTTTTTTCTTAAACACAGTCTTCCCCTACCCCCATTATTTTACTTTAGTCCATATGGTTTTCCATAACTCCATCCAGACATACCATTTACAAGTTGACGCTTTCACTTACTCTCATAAATTCTGATTTCTTTTTATGTATTTCATCTGTTTGCCATATCATCACTTATGTGGAGTGTTGCATAAAATATTTCTTATGAAGCAGTGTAGCTAGGAGCAACTTGATTTCTGCTCAATATCACACATTTCAGTTGATAGGGACTAGGTCCTCCTTGTGGCTGACCCAGACAAATGTGTCTAGAGGGTAAGAAACAAGAAAGTATCACCTTAGTTGTCTTCAAACCTCAACCAGGTGCACCAGACGTCAGCCACGTTCCTTTACCTACAAATATCATTGTGAACATGAATCCATGTCAAAATATTTTTCCTTGACACTATTAATCTTTGTCCGAGACATAAATGCCTTCGCTTGTCAGAAATTCACTTGGTCTTAATGAAATTGTGTTTACTTCTGCATCTGTGTTATTTCTTGCTCACAAAGTGCTCACCTATGCAGGATGCTGGTTTCAAACAGTAAAGAAGATCTAGTGTTAGACATGAAACATGCTATTTCCAAATTCTATGAAATGGTATGAGAGAGAAACTAAATATAAGGTTTGAGGGAAAATTAAACCAAAGAAGAATTTCAAATGTCCAAACCGTCATGTTATTTTTATCAGTACAAAAATGTATCTTGATTTCAGTTAGTTAGGCAGGAATACTTGGAAGAATTATCTCAACGAGTCTGCTATTGTCTGAAAACAGAAATAGGCAGTTTCATTAAGTGTAGTATTTTTGCTACAGTCAATCCCAATGCCTTCCCTTTGTAGAAAGGTTTAACACAACTGTTAACTCCAGAGATCAAAAGCTATCTGTGCCATACCAGATTTACCTGGCTGTGGCTTAATCCTCTGAACCAATTCCTGGCTGCTTCAGATATACAAATAGCTGAATTCCTGTGCATTGGTGCTTTATGCCATTATACCATATATATTGACTTAATCTCCATGCACAAATAAATGAAAGATGTTGGATTTTGCAATGCGAAAAGGGAAAAGCTTTAATTTCCTCACTTGATTATTTATTTTACAGAAGGCAAGATGTTATTTCATAGATGCTAAGTATCTTTAATGATACACACAATGACTGCAGAAATGTCCACCCTCAAACTGGGACTTCTACACTAATCAAATTATTGTTCTTCAATGTTTCAGGTTTCATGAGATCTTTCCATTCGTGCAAGTGAATCTTTCTTTGTCCTATCCCATTCCTATAAAATTCTCAGTTTCCCCGGCACTGCTTTCCATATGTATCTTTGTAAATATCTCAGGTCCTGAGATCAGGTATCATGTGCAATTTTTTTTATCATTGAAACTGTGGAACAATCGTTACTATCAGCAGACTATATATCAGCTAAAAATCACTGCTGTGCTGGATCCCATAATTTATGGAACAGTGTTGACAGTCACACTTCCAGTTTGTTCTTTCAGTGTTTTAAGTTGCAATTACTGTGAGTTGCCCTGAGATTTCCCTCTCTATCTGTCATTATTCCATGTGCTACATCAGTTCAGGATTTCAGTAGCAGCATCAGTGGGTGGCTGAATTCTTGATTTCTCTCAGACGCCAGCTGAAAAGAAACTTTCTTTCCTTAGTCTCTTGGTTTGAAACAATTTAATGGAGAGCATTCTGGAATGAGTTGTATCCCTTTAAGAGTTCATATGATCCCTTTCCACTAATAAGGAATAAATACGAATTCAGGGGAGTGGGAAAAAAAACCACAAAATTTTTTAACAAACAGAATGCCAACAGGAAGGAAGAAAATAGGTAAGTAACTGCTAGACACTAAACTGCTGGACCTCACAACCCCCCGTGAACAAAGAGAGGCCCAAAATGCCATTCCCAAAATGGCGCCTACCAGCGGCGGCCGCATGGCTGAAGGGCACGGGGGGAGATGGCGTCCCACCCTTCCCTACTAAAATGACGCTTCCCAGGCGCTCGCGTAGCCCCAGGAACAAAGATGGGATGGCGACAGCCCCTCCCGGGAAGGCGAGAGCTACAGGGCTGTTCTAGAGGCAGCTTGTCTGGGGTCGGCGCCGCTGCCGCTGCTTCCTCGTGCTGCCGGCGAGCTCTGGCGCTGCTCCTGCCGTACTCTGCACTGCGGTGCTGGGGTGGTGACCAGGCCACCCTAGCGCCTCCCTTGCTTTTTTTTACTGCCGGCAGAGTTTGCAAGGTTCACTTCTAAACAGTTTCTAATTGTGAAATGCACTTTCCACCAATGGCTTACAGCTGCAAACTCAAAGCTGCCACAAAAGAGCAAGAGCTCTGCTCCCATCCTCTCTCCTGGAGTGGGTGGCAAAAAAACCCAAACTTTCCCTGAGCACACGAGCAAACACCACATGGTGAAAAGCAGCAAACCACCTGGGCAGGGAGATTTTCAAAACGCCCTCGATCACAACCCCACATAGACAAGGGTCCTGGATGCAGGGTCTGAAAGAGACAATAGCGATTTTTTGGCCCAGATAGGTATGGAATACAAGACCATAATTAATCACTCCAGGACCCCTTGGCTCTCAGGTACTGCTGTCTCTAACATTCCAGTGGGTACTTCTGGGACATCTGTTTGTTACCATTTTATTCATCCCCACATCCTGTTTTCTACTTTCTTATTGTGTCAGCACCCTGCCATTGCTGTACTTCTCACAATGCACAATTGGCTGATCTTCAGTGATACCCCTGTATTAGATGTATCAGAGTACTGTTAGAATTATCAGAGTACTGTTTTCAGCAATTGCTGTTGCCTCTTCTGGGAGACTGTGGTGCTGTCCTAGTGTGATGTTGTGCTGACAAATCAAATGCAAGATTCTTCTGGTATGTTGTTCCTGATACCACTGCCAACATGCCATTTACCTGCTCTCTGCTATAAATGGAGGCTTGTGAAAGTACTTTCTTCTTTTAGACTGTTATAAATTTATCTGTAATAAATCGATCAACTCCAATAGATGAAAATAGAAAATTTATTGAGCAAGTGGCAGCAAGCAAATCAGCGCTGGGCGTCCAGGGAATCTCCGCTCCACCAACGGCACGCACCCCACTCCATTTCAGTCCATCTTTTGTTTTCATCTTCTTCCGTGTACGTACCTTTCAGCATCTTCTCACGTTCTTTCTGTGTCTGTGCAACCAGTTGCTAGGGGCTCTTCTCCTGGCTCCTGGTGGTCGTGGGGAGGAAGGCCGTAGTCTTCCTCTCTTAGCCGTTGGTTAACTTTTTTCTATCTTTTTTGCAAGCATCCACAAACTGGGCACATACAGGATGTTTGTGGTTATTTGAGATATAATCATTAAGCAAGTTTCAGTGGTCTTTTGGCCGTGTTCCCTAATTTAGCAAGGTTTGATTAGCAAAGCCTTACACATACAGGATATTTGTGGTTATTTAAAACCTAATCTAGCTTAAGCAAATTTCAGTGGTCTTTTGGCTGTGTTCCCTAATTTAGCAATGTTTGATTAGCAAAGTTTTACACATACTCTGTTACAAGACCACATAGGGCTTCAATAATAATATAGCATCCTATTCATTTTTAGGCACTCTGTGTTTTCATGGTCAAATAGGAGTTTCCTAGCTTCTTTTAGATCTTTATAAGCCCAGATGTAAGAAGAAAGCCATCTCAGCTTTTCCACATCTGTATACCTTTTCTAGGGTAACTCTCCAGGAACGATTTACAAACTTTTTTCCCTATTGTGTTGCGTTTCTAACCTGATTACATGCTAATTTCCTCATCTGTGACTAAATCTAAGTCAAATTTTGTTTTCATTTCATATTGCTGTGAGGTTTGGTGGAGATCTTTCTGCACAAACCGTAAGAGTGGAGTGGGATTTAGCTTTATGTAAGGGTGAAATGCACAGAGCATTGGGAGCACTGTTCCCGGATTTTTAAATGGTTTTACAAGTTGCACTTGCCTTCCTGCTAGGAGGAATTTGCAATCGTGTATGAATTATAAATTACTTTCGCAGTGTTTTAATATAACAAGATATAGTAATATATGAAGTGTTTGTTTTTTAGTTATAGCAGTCTGATTTCAGTGGAATCACTAGCCGCTTACTTTGGTGCCTGTCTTCAGCACATATATTTTCTATTCCCAGTTGTGTTACCAACTGCACTGAAAACATGACATCCTATAGTAGCATTCCATAAGCACTGTAAAGAACAAGATGTTTTTACTGATAAGGTAGTTTAACAACTTGGGTAATTATTGCAAAAATAAATTGGAAAGTTGTGAGGTAGAAATCTCAAAGGAGGCCCAAAGGCACTTACAAATGGTAAAAGGCTTGAAAAGAAACTGAATCCCAAGAGATAAAGGCAGTCTCATTTTAACTCAGCTTTATTTACCCTTGTTTGTTTAAGTTTTTCACAGAAAGGAATGGTTATGAAAATGGAGGCAGTTGCTAAATTGCCAGTAATACCAGTTTAGAAAAAGGAGAAATCAACACACAAGCAAAATGACTAATCAATTAAGTAAAGAAGAGTTGGGTGGAAGCAATTCACTTCCTATTCTAAATGGCAAGATCTTTCTGCAATGTGTTTTAGGGAAATAAAACAGGTGATGTTGTAATACATCTTTTCATAGAAATATCTGTGAGATGAAAAGGAGAACGAGAAATCTGCTTTGAAAGGAGGGGATTTAATTAAGAAGGGATACAGTGGTTAGGGTTTTTAAACCTTTATCTTAGGGGCCTTTTTATAAAAGAAAAAAATATTATTTTAGCAAAAGGATCAGGTTCAGATTTCTGAAAAACACGACCCAAAATACATTTTGAAGAATTGGACTTCCCATTGACTTCAGTAGGAACTACATCACTCACTTCTTGAAAATGTGTAGCTGGTTTCATTAGGTACAAAAGTGTGTCTGTTACTGAGTAAGATTCCAGGAAGGAGTAGATCTTCACTTTATTTATATATTTAAACATTTCCATCTCTACTTAATTTCAAAATGTATTACTAGATTAAAGTGTGAAACAATTGGTAATATCTATTTAATAATGCAATACAGCATTACAGTAACAAATTATAGTACTTAGTATTGTATTTTATAATGATACTATAAGCTGCTATTACTTTACAAGTCCTGAAGACTCAATTATGTAATAGAAAAATGACAAAAATATGGGTAGGGAATAAAATTTAATGAAAACACACTTAAAATTAAAAATTTCTGTCGTAGATAATTAAAAATTTCTGTCCTAGAATAGTGACTCTTAGAGGTGTCTGTTGCCCACTAAATCTTGTAAGTCTCCCATTATGTCTTCAGTGAAGAGAAATGGCTTTTTTTCAAGAGTAAGTCTTCTTTGAAGGTACAGGATTATCTATGATAGATCACAATAATAATACTATCTCATTCTTACTGCTGAAAAAAAGCTGTGTCTGTGTGTGTCTGCTGCTGGTATCTGAAGCAGTTTGGAGTTGAACATGGAAAATGATACAAAAATATGTAATTGAACTGTAAATTCTTTTTGCTGTGTGATGATGTCATTGGACAGATAAGGGATCTTGCCATATATTAATTAAAAGATAGTGTTTGTCGAAAAGATGACACTATATATAATATACTGCTCTGCTGCCATTCCTCCTTTTATATTTGGTACTCTTATTATTGTAGTAATTTTTGCATAGGAAGGTTACGTGGCATTTAACACTCAGTGCAGTTTTGCAGAAAACCTCACTTACTTTTAACTTCAAAAGGATAAGGGTATGCTCAAAACCACCATCTTCACTGTGGCTCACCTCCTCGATGTCCTGTCTGCAGAGAGATGTCTACAATCCTCTTTGAATTTTGTTTGCAGAGTGAAGTAACAGCCAAATTTTGAAAATAAGGGGATAATTACACGTGCTATTTTCTGTTTCATATTTTCAATGTTTAAGTAGCCCTTTGGGAATTTACATATCTGAATGATTATTTAGATGCCATTTGTATTTGCATACACAAAGTCTGCTTGTTCTTTTGATCTGAAACAGAGGTTGTTGCAATAAATTAAATGGATACCTGTTGATGTGTTTGATACAGCCCAAGATGTAACATTAAAATTCTTAATTCAGAAAGCATGCTAATTGTAAAACTGAACTGTAGCATAGCTAGAAATACTGTGACAAGACATTAACATATGCTCTTGATATCTTTTTTTGAGACCAACCTTTTTTATGACATTTTTTCCAATTATGTGAGATTCGTTTAGTGTGACTTACAACATATAACTCCCCAAAAACATGAGGGAAATATTAATCCAGAGATCTGTCTATTTTCCATGTCATTATAATGGTGTCTGAAGAGAGAGGAAGTGCAGGCTACTTTATTGGGGTTTTAGAATGACAACACAGAAAGTCAAATCAGTCTTGAAACTAAAATACAAACCTTGAGAGAAAAAGTCTGATTCTGTTTTCACTCCCATAAATCTAGAGAAAAACCTCATTTGTGTACAGCTACTGTAGAAGCTAACATTCATACAACCCAGAGCAACAGTGCAGACTCAGTAGTTAGGAGATACTCATTAAACTGTGAGTGCTTGAGTACCTCGTTGTGATGGATCAGAAGTAACTTTATTTCTCAGTATCCATAATTCATTTCCCATTGTTTCACATAAAAATCAAAGTGCAGAAGCAGGAATTTCCTTGTGTAAAAATGTTTTAAATTAACTGTCAAATGAGATTTCATCAGCAGCTGCTTATTCTAATGAAGAATTCCATTCTTTATAAACGCAATCTCCTTTCTCAAACTTCAGTAAGTTGTACAGTTGGCCATGCTTTCTTCACTCCAGTTGAATCTGTCCCCTTATGTCAGAGAAATAGGCTGGGGGGGGGGAAGTTTGTTAAGGAGGGTTTTAAAGTTAGTTTTTTGCCTTCTATTATGTGTGATTTTGTTTGATTGAGGACGTTTCCTGGTCTGTTGGCTATGCTGTGTTACAAAAGGTTTATGTACTGTGTAAGTCTCTACTGCAAATACTCAGCTCTCAGGGGGTTTTGGACATGTCCATATGGGTATCACAGCCATACATCCAAATTTAAAACCCTAGCCTGTGTTGAATCTCTTCTAGATGCCTTTTACAGGACCAATTTTTAATTTCTGGTACTACAGTTAAATGTTGTTAAGCATTTCATGAGATACCCTGATCAAAGCATTTTTCAATGTGGTATTTACAATGTTGGTTATAAAATAAACCAGTAAAATACAGAATGTACTGCTTTATGATACCTCACTGGTATTTATTTGACTGTTCTGCATGGAGAAACAAAGGGGAGAAATGGATAAAATTACCAACTGAACTCAAGGGTAGGCAAGGTCCACTGGCACTTGGAGAAAAAATTTATATGAATTTAGGCAGAAAATTCAGGTGGTTCCAGTTTCAGATAAATTATTTCTGATGTACCTCATTGGATTATTTTAATTACAACATTAAACTATTTTATTAGAATGTATTTTCAGCAAGACTTAAATTGTTTTGGTTGTTTGCCCTTCAGTCTTCCTATAAAGAAAAGTCAGTTTCAAGACAATATAAAATAGTGTCTTTAGTAACATATTTTTAAAAAAATAATCTAAATGTATTCATGTTCCCTGGCATATTTCTAATAAACACATGAAGAACAGAAAGACTCCATGGTATAGGACTAGAAAAATGTGTAGCATATATTTACATAAAATATGAAAGTCTTCAGTTTAAAACACCAGCTCATTTTCTTACAGTTTTTTAAATTTACTTTTAAAACACAAGAAAACCCACTCTACTACTTCTTTTCCTTTCCTTTTATTGTAAAATGGACTACCATCATATGTTTCTGACTTTCAATTTATTTTTTTTTCAGTTTTTACAGCAAAAAAGTGTGATTTCTTTGTGAATGGTTGCCTCTCAAGACTGTTTGTGTTTTTTCCCACCTGTGTAATTTCAGATGCTGCACAACAAACATGTGATGGTTCGTGTTGGAGGAGGCTGGGAGACTTTTGCAGGTTATTTACTGAAGCATGATCCGTGCCGAATGCTTCAGATCTCCCGAGTAGATGGGAAAACTTCTCCAATCCAGAGCAAGTCTCCAAACCTCAGGGACATGAATCCAGACAATTATCTGGTTGTTTCTGCTCATTACAAAACCAAGAAAGAGATTAAGTGAAATAAGCTGCTCATATAAGTGGGACTTCATGTATGTAGGTCCAAATTATTCCCCCAAGTGTAGTGAATTTAGTTGATGCTTTAAAAGGACTTTGGAAAACTTAACATCGACTGGAAATGATACCCCATTTTCAAGATCATTGAATTTAGAATTATTTATTTCTAGTACTGTATCTTTTATAGCAAATTACCCTTGATAGGCTAATTACTACAATCAAATAATAAATAGACATATATTTTTAGCCAAATTATTACTCTTTAATATGTGAATGTATACTTAGAGCTACATAAAGGAGTGCATCCTGTTAATGGAAGAAAATAAACAATGAAATATATTTGTACGAAAATCTTATTACTTTGAATCCCTGACTGTTAGGCTAGTTGAAATATATATATGCAGGTGGAAAATGGGTATTTGGGGAGATTATTTGGAAATGTCTCTTGAAATGAAATAAAATTGACTATTTGTATGTTTTACAATCTTTTCTTAATTAGTAGAATATAATGGCTTATTGCATGCCTAACAACTTCTCAAAGCCATTTCTTAAAGGAAAAAAAAGCCCAAGAAACCCCTTCACACTGTTTTACTATTTAAAGCTGAACACAATGCTGAATGCTCGATCTGTGTGTAGATCCTTTCTGTTTTTCATGAAGTTGTCCAATATAGAAGCATGGGGAAGCGGAAAAATTGCCCCTTCCTCTGTCAGACAGTGGAGCTGGTTGGTCATACCAGTGAGGTGATGTTCTGCAGCCCATAAGAGGAGCACAGCCCTCAGACCCCAAGGAGAAGCTTCAGAAGATGCAAATCCCTCTGGAGTCACAAAACATGGCACTGTTCTTGGACATGAGCTTTTCCTTCCCCTTCTTTTTAATGTTGTTGGTCATGTTAAATGTGAAATATTCATTACCCTGTAAATAGAGTGATTTACATTATCATAAACCATTCACACATCTCTAATATAGCTAAAGATGTCAGTGGGCTTAGTTCATTATTTTGGCTACTTTTCTGTTTATATTTGGTAATTTATGTGCCTTGCAACATCCTAGAAAAATCTTTTTATAGGATTGTTTCACTGACTGGATAAATTTAAAACTGAAATAAATTTTTTTAAATACTCCTACATTTTGAAACTCCTATTATTTGTAATTGCTAATCTCCACTTTGCTGCTACTGACTGGATGCCTACAATACACAACACTGCTTGCTGCCCTAATAAGGAGTTGCACAAAGAAAGGGGCCATCAAATAACACACAAATACCCAAATTCTATTGAAAATTAATTTTTATTTGCAGGGAAAAATTCAAAAACATCCTTGAAATATTTTTAGTACTGACTCGTATTTTTCTCTATTTTCTGATATTAAATTATTAAAAATGGTCTTATGATCTGCTCCTGTGGTCTTTAAAATTAACAGCAAAATGTCTTTCATGTTCCATGCCTTATTAAAATCAGCACATTGTATCTCATTTCTGTGGAGAAGGTCTACCTCACCGTCTAAAACTACCTGCTGAATACAAGCAGTTCACAATTGCTTGGTGCAGCAGACAAAGTAGCAGTACATAATTCCAAAGTTGCAGCCTTTTATTCTCCTCCTGAAACACTTTCTAGGGAGATTAAACACATATTCAAGCAATATATCTTTTGAAAAGCCACAGGAAGTCTCAGTTGCCATAGAAGTTGTCGTATGTCCTCCATAAGGGAGCAGAAAATAGACCACAACATCATTTTATAAAAAATGCAGCATAGTTGAAAAAAAAATCATGATCTTAATATAAGCACTGACAGATCTGTTTTCAAATGAGAAGGAAAAAAAAGCACTCGTGAAAATGCGAGATGTTTATTTAGAAATAATGTCTAGTTATTTATACATAATTAGTTGAATTTCACAGAATCATTGAGGTTGAAAAGGCTTCCAAGATCTTCAAGTTCAACCTTTATTTCCACCATCCAAGACTAAGTTTCTGTTGTTATTATTAGGTTGGTTTTTTAGATATTTGAAGGCGTTTACATATAAATAAATCAGACCAGGTAATTATAAAAAAGGTATTCATAAGTTTATTTTAATAGCAAACTTCAATAGTCACAGTAAATCCAAATCAAGATTTTAAACTAAACATGAACCCCTTTATGTGCTTGGAGTATACCAATCAAAATAGTCTTTTTTGTTTCAGAGTCTTTTAAAAAATTACATTAAATCACCACCTGACTTAAAATTTCAACTTTGCCAGTTCTAGAATGGGAGACTATAGGATTTTATTTTAAAGTATTGCCAGTACCACCTGATGTAAAAAACATGCAGATGGGACTTACTGCTTTTGACTGCATTGGTGTGACTGTGAGTAACAGAGGAGGAAATGAAAGCGTCAATAAAGTAAACCAAAAAATGCAGTAAGCTGGTTAGTCTGGAAGAAGGGGTTGGAGGTAAGTATCATGATAAATAGTATTTTCATAGTGTATTAGGTCCTGTAGCAATGTAGGAAAAATTTGTTAGGAACTTATGGCTAAATAATAAAGCTAAAGCTGAGCAGCAGAATCTTGCTCAGAGGCATACAGCCCTTGTTGCAGTGATGGGGGTAGAACAGATTTAGGTCATTTTCCATGATGCAGTGATTTTAGCTATTTTGCTGTGCAAATTGGCTGAATGTGAATGTTGAGGAGGCTGAAGTGCTAAAACATTTAAGTGATAGGAGCTGCAACAAAGCCTTTTCACAAAGTCCTCATAGAACAAACCCCACGGGTGCTGCCTGTGAATAAACTGCGTTTAATCTCAAAATGGATAAATTCTGAAAAATTATTTACAAAAAAATTATTATTGTATAATGTCAAATATAACTCATTGTGCTGGAAGCCATTCAAAATTAGTTTGGAAATATAACTATGATATCTGTTATTGCTCATTATAGGAAGTGCATTCTGTCACCATGTTATTAATACACTACCTGGACATGTTTTTCCAAGCAAGATTATTTATATCAGTGATAGAGGATAGGGTTTTTTCACATCTTTATTATAGGGATAATTGCTCCTTCCCTTGCTGTACCACCTTTTTTTATCAAAAATCTATGGCAGCTAGTTAAAGGACTTTTGGTGGGGATGAGTGAAATAAGAAGGCAATATGTGTGGGAAGGTACAGCAAGTTTCTTGTTACTGGACTCAATCCTAGATTCATTACACATGTTCACTTCAGATCTGGAAGACGAGCTGTTTGCCATGCCACAGAGTTACAGAAGCATCTCCTAGAGATGCTGACAAGGGTTTGGTTCTTTTTGGGCTTACACATTGTACTGTCTCATTGGCAGCAGCCTGAGAGTACCTGACAAGAAGGTACAGTGCTGCTTTTTTGCTCTGCCTCCTACTTTCTTAGCCTGTGGCATGCTAAGGTAAGGTGGAACAGACAGGTGGGATCACACAAATGTTGATGAGGCTGGACAGGCTTTCCCAGAATCTGGAAAAAACTGCAGGTAGTGCTTGTGCCTGATGAGCTTTGTCTCAATTTAGTCTTGTCACTATGCCAAATCCACGTGCTGAAGTAATCTGTGTTACTCAGGGCCCAGTGTGATGCTGCCCATCCTTGTAGAGACACAGTTTCTATGTCTTCCCAAATTTCAGGACATCTGCTACACTCTGTCTCTAGCACAATCTATGTTTTTTAATTATATGGAAACCAACCACAGCAAATGTTTTCACTTTGTTACTGCAACAAGGATGATGCTACCACAGTCATGGAGAGTCAGCTTTTCAGTCCAGTCTACCAGCACTGGGCTTTGGCCTGCCAGTTCTTGAAGTAAAAGATTATGCTTTCACAAGATGAAGAAGAAAAAAAAAAAAAAAAAAAAAGAGTTGTACTGATGTAAACAAAATACCAACTGTCTAGATATCTACATGTAAAGGTGCATTTTAACAGCCTCTGAGGTGAAGTAAATTTAGGATTGGGGAAAGTAAGGACAAAAGTCCTGTTGCAGTTCATGTTAACTTTGTGCTGCACTAAGCAGTAAGAAAGACAGGGAAAACCTCTGTAAGAAGAGAGCAGCTCTAATTTACATGGCTCTCAGCCTTACTGTTTAATGGCACATGTCAGATAGCTATCAGTTGTACACTACTGATCTTCAGTAGCTTCTGCTTTCACTCTCAACTGAAACAAAACTTAAACCAACAGTATTATTTACCCAAATAATTCCCTGTCAGTTGAGCCTGGCCATTTACGCAATTGGATGCATATGGTATAGGAACATCTTTTAAAACAGCTTTGTAGGTGATTCATAATCTAGAACTACACACTCCCACATCTTGATGTGGTTCCTTAGCTGTAGAATAAATCCAACATTCAAAATTAGGTCTCTTAAGAAGCACAGGCAGCTCTGGCTTTTACATAAAGGATGGAGACAGAGAAGATGTGATTGTTTTCTCTGTTCTTTTAATGGCTTTAAATGAAAGTGTTCATAGCACTAATGCAAGCAGAGGCTTGGATGACAAGAGACATGGTTATTTGCTCCCCTTGCAGTTTTGGGAGAGCAGTATGACAGAGAATGAAGAGAAAAATATTTAAAGCTTTAAATAGCCAAGTGACCAATTAAGTGTAAGTGCTGCTTAAGTGTTTTGTAGGACACCTACTGTGATGTTAGACTGAAATTCTCATTTCAAATTAATGTCTGAGATACTTTTTTATAACTCAATGCATTTTCACTAGACTTTAAAAAAATTATTCTGACCAGTTAATACACGGAAGAGTGCAACTGCCAGCAATCAAAGGAAACTGAAGGCAGTCTTCAGCCAAGCACACAGCTTTTTTCAGCCCAAACATTATGTTAATGTTGAAAGTTCTCCCTTCTCAACTCAATTCTGAAGGCTAAGCCAGGAAACTGTGTCAAGACTGCACTCCCAGGAAAACACTGGGCAGTACTGAGACATGAAAGACAAAATACATAGTTCAAGGGGTGAAAAAAAAAAGCCTCTATAGTCTTGGCTAAGTCAGAAATGAGGCAATTGCAGTACTGAGCCTGTGCATAATGCTCTCTGGGAAAAGAAAATGTTTCTGCACTGTAAGTAGTCCACCTAAATAGATAACACAGAAACTTTGGGAAATGAACTGGCAAAGAGATGGTATAGTAACAGTATTCCTGCTTGTTTTTCAAAATCCTGAGAAGGGAAGCATTGCCCTCTTGTGGTAATAAATGAAAACAACTAATAACGGATTTTTAATTTCATGTTTAACTTTCAGTACTC
Source organism: Luscinia megarhynchos (assembly GCA_034336665.1). NCBI lineage: Eukaryota > Metazoa > Chordata > Aves > Passeriformes > Muscicapidae > Luscinia > Luscinia megarhynchos. The sequence goes on from CM067568.1 coordinate 1,586,111, forward strand.
ATTATACTTAAGAGACTCAAAAGAAATTCACATGGGAAAATGAGAACAATTATTACACACATAAGAAAACAGCATTCTTGATCTAAGAACACAGAATTTATAAAGGTTTCTATTTTTTCCTATAACTAGTCACAATATTATTCCATTTGTAAAGACCCACCATGACTCTACTTTTCTTTTTTTGAAAAAGGCACTAAATTCCTAAGCAGTCCAAGAGTCATTAGGAAACCGAAAAGAAATGCTCTCATCTGCACATTCAAATACACACATATATATATACATATATATATATATGAAAAACTTTCTACATGAGGACTTGGAGAAAAGTTTAATTGTAGAACTTGAAATAAGCATCAAAACCAATATATGGGCACCTGAGCTTGCTCAGGCCAGTCCTACACAGACAGACATCAATTAACCAGACACTATACACATATTGACTGACTACACATAAGGAGGCCACTTCCAGCTGACAGGAAGTCGTGACAGGGAAATAATAAAACAGGCATGGAAAACAAACATAATTGGCAAAACCATAGTGCTCAGATTTAGTTCTTAAGTTTCTTTGTGAGTGTTTCCACATCCATTGTCCCACAATGGCAAAGTACTGCTGAGTTTTCAGATGTAAACAGCAAAAGCCACATGATGAGTAAGTGCCACTTGGCTGCAGAAACTGACAAGTTATTGGCAGTAAACATCAATCATCTTCTCTTCAAAAGTCGTGTGTTATCCAACCTGCCACTAAAGAAACAAAACACACCACAGGTTTGTATGAAGATAAGGAAAAGAAAGGAAAAATCCCAAACCAAACAAACACCATAAGGCTGTCAAACTACAATAAATTCTCCATTCACCTTTAAATTCTAAATTCACCTTTTATCCTAGTAAGTGATGGACATGTAGTGTATCAGTGCCAACTTACACGAACTCCTGCCTCCTGTACAGTAATGAGGCCAAAAGATGAAGGTTTACAAAGTCTGAGTTTCAATGATCAGATGTGTCTATTGTTTTGGAAAGACTGTAATTCTTCATTAACTCTGTGCCTGGCCTTCTGAGGCAAAATTCACATTAGAATAGCAACAGCAGTAAACTTCACCAATATTTATGCCAACAATGTTTCTTTTGTAATGAGAGACACATACATAAACCCAAAACCATCACCCTACTTAGTTCAAATGTCTTCTATAAGCTCTGAAGGAAGAGAGACAATCTCAGCTGGCAATGAAAAGGGATGCTGAGTACAGGATAACAGTGATGAGGTCCCTAGTGCTGAGAGACCTGCAAAACTGATGCATCATAGATGTACAAAAGTGGGAAAAAGAGCGGGGGAAAAAACAGCTCTCTGCCATCCTTTCTGTCTTTCTGTCCTAGTGATAAATTCTCAATAAGAACACTGCATGGTAATGACACATGCTTCTGTTTCTATTCTATTTCCCTTCCTCTTGGTTTTTCCTCAAGTTATTCAATCTTCTACATGACAAAACAGAATTTTCACAGCCAATATATGGACAGTTGAATCATATTCTTTCTTTTTAAACTTACTCTCAGTCCTCCTTCTCCTCCAGGACGTGAGGCTGCCATTCTTCTGTCTATTTCTTCCTGTTTCTTTTTCTTCTGCTCTACAGAGTAAACATTCTTAATACCTCGAGAGGAAGCCTGGGAGAAAACACATTTGAGTAAACCCAAGTTAGCTATTTTTCTCGAGAGAAACCATACTGCAAGTGTTGGCAACACTATTTTATGAACTGTGGTTTGCATGAAAAGACTGAAGCACTTAGTAATGCTGTGGTTATATCAAGGTAGCCTTTTCAGGATATTTCCTCATTCTGTGAAGTCTTAATCCCATAGGTAAGTGAGGGTGTTTTTGTTTCACTTTGTTACTACATCCAGGTGAAGTTAATCCTCAGATGCAGAACTAGTTCCCTTCCCAAAAGCCCACAAATTTTTCGTCTGTAGTTTTTTCAGTGTCAGGGCCTACTTTTACCCTCAGCAACAGGGGAGAAAAAGAGCTGTGTTAGGAGTGCTAGCCCAGGCTGTGAAGAAGTTCAGCTTTTAAACTGTGATCTGTGAGAAATATCCTGCATGATAGTCTACCCTTCAAAATGTTACAGGGTGTGTGGGTAGCAGGAGTACCAAATGAAAAATCTGTCATGAACTGCCTGCTTCACATCCTTGAGGGAACTGTTTAATGATGATCTAGACTAGATGGCAGGAGTATCAGATTTACAGACAATTAACACCATGAAAAAGAAATGGAAAAAAAATGAAAATGCTTTAAAAACTGATTCCTATCTAAGTTTAGCTTATAACAACTGAGCAGAAGTTATACAGAAGATGTTACAACCTACCAATGCAAAATAGCAATGTTCTCACCTGAATTTCAAGGTCCTGACAATAAGCTCAATTCTCAGTGGGTTTTATGACAAATCCTATCACCAAATACCAATGTACTTTGACCATATGTTCTCTGCCTCTTAGGAAACTGGTCATCCAAATGAGTCAGGTACCCAAACTGTCTGCAGCACTCCAAAAGGAAGAACAGCTCACATGATGTCAGAAGGGATAATGAGCAGCTAACAAGTGTGTACAGGAAAACACTAAGCAGAAAAGGAAAGATATCTGATCTACTCTCCTGTCCCCTCACAAGGGCAAAACTAAATATGGCTGCTTGCAAGACATCTCCATTACCCAACATTCAGAGGCTAAAATGACCTCAAAGATAGTCCTGAAAAATCCTGGTAGATGCTTCATCTCTTTGTCTTCCAAGAAAACAGAAAGAAACAGACAGTGATACTTCCATTTTTCTTTGTCAGCATAATGGGTCCCATAAAGCTTCAAGGACATCCACAACACTACTTGCTTCATTTCTCCTTCCTCTCAGGAAAGCTTTTTAGCCAGTTAAGAGCTAGCTGTTTCCTACAGTTATGCTTAAAATCTCCTTACAACTGAGACACATTTGTGATTGAAAATAACGTGTGGATTGCTTTTAGTATGTAGAATGACACAAAATCAAAGGTTTTAAGGAGTCCAACACATCACTCAGCTGTTACTCCAATTATTTACCAAACTCCCTTCAAACCAGGTCAACATGGTCCCCATGCTTAACGGTCAATTCCTAAGTCAATATGTAATGTAACAAACATTCACACAAATAATTCTTTCTCCTCACAGCTCAGCTGTGGTTTCTAAGACACACCATTCAAAATCTACAGTAAATAAAGAGTATATGCTGTAAGCCTTTTTTAGAGGTAGGTAAGCAAAAAAACCAAAAACCACAGGCTGGCTGTTCTGCTACAATATTTGTATCCTACCTCTTCTAACTTTAAAGATATTGAAGCAGTTAAAGCTTGTCAACCTTAAAAAGACAATATACTAAGCTAATAGTACATCTCTTCTGGAATCTGAGCTGGTAAACATGTTCAAACTGCTGCCTTGTTGATAAACAGAACCTGCAAGTGCATACAACCTGCATTTTTAAGAAAAGTGCACTGCCACTTGAAATTGCCACTGCAACAATTGTTTGACCACTCTGGTTTGAATACTTCTCCATCTCTTGTTTTCAAGTCTTAGAACAAGGAAAAAATAGTGTTGAACTTGCTCTTCCAGTTCTTAGGTTGTTTTATAAACTACTGTAAAATATCTCCCATCCAAACAAGCTCAGTTACTTTGTAATGGTCTTAGAGCACCTACCTAGCAGTGAAATTCTTAATATATATAAAAAAGGTATAAATATACAACATGAATAATATTAGGAAAGTACTTAACAACAATTCCCAAAATCCAAACATGATATCCAGTGTTACCAGAAAAGCCACAGCCATTCTCCCCATAAACCAGTTATATAAAACTATTTCAATAAATGACATTTTATAAGGCATTACCTCCATCTGCCTCTTTTCAGCGGCTTCTGCTAGTTGTCTTCTTTTTATTTCCTAGATATAATGTTAGAGACAGTGAACTTCTACTTCAATATAGTCTTTGCATTCTTTTTAAAGTTTTAATTTTTAAGTACAACTCAAATCTGTGATGTTAACTCCCACAAAATGTCAACTTCAAGTCAATTAGCATCATCTTCCCCTGTACTGCCAGCCTGCAAGAACGAAGTGTTTTTAGTGACTAATATGCCAGAAGAGCAGCTGCTGACATACACACAGTCAAACCCCCCGAGAAATCGCTACTCAGCTGTTCTGCACCTTCACTCAAAAAAAATCCAGACTGGGGTGAAATGACACACAGTGTATGAAACGTCCTTTCAGAGTCTGGAATGGGGAAAGCTTGCTATCCCAGGCGAAGCTCCTTTCCTTTTCCCTTATAAAATCCTCAGATGAGGGGTACAAAGCACAGAGATGAGCTCTTACTCACCTAAGAAAAATGTCATGCAGCGGAGGGTAGTTACAAGCGAGCATCACTATGCACTGGAGAAAAAAAGCCCAGCTTTTCTTATTTCTTGTAAAAATGGGGGTAATGTAAAAATATGGGCCACAAATACGCACTAACACGTCTCACACGCAACTCCCGGACTCCATACAACCATAGAAGCGCCCACGCCTGACCCGTAGGGCAGAGCAGCAGGAGGCTCTGGGGCCAGGCCCCAAGCTGCGGGGTGCCCCGGGTGGCCTCGGCCCAACATTCCTCCCCACCCCGGGCTGAGGGCCGAAGGACGGGCTTCCTTTCCTCGGCACAGCCACTGCCTCCCGGGGCACGGTAACAGCTCCGCGGCCTGGCCTCCATGTTGAGGAAAGAAGGTCACCGCCCCCTGCGCTCACCCTCTCCGCAGCGACGCCAGGCGTCACCGATAAACAACGGGGAAATGGAGGGGGGAACATCCCCGGGGCCGGGGGCCGCCGCGGCCCCACACTCACCGGGTCGGGCGTCTCCACCACGTCCTTGACAGCGCCCCCCATGCACGGCAAACACTGCCCCATGGCTAGCCCGACCGCCCACAAGCGCCGCGGAGGAAGCGACGGCGACCCCGCCCCCGGCCCCCGCGGAGCGCCGGCAGTGCCCGCCCTGGCCTGAGGACGCCGGGGGCGGGCCGGGCTGCGGCGGAGGCTGGAGCTGGCCTCCGGCAGTGAGTTAAATGGAAGGTGTTCTGTGACGGCAGGGGGAGAAGAGTGCGATCGGTTTCCCGGCCGATGCCGGGTTCAGGGCCCGCTGGCGGCGCGCTCCGCCGGCAGCCAACATTTCCGATCCCGTGCCCCGCCCGGCGCTGCCGGAGCTCAGCTGGCGCAGATCTAGCTCGGTTCGGGTGCTTTAAATCTATCTCTTTCTGGCTCTCCGGCTATTTCTTCCATTTTTTCTTAAAAGAAAAGAAAGAAACCTTCTCTTCCAGTTATTTATAGCAGACTCCAGCATTACCGTATTCAACACATTTTCTGAATTTCAGTGTTGGTGCATACATCAATCCCTAAGGATTATGTGAGGAGTATAAAATGTATTTTTCATAAACGATCATGCTTCTGCCCAACTTCTTGTTTTCCTCGGTAATTCTGAGCAAGGTATATCTTTTTTGCATCCGTGTTCTTGTCCTAGCGTTTATTTCATAACCTTGTGATGTCATACATTATTGTGAAGTAAGAATTTATGTTTTTGTGTTAAGTTTTTGTGTTCCCTGCATCTGTAATGTCACTGGGGTAGAATCAGAGAGTGGGTTGGGTTTGAAGTAATCTTAATGACCACCTAGTTCCAAACTCTCTACCATGGTTAGGGACACCTTCCACTAGACCAGGTTGCTCCAAGACCCATCCAGCCTGGGCTGGGGCACCCACAGCTTCTCTGGGCAGCCTCTGCCACTGCCTCACTACTGTCACAGTAAAGAAGTTCCTCTTAATACCTAATCTAAATCTACCCTCTTTCAGTTTAAAGACATTCCCTCTTCTAAGCCAGGCTGAAAATTGCACGTTCTTGACTATATTGCTCTCTTGTATGTATGTACCGAAAATAGCTTTAAGGTCCCTCTGGGGTCTTCTCTAGGTTGAACAAGCTCAAACTCTCTTAACCTGTTTCTGCACTAGACGTGCTCCAGCCCTATGAGGGTGTTCATGGCCCCCTGTGGACTCTCCAACAGGTCCATGTCCTCCTTACGTTGGGGGCCCCAGAGTTGTACACAGTGCTCCTGATGGGGTCTCACAAGCGCATGTAAAAGGACAGTCACCTCCCTGGACCTGCTTGTCACACTGCTTTTCATGCAATCCAGGATGTGGTTGGCTTTCTAGGCTTCAGGTGCACATTGCTGGGTCATGCTGAACTTCTCAGACCCATGGCCTTCTCCTGAGGACTCCTCTCAATCCATTCTTTGCCCAGCTTGAATTTGTGTTTGGGGTTGCCCTGACCCATATGCAGCACCTAGCAGCTGGCCTTGAACTTCATGGAGTTCATGCAGACCACTTCTCAAGCCTGTTAGGTCATCAGAGGGGGTGACTGAGTTGCTGAACTAAGTACTTAACACAAACCTCACCATGGTCCTGGGCTTTTTGAACTGGCCATCAAAAATCTTACTGTCATAATCAGAGACTGATGAGGTGCATTGGAAGGTGGAAAAAAGGAGGCTTACCTGCTGCCCTTACTGGAGAGTCTGAGATTGTATGCAGGAGAGCAGTGTTGTGCCTCCTGGGTGCTGTGGTGGGTGGTGGAGTTAGTGAGTTAGTGCAACTTTCCTGCTGCATGGTGCAGTCTGTTAGGAAATAATTTTCTGCTTTGTAATGAAAGCATTTCTGTAATTTTTTTGTTTTGTTTTTGGTTTTTTTGTATCAAGGTGCTATTGTTTTTTGGATTATCTGTTCAGTATATGTCAAGCTTTAGATTATAATTGAAGAGTTCTCCATTGCTTGCAGTGGCCCATTGGATCCATCAGATGATAATCCCTGAAGGTAACTAAAATAGATTTTGCTGCAAATCTGTTAGGATTTAGAGGAAGATTGAAGTGTGCTTAGACAGAACTCTTTGTGGAGAAAGAGAGCACAGCTTTCTGAAGGAAGTATTACCTGGTATAAAACACACAACAGAAAAGATGAGTTGTTTTTTTAATGTGCTTATATAACTGTTGTGACTTGGTACTGGCCCAACACCCACTAGAGTTGTGTGCTCACCCTCCCCTGCTACAGCTGGGCAGCAGAGAGAGGAAAATAAATTAACAAAGGGTTAATGAGTCAGATAACAACTGGGAGAAATATTTCAAGGGAAAAACAGGCTCAATTTAAAGTTCTGAAGTCAATTTGTTATTAAAAGAATCAGAGGAGGGTAATGAGAAGTAAAATAAGCCCTTAAAACACCTTCTCCCCCCCAGTTCCTCCCTCCTTCCCACTGACAGGTGCAGGGAGACAGGGCATAGGAGTTTTGGCAGTTCATCACTAAGGTTTTCTTCCAATGCTCTGAGAGAGGAGTTCTTTCCCTGTGAGGTCCCTCCCACTTGACATAGTTCTCCATGAACTTCTCATGTGTGGCTCCTCTCTCATGAGCAGCAGCCCCACTGCACCTGCTGCAACGTCAGTTCTACCCATGGGCACTCAGTCCTTCCAAAACTGCTGTAATGTGGGTTTCCTTTTCTGTGGGGCACAGTCCTCCAAAGACAGGGTGCTCCAGCCTGGAAGCACGGCCCCCTCTCTCCACTGGGTCTCCCACTGGATCACAGCCCCCTCCAGGCATCCACTCGTTCTGGCATGGGCACCTCCCCCATGTACTGCAGGTGGATCTCTGCATCCCCCGTGCATCCCCACGGGCTGTGGATGGATCTCTGCATCCCCTATGGTTCCCCATGGGCTGTGGGTGGATCTCAGAATTCCCCATGGATCCCCATAGCCTGCAGGTGGATCTCAGCATCCCCTATGGATCCCCACGGGCTTCGGGTGGGTCTCTGCATCCTCCATAGATCCCCATGGGCTGCAGAGGCACAGCTGCTTCACCATGGTCATCACCATGGCCTGCAGAGGAATCTCCACTCTCTCACTCTGTCTGGAGAACCTCCTCTCCCTCTGTCTCCACTGACCTTGGTGTTGCCATATTGTTTTCTCTCACGTTCTCACCTTCTCTTCTCTTCCTAAAAAAAACCTAAAACTGTGTGACTTTGTTTTGATTTTGTTCTTAAGTATGTCATCACAGAGATGTTACCAGCCTCCCTCATTGTCCCAGCCTTGGCCAGCAGCATGTCCATCCTCAGAGCCATCAAGGATTGGCTCTGCTGGACATGGTGGAAGCTTCCAGCAGCTTCTCACAGGAGCCACCTCTGTGGCCCCCCTGCTACCAAAAAACCAGGCCATGCAAAACCAATACAAGTACCTAAATGGTTCTTAAGAGGCCAGGACAGAGGTGGAAATGCTCCCTTCCAGCCTGACCTGCTAGTCTGTAACCAACAGGACTCTGGAAGTATACTCACCTGTATCACAAGTGGCATTTACAGGCAGGAATTGATTGTCCCCTTTAATTTACCACTCTGCAAGGATGGCAGCATGTAACCATACACCCAGATAAAGAACAGCAAAGTGCGACCGACTGAGTGGAACTGCTGTGGAGAGTGTCAGCTCTAGAGCCTTGCTAACCCAAGCAGACAGACACTAGCCACACATCATTATCCATCAGGGCTGCGCCTGCTTCCATGGAGCCAGTAACAGCATTGATGAGCTTCAGTTGCTTCCTACTGACATTTAAACTGGCGGCTAATGACTGTGAGTAACATCAGGGTCACAAAGATGTATATAAGCATCCACAGATGCAGTTACTTTTCCACCAGATGGCCTGACACTAAGCTAGTCCTTTGTTTTTCCTGCTAAGCAGTCTACATCTTTATTGCTTTAAAAGAGTCTATAGCAAAAGCAAGAACTTCTGATTCCCAAACCACAGTTATAATTGAGTCATGGACACTCTTATAGACACTTGTCTTCTCTTAAATAAAGATTCCTAAAGTTTAAAATTCAAATAACCACAAGGTATGGTAAGTAACTGAACAGTCTCAAGTTAAAATCCAACTATAATTTAATCACAAATGAGTTTTACTTTTTAAATAATGAAATAGGCATGATAACTTTATAAAGTATCAGCCAGAAATAGTTTCTCTCTCCAGATTTACATGCAATAGAAATAATACAACTGCCTGTAATACCAAACCAAAACAATAAACTGAAGGTGTGGTTATCGATTTGGGAAATACAGGATAATTTTGTATCAATAGTACCACCTGCTTGAAACCAAGAAGATAACAGGTAAAGACTAATCAACATTTATAAAAGTCAGACTATGGCACAACTCAGTACTAGTCTTGCACAAATGTCGGCATAACTAAACTGTTACAAATGAATCGATAACAAATTATCCTATCTTCTAATGGGCTCCCAAAACCCTGCAGAAAAGTTAGACATTTTCAATACATATTTTTTGCTAAATCAGATAACTAAAACTCACTAAATATAATTAATCAGATGAATAAAAAAAATCAAACCAATCAGTCTAGCAGCCACATTTAAAAGCAAAGCTACTACTACCAATGACAATGTTAAGTATGGGTTTTTTAAACTTAATTACCTAACTAATGTGTTATATCACTACAATGTTATTTGGCAGGGTGGGAGAAGAAAACAAAAATTCCCACAAAGCACTAAAACAAGCCAACACCCCCCTACTGTATCTATTACTATTGAGCCATTGTGAAATCCCAAAAAGCTATTAAAGGGCCTCAATCCAAGTGACTTCACTGAAAAGCTTCAGCAAGAAAATCATCAGCCTTGAAACCCCTCAACATCTAGGCCCTCTGACACAGAAAATGGTTACCAATTTTCTCAATTGTTACCAATTTTTCTTTTATTGTTTCACAATAAACAACTTTATGACTACATTATTGTATTGGTTTTGCGTGGCCTGTTTTTTGGTAGCAGGGGGGCTACAGAGGTGGCTCCTGTGAGAAGATGCTGGAAGCTTCCACCATGTCCAGCAGAGCCAATCCCTGATGGCTCTAAGGATGGACATGCTGCTGGCCAAGGCTGGGACAATGAGAGAGGTTAGTAACACTTCTGTGATGACATACTTAAGAAGAAAATCAAAACAAAGTCACACAGTTTTTTTTTCTAGTTAGAGAAGAGAAGGAGGAGGTGAGAATGTGAGAGAAAACAATCTGGCAACACCAAGGTCAGTGGAGAAGGAGGGAGAGGAGGTACTCCAGGTGCCAGAGCTGAGATTCCTCTGCAGGCCATGGTGATGACTATGGTGAAGCAGATGTGTCCCTGCAGCCCATGGGGATCCATGGAGGATGCAGATTCATGCACAGCCCGTGGGGATCTATAGGGGATGCAGAGGTGCACCCACAGCATATGGGGATCCACGGGGGATGCAGAGATCCATCCACAGCCCATGGGATCCATGGGGGATGCAGAGATCCACCCACAGCCCGTGGGGGTCCATGGGTGTTGGGGGTGAGGGCAGTCCCCAACAATACTTTTTAGGGTTCCACTGATATTTGGGCTATTGTGGCAAAATAAAAGAAGAGCAGTGCAACGACCACGACTTGCAACATAAAATACTTTAATAATAGTGAAAACAAATGTGGGACGAGGCCCAAAAAGCCAAACACTATCCCGAGTAGGGGTCGATGGTGGAAGACACAGATGGAGGGAGATCTGGGTTATAAATGTGGCGCAGGAAAGGGGGTGGAGTTGAGGTTAGGCTCCAATGGGTATAGGGGAAAGTGGTGCAGAGGTGGAGTAAGGGAAGGTAAGGTCTAATGGGTTAGGCTGGGTGGGACACTGCGTCAAATGAGGGCCAATGGGGATACAAAGAAGGAAGAATATTCTAGGGGCTGGGAGTGGTGATAATGACTGGAAAATGAGGGTCAGGAATATTTATGAGGTATTAACATGGGTAATCCCATAACTCCTTGGTACAACAACTTCTGGGATTGCCACAACTCAAACAGATGCCTGCCAAGCCCTAGGGTTGGGGTACAGTCTTCTTTGGTAATGGTTGCCTGACCTAGAACACAGGCCAGGCTGACTCCCACACATGGGGGATGCAGAGATCCACCTGCAGCTTGTGAGGAAGGTGCTCACACCAGAGTGGGTGGATGCCTGGAGGATGATGTGATCCAGTGGGAAATCCGGTGTGTCAAGGTCTGGCCTGCCCTGACCCTGGGATGGTGTTGGCCAGGTGGTAAGTAATAAAGGGACAGGAATGACAAAAGGGCTAGAAACTGCACTTTAATATAAGCAGAAATAAAAAGGCCACACAAGGGTGCAAGGCAAAACATAAGCCAAAATGCCTGCTCACAGCTACCTCTAAGAAACAAAGTCAATAAAGTCCTTGCTCCATAGAAGTGCAACCTTCACAGGTCTATGTAGCTCCTTAGAAAACTGAAAAACTGCAATTGAGCACACACTTATATAGGCTATGATGGAATGTTCTAGAAAGCTTCCAGCCAATCACAGATCATTATGTAGTCTCTATTTACATACCCACGCCCAGTCCCAGTTGCCATAATCCCTTTCTTCTCCTTTACTTCTTGCCATAGTGTGCTCGTTGCATGTGGAAGGGTGGGGGGCGGACCCACCTGGGGGAATGGAGGGGCTGTGCCCTCTCTGGGAGCTTCCCCTGTGGGATGCGGGGACCAGTAGTAGGGCTTATTTGGTGGTTGGCATCCCAGATGGCCAATGAGAGAGTTGTGTCATTTTCATAAATCCCATTGGTGGGGGGGTGGGCTGCTTCTTTTGGCTTCTGGCCTCCCTGGAGGTGCGGTGGCCCCTGGCTGGGGCTCTGGCCCCCCGGTCCCGGCTCCAAACAGTTCCTGGCCCGGCCAGGCCCTGCTCAGCTTGGCTCGGCTCCCCTCTCCACATGGCATGGCTGAGCGGGGAGATGGGGGAGCAACCAAAGGCTCTCCCTTCCCTCTGCCTCCATTCTGAGAAGAGAGGCCCCAGATGATCCATGTGGCTCAGAGTTTTTCCAGCAATGGCCTTGCCCAGCTTTTTCACGTCCTGGATGCAACTTTAACCCTTTTAATGCCTGGATAAGATTCTCAATCTCCTGAGCTCCCCTGAATGAGAAGAAATAAAGCATGGAGTCTACAGATGTCAGCAGAATGAAGATAAAGTTCCTGATGGGAAGAGATTGAAAAGATGCAACTGATGAGTAGCTGAAAACCTTTTTTTGTGGGGCTATAACGGGATTGTGACTACACTAAAATTCCTTTAAACTGTGAAATATACTTGGGGAGGTTTAAGTGCTTGAAAAGAAACCCTTTTTGCCTTGAAGAACTGGGGCTCTCTGTTTTGGGACTGGAAATAAGGACAGAGACATTTAATAGAAAAAGAGATGAAGAGAATTTTCTCTTTCAGCAGCCTGCCTTTAAAAGTGGTACCCCAAGCTCTGGAAGGACTGCAATATTTCCCAGGCAGATGTAGATTGTGAAAGTGAGACACCCCCTAAGCCTAAACCAAAAAAAGGGACTTTTCTCTCTAGAGTGAACTGAAATGATTATTTAAGTAGATAACTGGCTGAAGTGTTTCTGTATGTTGTTGTTAAGAAATGTGGAATGAAGGGAGGGGGAGGAGGGAATAATCTAGAAATCTTATTCTGAATTCTTTTTGTGTTATTAATAAATTTTTTCTTATACCCTTTTAAGTTTTAAGCCTGACTTGTCTCTGCTCCTAAATCCTATCTCTAAAGAAAACTAAATATATTAAAATTGGCAAAGCCAAGTCACACCGTGACACATAGCTTGACTGGATGTTATCTGTCTTGGCTTCTCAATGCCTAGAGTGCAATGCTATTATCTGCTGAGTGGCTGCTTCCAGCTTGTGTTTTCCAGAATAGATTGACACACTGCTGGAGAGAAAACTATTTATTTCCAGACTGAAGCAGCTTGTACTTGGAGGACTGTGCCCCCAGAAAAGGAAACCCACATTACAGCAGTTTTGGAAGGACTGAGTGCCCATGGGTAGAATTGACGTTGCAGCAGGTGCAGTGGGGCTGCTGCTCATGAGAGAGGAGCCACACATGAGAAGTTCATGGAGAACTATGTCAAGTGGGAGGGACCTCACAGGGAAAGAACTCCTCTCTCAGAGCATTGGAAGAAAACCTTAGTGATGAACTGCCAAAACTCCTATGCCCTGTCTCCCTGCACCTGTCAGTGGGAAGGAGGGAGGAACTGGGGGGGAGAAGGTGTTTTAAGGGCTTATTTTACTTCTCATTACCCTCCTCTGATTCTTTTAATAACAAATTGACTTCAGAACCTTAAATTGAGCCTGTTTTTCCCTTGAAATATTTCTCCCAGTCATTTTCTCACTCATGAGATAATTTTTTCCCCCACTATCTGCTGCCCAACTGTTGCAGGAGAGGATGAGTGAGTGACTCTGGTGGTTGTATGGCATTGGGCCAGTGTCAAACCATGACAGTACTCTATAAAATATGCATAATTGAGCCAATAAATTCTGCTGCACTTCAGGCATGCTGAATAGATTGAAGTTTGTAAATGTTGTAACTGAACCACTTAATTAGTGGCTTGTCTTCATTTTCTTCTGTCTTCACTCAGAGTCAGGATTAAAAATACAAAGGAGACTAATTTTCTGGTATTTAGACTTGGTTGTTTATTAAATCTTATCTAAAGTAGGGAGAGTTCTACTACACTTCTAGCTACCATCTAAAAGTGAGCAAAATGGAGGCAAATCCAGTTAGTTACAAGGTCTTTTAAAGCTAAACAGTCCAATAAATTACTAATTCCTCTATTATTTATACTTTTGACCCAATAACCATACTCATGTGACTCGCTGTGCAGCACCAACTATCCAAACAGAAACCACTACCTGAAATCATGAAGAAAAAGGAAGAAGATAGAAAAAAGGAACACCCAAAATCCTCCATCTTGTCCCATACTTATTACTATATTCTAAAATCTTTCAATTCAAAACCCTCACCATGTGAAATCACACACTTCTATTCCAACTACACACCCATGACTCTAACTCCATCACCCAAATTTGGAAGCCTTCTCTAAGGCCTCTAGTTAAAAGCAGTGCTCTCCTGGAGGTCAATATCAGATAGCACAGAAAGCTCAAAACTCCCAGATATCTGGGTTCGAACAGAAGTTGGCAATGGTACTCATTTTAGAGCTTCAGCTACTTTTTTCTGGCTCTTTTGTTCTTGAACAGATCAAGAGCTGCCATTTGTGTAAAGTCTTTCATCCAAAGCATGAGTCTCAGCCCCTTAGTATGACTGTAAGGAATCAACAAACAATGTGACAGATTGTTTTTATTCATAGTGTTTTATTTATATATGAGGAGGTTGATTCCCACCACGAAGATCATGGAATCTTCAAACGTAATTTTTATGTTCAGTACCTTATAGTACTTCCACAGGCATTCATGATAGAAAAAAGATAAGGACCTTTTCTTACTGCTTCCATGTTAGGGTCTTTAATATTATAATAAATAGATTGTGGGCCAAGAGAAAAGAGATGGTTGCAGTGGATGAGCACAATTTAGTGACTTAGCATTTTGTGTTGTCCTAGAGGAACTTTCAAGAGTTCCTTTTGACAAGAACCTTAGATTTGTAACTGTCTGGAAACATGTGACAAAGATTTCCAGGTAGTAGCTGGTTTTGGACATTTTGTAAAACTATCTCTTAAATCCCTAACTTTAGACAGGAGATACTATATATATCCATAGTAGAATATTAGCGGTGAAATAATAATGAACTTTAATTTTTCCCTCTACTTAGATGAGATTCAACCCAAAATGTAGGAAGGGACATGGGATCTGTAAGGAGCAGTTAGATTAATATATACAATTAATAATTCATGACAGATTTAATGTACTAATTCTCAATATCTTTGGAAGTTTTTGAGATTTTGTTTAAAAGATGGTTTTAAAAAAATTATTTATTACTCAGACTTTCCAACCAGAGGTGAGCAAATATGATGTAGTGCTTAATTTTAGGTCACAGATGCAGATATTCACTCTTCACTTACTGAATTTCCTCTAATTTCTTTTTACATTTTGGCGTAGAGGTTACTGTGAATGTCAAACTGCAATCCAAGCTCTGTAAGGTCTCTGAGAGTCCAGTTTTTGTTGAGATCCAGGAAAACTGAGCTTTTTAAAAGCTATTAACTTTCTTCAGAAGCTTTCAGCTAATCTTCATAGTTTTCCTTCATCAGCAATGAATTCCTTTTTATTCGTTTCGCATCTTTCTTCATAGATTGTCACAGCTGCTCCACAGAAACAAGACAGCTTTACAAGGTTAAGAATGTTGCTAGTTGGTGACTACAAATATGCATGCTAAATACAAGCCTTTTGTCTATACCTTTTCCTTATGTGCAAAAAAGCACATGTATGAAGCACTGAAATGTCTGGAAAAATTCAATGTAAAACTCAGTAGCATCATATCCTTGAATAAAATCTGTAAAAGCATATAATGATAAACTCTGAATCCTTGTGAAGCTCCCTCCTCTAACTAAATCAAATAATGTTTATAGGTACTGTGTTGAGCATGTTCGTAAGATGCTTTTGTCAGTCCAGAATATCTGTTAGACAGTAGTTAGGGACTGCAAAAAGAACATCTGTTTACAGTTATCATATCTAAGCATAAATTTGCTTCATGAAATACCTTCTGTTTGAGTACAAGGGCAGTTAAAACCTAGAGGAAGATTTCACTGCTTTTCAAGGTCAGTTTGCACTCTGCTTGCTTTTGTGCTGCTACACAGTCTGAAAAATCACTCTGTGCACTAGACTCCTTCCTCCCTCAAGCATGTTGGCAGAGGTAAATTTCGAGATATTTGATATAAAATGAATACTAAAACAAGTAAAATTTTTCTCACAACTGGATGAGAATGGGAGAGATTCTTGGCCTTTGAGGATTCTGCTTGATTTCTGCACACACCTGATATTCTCTAGCCCTGCCTGGGGCACCACTTTCATATCTTGGATATGGAAAGGAATTGAGCTCTTGCACATCTTGCTTCTGCATATCAAGTAACCCTCACCAGTTTGACACAGGTGCTTACAGTCTGTTCCATGCTATGAAATCTGGATTCCAAGAGACTAGTACAGCTATAAAGCACCCTATTAAAAATATATATTCTTGCTGAAATTTTGTCCTGCTCAAAATTGGCGTGTTACTGCTGCTCTAACACTCTCAGGTTCTTTTTCTACTGATTGACCGCTCACTAATATAAGTCACTCTGAAGAGTTGCATCTTTATACTTGAGAAAGGCTTCAGCCCTTGCCAAACAGAGTGGCATACAAAAAGTGGGCTGTGAGAGCAGGGACATCTTACAGAGTCTTCTACAAGACTCTTGTATTTTCCTACATAAGTGTACTGTTTGTGTCTGTTTGCATTGCTGGGTTTTTATTAAAAACTAGTTCATTTTCTTATCTGGGAACACTTGGATTCACTCACGTTTCAAATCAGTGTTGCAGGGATGGGGGAGAAACCCTGTTGGAGCCTTAGTTAGGAAAGAATCTTCATGGCGAGATGAGAAAAGACTCACACATCAATATGATGGAAGTCTAATTCATTTATTAATTGTACAGTGCTTCTTTTATACTTTCAACATTATTGCAACATGCGAGGCCAGCAAACATATCATTGGTTAGTAAGCATTGTCCATATATTACTTGTTATTTGTTGATTGGTTTCATGCGTTTTTACGGCAATTTCTCCACCTCTTGGCTCAAGCAATCTAGCACCCTAAGTCTTACTATATTTTCTCTGCACGTCTACCTTCTTACTTGCTACTTTAATGTACCTTCTCAGTAGTCTACTTTTGCTGCTCTAAATATTTCCCATCCGCTCATGGTTATTACTTTGTATCTCCTTTATGAATAGCTCACTGTCAGTATTCTCTCCGAACAGTAGAGAATTATGCAGTTCTCTTAAAGTTAGAGTCTCTCGTGTTCATGCAACACAGCCAGAGCCCCGACAAAACCCAAAAAGGGAAGGACACACACATGCATTTCTTTTTCTTTCATCCTGGAAATATGACATAATAGTTAAACCTTTACCTTAAAACAAGAGTAATACATGCTTTCTCTACCAAAAGAAAGCATCACAAATTGATGTCTGCAGTCAACATGTGCTGAATGTCTGACAGCATACTTGACTAAAATCTACCACTTTTCTCTTTCCTTTTTTTTTTTTTTTGTGTAGAGTATCAGACTAGATCTTAAGGATAAAACATTTAGTGATATATAATTTAGTCTGACACCATGGGTGCATCTTCTGACATGTATAAGAAATGTATGGTAGTTTGTGATTCCATGAACATACCAATACTTCTTTCCCTCAATTGTGTCCTTGAAACAAGAACATACCTAAACTTTGCCTAGACACATGGACTATGTCTAGTGATAAATACGAGTAATGATTTTAGGATTTCATTTACAGTGAAATGCCACATCATAGTCAAATCAATAGAGAATAGAAATTGGAAAACTAAAGGTAAAAGTCAATTATATTACATGATAATGAAGTTGAAGGAAGTTCTAACAATTAAATTGCCAGAGTTATATGGAAAAACAAGAACATTTGACCCACTGTTAGAATAAATAAAATTCTGGTATGTCAGTTATCAGTTAGTGAATTATATAGTATCTTTATTTTTCAATTTTAAATAGCATAATTTGAAGAAAATTTTAATAAAATTATATAAAACTTCTGCTTTCCTTGTGACTGACTATATTTAGTGAAGGCTCTAGGAATAATTAAATATAAATCATCACACAGGCCATGTAAGTTTCATCCCATTAACCATAGTGAAAATCCAGAAATAAGTGCAGATGTGGTTAACTTCCAGAATTTTGCTGATGTATTGTATTGCAAATAAATCTTGTTGCAGTAAATTATCTTTATTCTCTGGCATTTCTAAAAATCATTACCATATTTTTCAGGGCACATCAGTGCCTGAGAATGTTAATGTTTTAATCCCATACTAGAAGAGAATGACAATGAGAAGATTTCATGTTGCCAGGCTTTTGTTGTCCTCTGATATCCATTCGGAGTGAATCAAATGTATTCTTGTTCATTACTGTGGGAATACAACTAAGAGAGCAGGACTGCAAGCACTGCTTAGCTTGTCGGAACCAACATGGATGTGTTAGCCATAGTAGGCCGCAATCCCTGGCAAGAGTAAGCAGGATTTTGAAGAAGGAATGTAAGAGATAAGAAAGTGCTTGGTATGGGGTGCTTACCCTGCAGTTCTATGGGGATTTTCGTAATATATACTAAGTACCTGGTTAGCATAAACGAGGCATAAATTGAGCAATGTTATTTAGTTATATAACTTAGTAACGCTAATATGATTGGTGCGCTATTTTTAGCAATAGGTAAAAAAGTATATAAACTTTGCTTTGTGGATCAATAAATGCCTTTGTGGCATATTGTGAAGACCTCGTCTCTTCATTACCACCGCCATCACGTTACCAGCTTTAAAACAACTCAGCAGACAATGAGCCTTTCCAGAGAAACACTGGACTTGTGCAGTGATTAAGATGCCAGCCAGCCCTTGGCAGCTCCTGGCCAGCATTGAGAGCACTTGGGAGATTTCATGACTGGTTGTGGAGAGAAAGCTGTGTAGGTGGAAAAGTGGAAGAGTAAGTGGCAAGCATAATTGCCTCGTGCTGACTCCTTAAAAAAAGCTAAAAATTCCTGCACACACTAAGATCTCCCACAGGTCTCAGTAGGTTTGTTGGTATGATATGTATCTCTTCTGTGAGGTTAGACCTCCAGTGTCCTGGGCACCAACTTCGTCAAATTATCTTCTCAAATGAGCAAAGCAGCTGATAGTTGTTAAAAGTTGTTTATTGCAGAAGTACATCGTCTTAAAAGGCACAGTCACAGACATTAAAGTCCATGATAAGTTTTGGTATAAAGTCCCAGATGGAAGCAGAAGTTGCTCCCAGAGATCCCAGTGGGACCGTTGTTGCTGGGCAACTCTTGTTTTCTTTTCAGGTGTTGAGGACGGTGGCAAGCCAAGCAAAGCAAAACCAAAATCATGAAAGCAATGGTAAAAAGCAGTGGCAAAAAGTACCAGCTCTCCCCAAAGCATATTCTTATATAGAATTTTCTCAACAAGCTAAGACACAAACTCGGACCACTACTCCTTAACTTATTATAATTTTAGTTTCTAAATACACCAGGTTACATATAAGACATGCATATGGTTTTTCTTGTTTTATTTGAAAAATGTAAGCAGTATTCTTACTATAGCTCTATTATGTCTAAAACTATGCTCCTGGAGCCTTCACTGAAAACACTAGTATGTTAAACTTAAACTTTTATTTTATGTGTGAGTGGCTTAATATGCTTCAATCCATCCAAAAGTATTAATTCAATTTCCGCACTGTGATTTTTCTCTGAAGAATTCAAAGAGACTCTTGACTCACTGACTTCAAAACCTTCCATAGGACTTGCATATTAATGATTTCCAAATGAGGTTGTGTGAAAAAAACCATATATATATATATATCTATATGTATCCAATATTTATGAAATATATATCTTATAGTTCAGATAAAATAATAAATATATATTATATATTATATATTATATATTATATATTATATATTATATATTATATATTATATATTATATATTATATATTGTATATTATATATTATATATTATATATTATATATGTTGGAAATTTTAATTGGAATAGCAATGGGTCATACTGTTCTTCAGAACAATTATAACTAATTGTTTTGAGATTTTTCCAGAATGAAGTATAACTGATTTGTTATGGCTGTGCATCCTGCAGATTTACATAATTCATCTAAGATATTTGGGGCTTTACTTTTTTTAGAGCTCCTCTTATTCTTCTTTTCATTGAAGATGTAAATACAACACAAGCCTCATTTATCAAATTTGTTAATCTCTGGATTAACAGGAACTATTAATTGATTTGCAGAGCTTGTTTTGAGAGCTATTAAATTTTACCTCTCCTCGTTCTTGATTAAATAGTGATTTTTGGGATTACTGCATAGTTTAAATTCTTTTCAATATAGAAATCATTTTTTTGGAGACTGTATATGAACTGTAGCAGAAGCAATGCTGCATTTTCATTTACTTATAAATGCTCATTGTTTTTTTAATACTCTTATTTTATACTCAATGTTTCACTTGAGTACTCTTTTGAAATATTGGACACTCTCTTGCTTGTGTGAATGAGAAGATGTGGGTCTGAGTTGAATTTCATGTCTGATGTTCATCTAATTAAACAAGCGATGTAATTTACAAAAGAGTGAAAAAATGTCAGTGGATATGTGTTTTTGTTTTAGGCTAGTCCTGTCCTTTTTTAATCTAGGTCAGAAAATGGTTTTATTGTTGCACGGGTTTGAATAAATTAAATGGTATTTTTTCTTACATAATTAATTCCATTATGAAGAATCTTGTGGCATTTAACAGGAAAGAGACCAATAAGGTTTTCTATATAAATTATTTTAGAAAAGTGCATATTTTAAAGGAATAATCTATTTTTTAAAGGAGGTCTTTGAATCCTTCCCCAGAATGGTATTGCAGATACAGGATTTTTAATTCAATACAAGAAGATACTTTAGGGTGAGTAAACCTTTGTGATATTTTATTATAACCGCTCAAAAGGATTTCCATCATAAGATGTTCTATTATAATAAAAGTTGTGACATTATCTTTCAGGTGAGTCAGTTCTGCAGATTCGAATTTTAAAATGAGGTGAAAAATGTTTCATTTGTTTTAGTAGAACCATAACAGAGATAGGAAGGGAAGAAATTACTCTTACTTTTTGTATGTTTAAAATGTTCATGGCCTTGACTGACCATGACCTGTAACTACACTTTGACTTTGAACCGTGCTTGGCTATGTGAAAAACTACCAGCTGCAGGCGTAGTCATTTAAGCGCTTAAATATAAAAGATGAGTGAAATGTAACCTGGCAGTCTCTCACATACTTTAACAGGTGTCCAAACACATAACAAAAAAAGTATTTTGAAGTTTTTGTTGGATTACATGAGATGCATACATATATTTAAATCAGATAAATATGCATAAATATAAATATAGCAAATTAATATTTTTATTTCTGGGAGAGAAACTATGATTCCTTTTCTGTCTATGACTATGTTTTGGTCTATCAAGCGCAGTCAACTTGTGGAAATAGATTTACTATTGGTATTGCAGCCATTTGTGCTTGGCTGAGCAGCCTTAAAATATTTTTGATCATTGCATATGTACTTACAGGTTTAGGATTAGCTGCCCTTTTGGCCTTTTCAGGAGAAAATACGTAACTTCTGGGGATTAAAAAAATATGATGCCTGGTGTGCATAACAAGAAAGAGGAGAGTGTTGTTTCTGTTTTGCAGTAACTCAGCTGAATGGTGGAAGGAAAAGCATTATTTTATATTATGGCTTTGGGTCACAGGAGAAACATTGCTTCTGGAAGCAGATGCTGAATGTCAGTGCTGCATCTCTTACATTCCCATCAGAGACTTGTTGGCAGAAAATAGTCTTGAGAGGTTGAAAGTGTTTTAAATGTTAGAAAGAGGAAGCTGAATCGCACCTATGTCCTGCACCATCTGACACATGCCTCAGTCCTGTCCTGTGCTTAGTGAAGGGATACATGATGCTTGCTATTTAACAATCCATCCTGCCTTTATCTCTTTTTCCCCCTTACTTCCCTTTAGGACAAAAGGCATCATTCAAAACGTCTAGGAACATGTTCCAGAGCAGAATTCAGCATACATTTAATCCTTATTTTGTTAGCCAAGTCTCTTGCCAGATAAATGATTGGCTTTCTCCTTGCCAAAGTCTGCTTTGATGCCTAACTTACTGTCCCTCTGCTATACCAAAGTCTTAGCATCCTGTTTTCAGGGAGGTGTTTTTAAGAGAGGTATTGCAATGCCATTTCTGATATCAAAATCACTTTATAATTGTAGGTCTATACTGTAAAAAGACTGATTACAGTAGAATACAGTGTTCATATGCCATAATGAGTATGGAATGACTTCAGCATGCATGACAGCCTGTAGCCATGGGCCTCCATTTAATAATATTTATTCTAGTGAGTAAAAAAAAAAATTCCTTACAGTTCTTTCTTGTCGTCAAGTCTAAGATGTTAAACTGGCAATAACAATGATTTTCTGAAAGTTGTCTGTTATTAAACAGTCAGAAGCAGTATGGGTTGCATATCCAGCTTGTGTTCAGCATCTGCAACGTAATTGTGTCAGACTAGTAGGATAGCTGTCCTGGATTCTGCCAAGCTGCTCTTTCCTTCCAGAAAAGCTAAGATCCAACAGATAAGAATAGTCTCCAAGGAAGGGCTCACTGTTCCCCGGAATATCTCTGGAAGAGTAAATGAAATAATTTTGAGCCCCAGGCAGTGTCAGTCTTGGAATGAGGAAGGAAGGTCAGATTGTCATTGGTCAGAACAGCCTTGTGAAGGAAGATTGTGCTGAGGGCATGCTTGGGAGAGCAGAACTCCAGCTGGAGTTTGTGCCAGACATCTGTTTATAGCCATAGTCCTGGATCAATATCTAATATTACTCCCTTTCATTTGTTCCTTGCATAATAAAGCTACAGGACTCCAGGAGCACCTTGGACCTTATTAGGATGGTGAACTCAATATTCATGAAAATGGGAAGACTAGGAGCCAAGTTTAGCATGTGGTCTTAGACTGAATTTGGGTTATCTATTGGATACAGGGGATTTTCTGTTGAAGTAAGGATGTCCAGAGAAGGGCAGCAAGGCTGGTGAAGGGTCTGGAACACAAGCTCTATGAGGAACGGCTGAGGGAACTGGAGTTGTTTAGCCTGGAGAAAAGGAGGCTCTGGGAGGACCTTATCACTCAATACAACTACCTGAAAGGAGGTTGTAGTCACATGTGTGTTGGTCTCTTCTCCCATGCAGCAACTGACAGAATGAGAGGACACAGATGCCTATGGGGAAGTTTAGGTTAGACATCAGGAAAAAATTATTCACTTGAAGAGTGATTGGGCACTGGAATAAGCTACCCAGGGAGGTGGTGGAGTCACCGTCCCTGGACGTTTTTTTAAAAAGTCTGAGCGTTACAGTCAGTGCCATGGTTTAGTTGATGAGGTGGTGTTAGGTCATAGGTTGGACTTAATGATCTTAAAGGTCTTTTCCAATCTAGTTCATTCTGTGATTCTGTGATCTGTCTATGAGTACATTATCAGAGTTTAGTCCATGGACCCAAGCAATCAGTGCTGTTGTAGAGTATTTTTTCATGGAGTTCACCTGTGTCTAGTATGGTAGGGAAAATTATACAATAATTTATTACAGCTAGACAGACGTGCTTTATTGTTACAGTGTGATGGAGGGTGAGGGAATGAGAGGGCTGCCTTGAATTTTATTGTGGGCTCTCATGCCTGTGGCAAAACACTTCCCTGGGTCTCTGTGTGCCCTGTCAACATCATCGCATAGGACTCTATTGCTTTCTACAAGTCACTACCCATTTCCATCTTCATCACTGTGTTTTCAATAGGAAGGCATCTGGGGAAATTCTTGTATATATTAAACACAGTAATCTTCCATAAATGCAGCATCCTCTAGTTGCTTTGCCACCACGGTGAGTGACCTCTGTGACAGAGAAAACTCTTTCAATTTAGAGATTTTTTTTTCTTTTTTTTTACTGAACTGTGTCTTGTTTTAGGATGTAATCATCTTTTGTACCTTAGATGCCCTGACATAGCAAATACTGAGCAAATGCTTTTGAAGATCAAGTTAAGAAAAAAGGGCATCCTCTTGTCCTTAAACATTGGAGTATACTTGTCCAAGAAACCTGAGAAGTGATCAGTATGCTATTTAATTCTAACTGGTAAATGTAAAAGACAAAGCAATCCCATAAAATTATTACAAGGTAAAATAATAAATAAATTGAAGTTAGGAATGTTCAGGTTAATTTTGCTACTTTTTTTTTCTCAGCCTAATTTCTGTTGGAGTATTTTGGATGCAAAATATTTTGTACTCGTATGTGAATTTCATTTTTGAGTTCATTTTTCAAGCCAGATGTGCATTAATCTTTCCTTAAAAATCTTAAATGTCTTGTTTTGAGCAGTGTGACTGTTTAGTATGAACTGTGTGAGTGTTTGTACACTTGTCTTCTGTAACCTGCTCTGTGGGGTTAATTTTAGTGGGGTTGTTTTATGTTCATCAGGGATTTGCACTAACCTTGTAGCTAATCTAATATTAATTTATTTCTCATAAGTTTATTGTTTGCCATTAGAAGTATTTATCAGGTTGGATGCTATACTAATTTTTCACTGAAAAGGACTTGCAGTGCATGGGTTGCTGGCTGAGCTAGTGATGGCAAGAGGTCCATGAGTGCCCAAGGCGCTCATTTCAGGTGCGAGTTTTTGCAAAGTACACAATCACCTCATCCAGATGTCATAAAGCTCTAAAACATAAAAGTAATTATAAGATTTCTAGTCAGTATAAGCATACTTCTTGTACTGAGGCAAATCCTCCATTATTATGCTTTTATCATTAAAAAAGTGTTGTTTCTTTTGCCCAGAAAAGCTGCAGAGGTTTGGTGTAAGCTAGAGGCAATGGAGCCTTTTCACCTGTAACAGCCCTTCCTTTTCAATCCTAGTAATTCTTGAGAGTGTAATGTAGCCTTTCTGACTCAAAAATATGTATTTTATTTCTTATTTCAGATACTATTTCCAATGAATCTTCCAATGCATCATAGTATTTTAGCATATGAATAGCCCTAGTGACTGCATGTTGAATCAGATCAGGGCTTACAATAAGAAATCTGTCAAGAAAATATGCTTACTGATAATTTAAATATTGTACTTGGATACAAATGTGAATCCTCTTGATATTATGCATTGATTTAGAACAAACGGATTATATTTATCTCTTTTCTCTTATTATCACTGTATCCAACAAAAGGAATGCTTAAAACCTCCATTACATGACTTTGGTGCCTGCATCCTTTCAAACCCTTGGGCTGCAAACAGTCTTGCTTCTGGACTGCCCTTTACTTCCTTGTCCTGTAATTATCTTGGCAATTCTGCCATTGTAAGGAAGAGAGGACTTAGTGTTTTATGCAAGTCCCCAGTGTTTTGAAAGAAGGCTCAGGAGCTGTATACTAAAGGTTACAGCTGTAACACTTGATGAATAAATCTGCAGACATGGGTCATTGTACCAGGAATTTGAAAAATTCCAAGTACTTCAGGCTTCTTTGAGCCAAGGATTCATTCTTTTCAGAGTATCTATCATTTCATACTTGAATCTACATGGGGACAGTCAACCAAGTAGGCTACACTGCTTCACAGCGGAATTACTTGAGTTTAATGGAAATCACCTGTGACTACAGAGGCAAGGCATTTGCTTAGCACTTAGTATTTCAGACTGAGTATTTTGGCCTTCTACTATGTGCCTCTATTGCTCTCCCCAGCAAAAGGCAAGAATAGATAAAAAGTATTTTTTCTTCTAGGTGTCCTTGGGAGTTCTTTGGATGGTGCACATTAGCCCTCACTTCTCACACATGGCTGGCTGATGACATTAGCTATATAGATATGTGAGTGATATTCTACTGTAGCAAATTTTTTGCCCCATACAGATTTTCTAAATTTACAGCCCCAGCAGCACATCTTTCCTGATTCATCAGTTTTTTCTGTAACTCTTCTTGCTATTATTCAACCCTCCACTAGCATAACTTTTTTTTTATGTGAAGAGAAAAAAAGCATTGTTTCTCTTCCTCTGTATAGTAGAAACCTTTGCAATAGTCTCTTTTTTATGTAACTCTGTGCCTGACAGCTGCTGGGTTTATAGTCTCCTTTGATGGGGTGTAGTTAGTCAGTTTAAAAGTGGTGGTGATGTGGTTTAATTAAGAGTGGTGGAGGTGTGAGTTAGCATATGGTTTTTGAGAGACTGTGGTAAAACTTGATGTGGTTACTTCTTTCAGCAGCTCATTTCTTGGTTATCTTTGTGGCGTGCTTCAAGAATATCCCTACAAACCCCACAATTCCTGGGCAAGAAAAGTGAGTCTTAGAATGAATGTGGAGACCTGCTTTTCCAAACTCTGCACTAAAACACATGCTGAAATTACTTTTCTTTGCCTATGTATGGTATAGATATATCCCACCTCTTCCTGTGAATCCAATGTAGTTCATTTGGTCGTTGTTCAGTTGGTTCTGTCAAAAAACCTGAAATAGCTATGTCAGGGTGCTGTGTCATGCTGATAAACTTCAGCTCAGCAGCTGCTGAATCTTGTCTTGCATTCAAAAGTCAGAGCAAGAATAACTACAAAGCTCTGTGGTATTTTGCTCCATTGCAAGTTGTTTTTTTGAATTATGCTGCTGTTGTATTGAAGAATACAAGCCTGCAATCATTGCTGGTCTGGGTATTGTGTGCTGCAGAATTAATTTTCACATGTTGAAGCTTTTCTCTATGCACCTTGTGGTCATTCAGATTTTCAGTCTTTTTCTGCTTTTATGCATGTAAGTCCTATAAAATAGCCTTATGCTTAAATGTGAATGTCAAATCCTTGAACTGTTTTTCAGCTAAAATCGGTAAGGCAAAACCTATAGCCCTCATTCAATGAAAGACTGGCTTATTTGAGTCTGGATCCAGCTCTATGTTAATTTTCATTCAGCGGATGTACATCCCCTCCTTTCTTCCTCCCAAAGGAAATCTGACAGCTTGTCTCTTCCAGAGGCGGTGAAATATTGGCAGGTTTCAAAACTGTGTTAGCCTTTCTGACAAAGTCAATCAAAGGGCAGACATATTCCTATAGCACTCTCTGAAACCAGCCAGCTCTGTGCCACAAAAACTGCCTTCATGAAATAAAGGCTGCAATGAGGCATTTCCCAAAGTGCTGTCTATGAATGTGCATTAATGTTGGAGACTGCAGAGCCTGCAACTCAGGCTTATTCTGCCACTTCCAAAAAAGTAGGGAAAATGTCAGACCTGTGAGCCTGCATCTTTTCTTTCTGCTATGAATCCCATGCTAGTGGTCATCCATGATGTGATTCTTGGGGTTGTCCTATGTAGGACCAGGATATGGACTTTGATCATGTTTGCAGGTTCCTTCCAACGTAGGATATTCTCTGATTCTCTGGAAAGAGATAAGGAACTATGGTGGGAAGGACCCTCTTGTACCTGACTTTGCATTAGTTCTGGAGGAACATATGCATCCAGTTTTAAAGTTTTGATGGAGGATTTGGACTTGGTAATCAAAAAGGCAGGAATTTTATTTTGAGAGGAAAAAATGAAGTGTGGTCATTACATGTCTGACGTTACTCAGATGTGTGTATCTAACACAGTCATAGAATTGTTTAGGTTGGAAGGGACCTTTAAAGCTGTTCAACTTTCATCCTCCTGCTGTGGCCAGGGACACCTTCCACTAGATCAGGTTGCTCAGTGATAACGTCTTTTGTGTGTGAACTGTTAATCCAGGCTTATAGTGATGACATAGAGCATTTACCTTGTGATTCTTGGTCTTGGCTGTGGGACCTGCCAGCTCAGGCATTTTAAGCTGTCATGAGATGAAATCAGTTGCAAGTTGAAGGTTAGCAAGTGCTGATATCTGCTGCCTTGTCTTTGGCCAGCTGCCACTACTTCTGCTACAAGCAAATTAACTGTTCGTGTTATAGGTGTTTTGGTAATTTTGTTAAGAGACCATATACCCAGGGCCTTCTACTGCTGCAGTAGTGATAGTTTTGCCATGACATAATTTAATCATGCAGCCCCTGGCTGGTCCATTGCATTTTCAAAGCTGTCAAAATAGCATAATTTTGGAGATTCCCTACCTCAGCCATAATATAATTTAGCTCACTCACCCTGTTCTTGGTGCCTTTAAAAGACTAGGTCTAGTGTTTCCATTAGGAGGGGAAATTCTGATAGAAAATATTTTAACTCTGCTGGTAAATGAACAGTTCATTAAACTTTGAAATTATTCAAAGCTTTCAAGAGCCTGGGGCAATCATAATAGTTGAGGTTGCAAATGGCCTCCAGCTCTACGGCATACTTCCTATTATTTAGAAGGAGTACTGCTTGCAACTTTGCAAGATCAAGGGTTTAGTTTTTAAGCCATCCTTTGGTGATGATTATTTTTCTTTCTTTTTACATTCTTACTTTTATTAAATAAATGTGTAAATTTATTCAAGTATACTCTTTGAGGACCGGTTGTACCATGCCTCAATATATTAATGTACTTTCATGTATCAGAGTCGAGAAACACTAAAATACCACAAAGCAGATTGTGTGTATTTCTGATCTGCCTGGAAGCAAGAAAGGGGAAATCTTTCAACAGACTGTGTTTCTGAGACTTATAGCCAAATGCTACAGATTTTCAGAGCTCACTTTAAATAAAAACTGATCTAATTGAGGGCATGTTCTTTTTGATGTTTTGGTATTTTTTAAGGCAGAACTTGATTTTTGAGTTTCATCTGTGTTTGGATTCATGATCATTGGAATTGTGAAGGAAGCATGTAGTACAGTGGGAGCCTTTTACAGTAAACATACATTTATAATGATGCAGTATGTGGACATAGATAATAATGAATATAAAAAGTTTGGGTTCAGGAAGTAATGCAGCTGAGATTATTGTGATGGCTCCCTGAAAAAATTTGCTCAATTTGAAGAAATTGAGGTCAAATTCAATGAGTCGTGTATATCTGTGGCTAGACTGATGCTGTGTCTCATGCTATCTTTCAGGGCATGTTCTTTGCTTCATAAAAAAGGAACTTTTAGCATGTCTAAGGAATCCTGCTAAATATTTGACAAATTTAAATATGTCATAAGCCTGCAACAAGATCAAGGATAATAGCAGGGATGTCGTGAACAAGTCTTGCCAGTGTCAAGTACTGTGATTGCACAGTATCAAAACTGGATTTAGAGAATTCTGTTATACATAAGATGTTTTCCAAGATTGTCAGACAACAGCATTTTTCACTAAAGAAAGAGGGAAAAAGTGATATGTATTTTAATAAGGAATTGGGAGGGAGTGTACTATGAAACAAGTAATTCTTTGTACATTAACATCAGGGAAAAAAATAAAAATGTTTTTCTAATGAATTTTGAAGAAGGGTAAACTTAACACTGTGTTTCATGATCCCATTTTCAGAATAGTTTAACCTCACTGGTGAGTAGGCATTTGTTACATCGTTCATCTTTTACTTCTGGAGAAAGCTTGGTAGGGTTTTATGCCCTGAGACAAGAATCACTACAAATTCATATTTGGCAGATGATGAAATTATCTTATTTCCTCCATTATTCTGGTACAGGAGATTAGCTTTGACATTGAAAAAAAAATATTCTTGGGTGTTCTGTCTTTATATGTCAAGTTCCTTAAATCACAGAGAAGGGTTTGTGTGCATCAGAATGCTAGAAGCCTTCATAAACTCAACTTGTCTAAATACTACTATCATTAACCCATAGTTTTAGTAATGTATTGGTAATTTGCTTATTTGAACTTCTGATTTTAAGATATAAGTAAAAACTTAACATCAACATGTGTCAAGATCATCAGTTTCTCTGGTGAGTATGCAGAAGCATTTAATCTCTAAATTCATAATTCCACTTTCCTGTCTTGCAATGAGGAAAATGTTCCCACCTTAGAAGTAACAATTGTTTTATTTAATGTTTGTTTGGAAATTATCACTGTCCATATGTTTTCTTTCTGCATGCTTTTTGGTTTTTTAGTACATTCTTAGTGCCTTTGAAAGTCTTAGCTCTTTAGTAGGGGATCGGATAGATAATGAATGGCAGTGATACCAGCCATGCAGCTGACCCAGAGAAATTCAGGGCTTTTAATGACCATTTTTAACGATTCTCCTTTATCTGCTATTTGCACTAAGAGCACAGTACAAATGAGCAAAGCCAGTTCATCAAACTTATGTTCAAGCACAGTGTAGGTCCTTCTTTTATGACCAAAATCCCTGATAAGCAGAGAAAACATATAGTGTTTTCTGTAGCCCAATGCAAATCTAAGATATCTGTGTGACTATGAATTGTGAACTGAGATATAACTATTGTGAAGCAAGACTCTTCATCTCTATCAAAGAGGCATGGCAAATATAATAGTGCTTAGCTCGTCTGATGGCTTACTGTATTTTCAGTCTGGGGTATCACCCCTTCCCTCTCCAGCAAGGTGGACTGAGGATTAACATAAACTAATCTCCTTTACCTTCCCCTTGAATCATTTCATAGCTTCATCTCATGACAAAGTGTGTCCATCCAACCTGAAATCTTACTGCAGTTGTTTGGGAAAAAAAAGGTAATTAAAATGATTCTTGTTACTAATTGTGTAAAGCTAGTGTCAGTGCAGCAGCTGAGGGTTCCATGGCCCCTTTGCCAGTGCTGCAAAGACTTTTGGTAGGCTAATCTCTCTTTATTTTTCATGTACCTTTGTTGACTGTGCAGTAGAGAGCTCTCTCGCCATTACTTTCTTTATCTTACAGCAAAGATCAAATGAAAGTTTGCTCTCCCTTTCCAAACTTTCACCCAAGTAAGTACATGGGCATGATGGAATGGCCTTTTCCAGCAGTGCTATAATGGATGTTAGCAGTCCCCAGCACTCAGGATTGATTATAAGGAATCATCCTATTAAGCTTATCACAACTCAGCTATAAAATTTTTGCAACAGTAACTATAAAATCAATATGGAGAAAACATTTAGATAAACCAGCAGCTGAAAGAATAATAAATAGACATTCATTGAAACAGAAATAAACTTTAAATACACTGAATGTAAAGTGAGCCTTAAAGAAATAAGGAGTGTGAGCTTCAGATGAGAGATTAGTGGAAGGCAGCAACTAAAAGGACCTGGGGGTAAGATTATGTGAGGAGCAGATGATGCACTGTAACAGAACAAGGTGAGATGCTCTGCAAATGGGTGAGAGTACAAAATATGAGAAAGGGATTTGTCTTTTCACAGCACAAGCAATGATTATGATAGTCGTATATGGTGCTGAATTTTCAGTAACTTCTTTTAATGTTGAGACATAACTGATGCTCTAAAAAGGGGGAAAAAAGGTCTGATGCTCTTGAAGGCAGATGAAAATTCATGGTAGTGGGAGAAGGCTTAGGCTGTTTAAGATCAAAGAAGAAAGGAAAGAAGTGAAATGTGACAAAATTAGACAGAAATAAAACATGAGGAAAAAGGATAAAAACTGAACAGCCAAAGACTGTTCACCAGACTAGTGGTACCCAGCACCTGGAAGCTGAAGTCTGACAAGTTTGTCTCGGAATTGGATCTTTTTGGTATTTTCCCTCACCCCCTCTCCATTGTAATGTGGTGGTCAAACAATGGATGTAATTACTAGGGAAGCTGTAATTCTTTCCATAATGTGACTGTTGTTTTATATCAAAACTATCTGCATTCCTGGAAGACAAAGTTTTGCAAATGCACATTAGTGGATTCAATGCAGGAGCAACTGTGTGAAAGACTAAAGCCTTTGGTCTTACAGGAGCTCAGGGCAATGAACTAATATCTCTTCTCAATTTATCTGGTGTTCAGGGCCTGTATGACCTTTTCTGTCAAGTCAACTTTCTACCCTGCCCCACACGACTTGTAGTTCAGGTGGGTTTTAGAATACAAGCTGATTAAAAAATATATCAACTCTATCTAATTTATCAATTTTTTCTTGTTGCTACCCTTTTGTTTGTAGTGACTGGAATGGTAAAAATAACTGTATGCATTTTCTATTTCTGTATTTATTTGAGTGGACAACATACTATACTCCTGGTTAAACAGTATTACCCTGCTCACTGTGGTGCATAATAACTTCATGAAGTAGTTTCTACTTGTGTTTTTGCTCAGTTTACGTGCATGTAGACACACACATGTGTGTATACATATTAAAAATAATGTATGTAAATATAGATATCTGAAAACAGGAAGATGCTTTAAAAAACCCAAGCAAAATAAATACAGGTAGACTGTAGGGCGAAGAGCAAATAGTAAATCTAACTAACAATACTTTCTACAGATTTAAAGCATTGCTATGAGAATAGAATGGTATGGATTGCAAGAACTTCAAAAATCAAACTGTCTGCTGTGGGCAGGAGCACCTTTCACTATATCAGATATCAGGTTGCTCAAAGCCCCATCTAACCTGGCCTTGAACACTTCCAGGGATGAGGCACCCACAACTTGTCTGGGCAACCTGCTCTGGTATGTCATTACCCTCTGAGTAAAGAATTTCTTCCTAATATGTAATCTAAATCTCCTTGACTTTGAAGCCGTTCTCCCTTGTACTGTCACTACACGCCCTTGTAAAATGTCTCTATGCTTCTCTGTCTTGTATGCTCACTTTAGGTACAAGAAAGCTGAAATTAAGTCATCCCAAAGCCTTCTTTTCTTCAGGCTAAACAACCCCAACTCTCTCAGCTTGTCTCCATAGCAGAGGTGCTCCAGTCCTCTTGTGCATATGTGTGGTCTTCTCTGGACTCACTCCCGAGAGGTCCATGTCCTTCTTAAGTTGTGGAACCAGGGCTGGATGCAGTATTCCAAGTGGGGTCTCACCAGAGAGGAACAGAGTGAGGTACCTCCCTAGACCTGCCACCTAGGATGCAGTTGACTTTCTGGGATGCAATGTCATTTCACATTTCCAGGTCATTGCAAGCTTCTCATCTACCAGCTTGATATCACTCAGAGCCTGAAACACTTTTAAGTCTATCAGTTCAAAAATGACTGAATTGTATCAACCTGCTTATTGTAGCTCTTCTGACATGCTGTTGTGAATAACTTACCAACTACCACATGCTTAAATTGAGTGGCCAGATAGTCTGGTTGATCGTCAAAGTTGTTCTTGAAAACCTGTGGGAGGAGATGTCATTCCCTGCATCTCTCCAAATTGCTTTCCTCACTATTCCTCACATCTATTGTAATCTGTTCCACGTGACAGCAATGACGAGAACACCGTGATGGATTTGAGTCCTGAGTCACTATGGCTGAATTTCTGATACCCTGGAGATATAGTGCAAGAAAAAACGCATATTAATTCTAGTTTATTGACTGTATATCACTGGCATTATATTGCTTGTTTGGTCCTAGTTTGCTTAAGTTTCAAAAAAGGGGGCTTGAAAATGATATTTATTGGAAATTTGTGAACTGACTTAAAAAAAATTTGAGTTCTAGCACACTGGAGCATTTTCTGGATGTAAAGCTGATAGTTCAGCAGAAATTCTGGTGTTCTCTATCCAAAAAGCTTTTCTTATTCTTGTGTTTCCTACCAAAATATATATTTCTAGAGAATTTAGATACTATAAGTTTGGATAGCAAACTACTGAGGTTTGTAGTAAAAAAAGAAGTCAATATTTATTGAAAATCTTCTATCTTTTGGCTCAGTATTTGTAAACAGCTTGCAAATACAAATAGGAGAAACTAATGGAATTCCACTGTTTCTTCAGCAATCTGCCCACTGGCAAAACATATCTTGTGGAAGTTAATTTTCATTTTATGCATCACTGGAGATCATTCCCAAAATACAATTTTCTGAACAAGTCCTTGGGGATCAAACCTACCAAATTCCAATACCTAACTGGAAGTAACTTAGATGACCAGACAAAGCCAGTGTATGTTGATTATAGCAGACTTTTTTTTTTCATTCAGATAGGAAAATATTGACAGTGGCTTTTGGCTATAGCATAAACAAAGATTTTTCTTCTTTTTTTTTCTTTATTAGCCTAGTGAATTTAAATGTGACTGTTCCTGCTGTGACTATATGGCTCATGGTTCATTACTGCAAGAAGGTTTATCTAATAGATCATATGTATGCTTGTCACAGCTAACTTGATATTTGTAGGAAACTGTTACTTCTTTATGTCACTTCATAAGAATTATGTCAGGGCCGGTGTCATCCATTGCTTATAAGTAATGTGATAATAACCAATCACTTTTCAGATTTGCCGAGAACTTTTTTAAATTTGGGGTAATAAAAATAACTAGATACTTCTCTACTAATTTCCACTGTGGCCAGATATGTCAATTTTTCATTCAGTTTGTCTGGGGTCTTTTACTTGCCTCACTTTGGCACTGACATTTTTTGGATTTTTTGAATGTACAGATATTATACACTGAAGTATTAATAAAGCCTCATAGATAGAAAGAGTTCAGTGTCCTTAGCCTGATTGCCTGTGTGAAGAAGAGTTAAATATTGATTGGTATAGCAAATAGAGCTGGGAAGACTCTAAGCCCAGAGGCTATGTGGTTAGCTGGGAGATAAGTAGACATCCATCCCCTTGTCTATGCTGTTCAACACTTTCTTTGAATTAAGTAGTCAGTAGAGCAGGATAGAAAGCTGTTTCTCTGGCAAAGAATCTGATACCCAAAGCAGTGGTCTATGAATTCTTTTTATCCTTTTCTTCACTCAATAAATATTTAATTCATCCCTGTGAAATGGTTTAGCTTTGCTAGAAAAGATTGAAACCACTGCCTTTTTGACTTCAGACTGTCCTGTATCTGGAGGTTTAAACATTTCCCCTGGCAGGTGGCAGCTTCAATGAGAGGAAGGATAGAACTGAGCTCCTCTGCTATATATTCTGTCACTGGTTTAATGCTTGCAATAAGAGGAACAAGAAGATAAGACACAGCAACCCTGCTGTCTTCTCTTTCTCTGGCACTCTTCCACCAGATACATTTTCAGATCTGCAAGCATGTTGTAAATATGGGTCCTGAAAAAGAAGTGTGTTCCAAAGAGCCTGGTCTGGCCAGAGCTGAGTTTAGAAACCCAGACATTCCCTGTTGGACACTGTCATAACATGTGTAGGTCTTGGAAATACTTCAAGCAGAATTTTACCTGCATGAAGACTCTTAATATAGAAAATTTAGGTCCTATGGATTTTTAACTGACTCTGTAATTGAGTAGTAGCTGAGGAGGAACATTTGTGTGGACCCAGTTTGGGTGTTTGAACCCCATTTCTCTGCTAAGAAAGTTCCTATCTCTGCCTGCTCTAAAGGGAGGGGGAAAATGAGACAGCAGTGTCAAGACTGGCTTGAGTTCTATAGTGCCCAACAAACTGGGGTCTAGTTTGGGGGGCAGGGGTGGTGTATATTAAAGTAACTATGTGCTTCTTTAGTAGCTGTAGTTAAATTTGGTTTGCATCTATTGGCAAATTTCCTAGCCCTGGGAGGAAAGATTTTATTAAA
The DNA here is from genome assembly GCA_034336665.1 of Luscinia megarhynchos. Taxonomy (NCBI): domain Eukaryota; kingdom Metazoa; phylum Chordata; class Aves; order Passeriformes; family Muscicapidae; genus Luscinia; species Luscinia megarhynchos. The sequence goes on from CM067568.1 coordinate 1,621,168, forward strand.
GCCTCAGACTCGGGATGGAAGTCAGCCTGAACTTAGTTATTAATTGGCCGGGGAGGGATGTAACAAGTTTGTATGGGCTAGAGTCACTCTGGAGGGAAGACTAAAAGCAGATGTTGTGTATGAAGTAAGGACTTAGGAAAAATGTCTTCACTTGAATCATTGTTTAAGCATTGGAACAAGTCCCCTGGGGAAGTGGTGGAGTCTTGGACTGGTGGAGGCTTGAACCATCCCTAGAATTGTTTAAAAAAAAAGTTGATATGGCACTTTGTGATATGGTTTAGTGGGTATGGTGGTATTTGGTTGAAGGTTGGATTTGATCATCATGAAGGACTTTTACAGCCTTAGTGATCTGTGATTCTATAGCTTCAGAAAGGCTTTATAATTGCAACACGGAGATGAGTCCAGTGTGTACAAACAGTGGAGAAATATTCTTGTTTTTCCTATACAGCTTGAGCAAAACCTTCACGAAGTCAGAAGCACAGGGTCAAACTGGATCCAGAAAGGATAAACCAGAACTTTGCTGAGCAGGAATTCCCCTTAAATTTCCTTCCACTTCCTTAATGTTAGTGCCTCACGCTAGTGTGTAATACACATTCTCTTGGCAAAACTCATTACTCTTGGTGTGAATAATATTCAGGATGTTATAGTTCAGTATTTGTTTTGTAACAGCATCACTGCCAAAGGTCAGAGAAGTAATAGTTTTTAGTTTTCTCATATGGGGGAAGGACCAATTCTGCTTTTGTAGCTGTAAATTTGGAGGATGGAACACATCTACTAATACTCATTTGAAATATCAAGCAGAGGAATTATGGGAAATATTCATACTAAACACAGATCTTCTTCTGATCATTTCATTAAATGCTTGTACATTTCCTTTTGGGATAGGAGCTCTGAACTGAATTATCTTTTTATGATAACAGCTATCAAGCAGATAGGCAGATGCTGTTTATATATGTAAGAAAAGGCTTGAAAATATTTTTTAAAAAGTGGAATTGATTCTTTTTTTTGTTTGTTTGTTTCTAGTTGAGTTTAGACTAGACTGGTTGGGCATGATGAGTTGTTTGCATATTATGAAAAAAAATTAATTAATGCATTACATGTGGTACACATGAACTGTAGAGAAGGGAAATATAACCTTGCTCTATTAGTAGACTGCTGTTTGGGAATTTAGAGTGCCAGCTGTCTGATATTTTCTCTGCTTTATCCCACAAAAGCTCATGTTTGTAACCTTCCCTTCAGAAAATAATATGATGTACTCTGTTCCCTCTATGTTTTCCAAGGCCACTGTAAGACAGCAGAAGTCAAGTGGGGGTGTTTTGAGTAGTGTTATTGTCCTTGCCCTCTAAATAAGATATCAGACATAAGTGTATTCATTTAGATTTTTTTTTTTGGGGGGGGGGGGGAAGAATATTCTTTTGCCTAATACTTAAAGAACTCATTTTAAGAGGGTTTTTCGTGGGGCAATGTGGGGTGTCGTGATATTTAATGATGCAACTGGACAAGACAGGCACTAGAGAACATGCAAGATTCTGGACAACAGAAGAGAAGACCTAAAACCAAATACTGCCACAGCTAGTCTACATGGCTTCTATAAAACGTGGCAGCTTGTATCTCTTGATGCATGTTACCAGCTAAACTAACTTCTTCAAGCTGGTTTGCAGAGAACTTTTATGCAGCAAAGAATCAGACCAGAGACATGCATTCCTGGTATTTGCAGTGCTCTAATTTCCCTCACCAAGGCAAGAAAACAGATATTTCTGTATATCTATATATATCTGTATATAGATATATCTGTATATCTGTGAGACAGTGGCAAACACATCACTTTCACATTCGTGACATCCTTACTTTTTGTATGTTGAATTCTGCTACTGGCTTCTGTTGTCTTTCTGTCTCTGGTGTGATATCACATTAGTGTTATGTAAAGTAATAATTTTAAAGTCTTAGGTGTCATATTTTTACAATAAACACATATGTATGCTTCTATAAAAACATATGCATTATGTAAAAATTCAGACATTTAAGTGAAGTTGTGTTGATGTGAACCACATTTTCTTTCCTACAGGAGAGTGCTACTTGAGTCCTGTGAATTCAGCTAACCAAGATAGCTGAGCAAGCTTTCTCTGAAAAACATTCAGTGTGTTTTGAAAAGTATTATAAAATAGGCATATGTTGGGGTTGAGTGTTTTTCTATTACTGTGTCAATTTAAAGAATTTTTCCCATTATCCATTTCCCAATGGAGCTGGCCGGGTTACACCCAGGACCATTGACGACTCTGGACAAAATGGGTAGGTGGGATCTGGGCTTCCAGAGGGCCTCTCATGCTTCCTGAGGGGACTGATGTTTCTGGGGAGCTTGGAGGAGGATGCCCTGTCTGCATCCACGTGGCCGAACGCAGGAGAGCCAGACCCTCTGCGATCACCTGCCCTGCATCTGCCCCGTTCCAGCCTCCTGCCTCTGAGGACACAGCTGATCACCCAGACACAAACAGTGAGCGAGGAGCTGCCTTATCCAGCCCACTCCCACCCGAGACCGGCGTGGCCGCTGCCGCCCCTTCCCGCCTCCGCTCCCACCTGCTCCCTGCAGCTGCCGGGCTTTGCCCGTCTGGAGCACCGGGACCGAGTGCAGAGAGAGTTTGCCTGCAGCTAAAGAAAGGACTGGAACCGAGTTATCTGTTCTGTTTTGTTGGTAATTTTAACTACTGCTGTTGTTTCTGCTTGTACGATTAGATATATAAGTAAAAGAGCTGTTATTCCTGCCCCCTTATCTCTGCCTCAGAGTCTTGAATTCAAACAATTATAATACTTGGGGGGAGTGGAATTAAAGTCTCTATTTCAAAGGAAAACTTCTGCCTTTATTGGCAGATAAAGATAATGTCCTTTAAACTGGGACAGCATATTATCAACTCTGCAAAATTTTTGTTAAGTACACAATTCTCTGTAGTCGGAGGGGATCAAGGATCTGTAATTATTCTTTTGAACAATAGAAACTGACCAATATTTTCTTGAAACTGACCTGAAGTACAAGTTTTACTGTTTAGGTCCTTAAAAAAAGAAAAATTAAGGGCTTATTAGTCATGCAAATTAATGTATAATTAAATGCTACAGCACTTCCATGGAAGTCAAGAGAGTTTGAATGTAAATAATAAGATAGGCTAGACTCAACAGCAACAAATCACAGCAAGTCACTCTTCTGTTTTCTGCAGGCTTGTGAAAGTATTCATGACCCTTTCAGAGTCCCCAGGCTTCCCTGTATTTGATGTGCTGTATTTTTGCAGAATACAAAAATCTTTTATTTTGCTTCAATATTTTTCAGAAACATCTTTTTGACCTTCTGGAGTTTCAAATGGCCTCCACATGTAAAAGAGATGGTAATCACCAAATCGTTTATTATCTAACTGAGAAATTCAGTTGCAGCTAATAGTGGGTCAAGCCACATTTGGTGTTTAAAGCCTCCCTCTGTATTTGTCTATTGTAAAACAGTGTAGATTACAGAGGGGGGTACTTCAAGGTTACATTAGATGGATTTTGGCTCTTTAGTTCTGAGTTTTCAATTGTGTAATAACTCACTTCAATGGTTTCCAGTGAACTTGGGAAAGTGGCGTCCTCTTTTGTCTTGTTCGCCATTTTGATACATTATTACAACCACAAAGAGATACAGTTTGTCAAAATCTGCTTTGCTCTATGAAGACAAATCCTGACCCGGAGATATTAGAGTCATATAGAGATTTTTAAACAGATTGTGGCACATTTCTCTCTTAGGCTTAGCTCAGAAAGAGCACAAAGTTTTCCAACATCATCTCCTTTCTCTTTTTACTGATCACATCTGAAAAAGTCCGTTGCCTAACCAAACCTCACCTGCAGATACATGACACTGTTCCTGTTTTATTTGAATTATCTTATATTGGCTGGCTGGAAATTTTGGTGCATTCGATTGCAATCACAGGTTTTTTCTATAGAACAGGAATAGCAGACAGGTGATGGGACAGGACAGTGAAATAAACTCTACAGATTAATAATATCAGTTAAATCTGTTCTTAATAAACTTTTCTTTCTCAGGAATTTTTATCAAATGAAAATACTGAAATGAATCTTGCCTGAATGTCTGTGTTATTGTGTGGGCTCCCAAACCTACTGATCTCTAAACTAACACCACAACTGGTTTTCATATTGGAGGAACATCCAAGGGAATACTGGCAGATTTAAGTAGAAGCAACATCTTATATGGAGACTCCTAGAATCATGAGGTCTCCATTTCTCTTAACTTTTAAAATCAAGATCTAAGGCACTTAAAAAACATTAATATTATTATTTAAATCAGTGAGAAATTACAGCATGCTGCAAAAATATTTTGTGAATTTCTACAAATTGATACCAAAATTGACCAGATAGAAACTCTCTAACACAATTTTGAGTATTAGAAAGCAGGTGTTTTTTATTGCAGCATGCTAGTCACTCAGGGGATCCTTCCTTGATAATGTTAGTTTATTTTACATTGTTGCACCCCTTCTTGGAAGTCTTAGGGCTCTTTGGGGTCTGTCTTCAGTGTGCAGTGTCCTTTTCAGGTGTCTGTCCCTCACCCCCTGCTTTGCATAAGCACAATATTGTTGTTTTGCATAACTTCTGTTTTGTCACCATATCAGAACTGAGCTGGCATCTTGCTTGTGTTTTGCATGGCTTTTGTTTGCCTAAGTTACATCCTTTATCTATTTCTCCAAGGCTGTACTGTTCTGTTCTACTGTCCTTATCACAGTAAAATGCTGCTCTGTTCTACTGTCCTTGTCAGAATCATATGTTATACCGGGACTCAGGATATCTAATACCCTATATTTTTTACACAGTCTGTGCTTGAAAGACATAAATTAAGAAAACCCTGTGAAGACATGTTAAGAAAATATTTACTTCTATAAGAAGCCAGTCTATATGAGGTAAAATGTGCCTGGATTTGGATTGGCTAAATATTAAATTGATGATTATGCAGGTATGCCTGAACAGTGTAACAACTGCAGTTGCTGTAGTTATAGTTGCACAACTTTGTAATTATAGTATTTCCAGACAACAGTCTGTTTTATAAATAATATCCTGGGATTTCTTGATGTTACATCTATTTGCTTACTATTTCTTTACTAGGCTGTTAAGCACTTATGGAAATGCAGACAATTTTTCCTAGCAAAAAAGACTTCCTGTAAAAATTATCTCACCAGGGAATTATAAGCAAAAGTTACAGAAGAAAGTTTTATTAATATTAAAATCTGTGTCTTGCCGATCTTTTTGAAACAGCATTGCACTGTAGGAATTGGTAAGGTTCAGCTCATTTCATTTCAAATATTTTCCCTGCATGGCACACGCACATTATTTTTTTGGTTGCATTTTAAGTTCTGATTTTTAATACATATTAAAAAGTGGATTGATTTTTTTTTTAATTCACACTTCTCAAGTATTTCATTTATGCAGTAGTGTGGCTTTCAGTGAGAATGGCTTTCTACAGCTGTTACTGCAAGCTTACCACTTCCTGGTCTGACCTTGTTCTTCAGAGGAGCAGGTAACATCAGGCTTTAGTCTTTAGAATGACAATCAAGAAGTTTATTCACATACATTATTCAAACCAGAAAAGAACAACTGCAACCCAAGTCATCTGTTCCCTGAACCATTACTGTATTGTTTTGGTTTAGTTTAGGTTTGCTAATTTTAATATACTTAATTTTTGTTGTGAGATAGGTTTAGAAGCAAAAACAAGGCAGACTTCCTGAGGCCCGGGCCGGGCCAATGTTACCTGGTCAAAAGCTGGAAATCAAAGAGAACTTTTCTTTTTCTTACTTTTACATGTGATTAATGGAGCGAAGTAGCTTCTCCAATTGGTTTCTCAGACTGCCAGTTATTAAATCAGCCTTTAATTAGTCCTATCAACTCTCAGAGGAAGCTCTCATGGAGGAAAACCTCTGTGTGTGTGCTCTCTTGCTAGATAACTTCAATGCAAAACCAGCACGTGTTTCAAATACATTTGGAAGTGAAGTGTTTTGTTTGTAGAGTGCTGTCTGTCTATTTGCTACTGTTGCTCCACCAGAAGTAGTGAGCAGCTGGCTCATAAGAAAGGAAGAAATTAAGTGGGAAACAAAAAGGCAGTATTGACAGGCAAATGCTTTAATTTTTTTTTTAAAACGAAACTCCGCAGTATGTCTGGAATGTAAACCCCATTACAATAGCAGGAACTGCTTTGAGATGTCTGCAATGATATTCAGAAACTGTGGGAGGATGGTTTCCAAGGATAGTGCAGAAGGCAATTTTTCTCAATGAATTACAACTGTACTAATTACCGAGGAGTGGAGACAGCCTTGCCTGTCCAATGAGGATGGGCGTTATAAAACAGTGGATTAGCTGGCCATCAGTTAGCTGGAATTGGAGTCTGCTATAGTTTGAGATGGGGTCTGCCAGCTGTGCTGTGATGAGGTTAGGGACAGACAAGGTTAGGCAGTCATGCAGAAGGAAACTTGCCGAGAGAGGTAGGAAAGGAGTCAACGCTCTGTGGAGCTGCCTGAGAGAAATCCATTGAGAGAAGGCATGAGAAGTTTTTAAGATAATGAGGGACTGGTGGTGGTGCCAGTTGTGTCCATCTCGACAATGACGAGAAACCTGTTCTTAGATGAAAGCATCTTCTTCCTGTGCTTGTTATCTATGGTTAGGGAAGCAGTATATGAACCAGTAAGGGTGACTGTTCTCTAAAATGGTTGGTTCAACTGATCACATCTGAATGGATATTAATATTTTCAGATCTTGTTTTATGAAAAACCCTGCAATACAATTAATGGCCATTCCTAGAGGAAAGGCTTAGGCTCAGAGCAAGTTAGAGTGATGTATATATATTTCTGTAAATGGATGAGGGTAAAATATACCTTGGTCTTCTGTGCACTTTTAAACTTTCTAATTTGTAAGACACTTAAGGCAGTTCTCTGTAAATACTAGATATCTCCTGACATGTGTTGGGTGCATAGCTACAAGAGGTGAAGCTGGGAACCCTTACCATTGCCTCTAACAATATGGGATCAGAACCACCCTGTCATTTCTGAAAAAGGGAGTGGGATATGTTCTCAGTCTCAGTGTCTTTTAGTAGTTCATTTTTTTGGCTTGATTTTGCTAAACAGCATTATTATGTTTAATTTAATGCAATGACATCTTTCTTGTACTGTGGGTTTGTTTTGTTTGTTCATGGTTTTGTACAATAGCACCAGGATTCACCAAGTGGTGAATTGGAGGAATGACATTATCAATGATGTTGAAATTGTTTATTTATGAAAATTAAGTATTTGAGTTTGAAGATGCAGCTGTAATGGATACCCTGGGAACTTTATTATCATTTGTCTAAGTCAATGAAGGTGCATGTATTTTGTTTCTAGAATTGTAGGAATCCAAGTGAAGAAAAACTGTCTTTTAGATAAATGTGTAAATACATGCATAAGCATATTCTTGGAGTTTCAAAGCTGTCCAAAAACCTAAGACTGACTGACGTGCTACTTTGTAACCCTGATAGAGGAGCTGAGTGGGACTCATTTTCCTTTGCACTCTTGCAATTCTCCTCCTTATTGATGCACTACAAAACTTATGCAGCTTGCATAAGTTTTGTAGTGCATCAATATTGGCATTCTCTTATAGATGATGCATGTGAATGAGAGAAGCTATATCAGATATACAAAACTTTATGAAGTCAAATGTAAAAAAATGCATTAGTAAAAACTCTTTCTCCATCTTTTACGCAGCATATCAAAATATTTCATTGTACAAAAATCCACATTTAATCAAGCTTCTGTGTCTAGTGGATTTTTTAAGATAATCTGTAAAAAAGCAAACTGTGGTGAGTAGATACATAGCACCCAGCGATATTGCTGCTTGGATCTTAGGAAGTCTTAATGGTGTTGTTCCAGAGCTTCTTTCAAATCACGTGGCAGGTGTACCTGTATGTATGTACCTTCCTTAAATAAACGGAGAACTCTTCCCATCCCAGCACTGAGACAGCTTTTATGGCACATTTTCTGCATTGGTGTTGTTTTTCTGGTAAAGCATAATGACTTTGGAAGGCTGGGGTATAAAATTTACCATGCTCCAAGTAAATTTAGTTTGACATACTTTGCAAGCATGCATCTGGACTATATAGCTTAGACAAAGTGCACTAATACTTCTGATGGCTGGTTGTGCTTGTAGCAGGAAGTCTGGGTTCTGAGGGTATTTTAGTTTCCATAGAAAAAGAAGGAAATGTGTTAAGAGTCCTTCTGAAGAAAGTACAACCAAGAATGAACTGAGTGGAGCAAATGCAGAAGAATGTCTGCAATTAGCATTTACCAACATCCTCTGGTGACTTATCTTGGTAGAATACTGCTTGTGGGAAAAGGATGATTTTAGTACATATGTCTGCTCCTTTGTCATTTTGGCTCAAGGCATCAAGAAGGAAGGGGAAAAAAGAAAATAAAGCTGTCTCTAATCAGTTCCCTTCTGCTTTCTGATTTGCTACTGTGAGATTGGTGGATTTGGTGAGGTTACCTATAGCATACGGTGAGAAAGGGCCTTCTTTCCTCATTATTTCTCTCTACTCCTTTTTCACTTACGGTTTTAATTAACTGTAAACACAAGAAGAACAAATGTGAAGAAAGAAACAATTCTAAGCAAAAATAATCCTTTATTTAGACCTTAGTAGTGTGTAGGAGGTGGCTTCTTTGCCCTCTCCCTATACTCACAGAATATTTTCCATGGCAGGAATTCTATACAAGGCTAGGAAGACAGAAGTAGTTTTTCTTGTTGTTTAGCTGCAAGCTGTCACAGCTAATCAATATGAAGAAACGTTAAACAAACTAGCCCAAATATAAGGGAAGACTTTTCAGTCTGTTCATACAGTCAAAACCAGCCAAAGACATTGAATTTTGGGATGGTAGAAGATTGAATCTCTTATCAGGATCAGCAAAGATAATTTTCCTGCCTTCCAGTGTAATCTAGAGAACTATCATGTCCTGGTTTATACATTACAATTATTGTAAGAGCTTATATAGTCTTGTTCCTTGTATGTTATATGAAAACAGTATATATGGAATTCCCCACATTAAGAGCTTCCTGGTAAGTTTGTTATGTGAAGGGCTTTGAATGGAAAAGAACTAAAATTTTACTGCAAAAAAAATTCCAAAAAGCACATCTTTAAAGAGAACAGAAGTATATTAATCATTCAAGCAATTTAGCCATTATCGTGGAGATTTTATTTCCTTGCAGTTTTGTCCTGGGTAACTGGATCTCAGTCTCAGAATCATAGCATGGTTTGAGTTGGAAGAAGTCTTAAAGATTATCTAGTTCCAACACCCCTGACATGGGCAGGAATACCTTTCACTAGACCAGATTGCTCAGAGTCCACCCAGCCTGGCCTTAAACACTTCCAGGGATGAGGCATCCACAATTTTTCTGGGCAACCTATTCCACTGGCTCACCACCCACACAGCAAACATCTTCCTCCTATTCTCTTTCAAGTTTGCATTCAGTCTTCCTTTTCCTGTCACTATAGACTCTTATAAAAAGTCTCTCTCCCTCCTTGAAGGGCTCCCTTTCAGATGCTAGAAGGCCACAATTAAGTCATGCTAAAGCCTTTCCTCATAGGAGAGGTTCTTCATCCTTCTGATCAATGTGGTGCCCCTCCCCTACGCTTGCTCCAACAGGTTTATGTCCTTCCTGTGCTGGCGCCCCGGAGCTGGATGCAGAACTGCAGGTGGGATCTCACCAGAGAAGAGGGGCAGAATCCCCTCCCTCGGCCTGCTGTCCACAGTGTTTTGGATGCAGACCAGGACATGGTTGAGCCCTATATCAGAATTTTAAAATTCATTTTCTCTTTGAATTGAAAACCAATGAGACTGTGTCATTGGTCATATGAGGTAAATTTGGTATGATTTATGTATTTATTTTGAAAATTACTTTGCCTCAGCAGCAGTAATCGTTCTTAGAGTCCCTCCAGGGGCTAGCGCCCTGGGAGTGGGTGCCTCTGGGCAGGCTGAAGGGTTGCTTGTTCCCAGCACAGTTGTTCAGATTTTTGCAGTGAAATCCTGAGACACAAAACAGTCTGTGCCTGGGATCATGCAGCAAATAATGAGAGATGAGGGCAGAATAAAGACCTACAAATTTTCAGGCAGTGTTTTAACCACTAAATCACTTCTCCTGCAGGAAGCCAAGGAACGTGTGGTCTTTCCACTTGGTACTTAGTCTGCATTCTCTCTGGCATCCCTACTTCTTTTTGTATGTCTCTTTGTATGTCAAACCTTCAGCATTCATACAAGTCCATACTCCTGTCGCTTTTATCCTGTTCTTCCATGTCTTAACTGGGGTCTTTTCCTTTGCAATATCCAGTACTGCTCAGTACCCTCTGCCTGTAAAAATGCAAGGGGATGCTTGGCCTTTCTTTGAGCCCCTATGCTGGCTCCATGGCCAGAGCAATGTTTCTTTTCTGTCCATTATAGGTCTTCATAACCCTTATATTCTCTCACTCACAGTGATGCACGACTCATCTTAAGCTTCCTTGATTTCTCACATATGTCATATCTGTTATGCAAAAATTCAATTCCCTCCCCATCAGCTACTCCGCTGAATACTTATGAGACTACAGAAATTCAGCAAGAATCTAGACAGATAACTTTTGGTTTGGTTCTTTTGTGTGTCTAAAATTTATCTACTTTTTTTCTCTACCCTGTTCTTCCTCTTTATCTCTTTCTCTGTCTTTGTGATTTCTAAACTTATTTTTTAGCTCCTGCCCATGGTTGTCTTTCAAATCCTCCTTTCATTTGGAAGCAGCAATTCCTTCCAGTTAAATTACACTGAGAATTAAAACAGCTCCTGAGACTTTTTGATAAATAGACTTGGCAATTGACAGGCTGTCTTGATGTATCGTTCAAGAGTGAACGTATATACCATAAGAACCACTGGAACTTCATTTATTTTTCTTAATGTAAGGATGAGAAGAGATGTGTTATAACTCAGGCTGAAGCTAAAAAATCAAAGTGGGTTGAGGAAATTTTTAAAATATTCTTCTATTCTTTGGAACAGTATACATGGAGCCCCAGACTGACTGTAACTGATCTTCTAGTCCTTGTTTCCAAGTAACTTGAACCCTCCTAATCTGGATTCTTTAAACTGGAGCTCTTAATGTTCCTCCTGCATTATAGGAAGTGCATTTCATTTGTCTGTGTGAGATACTCTTAAAGTCCAGCCTTCCACTTGGTACTTCAGCTGGTCTATGTGGTGTGGTGGGTTTTCTTCTCCTGCTGTCTGTAGCCTTAAAGAGACAAAACAATTCCAGAATTATCAATTTTTCTTACATTATTAATTATTTTTAAAGATTAATGTAAAGGCAGTGTGCCTTTGTGTCTGCGTCTTTTTTCTGTATGAATATAGAGAATATGTAGAAGAAATATAAGTCAAGCAGCTGAATTGTTTGCTTTCTATCTTCACACTATAGTTCCTGCAGGAATGCTTGCTTGGTTAAGTATCCCCAGGGTATCCCATGGATCTGTAGTTGCTTGCTCTTTGGAAACTAGTGGATACGGTTGCAGTTGTCTCTTTAAATCAAACACTGATTATGTGCTACTGTGTAGTTAACAGCCAATGGCTAAAATTCAGTAGTAGCTTACCAAAAAGGGAATTATTGCAAGACTGAATGGCTAGTCGTGCACAAATCCTCTAATTTGGACAGATATGGAGTTGATGGATGGACTCCGTGGAGTCCATCATGCTCAGTGGATAAAGAACTGGCTCAATGGCTGCATGCAAAATGTTGTGCTCATTGTTCACATGGAGAACAGCGTTTCTCAGGTCTTGGTGCTGGGGCTGATACTGTTCAAAATCAGCAGCAGGGACAGTGGCATTGAGTACAAGTTTGCTAACACCAAGCTTTGTTGCGCAGTCAACACTCTGGAAGATATAAAGTTGTAGGAAGTTGTTTTTGAGAATTTTAGCGGTTACTTAAGTGCATCATTGTTTTGAAATCTGATAATATGATTTGTTAATTTTAAAATTTTGCTAAATAAATTCTAAGTTGGCAGATGAACAATGAAATACTGATTAAAACTTCCACTTGACTGTTTCATGTTTTCATGGGCCCCAGGTGAGAATTGTAACTGAACGAATTTAAAAAAAAAAACAACCAAACCAGCAAATGTTTGTTGCACCTTTTAAGATTTCAATGAAAGATTTCTTCTGAAATAGCTGTCTAAGAGCCCGTGGAAACTGAAAATTCACATTCACTTTACAAAAAGCACACCTTCTTCTGCAGTTTGCATGTATTATGGAGATTTTTTCCCTTTTTTTTCTCTTTTTCTTTTTAAATGTCTATTTGGGTCTTTTTTTGTTTTGTTTGGGATTTATTTTGCAAAAGAGTGTGATGTTTAAGTGTCTGGATTGAAAGGTAACTGCTGATTGCTGTTGGATTGCTCTGGCAGCATCGATGTTGGGCTCCATTCTAAGCTTTTTGGAGCTCAAGAAGCTGTTTCAATGCATCAACCAGTGATCAATTTCATTAAACATTACTAACAATATAACTCCAGTGTTATATTTTCTTCAAAAATAAGAGAGGTGATGGTTGTCCTGCCTCACTATGTAGCCTTCAAATTTTCTGGCAGTCTTCTGCTTCTGATGAGAAGTGTGACAATTTAATGCATCATCATTGCAAGACAAGTAAAAATAGAGATGCTCTACATGGCATGGGGTTTTTTTAAAAAGAATGGATTTTTAGATCAGAAAAATAACTTATCATATGTGCTTTCTTGCCATGCACGGTCATGGGCACTATTTCAAGTATGTTACTAGACCACTCATGATGATACCAATACAAACCCCTTCACTAATTTAATAAATTACAATGTATGAACTGTTATTAAACTCTAGATTTTACAAAAGTACAAAGTGAGAATGGGTGTATTAGTAACCATATTTCAAGCTGAAAACTCTTAATAAAATTACTTTGGGATTTTAAGATACAATACATTACCACACCTTGCATGTTTGTAAAAATCTGCAAGGAAAATAGGTGAATTCAGAATTCTGGAGACATTTCAAGTAAACAGACTTGGTTATATTCATGAAACTAATGCATATTCACTGCATTTCTATTACATGCATGCCAATTATTTTCATGGACTTATCTGAATTTGAGTAGGGGTCTTTTGAGGTTCTTAAGTGGTCGTTTGAGGACATCCCATTTCCCAAATTTTGCTGTTGTTGTTCCACATCTTCTAATGAATTTTTTCTCTTGGAGAGTATGTCAAATACGTGGTCAGGTCATGATGCACTTCTCATATCATTCTTTGCTTCAGCACTATATCTTTCCTCTCAAAACTGAGACCTCTACTAGTACATATTAAACATTGATATAGGCAAATAAGGAAGCATGAGCTTGCACAAGTCTATTAGTCACAGATGCGAAAATGACAAGGTATATTTCTTTCCAGTTGTCAAGAACAATGGAAGATGTCACCAAAATCTTTCTTTCAACTGTAGAATTACTGTAGAATTTTAATAGTGTCAGATGTGACACTGAAATGCAAAACGGTTGTGCTGTCATGATCCTGCGGCTGTCAGGTGTATAGTTCAGTGAGTTTGCTAGAAGCAATTGTTCTGTAAGGGGACATTTAATCAGATTCAATGAAAAACACTGGAAACCACTAAGTATGGTTTAGATTGGATCAGGTACATGCTTTTGAAGGCAATGTCATATTTGTCCTTATCTCTGTGCTGTGGTCTGTATCTCAGAGAATCCCTTGTGTGCCTCTGCAAGAAATGGGCCATCTGTACTAGACTGTAGCTCAGATGAATTAATTCCCTAAAATATAAACATTGTGGATGGCAGTTTTCTCATTAGCTTGGCAAACAAAACCCCCAAACAAAATGCAAAAAACAAAATTTACCACAGCAGAGAAACTTTGATTTACGGGAGGGGGTATGCTGGGGGGAGGTTTGATTTTGGGGGTTTTTTTGGGGGGAGGGGGGAAGGGGGTGTTTGTTTGGATTTTGTTTTCTTTGAGAGAGGAATTTTGTGGGTTTTTTTAAACATTAATGTAAAAAAATTGAAAGCTTTAATTACTCTAACTAAAAGTAAACGAGTAAGTATATGCTTAAAAATAGTAAATGAAACCAATTGCTTATTTAAGATAGTTAAAGATGTGTAAAATCTTCTCTAGGAGTTCTGCTTAACTTAAAAGAATTAAGGGAATTAATTAAATGAGTCCTTAATCATCAAGGCAAGGAGTCTATATTAATCATAAGCCAACTACTTTAGTCTTTAAATCCCTACTTGATGATGCTTGGATCCACAGCAAATATTGATGTAGATATTCATTGTCCAATCCTGAGAAAAATATTAAGTAACTCATGTGTAATAGCAAAGCTGGATTACTGCAGGGTTACCTGTGAGCAAATGCCTTTAAACCAGTGTTGTATTTAAGGAATAAAATGTCAAAGTGATACCCACCATAACAGATCACTTTTCTCTTTCATATAATTTCTGAACACCTCATAATAGAAATTACCTTGCTAATAGGACTGGGATTCCATAAGATAGCTTGAAAAATTTCATCAAATGAGAAGTGGCCCAGGGAGCAGGGGTTGTTAACCTGCAGAAAGAGAGGCTCAGGGGGAATCTTATCATTCTATGCTACTCCCTGAAAAGAGGTTGTAGGCAGGTCGGGGCTTTTCTCCCAGCTAACAAAGTGATCAGGCAAGAGGAAATGGCAACAAGTTGCTCCAGGTGAGGTCTAGATGTTATTAAAAATTTCTTCATGAAAAGGGTGGTCAGACATTGGAACAGGCTACCCAGGGATGTGGTGGAATCCTTATCTCTGGAGCTGTTCACAAAAACCTGTAGATGTGCTGCTTATGGACATGGTTTAGTTGTGGGTCTAACAGTATTGGGTTAATGGTTGGACTTGAGGATCTTAGCAGTCTTTTCCAACGGAGATTATTGTATTTACCATACTTCTGTATGTATTTCTTTGATTAGTTTCACTTAGTCAAAGTAATAATCCCTATTCTTGCCTTCTTGTATTTGGACAAGCAAATTTGTTTACAGATCCTACATTTTCAAGTTGTTCATAAAGGTCTAATTTGCTGTTGTTGATTGCAATTCCTGACACATCTCATGCTTTCCTGGTGAGTCCAGGCTTTCCTATGTTTTGTGCCCAAACAGCAATTACCCTCAGAGCGAAGGAACTACTATTGAAGAAGATATTACAGTCATGCACCTGGCATCTCATTCTAAAGAGATCTAAGTCAACCAGGTCTCTATTTTATTAATCAAGATGGCAAAATGTAAAATGTTTGGAAAGATTTTTCTGGCTGAATTTTTTTCTGTCCAGCAGTTAATGGAAATACCAAACTTAGGAAATGGTGGGGTAGCTCAGAAAAGGGCTTCTCTTATTCTCAGAGAAGATGTAATGTGACTTTGCCATGAAGAGCAGATCAGATGGGATTTGAGCAGTGGAGAAAATCAGCTTAGTATATATAGAAAGCTAAGAGTGACTTCAGAACAGAAATGATGCTGTCCTGCATAACACCTCAGACAGTTAATCCTTTTCATTTAAGCAATTAAATCTGGATGCTTCTCGTTTCTGGGTAGGATGTCTCAAAATTGTTCTATCATTACCAACTTCAAAGAATATAAGCTGCTTTTTCTTTTGTGCTGCCAACTCTGAAGTTCTCCTTCTAAGGTATCTTCTTTTTCATCAACATGGTAGGAACAGTTGTGGGGGGAAAGCCTCTATAAGGTGAACCTACTTTTTAGAATTGTAAAATGTTTAATTAAATTATAAATTAAATTAATTTAAATTAATTTTAAGGCATTTAAGTTGTACTAAATAATTTGCATAAGAGAGAAGATGACAAAAAAAAGACAATCTAAATATGCAGCATAGAACTCTTGGTCTTTGCATATAACATTTTAGGCTTTTTCAATAAATTCAGAAGAATCAAGACAACTGTGAGAGTTGAAATATCTGGGAATAATTTTCATAATAAATTAAAGAATGTATTCCTGCTCAGAAGGACTTTCTTCTTTTCTCATTAGAGGAAATTTTCCTCTTGCTTATTAAATTCCTTTGTGGTTCAAAATCCCACATAGTCCTGGAAAAAATATTTGTCCTTGTCTACACTGGCAAACATAGTTTCTGTGGTAAGAGGATTGATTTTTTTTTTAGGGAAATGGAGTTGTAAAGACATCTGGGATAATCCAAAGAAAGCCTTAACAAGACTACTTAAAATTAATTTTTACTAATACAAGTATTGATTACCTGCTTTTCTAAACATGCTGTTAGAAGGAAGCTTGTGAATTAGACATGTAGTTTTACATGTTTAGTACCTTTACTCCTGTGCCTTATTGAGATACAGCAGACTTATGTATTTCCTATTTTGAGTTATTTGTGGGCACAAAAACCACCAGGAGGTTCCTTAAAGGAGAGATGTTATGGATCTTCAAAATTGAAATTCCAGTGAAATGAAGCAACTGTGACTAGATCTATACCATTTTCTCCCGTTTTGCTCTTTGGGGAAGTCAACCAGAGAAGAAGCTAATAGCAGAACCAAAGAAAAATTCCTCTGACAGAGTCTTGGCTGGAGATAAATATTTCTGGATACATTCACAGGCACTTAGTTTACAGTTGTCCTAAGACTCTAAAGTCCTCTCTTGTTTCCAGATATGTGAAATAGATATAAGTGAAGGATTTTCTTCCTGTCTTTATTGCTGGCCTGCTGGGTAACTCTATGGAAACCACATCTGTGTTTATTCTCTTCTTCTATGCAAACCTAGAATGGTATGGCTTGAAAGGGACCTTAAAATTCATCTAGTTCTAACCTCCTAGCCATAGACAGGGACACTTTCCACCAGACCAGGTTGCTCAATGCTTACCCAACCGAGCCTGAACACTTGCAGGGACAGGGTATCCAAAGCTTCTGTGGACAACCTATGCCAATATCACTGACAATCATGGGACTCATTCTTTCTTCACATTGTACCCTGTGCATAGTGATGTGTCTGAGCAAAACTGGTGCTGGATTCCTGTGACTAATAAGATGTTTCAAGAAGTGTAAATGTAATCCAAAGCATGGAGCTGGTAGAGGAGGCTTTCTTGGGAGACCTGAGGTTGGCATCACTGAGATTTTGACATTGAAGTTAAAGATCTATAAGGAAGTGTGTAATATATTAATTATTTTTTCAGCCAGTGAATTGTACTGGAGAGAAGACAGCAGGAATATGAAGAGATAATGGAGCTTTTAAGGTGTTAGGCCAGTTCTATGTAAACATTTGACTGATACATTGAAGAATCCTTCACTTCATATTCATAATGCTTGCTTATAAAGCTCTCTATTTCAAGTGTTCAAGCCTGAGCATTTATCACCAGAAACTTAGTGGTTTGCTTGACATGGTTAAATTTCATATTAAGTGCATTTTCTTTATTTTTAAAAATAAAACCCTTCTATTTGCTTGCCAAAATGTAAAGATGTGCTGAAAAGTTCAATTTGCTTGTTTTTATATCAGATGAACTAAAGGTAGAGAGGATCTGATACTGTTTCAGAAGACATGAGGAATTTTCCATATTAGTAGTGTAAATGGAAATGTGGGAGAATACATGTCAGAGTTCACCCCCTGCCTACTCCCCCACAGCAAGGTATTTTCAACTTTTGTCTGAATCCCTTCCAGCTGACTTCAACAGCAGAACTTCAGTTGACTTGAGGTGGGTGAAGGATGAGCTTCAAATTCCAGGTTGTGCAGTTGTGAATGATAAATGCAAAAATGCAGCCTAGTTATATGGTATGAAATTACCTTTTGTGGACTTCCAAAATCAGCAGGGGTGAAAATGGCAGATACTGTCGTAGGTCATATGTTTCTCCTTGATTTGGTGAAATTGCCTCTATTTGTCAAGTCATTAGTAGAGTAACCATTTATCTCACAAAGTGCTGAGGAAGAAGTCAATGTAGCAGAACCTCAAAAGGGTGTTACGATGAATATATTTCTGATGAGCTATCAGGCATGATAAAAGCTGTGGACATCTGTAGAAAGCAAATAAAACACACAGCTTTCTGTTGCTACAGAGGACCTTGCCTAAGACAGAAGCCACTGGTTTGAGGAGATTTAATTTTGGGGAAATTGAGGTATTTAGAGACTGGCATGGGCTAGAGGGAACTGTGATAATTAGGGTCATGCTTTTATCCTTGGAGTCAGGAACTCAGTACTCAGAACAACCCTGGACACTAGCTTTTAGCTGGAACTTTTTTTCTGAAGTTTCAATTTACTGCAAAGAAAAATTTAATTATGGCAGAGTTGCCTTCAATAATTTTTTTGAACTTTGAAAGCAAAGATTTAATATATATTTAATACTTTTATTTAGTATTTGAGACTTAAAACAGGAGTTTTAGCATGGAACAAAGACACGTAAGAGAGGCTGAAAACCCATTGAAGTGTATTATTCACATGTATATAAAATATATCCATATTTTTCATTACATTGCATCTTTGGATTTAAAAGTATTTTTAGTATCCGAATTATTTGTGTGATGTGGAAAACTCAAGAAATCTTCATCAGCTTCAGACTTAGTGGAACCGTTTGTGAAATCACAGGAATGTGGTTGATGTGAAGAGAAAACTACTGTTTTTACAGTTCTCTGACTACAGGTTTAGGAGGGGAAATTTAGAAAAGAAAAAAATAAGTCAAATTGAAGAAGCATGTTTGACTAGATATTGTTTCCCTATGAAAATTTAGTTCAGAAAATTTGGGTTGGAAGTCGAAATTGCATTTACTTACTTGGTTTGATCCTTGTTTTTATTAGATGAGAAGGTTTTTATTTCAATTAAATGTAATGAAACTTTTTAGTGCCCAGTGGTATAGAACAGGAATATTGTTTGAAAGGCACTGCCATGGATGTGTTGAAATCACCACACAGAACAGATTTCACTGGAAAAAATCAATAGCAAATTGTTCCTTGGGTTAGAAGTGGAAAAACTGCAAGGTCATCACAATATTATGCTTATTGTTTTAGACAGAGTGACTCCAAAAAAACATGGACCTGGATTTCTCTGGGTCCCAGGTGCCACAGCATCTGGGATGATGAACAATGTACAGTGAGGACAAAGGATCCAAAACCCTGTGTCTGTTTCTTTCAATGATAGCACATAACTTGGAGCTCATTAACGTTTTTTACTGCTTAAGTAAGCAAACTGCTTACTTATCCCTTCCTACTTAGATGGATGAAATGGTCCTCTCAACACCAATGTAGGAAGGAATAAACAGACTATAAGAAGGGGAAACAGGTGGTTCACTGTAACGTGGATGGTGCTGGGTCCGAGACAGAGACACGGCACTCTGGGATCCATATGACAAAAAGCACTTTATTGTTCTCAACTGGACCTTAAATACCTTTCTTAATGTTCCTCGACAAGCGCTTATGATTGGTTCAAAGTTCAGGCTGCCCAGCTCTCTGACCAATAGCTTGTGCAGCCCAGGCAGGAACCCACTGGGTCAAATCCCTGTCTGGTTCTGAATCTTGTCCTATCACTGTTTCCTGAAGGCCTATATATTAGACCCCCATATATGGCAGAATCAATTGCCCAGTACAAGCCAGCTTGTACTGTGACAGTTCACAGATATTTTTTTAGGGCTGCAGAGGCAGTATTAGAGGCTGGCTAGAGCTAATCAGTGCCATGAAAGCTGTGCCAATCTGATCTGCTCATATCTTATCAGAAGGGAACAGGAAAGGGAATTATTGATATTGTTTTTCTTGGATTTTGGAAATGAACTCTGAAATGTTTACTCCTGGTGCTGTGAACTCCCAGTACCCTATCAGCTTGCTGCAGAAGCATTCAGATTGGAAACAAGCATGTCCTTGTCCAACAGTTAAATGGGAAAAATCACCTCCTTAAGAGGAATTTTCCACCTTTAACATACAGTTTTCACCTATTTGGGATTTTGTTTATTTATTTTGTTGTTGTTGTTTTAGGGTATTTTTGATGTGTCATTACGTCCCAGAGGACAAAACCAAAAGAGCAGGAGAGAATTTTGCTTTTTGCCAGGAGGAATAAGACCCTGGCTCTGTTGCAGCTTTGGTGTAGCAACTCTATTGCTATATGAATGCAACTGCTACAAGAGTTGTTGTTTTGTCCTTGAAAATACTGATTGAACCAAAAACTTCTTCCATCTGAGTCTGAATTTATGAATTTCATTCTTCATTGTTTTCATTTGCAAAGAGAGCAGTGAAAAAGAAGGTAGGTCCCATATTTTTTCTCCTTAAAAGAAATAGGATACAAGATGCCATAACCTTTTCCTCACACATTGAGCTACAAAGCATTTACATAAAGTTGTTATGCTTTTGCTGTTGCATTAGCTCATCTCTCTCAAAATCAAAATTTCAAATATAAAGACCTATTCTTTCTTGTTACTTTTCTGCGTTTGTATGTGTGTTTTTCCCACAAGGGTATTGCTTTTATGTGTTTTATGTGAATCTTTAGTTGCTATGGCATTCTCTCTCTGACTGTTGATACAACTTTAAATTAAACTGAAGATTTTTTGTTGGTGATTCTGACATTAATATTTTTGCATTTTACAGTCTATTAAGTGTGGGAATGAAAGCTGAAGTTCACAAATGTATTTACGACTGTATAAATGAGGATGTGCATTAAAGTGCAGGGCTTGGAAAACATAAGTAATAAACATTACTTATGCCTTGAAAAAGCAAAAAAAAAGCATGATTAAGCACAATTGTGTGTGACTTTCATCACAAGAGGAATGTTTGGGCAGTCAGAATTACAAAACAGCATTTAAACAGGTTTTCTAGAGGGAGCTGCTAGTGGGTGTCAGAACAAGCCTTGAAAAGCATTTGACTTAGAGGTTTTCAGCTTTTTTCCCTCCTCCATGATTTGGAGAAATTAGTGACTGTAATAATTGCTGGTTTTAATGCAGACTAAGAAATCATCATCTTTACCTGTGTTATTACAGAGCTTCTTTTGTTTGAAAAACTAAATTAAAAATGTATTTCTTCTTGAGATTCTTGATGCTGCCTTTTCTCATCAGGAAAGCAATTCATCTGACTGAAATGCAAGTGAAGTTCATGGCTAATTTGTCTTTCATAGCAGGACATTTCTGCTCGTATTGGTGCCAGAGGGAAGTTCGACAATTTAAATCTACCTTAACTTTTTTTCGGAGAGATATATTCTGCTTGTGTCTATAACTATGTATTAAAAACAAAATTAAATTATGGAATAAGTATAATTTGAGGGAGATTGTGTTATGATTTTGCATTAGGTGTATTGGTCATATTGTAGATTCATTCTCATAAAGTACAGGAGATAGGAAAAGGAATGTCTTGGTAAATTAGGGAGCAAAATCTTTGAGGCATAACTCAGCATTTTTTAGGATTGCAGCGGGGTGGGAATTTCCTGGATTTTTTTCTTACAGGAATAAAATTGCAGTCCCAGGTTCTTGTGTCAACACCTCCAAGGAAACAGTGGAAATTGCCAAGTACAGAATTCTCCCAGGAATGGGATGTCCAAAAGGTGATAGAATTCTCTAAGTTAGATAGAGCTCCCTAAGTTAGTGAAAAAATGAATATTTTTCAACATTTTATTTGAAGTGGAACTAGATTATGCCTTATGTTTATTCATAAGAAAAGCCTTGAAGATGACGTTTTCTGAAATGCTTGAGGTGGTCAGTATTTCTGGTAAAGAGATTAGATGATTTGTGAACAAATTTCTCTGGAAGGCTTTGATCCCAGCTTCAAGCTCTGAAACACCTACTTTTGACGTTCCTGAAAGATTCTCTGGAATTCTAAATGGCTTAAGGAAACAAAAAATAGTGAAAAGAAAGTGTATTTTTTAACCTTACATTCCCCAAAAGGCCCTGTCAGTGAGTGATCTTTACTTTGCTGTTGGAAGAGTGTTTGTATTCAGGAGTATTTCTGCAACTACTTATGGCCATAGAGTCCATAAACTCAGAGAAAAATAGATTTGTAAGTTATGAGAGGTGAGGATTCAGTCGACAGTTTCAAACTGTCATTGAATAGTGTGCATGAGCATAAGAATTTTGTTTTGAATTGTGTTTTTATTTGCAATGTTTCAATTGATAGATCCTGAGAACAAACAAACCTACAGACACCAATTCTCTCCCAAGTCAGAAAAGGGAAAAGTGAAGACACATGAGGAGAACAATATGCAGACACTAAGGTTGGTGAAAGGAGGAAGGGAGGAGGGGGAGATGCTCTGGTCATCAGAGCTGAGATTCTTTTGCAAGCCATGGTGTGAGGACTATAATGCAACAAACTGTTGCCCTGTAACTCATTAACTCATTCCCTGTGCTTTGAGGGGATGCAGCATTCACCTGCAGCCCATGGGAAAAGGCACTCCTGCTGGAGCATGTGGATGCTGAAAAGCATCTGGTGAAAGCTTTAACAGAGAGAAAGAGAACCCTTGCTTTCAGACATAGAGGAAGAGGACACTTGCTTTTATACTGGAACAGCTCATCCTTTAAAACTTCATCCCATAACTAAAGGGCCCATGAAAAGCAGTTGTGGAAAAACTGCAAGACATGGGAGGGACTTCATGTTGCAAGCATGGACTGTCAACCATGAAAATTAAAATCACATTGGAAAAGTTCACAGAGAACTGTTTCCTATAGGAAAGACCCCATGGCATAGCAAAAGAGACTCCTCTCCTTAAGTGAACTGAATGAAGATTTTCAGAAGTGACAAACTGACTAAAAATCCCATGTTTTGTCTACCTACGCTGTCCGTGGGAAGGAAAGAAAGGCAGGGGGGTGTGGAGAGAGGTGTTCTAACATTTTATTTTTAGTACTCATTATCTTATTTTAATTCTGTTAATAAATTTTTCTTTATACCTTTTAAAATTTTAAGCTTGTTTTGCCCTTAAATTTTTTTTTCCTCCTAATCCTTATCTCAACCCATGAATTTTCTTTCCTCCTCCTCTGCTTAACTGTAGCAGAGGAAAATGAATAAATTATTTTTGTGGGTGCACTGCTGTTTGGCCAGTGTCAACCCATCACAATGACCTATATCAAATAAGACACTATAACAGCATTTATAGTTTTGTCACTCTGCAGGCATATTTCAGGATTCTGACAGCAACCGTGATTTTTCATATTTCAGCAGTAGAGAATAGCATATCCCTGATAAAGCCACAGACTAGCTTATGCTGTTTGAATTCTCAGTGTTCTCCCTCTACCTTCCATTGAACTAACTTTGATAGGACAGAAATACAATTCTCATTTTGGTTTAATGCTAAGCTACAATTCAAAGCTAGAGATTTGCGATGAAACTTATTCCAGGAAGATGATGGATTAAAAAGTTCTGAATAAAACCAACAAACCCCACCGGCAGAAAAAGGTGGCCTAGCCAACGAACATTACAAGGTCATTTCAAAAAATAATCCTCTGGTAATGATTATATGCAGTTTAGAGTTCTACAAATCTTGATCAAAATCCATCACTGGGCTCTGACTCCCATTACTGAACAATAGAAGGTGAGCTGTTTCTGTCGCTAGAGTTTAATAATTTCTTATTAACAGGTGCTGTAGTGGTATTGCAGTAAACGCTAACTAGAAATGCACCTCTTTAACTGATTGAACTCCTCCCATTTTCAGGTAGGCCATATGTAGATGCTGAGCTTTGTGCAATGCTATATGGGACAGAGTGGCGGGCTTTAATGTTGTGCTGTGTCCCCAGCATTATTTCAAAAGATTTCATTTTATCTGGAATTATTTTTGCCTGAGCAAGTGCTTGTTGATGTGGATGTACAAAATGCACATCATCTATGTGATTGAGACTTGTTTGAAAGTGAAGCTGTGTGTTCAGATTAACTGAAATTTCTGAGATACAAGTTTGTGCTGTTTGTCACCAGCAGAATTCTGAACAAGAGCCAAGTCAGAAGGGTGACTGTGGGAGTCAGCCTCACCTGTATTCCAGGTCAGGCAACCATTACTAAAGAAGAACTGAATCCCAACCCTAGGCCTTGGGAGGCATTTGTTGAGTTGTGGCGATCCCAGAAGGGAAAGTTGATGCCTCATACATATTCCTAACCCTCATTTTCCAGCTGATCACTACTCCCAGTCCCTAGAATGTTCTCCCTTCCTTGGATCCCCATTGGCCCTCAACTGATGCAGTGTCCCACTCAGCCTACCCCATTGGACTGTACCTTCCCTTACTCCACCTCTGCACCACTTTCCCCTATACTCATTGGAGCCTAACCTCAACTCCACCCCCTCTCCTACCCCACATTTATACCCTGGACCTCCCTACATCTTGGTCTTCGACCACCAACTCCTACAAAGAACTTGTCCTCTTGGTTAATGTGTTTGGATTTTTGGGCCCCATCCCACAATTACTTTCATTACTATTAAAGTATTTTATGTTGCTAAGTCATGGTCATGGCACCGCTCTTCTTTTATTTTTGCCACGATTGCCCTAATATCAGAGAACCCTAAAAAGTATTGTCAGGGACCACCCTGACCCCTAGTAGGTGACTGTTTCTCTCACCTTTAATTGAGAATGCTTCAAGTGTGGGTGCTCACAGCAGGGGAAGGAGAATCCAATACAGAAATCTCTTCAGTGGGTGATAAAGGTGCAAGCACAAATTAGCCCACAGATGGCAAAGCCTGGGAGTTTTTTTCTGTAACCCCTGTATTTGCATCCCCACTTGCACTGGCTGTGGCTTCTTGCTGTTCATTATAGTGGACCTGCATGGGAGCATGATTGAAAAAATCATGCTCCCACACAGATTGAAGATGATTTCTTAAGCAAAGTGCTGCTGTGCTTGAAAGACTGTTGAGGGTTTGCCAGCCCTTCTCTTTCCCAGTATGTGAATCCCTGGCTCTGTTTTCACAAGGAGGTTGAAATTTGTGCGACTGCTAGTCTGCGGGATGCCACCTTTCTGTGCTAAAAATAGCTCATGTAAAACACAGTAGTTCCTAAAAATAACTCCAAGCAACCAACTGGAAAGGCTTAGCAAAAAGAAACAAATCAAGGGAAAATAATCATCTAGAGCCCCTTTCCATCTGTTCTTTCTGATGCTTTCCAGGGGCTGGCTTGGCACAATAAGGTGTGCATTAGAACCAGACAGGTGCATCCCAGATAACTTTGTGTCCTGTTTGAAGGACAGGTGTCTGCCAATAAAGGCAGAAGTTTTCCTTTGAAATAGACACCTTAATTCCACTCCCCCCATGTATTATAAACGTTTGAATCAAGGACTCAGAGGCAGACATACGGGGGTAGGAATAACAGCTCTTTTACTAATATATCTAACCATACAAGCAGAAACAACAGCAGTTGTTAAAATTACCAACAAAACAGAACAGATAACTTGGTTCCAGTCCTTTCTTTAGCTGTGGGAACTCTCTCTCTGGCGGGAGCGGAGGCGGGAAGGGGCGGCAGCAGTCACGCCGGTCTCAGGTGGGAACGGGCTGGAGCGGCAGCTCCTCGCTCACCGTTTGTGTCCGGGTGATCAGCTGTGTCCTCAGAGGCAGGAGGCTGGAATGGGGCAGATGCAGGGCAGGTGATCGCAGAGGGTCTGGCTCTCCTGCCTTTGGCCTCGTGGATGCAGACAGGGCATCCTCCTCCAAGCTCCCCAGAAACACCAGTCCCCTCTGGAAGCATGAGAGGCCCTCTGGAAGCCCAGATCCCACCTACCCATTTTGTCCAGAGTCGTCAATGGTCCTGGGTGTAACCCGGCCAGCTCCATTGGCATGATAATGGGAAAAATTCTTTAAATTGACACAGTAATAGAAAAACACTCAACCCCCAACACTTTGAAAAGCATTGCCTTCAGAGACTCTTTTCTCTATATTCTCACTGCGTTTCTGCTAATTTCTATATTTGTTATACTTTGCAGTTTTTAAGGAGCGTTGCAAGCCTTCCTCTACCTGCTTTTTCTCACCTCAAACATCTAATCTGTACTTCCAACATCTTTCTTAATTGCAGTGAAACAATGCTGACTACCAGTCAGTGTCACATTCAGGGCCATATTATTGAAAGGTTATTTGCATATACAAATCATAGAATGATTTGGGTTGGAACACAATGATAAGTTGCACTAGAGAGTTTTTCATTAGTTGGTTACTGGAAATAGAGTTTGATGTCAGGCCTTAACTTGTATAGTAAGATCACTAAATTGAGATAAATATGTTAGTAAGACTTCTCATGTCAGCATATGTCAGCATGGGAAAAATGAGTATTCTTTTAAAATTAACAGTCTGTTCCCAACCCATAAAAATGTTACAGTACATAGCTGTGATGAAGTGCTTTGTTGATCTGGGGGGGGGGAAAAAAAATCCAACCAAAAAACAGAGGGGCCTTATTTTCCCTTGTAAATAATCAAATATATCAAGCTAATGCCCTAATGGAGGTGGAGCGGGGGAAGTTCACTCTGCATGTATCTGCTATTTAGCAATAGAGAGTATTTTTTAAAATATTTGGAATATACAAAATATCATCCATCAGCTTTAACACTTTAGAGTGCTTCTTCAGCTTTCCAAAGAAGATAAGTAAGCCATGTTAAGTAAGCAGTACATGTTTATGGCCTATGTTTCGTTCATTTATAAGACAAAATGTCAAGTAATTGGTTAAGGACCAGTGTCAACGTGAAATTACCCTCAACAGATATAGAATTAGACATCACTAAAAGGACCAGGAGAAACAATTTTGCATTTCATGTCCGTGTAGTTATTTCTGCTTTAAAAGGCATGAAATTTCCTGTTCACACTGCATAAAGATAGGAGCCTGATGCTTGGTTAGTCAGAAGGGGGAGAGATTTTCCAAAAGAAAGCAAATGAGGCTGAGTCCTCACTTCTGAGACCAGAGGAGTTAGTGAAGCAGAAACAAAGGATGAAGCATGGAATAATGTGTAAAACTAATGGAGACCATTGCTATGCTTAATTTCTATGATCTTGCCTCTTCAGCAGACATTTTAAAAGTTGCTAGTGAAATTTTCAGTTGGTTCAAACTTTTAAGAAGAAGGAAATAGTTATCCTAAAAAACTTCTTATACCCCATAGGCTCTAAAGTGATCGAGATGGGAGTGACCTCTGGTCTGTTTTTGACCACTAATCTTAGATGCTACAAATCAGAATATCCTTGCTCACTGATTTTTTTTTTTAATATACTATGCTAGAAACAGAATATAATCATAAAAACATTAGTTGCTTTCCTCATATATGCAACTCAGATGGAGGAACATTTAATTTTTTTAAAAGGATTCAACAAAATCAAGAGTTGAAAATGTTTTCTAGACCATTTCTAGGTATTATTGTGGATATATAATATTTTCTTGAGCAGTATCTCAAACTTTGGCTTCCATTTGTACAGGAGGTATAAAACTTTGTCTTTCTAGCTTTTCTTTTCTTTTGGGGTTTATTTCCTACTCAGAAATTAGTTATTGTCAAAGTTTAATTTTTTTTATTTTCAAGTGTCTGCACTAACAACATAAAAATAGTATTAATTGAAGTTCAGCAGTGTGTTGGTTTCACGTGGTAAGGGGGGGTGGTTTCACCTCAGGGATGGCTCCATGAGGCTGGGGAGTGGGAGGCACTCTCCAGTCTCTGGGAGCTTCCCCTGTGAGCTGCTGTCACCAATCAGAGAGCTGATTTGGTGATGGACAGCTCGGGAAACCAAAGAAAAAGTTATTTCGCTATCACAAATCACAATTGCATCGAGTTGATATGGTCTTTCGGTTCCCAGCTCCGGAGGGGTGGGAGGCCCTGGTGGGGGGCTCCGGCCCGGCCCCGGGCTCGGTCTGGGGTCCGGCCCGGCTCTGCAGGAGGCCCGGCTCGGAACCCCAGCCCCTGGCTCAGCGGGGCGGGGGGGGATCCGGCCCGGCACCGGCTCTGCGGGGAGCCCCTGGCTTGGGGGCCCCCGGGCTCCGCGTGGCTCCAGCACCGGCCGCATGGCTCCAGCACCGGCCGCATGGCCCCGGCCCTGCCGGCTGGGCTCGCTCGCCTTTACACGTGGCAGAGAAGAACTCCAGCTGCCCACCTTTGTTTCTTTGCAATCTGGATACAATTGTAACTTCTTTATGCCTGGATGGAATCCTGGACCTCCTGAGTTCCCCTGAATGAGAAGAAATGAAGCATGGAGACTACAGAAGTCAGCAGGATGAAGACAAAGTTCCTGGTGGGAAGAGATTGAAAAGATGCAAGTAGCTGAAAACCTTTTTTGTGGGCTGTGGGGATTGTGACTTTACTAAAGTTCCTTTAAACTGTGGAAAATACATGGGGGTTTGAAATATTTGAGAAAAGGATCCTTTGCCCCGAGGGAATGGGGGTCTCTGTTCTGGAACTGGAATATGAACAGAGACATTTGATAGAGAAGCAGATGAAGAGAATTCTGTTTTTTTAGTAGCCTGCTTTTAGAGGTGGTACCCCATGTGTGCATCGTAACCCATAACACGACTCTGGAAGGACTGTGTAAATGGGAGGAAAAATTCATAGTTCTGTGGGTCTCGGACGGACGCAGACTGTGAAGGTGAAGACACCCCCTAAGCCATAACCAGAAAAGGGACTTTTCTCTCTGAATTAAACTGAACTGACTATTTGAGTGTATAACTGACTGAAGTGTTCTCTCTGTATGTATGTTGGTAAGAAATGTAGAATGAAGGGGAGGAGGGAACAATCTAGGAATTTTATCCTGAATTCTATATCTTCTTTTTGTATTATTAATAAATTTCTTCTTGTACCTTTTCAAGTTTTTGAGTCTGCCTTGTCTCTACTCCTGGGTCCTGTCTCAAGAAGAAATTAAATATATTAAGGTTGGCAAACCCAAGTCACACCGTGACAAGCAGCAACTCACAGAGTACTGAATTATACAACATGCTCATAAAAAGGTTAATTGAAAAGTGGTTTTTGCAAATAATTTCTCTGAACTCTAGCACCACATGTATAACAAGCAGCAGGCAGCTGTTGGATTCAAATGACAGTACCTTTGCTGGAGAAAGGAAACACCTAGTCCTACTGTTGGTGCTATGATGATCATCTGCCCTGGGGAGGTAAAGATTAGCAAGACCTTTCTGTCCTGGCATCTTTTATGTGAGAGCATTCCTTGAACGTGGTCAATATTGGAGGTGGTATCCAAATTTTGGTGGTGGGCTCTTGAAAGTGGATGATGATGCTTTTAAATGGGAAAGTGTCAAAGTTTAACACCAGCCAGCCACCAAGTCCCACACAGCCTCTTGCTCACTCCCCCACCAGTAGGATTAGGGAGAGAATCAAGAGAGAAAAAGCCAGAAAACCCATGGGATGAGATAAAGGTAGTTTAGTAGGGAAAGCAAAAACCCCACAAGCAAGCAAAGTGAAAGAAGGAATTAATTACTTCCTATGGGAAGGCAGGTGTTCAGCTATCCCAGGAGAGCAGGGCCCCATCACATATAATGGTTTCTTGAGAAGACAAATTCCATCATTCCAAATATCGCCTCCATACTTCTTCTTTCCCCTATTTTATATCCAGAGCGTGATATGACATAGAAATATCCCTTTGGTCAGTTTGGGTCACCTGTCCCAGCTGTGGACCCTGCCACCCTCCCATGCTGCCAACTTCCTTGCTGGCCCGGCAGTACTAAAAGTAGCAAAAGCTACAAAAAGTAGCAAAAGGCTCTAACACAACAAACCCAT
Organism: Luscinia megarhynchos; assembly: GCA_034336665.1. Classification (NCBI taxonomy): domain Eukaryota; kingdom Metazoa; phylum Chordata; class Aves; order Passeriformes; family Muscicapidae; genus Luscinia; species Luscinia megarhynchos. Next base: position 1,650,817 of record CM067568.1, read on the forward strand.
GTCTATTATCGTCGTTGTGCTCATCACAAATACAAAACAGACTCTCACCAGCCACTGTAAAGAAAATTAACTGCACTCCAGTCAGAAACAGCACAGGAGGGTGTGGAAGTCCAGAGTACTCCTCTGGCTTCCCTAGAAGGTTTAAGACCCCCCTGGCGGGGTCCCCAAAAACCCTCGAATGAGACCCAAGTGTTTCAGGGGCTGGATTTAGCTCCTTGAAACAATTTACCAACATTGAAAAAAGAAATGCAAGCTGCAAAAATAAATTAAGTGTAAATTAGACTGTTAGAATGTAGAATTAGCAAATTTATAGAATGTTTGTAATAAGGAACACGTGGCCAAGATAGAAAAATTAGGGTGTAGATACCTCTTCCTCCTCCTTCTTCTGCGTGTCATCCATGCTAGGTAACATGCTGGCACTTTTAAATTGGATAAGGACAAAGCTAGACCATGTAACAAAATTGTATTGTATTGGGGGTCATTTGTAAATACCTAGCGCGTAATTTAAACTATAAAAGATAAGTCCTGCCTCTACCAAGCAAATTCTGCCATAGACATCTAGCAAGCAAACCGTTGTTTGTTGGACAAAGCATTCCTAAAATAAGAAAGAATGAACAGCCATGAAAACCTCTAAGAACAGCCTCCTGCAGTCTCTCATCGGTGGGCATCAGAAAGAGCTGAGTTCCAAACCACGTGCATGTCCTCCAGAGGTAATCTCAGGTCTAAGGGGACACCTCTGGTTGTGACATTTGGCGTCCCTGGGTGTGGCCGCAGGGCCGCAGCCCACAAAGGTGAGTGCGGACCCTCGGACCCTAAAAACCCAGCTCGAGAAAACACACAAAGATGGATGAAACCCCCCCAGGTAGAGGCATTTGGCACGGGCCCTGGTGGGTCCTTGTAGCCTGCAAAGGCAGGTACAAACCCCCAAAAAACCAAGATTCAAAAGAAGCATGCTGTTGAAAAAGATTGCGAAGGAATTTTCTGGCCCTCTGCCAAAAAAGGCCAAGTTCCAAACGCAAATCGAAGAGGAGTGTCCCGAGAAGCCTCACTTCTAAGAGCTGCTAGTCGGTTTCAGGAACCTCCAAATCAATTTTAGACATATTGCTTTTGGTTAAACGGTTCAAATTCAAACACATAAGAACACTATAGGCAAAGCTCTCAGCAAAAAACAGCTCACTTTACCATTCACTTTAAAAACTTTAGCTTTTGTTCATCCTGTCTCTGTCACAAAGAAGCAATTCAAAAATTTACTTGTGTGGGTAAAGCTTCATTACCCACAAGCAAAAACAAATGTGCTATTTACAGCAGGGTTCTAGCAAAAAGTTAATTGTAATTTATATCAGTTTGTAACTCTAAAAAATAAGGAAGTAAAGGACTCCCAAAAGTGTAGCTTTATCCAGTCTCTTCTTGGCAAAAAGCAATTAAAGTCCCACAGAGACTGGGGAAGAATTCTCACCTAGCCATCAGCTGGGAGAAGGAAGTTTATGGCTGCCTTGCCAGCAGCAGCCAGTTCAACAAAGCCTTGTCAGTAGTAGCAAGGTCGAGAAAAATTAAGTTAAAAATATTTCCAAGTGAGTTAAAGAACTCAAATTTTTACTTCACCCCTTCAAAAACCCTAACCCCAGGAGGCGGGAGGGCGCTACAGACGACTCCCCAGGCCGTGAAGGACAAAGGAGAGGGGGACAAAATCCGCAATCAGCGCGGAAAAACCGCGCCAAAAATTCGCGAGAGCGTGGAAAAAACCGCGTGGGAAATTCGTGAGAAGCGCAAAACCCAAAAATAGCGAGCTCAGTGCGTTTGGCAGCAAAAATGTTCAAAAAGCAACAATCTGCGGCGGCCGAGACGCAAAAAAGCAAAACCATAAGGGCAGCTCTCAGCCCAAGGGGGGCGGAGTGGCAGCCTCATCACAAGCGGTGGCGGCAGGAAAGGCTGGGTAAAACTCAATCAAAAGCGCGCGGGCACGCGCAGCCCCAGGAGTGGCCCCGGCCCCGAGGGCAGTGCCAGGCGAAATGACCCCCGTCCCAGGCCTGGCGGACACAAAGGCCCCGGGCACGGGCACAGGCGGCGCGGGCGCAGTGCAAAGGTGTGGTGCGGGAGGCGTAGGCACAGCGCACGGGGCGCGGCGCGAGAGGCGCGGCCGCAGCAGCGGCCCCGGCCCCAGCCCCAAGCCAAAAGCGCACGGGAAACACAAAACCCAAAAGTGTCAGCAATAGGGACACAAAGCTCCAAAACAAAACAAAACAAAAAAACCTGCCCTGTTTCCAAAAAAAGACAAATTCAAAAGGAAAAAATTCATGCTTTGTAAAGTCAAAGAAAAAAAAATTAACAACTTTTAAGCAATTTGCAGGGCAGCGGCTCGAACGGAGCCTGCTCGGACACAGCCCGCTCGGACCCAGGGCACAGCAGCGTGAGGTCACCAGCCCGGAGCTCACCGAGGGAGGAGAGGCACAGCCGCCCCGCTCCCAAAAGGCACTGACAGCACCCCCGCTGTAATCTTCTGCCATGCACAGATCCAGTGCTGCAAAAGAAAGGAAAATGGGGAGTAAAGAAATGCCAAAAGGTCTTTTATCTATATTGTAGAGAACAAGCAAAACAAGGGAAATTGATATGACTCAGTTTTATTTTCAGTTCTTGTATGTTACACTAAAGTGTTTGTTTTTGCATTATTGTTAAAAAAATGCTAAAATTTTTAAAAATGCTGAAAGTACTTTAGTAGTATTAGGTATTTTAATAATTAAAGGTATAATAAATTATTTTATATTTTATTTAAATACACATCATCTATATTTAGTAATTTGCTATTTTTCAAATGTGAGTAGACGTTTATTTAAATGTCAACATTGAGTTTTAATTTTCCTATAGTTAATTGTTTCAAAGAAACCAGTTTCTAAGTATTTGTAATACTGTCAATATAAATTAAGATTTCTTTTTAAAATGTTTAATTGTAGCTTTATTGTAAAAGTTGTAGCTTTTTTTCTTTAATAAAAAATGTCAAAAAGTTCTCTTCCAATTAAAATTTAAGCTCTGGCCAAGCCTTAATTCTAACTAAAAAAGAAACTGGGTAAACCCAAGTGTTTTCTACATCAAAATAACAGTCCAGTTGTTTAAATTTGCAATTTAACCTTATCAATATAGCAGCTAAAGCTAACTTTAAAGTGAATTTAGTGTTCATTTTTCAAAGATAACCATCTAATTCCTCATTAAATCAAAGTTTGTCAGCTGTTTGCAAACCCTATGGTAATAACACAGCTTTTTAAAAATTAATAATTATCTAATCTTGTAAATGTATGTCAGAAGGAAATGTGCAAACAAACAAATTAACCATGTCTGTTTAGCAAACATAACCAAATATCTTTAAGCAAACAAAATTAAGCCATCAAAACACACAAGCATTAATTAAATCTTTTTGCACTTCAAAAAGCCAAGCAAAAAAAATTATTCAGTCCTGTCCAAATTGTCAAATGGTACAGTCACCAGTTTTTATGAAAGCAGTCAACTCTAAAGGACTGCAAAGTCTTCAAGTGTAGCAAACAAATGTGACAAAATACTCACTTTTTAAAAAACTAAAAAACATTTATATTTTAGTTAACATCTTTTTAAAAGCAATTTTAGAAGAACAAAAAAGGAGGAGAGGCAAAGCCAGTGCCTCACATGTAGTTAAACAAAAACTTTATTATGTATTAAACTTCTTAAATAGTTCTTTTTCAAAGCAAACTCCACCAATTATAAAACATTTTACAAATGATACAAAAGCAAAGCTAAAGAAAAATCCTTTAATTTTAATCAAATATTTAAAAACAAATAAAACTAGAAGGCCTTTCAAACTGATCATGTTTAAAAAAAGGTTTTGCTTTTGTTTCCACAAATAGAAAATTAAAGTAAGTTCCTGCAAAATACGTAAAACCATATTGGGCCCAAACACAAGCAAAAGCCAATCCTAAAAGTGAGGAAGGGAGCTCGCAAACAAAATCAAAACCAAAAAATGTAAACTTCTCTTCAAACAAAATATAAAAAACTTAAAGACTAACAGTGAAACATGTTTGTTTATATGTTTTTGTATCTTTTCATCAATTATGTTAAGTAACAAAGTAAATTTACCAGTAATGAAGCCAAAAAAAAAAAGTTTGGAAAAAATTAGCACAAACAATGAGGTTAAACACAATTTGTTTAACACATTCCAAGCCAAAAAAAAGCCATTTTCAACATGTCTAATAAAATTGCCAGTAAAAAAAATAGCCCATTCCAAAGAGCATCCCTTCATGGGCGATGCAAGTTTTAACAACTCCTATAAATAAATGGCATGTGTAAGTTCAATTTCTCCCTGTGGTCTTTTTCAAACCAAAAAAATTAGAAATTTTTAGTTCAACAAAATAGACTTGTCTTGTATTTAATGTTTCAAAAGTAGCAAAAAACCAAACAATAAATGTTATTCCAAATCAATATGTATATAGTAATTGTACTGTAGTCCTTCCAAGTTCTAGCACAGTTACTGCAGGGAGCATTTTTTTATTTGTAAAAACAAAATTTAAGCTAGTATCCCTGCAAAAGTGAAAAAAAGTCCATAAAGCATTAAAAAACTTCTATTGTTAACCCCAAATTTAAAAATTCTAAAAAATCTAAAGCACAAAAAAAAGAAAAAAAATCAAACAGTAAAATCTAAATTGTAATAATAAATTTTATACATTAAAAGAAACACAAAAAATTGCAGTAGCAATATTCTCACCTCAAATAGCATCAAAAGTGGCCTTAGCTCAATTAAATCTATAAGTTGTTAGTTAAGCAAAAATGCCAAAGCTGTTTCTCTTGCAGTAAGTAACATGTTAACTAATGCCAATAGTGTAAAAAAAGCCACTCTTCAAAACGAAGCAGCAATTAATTGCTTACTACTAACCCATAGGCATAAATGTAAAAAATTTTAAAAAATGTCCTGCATAAACTTGTCTAATCATTCAAAATCAATTAATAAAAACATAAAACAGTTGCAAAAAATATGGCAAAGTTTAAAAAAGTCACTAAATCATAGTTAGATAGTCTGTTTAACCTTTTTAATCTTTTACTTTTATTTAAAAAAATTTAAAAGTAAAGTTTTATGTATTATTAGGGCTTGTAATTCTTCTTGTCATTTTGCCATGCATCATTCAGTGAATTTAGCATGCCATAGAAAAAGCTGTGAAAAAAGTGGTTTTAGTGCAAACAGAGGGGGGAGATATGGGAGTCCAGAGTACTCCTCTGGCTTCCCTAGAAGGTTTAAGACCCCCCTGGCGGGGTCCCCAAAAACCCTCGAATGAGACCCAAGTGTTTCAGGGGCTGGATTTAGCTCCTTGAAACAATTTACCAACATTGAAAAAAGAAATGCAAGCTGCAAAAATAAATTAAGTGTAAATTAGACTGTTAGAATGTAGAATTAGCAAATTTATAGAATGTTTGTAATAAGGAACACGTGGCCAAGATAGAAAAATTAGGGTGTAGATACCTCTTCCTCCTCCTTCTTCTGCGTGTCATCCATGCTAGGTAACATGCTGGCACTTTTAAATTGGATAAGGACAAAGCTAGACCATGTAACAAAATTGTATTGTATTGGGGGTCATTTGTAAATACCTAGCGCGTAATTTAAACTATAAAAGATAAGTCCTGCCTCTACCAAGCAAATTCTGCCGTAGACATCTAGCAAGCAAACCGTTGTTCACTGGACAAAGCATTCCTAAAATAAGAAAGAATTAACAACCATAAAAACCTCTAAGAACAGATTCCTGCAGTCTTTCATCGGTGGGCATCAGAAAGAGCTGAGTTCCAAACCACCTGCATGTCTTCCAAAGGTAATCTCAGGTCTAAGGAAACACCTCGAGTTGTAACAGAGAGCAGCACTTAGCCCCAAAGTTTTAGGTGCAGGTTATAGGCTGCCCTGGGGCAGGTGAAGGCCAGCAAGACCTTTCTGCCCCGGGACCTTTTTTGTGAGAGCAATTCTTATATGTATTCAATATTTGAGGTGGCATAAAAATTTCAGTGGTGGGCACCTGAAGGAGGAATCACAGTGCTCTTACCTGTGAGGTAAAGCACCTAGGCCCAGTGGTTCAGGTGCAGATGATTTGCTGCATGGGGAGGTAATAACCAGCAGCAGCTCACTGTTTAGACACCTTTTGTGCTGGAACTGTCCATTCCATCTGTGCATTTTCAGTTTTTGAGCTTGGTTCTCGATTTCCGTGAGAAGCAAAGGACACAGCCACATCATTAAAGTCATAGGAAGGAAAAATTTGAGCACCAGAAACAGGAGAGTAATGCCTTCAAGAAAACATAGCTCTTGTTTCAAAAATAATTGGCTCCTTCTTATCAGACACCCTCTTAATGAACTGAAGAGTAAAGGAAGGCAAGGCATTTTGCAATATGAGAGCTGCCTAAAGGGTTTTAATCTGGATTAAGTTACATTTACTGGGTAGGATGAGGTAGGAATCTAACCTTCTCCTACTAAAAACATACTGTATTCTGAAGCAGTATATCTATCTTTCTCCACTCAGGGCATTTTGGGGGTGGTGAGGAATTGAGGAACAAATGGAAGCAAAATGGGGGAAGAGCTGATTACTTGCCCCATTCCAAATGCTCTCAGATATATACAGTGGGTGTTGAGGCAGAAAATAGCTATATACTCATTCATTGCTTTTCTGCCATCTGTCTATCTACGAACTTACCAGAGGCAGGTTAAAGTGCAGGATCAATCAAGACTTAAAACAGACACAGCACAAAGATACACATGCTGTCATGTGCAAAATGAAGGAGTTAACAGGCAATGTGTCTGAAAGAAATTAACCTAATTCTTGGACCCAAAATCAAAGAGATCTTTCTTAATTCCTAAATTTTTTGTGAACTGTTATATTTTTTTTCTTTTTACGCGGTGGGTAGTAACTAGTTTAGCTAGAAATAAAGGAAAATATTTCAGGAAACCTCTAACTCTACTTAGAAGTCTGGTTTGTCTTCCTTTTGGAGAGAAAAGAGAAAAAGGAATGGGTCTACTATTGTCATCTCCAAGTGGATATGCAACTGGATGTCCAATTTAAAAAAAAACTACAAAAGAAAAAGTCATCAAAGGAATACAATAGCAAGTCAAGAATGACATAGTAGGAACAGCTTTAAATTTATATTGCTTCAAGCTATTTTGGTACCTCACCTCAGAAACTGACATTCAGCTGGCACAACAGAACTGATCCTGTCTTTCTCTCCCCCCATTACTTTCAGTGGGACAAACTTTCATTATGAAACAGCTTAGAATTGCAAAAACAGGTTTTGCATGTGATACAAATACTTCAGTAGGTCAATGTGGAGGCCCAGGGACCTGCCAAGGAGATATTAGTCTCCAGGTCCTGGAAAGAGAGATGAGAAGTTGTCTAAAGGGCATTAACTCATAGGGACAGAAAGGGTTTCTCCCCACAGTTCTTTGCTCCTCTATGTTAATACACCCCAGTTATGTCATCCCTAATGCCCGCCCCATTTCTGGGAAGTTCTCCTTTCCCTGTTTACCTACTGGCCCGAATTTGCTTCAGTGTTCCACCCCCATTTCCTTGTTGGTTGTTGCCCTTTGCCCCACCTTTGTACCGCCCCTGTGCTCTCAGCCCATTGGACCCGCATGTTCTACTCCACCTCCTCTCGCCTCGTACTTAAACCTCGACCCACGTTTGTTCCGGGTCTTGTGTTCTTGTACCCCTTTGTTGTGTGGATGCATTAAACCTCATTGGAACAACATATGGAAGATCCCTCTTGTCTTTTTTCCATCAGCTCCTTTCTGCTAGTTGTGACTGTTGGACTCAGTGCATGTTCGTGTGCCTGCCTGACTACCTTCTACTAAAGGTGCTTTTCAGGTAGGTAGTGGCACTTCACTATCTAGTGCACGCCACTAGAGATCAAACTGAAATTCTCACTTCCATCTTGGCCTTTAATGTTTTTTGCTTCTTAAAAATCCTTTATTTCAACACGGACTCTGCAAAGTGGGAGTAAGAGTATGAGTAAAAATTGACAGTGCTAAATGAACATGCAAAGGATGTCTAAGTGCTAGAAATTATCTTTCAGGTTTGTTATGTTAGCTGTTTGTCCACAATTATGTCTACTCTATTTTGTCCTTACAGGGAAATTTGCTTCTTTTATGATTTTTAATTTCCCAGGAGCTCTCATTAAGGGTTGATACCATTTGCTCAAATTCCGTTTATTTAATGTATCAAAAAGTCATCTCCTTTTGGAATAAAATGCAATTTTATAGTTAGAAACTCTTGCTTATTTTCTCTGCTGTGTTTCTGCACTTTTCTAACTTGTATATTGTCCCCAAAAGTAAAAGTTTATGATGCATAAGTAAAGTTGGAAAGAAAGCAAACTTGTTCCAGATTTTTCTCCCAATTTTTTATCCTCTATTGTATAGCTTGTATTTTCTTTTGAGTTATTGCTAAAATTTTTCTCCAAAGTGAGAATTTTACAGAAGACCCTTTCTTCCACTAGCAAAGATCAAGCAGAGCAATAATGAAACTAAGCTTCATACATTCTTCAAGTGTATATTCATCCTTTCAATCAACACTTTTGGACATTTTGAATGTTCTATCTCCTCTAATTTAATATTTTTGCCCCTTACTAGTTATACTCTGGTGTCATCTGCAAAACCCAGCATAGCCTGTCTATTCTACTGTGCTAGTGTTCTGTGTGGAAAGTGATCAACATGTGGAAATTACAGTAGTGAGGGTTGATGTCACTGACCAAGGGTTGTAAGTGTAGGTCAAAAATATATCTTTTAAATTACAATTCGTTATGCAATCCACCAAACTGCATTCGCTCTATGATGATCTCACTTTAAAGTTGTCTTTTTCTCCCTAATTAAGGACTTGCCTTTAAATCCAAACTCAAGTTTTACAGTTGCCTGTGAGCAGAATTTCTTATTCTAGTGACTGTTGTTTCCTCCTTTCCCTCCCCTGTTGCTGCTTTGTGACGTCTCTTATGCAGATCCATGTTCTTTCAGCACTTAAATATATCTGCTTATCTATCAATTGATTGATTCAGGAATGCAAAAGGGATTTGCATTTATGGACACTTGTGATGTGAAAAAGGGTAAGAATAGAGGAGATGTTGCCCTCTGGTTTAAACCCAGAAGAGCAAAAAACCCTAAGCCTCTGTGTATAAAACAGAAGGAACTTTGAAGGTTCAAAATACACCCAGAAACAAAATTAAACCGAACAAGGCCACATATTGGTGCCAAAATTTTGATGAATTTTATTTAATAGTGTAAGAGGCAAGTAGAAATAAAGAAAAAAGAAAGAAAGAGATTGAGAAAGAGAAAGAAGCATGCATGGGGGATGGGGAGACAAGGAGAATGAAAGGGTTAGGGGGAAGCATATCGCCCACCTGAGAGTCCCGATGATGTCTTGTTACTCCCCTCAATCTGGACTTGGTGGTGAGGGTTCCCTGCTGCCCCTGCCGTGCCTCCACACGTGAAAGATTATAGAATACTGTGCATTAATGTAAGCTTTGGGCAGGTGGAAATGCCCACATGCCTCACTTGCAGGAGGCCAGATTGACACTGTCTCTTGCAACACTGAGGCTCTGTTGCATCATCTCTGGTGCAGGGTGCCTATTTGTGGGGGGAGCCTTGTCACCTCCTTCTGCTGTGGATGAGCTTCTTCAGCTGGGCTCCTCTGCACATTGGAGAGGGCAATTTACTGGTGTCAGTGTTACTCCAAACAGCTGGAGAAGCACTTCTGACAAATGTAGAAACAGATGAGGCTCATATGAGAGAGAGGAAAGTCAAAATTAATAGCCAAAGGAAGTTTCCACACTTTCTATAGGCAAGAAAATTGCACAATTTAATGTTTATGTTACAGGTATGTGTACATATATGCGTGTGTGTGTGTAGGTATTTTAATGATGGTCATCTTTCTTTTAGAATTATGTTGAGACAACTCATTTTTTTCCCAGTGGATAGCATGAGTTAGTTCTTTGTTCTTTAAAGCTCGTATGGTCTCCTACCTAGTAGGATTCATACTAGCAGTTGAGATTTAAAGCTTATTTCCTTTAAGTCCTCTGCATATTAACTGAATGATATTGCAGCTAAGTACTAAGAATTAGATTTTCTTCTAGTGGTCTAAATTTTAAAGTGGAAGCCAGCTTCACTAAAAAATACAGCTAAAGGTAGCTGTATATGGACTGAGAACCTTTTAAATCTCAACTGATTTTTTTGTTCTCCCATTTTGTGAAGAAACTGTATTTTAGAACTAGTTTGTGTAATGTCTCATTGCATTCTGCTATGTCCTACAGGAAAGTTTTTATGATAGCAATGCAGAACAGGTTGAACAGCTCCTGGCTCTGTATTTTGTGTGTAGATGTTAAGTCAGAGATATTTGGTTCAAGCCAAATATCCGCTTACTTGTGTGGATGAGGCCTGAGACTTGATAAGGGGCTTGCATGGCACTGCTAAAATAATGTACACTTCCCTGTCATTGGAGAAAAGCTACTTGCACAAATAAATCATTTAATCGGAACTTCTCGAATATGGAAGAAATTCACAGTGGAATTATTAGCTGCACGGATGTAAGATGAATGTGTATGCCTTTACTCTTTCAGTGTTCATCTCGAGAGCTCAAAACTCCACCAGTTCAGCCTGTTGTTGGTGCTCAGCTCAACTGTCTCTAAATGTATCTAGTTACATTGGTTTGAACAATATTTTGGGGGCCACCAGCTTTTGGGAAGACAATTTTGTTCTGATCCCATTGATCCTATTCACATTGAAGGAAGCATTCCTGTTTATGATAGTGATCACCTGTTTTGTAAGTGGATTTAATGTGAGGGGTTTTTTTTTTCCACAATGGGAATATAAATACAGTATGTCATTTAGCTGAAGGACAGATGATTTTCGAAACTTCTAAGAGAATGGATCCTAGGAAGTTCTTGTGTAGCTGTAATGGAGAAATGGTGCCCACCTAAGAATTTTTGCAGAGAGGCTGCTGCTCAACTACCAGTGTTGTACTGCTTCCCATTAAAAAATGTCTTTTACAAATTAAATAATGAGCACAAGATTATAAATTTTAAAACTGTACCCCAAACTTAATTGAAAAATTGTACCTAAGATGTGCTGCAGAATATTGACAAAGTAATCTTTCTTAAGTCTTCTTTCTTCATTGATTTGTCATCTGGTTTCTTTTTATTAGTCTCATAGCCAAAGATTATTTTTAACATACTTTTTTCTTTTTTTCTTTTTCACTCCTAGATTCACCAATAAGCAAAGTGAGTGAAGTCATGAATATGGGACATCAGGGAAAAACTTGAGCTCATACTCCTTGTTTTAATTGTTATATGTCAAAGTATGATTAAGTGAGCAGATGAAAACAAAATTGCAGACAAAAATTAAATTTCATTTGATTGTTCAAACCCTTCAAGTTTACCTTATTGCTTTAACAAATTGTTATCCTATACTACTTGAGACAGAAAAAAACAGAAGCAGGTGGACTGTGTTTGTGAGAGAGAAATTTCAGAGTAAATTCAGATTCACTGACAGGTCTTGAGGAGAGCTGCTCTCAGTTCTGTTTTCCGTCCCCAGATGCAGGTGCAAGTCTCTACAAAACTAACAAGGAAGAGCCTGGTTTGTGGGCATTTTATCATAACAAACAATGAAATGAATAAGTTTAAATAATTAGAATTTGAACCTTCCCCTTCATATTTTGTCTGTTTTCCTGTCTCTAAGGCATTACAGCCAAAGTTTTCTGTGCCAACGTTTCTTTCTATATCCTTGAGGATTTTCTTTTTTAATGTATTCATTGACAAACTTAGCTCGGTCTGCAATATTGAAAATTTGTTCTATATTCCTTCTTAGTTTCAGCTTCTCTGCATATAAATTAAACAAGAAAATATATGCCATGGACATTATTACAACAAATCGGTGAAGTTCCTTGTGGTGGTAGTCCAACTCTGGATCTGATTGAACTAAAAAACAAATGTAGAAGATTTTTATTCAGAGAAACAAAGATCTTCAGTAATCAAAGACGAGAAAAATTTGTGAAATCTTTGTAGCTGTGGAAGTTAAATGCTGGAAGTAATGGTGCTGATAAAACTATATTAACCATGCTTTTGCAAATAAATATTACCTTTTACATTTTCACCTGCTTTTAATAAAAACATTTGAGAATTAGGAAATTATAATGAAAAAGCACAAAGGCAGATTTCTGTCTATCTTTAAAAAATAATACTATAGATCTGCAAAAGACATTCTGAGCATTAACGCGTTCTGACCTCTTTTACCCTGTTGTTAGAAGTTGCTTCAGTATTGCAGAATGATTTCTGTAAAAGACATATAAAACAAAGTAAGTGTAAATGAATACATCTCAGGTACAGGTAGCTCAGTTTGCAAATGATTGAGATGCAGGTCAAACTCTGGGTGGGAGCCTGAGACATGAGACCATGAACTGCCAACCCTTTTGTTAGCAAAGGCTCACAAAGACCAGTGGCACCACCATGCTGGACAGGTGGATGGATACTGGGAGAGAGAGGTGGAGTGGGAGACTCTAAAAAAAGAGCTAGACTTGCATGCAGTTATAATCCGAGGGTATAAAAACCCAGGGATTTTTTTGGTGGTGATCCTCCTCCTCCTCACCAACTCAAGCTGCTTCTATGTTACTGTGCCATGAAGAGATTGCTTTTTGGAACTAGACATCTGAGACTATGCCATGGGAAACCTAGGCTGAACTGGTCAGGAAACCGGTTTGGCCTAGGTCTGACTGCAGGTAGGGCACCCATCAGTTCGCTGAAGCTGACCACTGCAAAGGGACGTCAGTCCCAGAACTAAAAGTCTCTGGTATTGGAATGCAGCTGCCAGACAGTTTTGTTGATGATGAGACTGGCAAGTTTCCTGAACATTAACAAATCAAAAGTGAGTAAAGTAATGTTTTCATTTATCTGATGTGCATCACTGTTTAACTGTACAGATTTACAATTATATCTCATTAAAAGTTAGGACCTGTCCTGTTTAACAAAGACAATTTAAAACTGTAAGCTGTTTTCATGTTCTAGCAGGGACAGGTTGTTCTACTGTGTACCACGTTCTCTACCTTATATGGAATATATGGAGAAGGTGAGGAAAGATTTTCCCAGGGATTTGGTTACTGGAAGTGGAATTTCAGTACTAAAATTTAGGTTTTATTACATTACCACTAGAACAGGAACAGAAACTAAGAGCTTAATGCAATCTGAATATGAACCATGAGGAGTCTTACTTGGTTCAGTGAGTAGTAAATATGATAAAGGGCTGGGTTAATGTTATTGACATTTACTTTCCTTGATGACATTTCTCTTGGCAGAGAAAGCCACAACTGTAGGGAAGAGTATAGTCCACATTTCTAAACTTTTTATTTTGCTATCTGTGGGGAAAAAAGAGGCAATCACAATTTTTTTCCTGGGGTTTTGGTTTTTTCACTTTTTCTTCTGGACTTGTTGTATTGCCTAGGGCCACCCAGGGTAAGGTTTTCCTTTGATTTTTGTTCAGGAACAGAGAGGCACAGACAAGCCTTATCTTTGTAGAAAACTAATTTACAAACTTGAATTTGTATTCCTGAATAACTTAAAGGAAGATCACAGAGTAAAGAGCATATGGGGAAAAGAAAGACAAGAGGACAGCTTAAATTCTAGAGAGCAATAAAATGTGTTTGAAGCAGCTTACTGTGAGTAGTGAATTCCTTACTTGTCATCCACAGTTAATCAGCCCCTTATTAAAGGATTAACTTAATAAGCAGTAGAAGTAGGACCATCACAAAATTTTACAGAACTCTTACAGTTGTTGTCTTTGTTTTTTAGAAAAAAAATAATTAGATCTAAACCATTTTCAAGGGAGACTTGGGCCCAGTTCCAGTTATCACAGTATCATATAATGATTTGGGTTGGAAGGCGACCTTAAAGATCATCTAGTTCCAACCCCTGTGCTATAGGGATACCTTTCACTAGACCAGTCTGGCCAGAACCCAATCCAGTCTGCCCTTGAACACTTCCAGGGACGGGCCAGCCACATCTTTCCTGGAAAACATGGTCCAATGCCCTCACCAGTTTTAGAGTGGAAATGTTTTTCCTAATATCTTACCAAAACCTACTATCTTTCTGTTTGAATCCATTCCCCCTTGTTCTGTTACTCCATGCTCCAGTAAAAAGTCTCTCCATCTTACATGTAGGTTCCCTCCAGGTACTGGAAGGCTGCAGTAAAGTCACCCCAAAGCCTCTTCTCCAGGTTGAACAATCCTAAAGTCGCCCCAAAGCCTTCTTTTCTCCAGGCTGCACAATCCAAATTGTCTCAGCTTTTCCTTGCAGGAAAAGTGCCCCATCCCTCTGATCAACTTGGTGACCAGTCCTTTGGACTCATTCCATTAGGTTCATGTCCTTCCTGTGCTGGGACCTCAGAACTGGATGCAGCACTGCATGTGGAGTCTCACCAGAGTGGAGTAGAAGGGCAGAATCCCCTCCCTCAACCTGCTGGTCCTCTCCTCTCCTCTCCTCTCCTCTCCTCTCCTCTCCTCTCCTCTCCTCTCCTCTCCTCTCCTCTCCTCTCCTCTCCTCTCCTCTCCTCTCCTCTCCTCTCTCTCCTCTCCTCTCCTCTCCCTCTCCTCTCCTCTCCTCTCCTCTCCCTCTCCTCTCCTCTCCTCTCCTCTCCTCTCCTCTCCTCTCCTCTCCTCTCCTCTCCTCTCCTCTCTCCTCTCCCTCCTCTCCTCTCCCTCCTCCTCTCCTCTCCTCTCCTCCTCCCTCCCTCCTCCCTCCTCTCCTCTCCCTCCTCTCCCTCCTCCTCCTCCCTCCTCTCCCTCCTCCTCTCCCTCTCCTCTCCTCTCCTCTCTCCTCTCCTCTCCCTCACCCATATCATCCTAACGATTTAGCTTTGCTAAAGGTAAAGAGAATTCTGCCTATCTCTTACTTCCTCAACCACTGAGCATCATGGCATCTACTGTGTGCCTCAGGTTGCAACAGGTACTGATATTGGAGTGGAACCCACACTGCACCCCAGGGCAGAAGGAGCAGATCAGTGTGCAGCAGCAGGGGTGAAATGGAAATGTCCCATTTCCAGTGTGTATAGGAGGAACTGCAGAGGAACTACCTACTCCTCTGTGCCTGAAATCCATCTACTATATAGAGTAAATTTGCTCCACTCACACCCAGCGCTTGGCCTGTGCCTGCAGCTACCAGTGCTGTAGTTCATATATGCACAGCAGAGCCAATACCCTAAACTGAGGTGTCCTCTTTCTCTTGGGTGACACCTGAAAAAAGATTGGCTTGACTGAAAGTCAAGCCCTGAGCATCCCTGTTCCATAGACTAGGGCCTAACTGTCTGTAATGACCCCAGTTCAGACAGCCTGAAGGCACTGAAGTAGTTGCGAGATCTAATTAATAAAGCAATCTGGTGGTGAGAAAGTCACTTGGGCTACCTGTCTATATGTCTAGGGAATTAATGCCTTTGTGAAAAGAAAAAAAAAAACAACCCGAAAAAACCCAACAAAAATAAACCAAGTCAGCTATGATTATAAGTGGCAGCATGTTTAATAAAGCAAACCAGTGGCACTGGAATGTAAAGAAAAATAAGTTCTTCCTTGTGTAAAGTATTAAATTCTTGATATAACGTATTTTGCAAAAGCAGATCTGTGAACTGCCTCATTCAAATTTGTGCATACTAGCTCAGGGAAGTGATACTCAGCCTTCTTCTGCATTTAATGCTGTTCCTATATCGAGCAATCCATTAGCATTATCACTTTACATAACACTTTCTCACATTTATAATTTTGGAGATGGTTTCTCAGATTTGTACCCTTCTTTGAAACGTTGTTTTGCAAATTTTGCACTTCTGGAAAAAAAGAAGGATACAGATTTTTTTATATGTGATCATAAAACACATTGTTTAAATGCTTCCACTTTTCCTTTTCAAAATTATTTTTATTAGAAACATACCATGACCAAACCCAACCTCTAATTTCCCAAGTGACATCATTGATCTTTCAACAAGCTGATGACAAACTGATAGTTCCAGAGCAGGGTACAAAATTCCCACATTGAAAATGGGAAGAATTTAATAAGAAATCTTGGTGAAACTCAGAATTCATCCCTATGGATCCCCTGAAGTCAATATGAACTGTAGCTGAGATTCTTCTAGAGCAAGGCGGAAGATGCTTGAAAAAACTATATTACTTTCCATAAAATGCACACTCAATATTTCCTTGACATCCTTGTCAAGGAGCAGCTAGTACAAAACAGCAGTCAAAATGTCAAAGAAGAAAATGTAAATATGAGAATTCAATTTAAGTAGGTTCTAATTGCTCCTTCTGATAATATCATTTGAAAAAAAAGATTTGTTTTTAACTATCTATTAAAACTATAATGAAATTTAGAGCAAGAGAGAGAACAGTAGTTCAGTGCTGATATGATTCTACTCAAGCACTCAGTTTCCATCAGACAGCAGTCACACAGTGTTTTGCTGCCTTCCTGTTGGGTGGGTCATTCATAATGATGGAATACTCTTTCTTGTAAGGTATTGAGCAACAGTGTGTGGTTTAAACTTGGTGCAAGTATTAGTAAAGTGCTATGCAAAATCGGTTTCAAAAACTGGGGATGTTCATGGTTTCTGTAAATAGACATTGCTACAAGTAGAGCAATTCAAAGGTGTAGGCTGAAATATTAGGAAAATATAAAACTAGTGGCATCAGCAGTGTGCAGGTGGAATGATCTGAAGGAGACATGCTCTGAAATTCCACTCTTCTTACACACAATGTAGAATCAAAGACATTCAAAAGAGTAATCTTTTATGAGAGGGGATGATTTGATTGTAATACTCATGAATTTTTTTTTGCTTTCTACACTTAGACACACATTTTCTTGCTTATACTTCTGAAGAATTCCCACATATGATTTCATGCATTTCCTTTCCTTTTCCATCCATTTTCCACATTTTGATATTTGAATCTGTCTGCCTCTCTGGTTAAGATCAGCAGTGATGGCATCTTATACTTTCCATGAGTGGACCAAAAGAAACTATCACATAGGAGCTGAAAGAAAGTATAATATAACTAAAGACAGACCTACTATAATCCAGTACTAGCAAGATATTTCTTTTCTTCTTCCTTATCTTTATTTGTTTCTGGATGACCTGTTTCTACAACTTAAGCAAGAAGTTGATTTGCCAGGCAAGCCCAGTGGAAATGAGATCAAAAGGGAAAAGATGTGGCTTTATACTGTTATTCCTACAGATAGCATACGTGGTAAAATAGGATACTTTCACAATTGTCATTGGAACATGTGAAATTCCCCACTGGAAACGGATAGTCTCTAGCTTAATGACAAGAGCTCTAATAAAAATCAACCACAGAGACAATAAGATTTCATGAAAACAATGCTTCACAGTTAATACTTAATCTAAAAATAGATAATTTTGGATGTGTACTCAGATACATATTACAGATGTTAACTATGAGAATTAAGCAATTTGGAGTAATTTTTCTGATTAATCCCTAATTATTTTCCTTATTTCAGGGCCTTTGACACTGGGTACTTAGGAGCTCCTTCCTGTTGCATAGTGCATGAAGGAAATCAATCACTATTATTTCTTAATTCTTGCTTCCATTAGTAATAATTAATTGCATTAAACTACTGGTACAAAAACAGATGTTGTATAAAATAATTTCTTAATTTCCCTGGAGGCATGTCTCTAATTTTCATGGAATTTGACTTAATTTTCTGTTAGTGGAAACTTCCTTTAATAACTGGTGTGGTCACTTCACCCACAATAACATTTAAGAGATTTTGATGAATTTAATTTTTTAGCTAAGTATTTTCTCCTGTGAAGTACTTAGAACCTTTTATTCCTCCAGGGAGATGTACTCAGTCTCTTATATTCCTCTTCACTGATGCAAATTGTTTATTTCATGGGATTTTAGAAATCATCTTACCCAGCTTTTCAGCTTATGTTCTTGACCACATTGAAATGTCAAATGCTGCTGCACTTTTGTTTCTCAGTTTAACCTATTATTAAAATTAATGCCTTTTCATAATTCACATTCATAATCATGATATTTAATCATTTTTACAACTGGATATTTTGGTCTCCAGTCACCTGTGTTGGAGTGTGTGAAAAAGAAGTCTCTCTGAGTCCCTAAGAGAGATCAGAATGCAGGGATTGAATTAAAACTTTTAGAGAAATTAAAGTGTATTAAGCCACACAGAAATGAAATAGAAGTGTAAGCTTTAGTTTCAAGTAAGTAGAAATATTATTAAGTTGCATAGATATGAAGTAGAAGTATAAACCTTAGTTTTAAGTAAGTAAGAATATGTTTTCAGTGCCTTGAGAGAGCAAAAAGCCTTAGACTATAGTACAAAGTGTAAGCCTTGGTGAGAGTTCAGAAACCTAGCCTTACATATTATGAAAACATAGTAAGAACATTGTTTACATTTTTGAGTTATAACAGATAGAACTATTTATGTGAATTGATAGAGCTATATGCATAAGAATTAGTAGCACTTTCGTGCTATTGAACTAGAATTCTAACAGGTTTAGAAGGAATCTTTTAGGTTCGTGTTTTTAGCTCATTGGGTAATTAACAAATAATGTAACATAATATAATAATATATTATAATATTGCCACTCTTCCCAGCTTGGTATCATCAGCAAACTTGTTGACTTGACATCTAATGCTTTGTTCAAGCAATTGATGAATAAGTTAAACAATACTGGGTCCCATATGGAAGCTTGACAACACCACTAGTGGACAGGCCTCCAACTAGACTAGACACTGTGCCACTGATTATGACCCTCTGAGATTACTAACACCATAATTCAACATCATTTATCTAAAGATAAATTAAGTTAAATGCATCATGCTGAAAGTTGACATGACCATTAAATCTTCAGTTTCAAATAAAAACAATGAAAGAACACAATGTACTGTGGCAGCAAGAAGTGTCTTTGGTTGAGATGTCACACAACAGTTCTTGAAGTATTAAATGATTGTCTTCCAAATTATATGACTCACTAATAGCCAGTTCCTACAAGCCAACCTCGTACTCTAGGACAAATTTTTTTTTTTTTTTAATTTTACTAGCTCCAACTGAAAAATACAAGATCTTCCCTTTTTACCTACTCTATCTACCTTTTAGGAAAATTTATATTCTTCTACTGGGACTATTTCTTCTCTGATGCAGCAGAGTAATTTATGCTTGGATTTGGCATAAGACGCATACTAAAATTTTAGTCAAAGCCATGACATAAATAATTGTAATCAATTTTTTTTCTTCCAGTTTTGCTAAAAAACTTGATTCTGATACTGATTCTTAGGAAAAAAATAGTTGCCTTTTAAGAAGATCATTGTCTAGATTCTGCTTTCCTTTCACCTTCTGTCTTGGTTTGAAATACAGATGTCTACCAAGAAAGGTGAGAACGGTTACCCCCTCCCTCTGAATTATTATAACTTTGAAATTAAGAATCTTTCGGGCAAAGTTATGGGAAAAGAAATAACAGTTCTTCACTGTATATTTATGTATAAAAAGGCGAACAAACAGAACAACAGAAAACAGCAAAAATAAACAGAACCACAAACGCGGTCACAGCCCTCTCTCGGCTGGCAGGCACGTTCCCCTTTGGTGCAGTTCCAGGCACAGCCGGCAGGGGCACTGGTGGCTCCCGGCCGGGCAGGGCGGGTGCGATGATTCCCTCTCGGCAGCAGGGGGCGCTGTGGCACGAGCTCGGCCGCCTCTCTGCATGCGGGTAATGAGGGGCACAGCCGGTGGGAGAGATGGAAAAGAGAATTCCTGAACAAACCCACAGGGACAGCCCCTCCTGGTGCCCCTCCAGATGGCAAAACAGGCTGTAGCAGGAACCTCAAAGCAGCAGCTGGAATGGCAGGGATGACCAAATCCCAGAGTAGTAAACAAGATGTATCAGAAACTCGCCAGCTGTAGCTGGAGCCACAGGTGCTCCCAGTTCGTGACTGTAAGTATAGCAAAAAGCCTGGAAAAACCTGGAGCAGTGGCAGGAAAACAGCGGGGACTGGCAGTGGCAGCCAGGCTCCCAAACACGGCAGGAAAAAGTTCCCTGGGCAGGAGGTGTGGGGGAGGGGTCCTAGGGTTTCCCCTGAGGCACCTGAGCAGATGGTGAAGGTCATTTTCTTAGTACGGTAGGGTGTTAATAAGGTCCCAGTACAAAGGCTGCTCTAACACCAGAGCTTCACTCAGGGTAGGAGAAGACAGGAGGAGATGGAGCCCTGCAATGGTGGCAAATCATCCCCACGGCAACCGCAGCCTGTCTCCCCTCCGAATGCCAAAAGCAAAGAGAGAACTCAGAGCTGCATGCAGCCCCTTCCCCCAGCCCAAATGTCGAGGTATCTCTGCCCCTCAAGGAGAAAACCCCACACATAAAGAGAACAGCCAGCTGCACCCTTCCTCCGAGCCATGGCAACTTCTTTTGTCTCTCTTAAGTACCAGTTGTTATTGTCTCTTAGCAACATATGGGAGAAAATTCCCTGGCAGAAAGAAAGGAAAGGAAAAACCCTAAACCCCAACACCTTCTCATTTTCCTATAATTTTGGTAACATCAGAGTACTTCCTATCTTAATTTTAAAACTTAGTTTTTAAATGCAGTTATAAAAAACAAGGCAAATTACTTCAAAATTTAATATATATCATTTTAAAAGAAGTTGCACCTAATTTTTTAACCTACTTGGTTTAGCATTTACATCAAATGTTGCCTCATAGTACATATCTTTGTTATTTTAAAGAAATATTTTCAGGACCTGAGGTCTCTAACTCAAATTGGCTAACTGTGAACATCTGTGACAAACTATGATTATCTCTTTTCTTATGTAAACATATTTTTTCAGTCTTTCACTTCAGGTCCTGATGGGTAGGGATTTATGTAGCTCTTTTCAACTTTTTCCATAAGATTATACTGTAAAAACTGTGAACTCCTGTGGGAGTCCAGGGTGTTCCCCTGGCTTCCCTGAATGCCTCTAGACCCCCCTAGCAGGGATCTCAGAGAACCTGGCATGGTACCCAGGGATCTTGGGGGCTGGACTTAAGTCCCTGGAGAAATCTTCAAACATTGCGGGAAGAAATACAAGCCACAAAAAACAAGTAGAGTATAAATTAGACTGTTAGAAGGTAGAAAAAGTGGATTTCTAGGAATGTTTATATTAGGGAGTTCGTGACTAACATGGAGGATTTTGGGCGTGGTATGTCTTCTCCTCCTTCTTTTTGCTTTCTTCCATGTTGAATGCCAAGCTAGCATCCTTGAACTGGACTGGGACAGAATTGGACAGTGTAATAAAATTGTCGTGTATTGGAAAGTAATTGTAAATATTAGGTACGTAATTTAGAGTATATAAAATAAGCCCTGCCCAGGGCGGGGCATTCTGCCTTGGATTCCAAGCTGGACAGACCACTGTCAGCTAGAGAAAGACTCTCTCAGATAAGGGACAAACAGCCTTGGAAACCTCAGAGAACAGTCTCCTCCATTCTCTTTGGCAGCCATGGGGAAACCTTTATGTCCTCTTGAGGGGATTTCAGGCTCAAGAGACCCCTCAGGCAGTGACAAACTCCTATATGGATACAATCACAACAGTTTCAGACTGGTTCAGTATAGTAGAGATAACTCAAGCAGAGTTAAGAAAATATGTCTTTTTCCTTATATGCATTGATTTTTATTCTGTTATTTACTGTTTCTACTATTGATTTATTCTGCTATTCTGAGTTAATTTTTTAAAAATATTGTTCTCAAGGAATATTTCATCTTGTGGTATTATTTCCTCTGTGATTGGTCATTTGCTGACTGCCAGAGCATTTGAAAATCACATTTACAATTTCCTAATTCTGTGTATTTTTGTTTCCCAATAATTTCTGATCAGTAGTTTTTATCGTGTACCCACTCAAGTGTTCTCAAGAAGATACTAGAGGTATCAGTGCATTTGGAGATCTGAGCACATTTAAGAGACTTTTAGCACCAGAGTGTGGTGATAACACTCAAAATAATCCTGGTTTGCATACAGACATTCCTAATGCCTTCTGTGTAGTTGGTTATTTTACGAAGCACCGTATTACCTGAAGTGCATTTTTCATAATCTGTTACAAGCTGATTAAAATGCTACCTTCCCTGAAGTCTATAGTAAAGCTCCCACTGACATCATAAGACTGCTTTTCCACTTTGTACTCCAAAGCTTCGTGCAGTCAGTAAGATTAGGACACAGCAGATGAGAATTGTGCTTTTGTAATATTCTTTTTACAGCAGTAGAGACCTTACCTGCATTCCTACTGTGTGGTGATGGTTGGTTCTTTTCCCTCTGGTAAAATGATAAGACTCAGTTCATGTCAAAATTAGTAAGAATTATTGTCTCCACTCAGTAAAACTGCTTTACTGTTAAGTGAAGAGTTCTGTGGCCACCTTTGTCACCAATACTTCTAGTAACAGCTTAATCTACACTGTATCATTTAATCAGATAATACTGGGTGATTTTGCTAAGGATCCAGTTACTTTACTTTTATTGTAAAAATTATTTCCTGTGATAAATGCAGAGCATTTTTAGCAGATTTAGACAAAGAACACACATTTTGGTAGAACGCGCAAAACTGCAAGGCACTATTCAGTCTTCTGATCACTCTTAGTGTGTAGACAATTAAATTGCTGTAAATTAATATCTCTGACAGTTTGCCTCTAACTTCCAAAGATGATGCACTAGGCTAAAACATAAAGCCACTGTGTATTTTAAAAGGTTTTTTATTTGTCATGTTAAGTAAAATAAAATTTTAATGTTAATATTAAAAATTAACTATCTTATGTATAATCAGATCTCTAATGGGAACAAGCCCTTCCTTGTGACAAAGACATAGGAGCTAATAAAACTTATATACTAATAGGTAAAAACATGCCTTCCATACACTGAAGCACCTGGCCTCTTTCTCTGACAAATATTCTCATTAAGGAAATCTGTAGACATGGTATCTCCTGCATCAGTTCAGTTTTTTTGTCATAGTCCTCTATGGTCAGAAATCATTAATTTTCTGTTGCTTGAGTGGTGCCAAGTAGGCAGAGAGAACATTACATCCTTTCTTCAACACAAAAACGGACGGCAACTGTTAAAGAAATTATTCCCTTTCCTGTAACATTTGTTCTGCTAACTCAAAAGCTAATCGCCCATAATAAAAGACAAAATTCATTATCTGTTTACCTCATTCTTAATGAAGTAATAAAAATATAATTCCTGCCAAAATCACTAGTTTTGTATCATTGGACCTCAGTATGAGTTGCATTGTATGCCTGGTTGTTTTTAAGGTAAGAATTACAACATGCTTAAGAAAACCAGAAATTGTTCTTAAAATAAAAGAAAAAGAAGGCTGCTGAAAAATAATTCAAGGTAACTGAATGTAAGAACCTCTTCTTGGATGAGATATACATAAGCTTTGGCTGGATACAAAATTGCTGTCTTCTCTTTCATGCTGCAGAATACATGAATGGTGATATCAGATTCACTGTGAAATTACTGCACAGCCTAGGAGTCTCATTTTCTTTTGTTATTTTTGCAAATTATTTCAAGGAAAGAAGGGTAGAAAAATAAAAGGATGATGAATATAAATAGTTATTATGAGTACAAAATATGAAGTGCAGTATCATGAGGAGCAGGCATTCTAAAGCAATTACTCTAAATTTTGATGTCATTGTCAATTTTCAAGATCAATAAATCATACATTATCAAATACCTGGGTTTTTTAAAAATATTATTACTATATAGCCTAGACATCTGTTCTGGAATTTTCACAATAATTAATGATTTGTGTTTGGCTATCATAGTTGTTTTAAAATACATACAGTTTCTGTAAATTGTTTATTTTTGAGTCACTATTAAAAATTACTCCCAGAAATCTGATGTCATGTTATTAAACAATTAGAGGCGATTATTCTCCATCTCACTGTCTATCAAAACAAAACAAATTATAAACCCTACAAAAACAAAAAACCAAACAAAATCCAAATGGATCTAGACATGGTCCATCTAGTCTAATAATAAGTGTCCAGCAGTGGAAACAGCAGATTCTGCTTAGACATAAGTGATTTAGTGTGCAAGCTGCGTATTTTTATGTTTCAAAACATTCAGAATTTTTGATTAGGTACATTCACTCAAACATCCAAACCCAAATTTTTTTAACATCCACTTTGAAACATATTGCCCAAGAATTTGTTTAATTCTTTTTTCAGTTCCCTGACATTGTCTCTACATCCTCCTGAGACAGCAATATCCAGACATGCACTACTCTGGTATTGCTGGTAAAATGCACTTGCTTTAATCTATTTTAAACCAAAATCTGTCACTGTTCAGGGGTCAGGGTGACCCTGTGAGAGGAAGAGGAGTGACAGGCACTGATCTCTTCTTTCTGATGACTAATGATGGGACCCATGGGAATGGCCTGAAGTTGTGTCAGGAGTGGTCTAGGTTGGATATCAGGAAAATGTTCTTCACCCAGAGGATGGTTGGGCACTGGAAAGGTCTCCTCAGTGAAGTGGTCACAGCACCAAACTTGACAGAGCTCAAGAAGTGTCTAGATCATACTCTCAGGCACATGGTGTGTGACTCTTGGAGTGTCCTGTGCAGGGCCAGGAGTTGGACTCAAAAATCCTTGTGGGTCCCTTACAGCTCAGCATATTTTGTGATTCAGTGATTCTGTGATATGTCATCCTTTTCCGACATCTTCAGCAATGAATTTGTCACTAGAGATGCTCCTTTCAGAAAAGGGTATGTCTGAATGCCCAGAGATGGTACAATTTCACACTGTCTGTGATGCAAATCCTGCAGACTTGGCATGAACTGATAATAGTATGCTAAGTAGTCTTGTAAAGCTTATTTTGCACCATTAAATTTTCCTTCATTTGTTTTCATGTTAGGGAAATCTGCCTGGCATGCTTTGACCCTTGGGAACACTAATAAAATTTCCCTATCTCTCGCTCTAGGTCCTTAAATTCTTAAATTCAGGACTTTAAATTCTTCTCAAGTCCTTAAATTTTTTAAATGTTAGCCTTAGGTGTTAAAGAAAGTCATGGCACTGGGAGCTGACCTTATACTGATTCTGTCTGGTTTAGTTATCGTGGCAGTAGAGGCAGCACTGAATCAGAAATTATGATACAGAAACTCTGCAGAGGTGGTATTTCAATTCAGGGTGATATCATTGTACTTTTGGTCAGGGTAAAAAAGGAAGAAAAAACAGCAGCATTTATTTAAGTCATTATATGATCAAGTATATCTAACTAAATTAATGAAATTGCATTTTCATTAGCAAATATCTGACTTCTCTGGGATCAAATCCAGGGGCTTCTGAAATGAAAGGTATTTTTCTCTTGATTCTAATAGGAAGTGCGTTTACCCCAAAATGTGTTCATTTCATGACATAACTAAAATCTTGAAATTTGTTTATTATAACACATCTCTGTGTCCTACAGAAATATCTTCTTCTGACAAATTTTCATCCATGTTCTTATGTACATTCACAGGAGACAAGTTCCTGCTGCAGCAAAAATTAATTTTGTCCAAAGAAAGTAAAGATGTTGATGTGAGTAAATCCTCATTGAGGAAATGTTAGTTAATGTCTATTAATTATCAAAGATCTTCCTTTCTTTCTTCTAGGCCAAGACATAATTGGAATAGTTCAACTGGGTTAACGTGGGTCTGTAGGCTATTATGTCAACATATATTATAATTTGTTTTTACACAGAATATAGTTTAGCAGTCATCTTATCCTGAATTAGCCTGTACCTGTGCACTGTGTGAACATTACAGTAGGTTTTTTTATTTCTTAATTTGTAAACAAGCCATGACATTTGCTGCTCTTGTGGGATGCAGTACTTTGTCACAGACAGCTCAGTAGCAGTGCAAACTGCAACTTCTCCCATTTACTGAGGTCTGAAAGCCTTGCTTAGACAAGGATATGAGCCCTGATCCCATCAGGAGGAGTTCAGCTCTGGGGTAATGCAGGATGGTGGAGCATGTCATTAACTTATTTCACTTTAGTAGGTCTGAGTAAGCTACTGTAAGTCTTGTGTGTTTAAAGATAAACACGTGTTAAGTATTTGCTGCATCAGGATTAAAGTGCTAATTGAGCCCCTAATCCTTCTGCATATTCTAATGCTGGAAACTCTGTGTCTGTTTGAAAGGGTTCACCTAAACCTGGAGACTTAAGTTATACAGCAAAGTCAGTCAACAGATGATCTGTCCTTGCATTCATGTAAATTTTTCTTCTGGTTTCAGGGTAACAATAAATCAAACTATCCTTTGAGGAAAGAGGGATGTGCCTGCTAGAACCTCAGAATGAAGTGATCGGCTCATCAGGGAAAGGCAAGCAAGAAAGGGGATCAACATCCCCTGCTTCTCAACTGACCATTTCTGTTGGTTGCTGCTTTATTGATCACATCCATCTCCACTACATCTGTTCCCCTGGAAGATACATTTTCTTTCTTTGGTAATGGGAGATGTCACAGCTGAGAGGCTGATGCCAGAAAACCAGTGCCAAATATGCTGCAAGGGTGCCTTTACAATCTGGCACATAGGGGTCAGGCTGAGGAGAAAAACCCTCATTATATTACTTAAATGTCGCTGTTGGGGTGGACACAACATACAAAAGGACGCACTACATTTCAGAAGGCCAATATCCTGTTTATTACAACAGCCAAGTTTACACTTTATCCATTGGTTACAATAGATCAACATGATGTTCATTGGTGTAAAACCATCTCCACCTCTGTTTTTCACAAAACTTTTCTAAAAATACTTTTCCAAAAATGCTTTTCCCAGCTGCAGACTTTTGCTTGCTTGTCTTCTCCTTCTTCTCCATATCAACAGCCTTGGTCAAAAATAAACCTTATCCTTTTGTGGATGACACAAAGGTTCCTGAAAAAGGCCCTTGGGATTTTGTGCCCTGAGACAAGAAAACCTTTCATGAGAGATGCCCCCCCCATTCCCTGCCAAAACCCCAGTTATCATCTAGGATTTCTATTGGTTTTTAACTTTACTAGATGATTGGTCTTTTCTCACCTAGAATCTTAAAGTAATTGGATAGTTTCTCAACTCATAATTTTACTGGTTAAAATTTCAATCTCTCTGAAGCCTATAAAGATTCCTTGCTGTGCTATGCAACCAGATTTTACTGGTAGAACCCTTTGTTGGGGAAGTGTTGGGGAGAGGGAAGATGTAACAGGAAAGCCTTAGTTACTGAATAACCATGACACAATAAGATAGCCCCTGAAGGCAATCCCCTCATGATTAAACAATGCCCGAGCCAAAAAGACAGTCCAAAGAGCACAAAAAGACTAGCCAGCACCCAAAGATTAGATCTTAGAGTTTAAAATGTAACACATTATGCTAATATCATTATTCCTATAGGTTACATGTAAATGCTATAGAATTTGTATCTTGTAGTACATTGGTTAATGAAAATTAGAATATTCATAATGGAAGATGATTTACTCTATTGCAAAAGGGAAATCGCTCTCTTCTCTTCTCTTCTCTTCTCTTCTCTTCTCTTCTCTTCTCTTCTCTTCTCTTCTCTTCTCTTCTCTTCTCTTCTCTTCTCTTCTCTTCTCTTCTCTTCTCTTCTCTTCTCTTCTCTTCTCTTCTCTTCTCTTCCTCTTCTCTTCCCCTTCCCTTCCCTTCCTTCCCTTCCCCTTCCCCTTCCCTTCCCTTCCCTTCCCTTCCCTTCCCTTCCCTTCCTTCCCTTCCCTTCCCTTCCCTTCCCTTCCCTTCCCTTCCTTCCCTTCCCTTCCTTCCTTCCCTTCCCTTCCTTCCCTTCCCTTCCCTTCCCTTCCCTTCCCTTCCCCTTCCCTTCCCTTCCCTTCCCTTCCCTTCCCTTCCCTTCCCCTTCCCTTCCCTTCCCTTCCCTTCCCTTCCCTTCCCTTCCCTTCCCTTCCCTTCCCTTCCCTTCCCTTCCCTTCCCTTCCCTTCCCTTCCCTTCCCCTTCCCTTCCCTTCCCTTCCCTTCCCTTCCCTTCCCTTCCCTTCCCTTCCCTTCCCTTCCCTTCCCTTCCCTTCCCTTCCCTTCCCTTCCCTTCCCCTTCCCTTCTTCTCTTCCATCTCCTTCTTGCTCTGTTCCTCTCTCTCTCTCTGTCTCTTTTTATCTCTCTTGTCCTGCTTTGGGGCTGCGCCGGGCGGCCCCTAGCAGGCTCTTTTATAATAAACTGCAACTGTAACATTTAACCTACACAGAGCGTTTGAGTTTTGTCCCGCGACCGTCCATCCCGATACAAAGTAACCCGCATACTCCCGCAACCCTTCGAAGAAATAAAGCTACCTTCGGAACCTCTATAGCAAGTCCCGGAGTCTCTGTCTCTTGCTAGTTGTGTAGCTGGCACTCTGCCTCGGGAGCATCCGATCTCCCATAGCAGCCTGAGGCTAGAACCACCCTAGCTCCGGCAGCTACATCCATTAACCCTCTCTGGCTCACAGACCAGATGTAAGCCCCCTTCCATACTTAAAAAATTATATTCGACAGGTAGTGGATGCTGACTGATACTATCATGACTATATAAAACCTGAGGGTCGTTTGAAGCATACTTTTATTTGCTAAAATTTGACTCCAGCATCCTCTTGAAAGGATGGGCTGTCCATCAGGGTGTGGAGGGAGTCATGGCTCCTAGGTCTGCAGAGCTGCCACAGTGTGGAGTGGCCATGGTCCCCAGGCCTACTGGGATGCCAGTCAGGGTGCTACAGGGATCATAGCTCCATGGTTTCAGTCAGTGATCTGTCTCTTTCAGGCTGAGTGCTGTCCGTGAAGAAAACATGCTGAGGCAGTGCGGGAGTGCAGGGCAGCTGGAGGCTGGTTTTGGGTCCCCTGGCAAGGCAAAGCCTATCAGAAAGAAAAGATGTTTAAAATCTTTTCTTGGAATCTTCAAAGAAAAAAGTAAGGACCGGTCAATAAGGTGAATTTTACCTCAAAAGGTAAGTGTGGTTGGCTTAGGAACCAAAGGATTTTCATTAAAGTACCTGGTTGCTGCTGTTCTCTGAGAGCTGTAACTATTTTGTGTTGGGAACAAGCTAGGTCATGCTTCCTTCTTGATGACTATGTGATTTTTTTCCGTTTTTCTTAAACATACAAAGTCTTCCTACTGCTTCTACAGATGTAGGGAGAAGTACTAGTTCAGCTCTTCAGTCTACTGAAAATTTTAATGTGAAGGTAGTTCAAAAACATCCATCTAAGCAAGAACATTAAATCTTTAATACATTTGTGTGTAGATAAGAAACAGAACTAAACGGAATATAATACTGTGAATAGGATAATACTATCCATACTTATTCTGATTGTCTTTCTACTTTCTTATGCACCATTACATATTAAACGGGTGAAATTAGATGTGTTTAAATATGAAGGGAGTTTAATTTGTGTGTAGCAAAAGCAGTGAGAGTTTGAAGTATGTAGTGAAGCACAATTTATAAATAGCATATACTTTCCCATTAGCAGCTGTCTTCAGAGTCTTGTTCATTCAGTGTTTCATTCTTGTTTCATTCAGAGTCTTGATGGTTTTATATCAGTAAGACCTGAACAATCACGGTGGGCTTTGAACTATGACAAAATAGCTGGTTTTCAAGTAATTTTTAAGATCTGGACTTCTTTAATACATGGATGAGAACTGAATGGCTAAAAAGAAGTAATTCTACTCAAGAATGTAGACCTGTATGCTGTACTGTATCAAAATATTGGAATTCCTTGTGTTTGTCCATTTTTTAATGTTGTTTTGATATTATAATATCTAGCACAAAGAAAAAAAAACAAACAGTGCTTATTAATAACTGCACTTAATTTATACAAACTAACATTTTACTTTTGAACTAAAAAGCACATTTTAAATTTCATTAGACTTTTGCTAAAATAAATAGGATTATTTTTCGAAATCTGTACTTGCAGAATTCTTCAAGCAAAGGATGGTGTACTTTGCTAGTACACTCCTAAAATTATTACTGTCTTTGACATCTGCAGGTCAAACATTTTGAGAGTATGATAGCTTTTGTCCACGATTCTGTCACTCTGCATTATCTTGGTTGTTCTATCAGCAAGCAGAATTTACCATAGAATACTAAATTTTGCTTCAGTAAAAGAAAAATTAATATTAAAAAAAATTGTGTGTGATCTTTTTCCAAGTAAGCTACACAAACAACATATGCTCTGGAACTTCCTTTTTTAAAATAATTGCCATGTGTTTATGTGATATTTTGCACCTAAATTTCCAAGTTCTGAATAACTGAAAAAAAGTCTTAGTGCTGTGCTAACAACCAAAGAAATCATAACAACAAACAAATTCTTTTGTCTACTATTCCTCCACAACTGTGTAAAGAAGTCCTAGTTGAAGAGGCTACTGTCTCTCTCAAAGATATCCTACAGAGAAAGCTGCTTTTATATTATATCCTCAGAAAAGCTTAATTGCTTCAGTTAAGACTTTGCTTCTGGTTTGGATGCAGAACACCTGACATGCCTACCTGACACGCTCCAGCTAGTGTGGATTGCTTGTTATCTTGATGGGTGTTTGGCTGCCAGACTGGTGAGGCAGGTGTGATGATTCCCCCGCAGCGGCAGGCACTTTCCCTTGGTGCAGTTCCAGGCACAGCCGGCAGGGGCGCTGCTGGCTCCCAGCCAGACAGGTCAGGTGCAATGATTCCTCTGCGGCAGCAGGGGACGCTGTGGCGCGAGCTCAGCCACCTCTCTGCATGCGGGTAATGAGGGGAACAGCAGGTGGGAGAAATGGAAAAGAGAATTCCTGAACAAACCCACAGGGACAGCCAATCCCAGTGCCCCTCTGGATGGCGAAACGGGCTGTAGCAGGAACCTTGGAGAGGCGAGTATAAGAGCAAAGGCAAGCACATCTGGGACGGTAAACAAAGTGTAGCAAAAACTCCAAAACTGTGCCAGGAGCACAGGAGGTTGGGCGGACGCAGGGTTAAAGTGTAGGAAGAAAAAAAGCTGAAGCAGAGGCAGAAATCAGTGGGACTGGGCAGCTGTAGCCGGGCTCCGGAAAGCAGTTGGGAGACACACCCTCTGGAGAAGGTCGGGGGTTGGGGTCCTGAGGCACTCAAGCAGATGGTGAGGGTCCTTTCCAGTGAGATAGGGTGTTGAAAAGGTCCCCATTCAGCAGCTGCTGAACAAAGGCTCACCCACAGGAAGGAGAAGTAGTGCAGGACAAAACTCTGTGGTGGCAGCAAATTGTCCCTGCAGCAGCGGCTTGGCATTGTTATAAATGAGAAACAAAAGTCTCGATATTCAGCAGAATTTAGATTGCTTTATTTTATATAGACACAGAAATGCAGCACTGGGGAGGCATGAGGGGTCACCGCCCACTCCACGCTCCATCGAACTTCTGTCTGCAGCTCCTTTTTATGGTATGGTTTTCTCATCGTAATCAATAATTGTGGTTTTTTTGCTGTCATAATTTTTTTAGGTAAGCAGTGGTGGCCAAAAAAGCATCGGTGAGATTTCTGGGCAATGTGAAGTCTCTGGGCGATTTGTCAAGTCCTATAGATAAAAATCTGGTCTTGGTAGATAAGGAATGGCAGAAGTCAGGAAGTCTGGTCTTAGTAGATAGGCCGCAATGGATTACACAAAGGCAGGAAATCTGATTTTGCAAAATCTATCAGGCTGTGGAAGAGCCTTGTTTTACAAACTGGTAATAGATACAACTAATTTAGAAAACATAATATTCATAACAGGAGGATTTAAAACAGAATGATTTAATAATATATTTTCCTTTCTCTAGTGTCATGCTTCATTTCAGACCTAAGTATTCTGGTTTATACAAACTCCAACACTTTTATGATTAACACAAGTCTTTTATCAATTATCACAGCATCAAGACCATGACTGTCTCACCTCTCATCCTGAGAGCAAGAGATTAAGCAAGGGCTGAACCCAGCCCCTCACACCCCAGCCAAAATCTCGCAGTATTGCTGTAATTCCTGAGAGAAAGCCTAAGCTAACAGATGGTAGCAAACTGTACTCTTTCCCCTCCTCATCCTCCCAGACACATTTTTGTCTCTTAAGAATCATCGTTATCATCTCTTAGGCAACAAATGGGATAAAATTCCCAGAGAGAAGAAAGGAAAATTCCTAACCTCCAACATCAGCTTTCAACGTCTTTGTGGGACAGGCGTGAATTTTCAGACAGTCTGGTTAGTTTAATAATCTCAGCACATCTTTCACCTAATCATTCTGTCTCTTAGTTCTGCTCAGATAATTTAAACTGCTATGGTTCAAGGGCACAGCCTTGTAGTCTCCATGAAACAGGAAGGTTTCCAACTGAGTGCCCTGGAGTGACGTTGCAGTGCTCTGTATCCCCAAATCGTGTGTTGCTCATGCCTGGAGGGTTTGTTTTGTTTAGCCAGGCAGCGTCCCTCCCCACCGGGTGCAAGCCGCTGCGCCTGCTGGCAAGCCCTCTCTGGCTCTGCCCCGCGCTGCTCTGCTCGGCTTTTGGCTTAGTAATTGCTCTGCTGCTTGCTCGCTTTTCCCCCCCTCCCTTTTTTTTACTTTGCTTTATTTTTTCCTTATTAGCTAGGAATACTACCTAGACATCAAGAAAATCCCCGGATGTCTGTTCGTGACAGAAAATACGCGTTTCTGCCCTCCCCAGAGCTGGAAACGTTCTGAGCCTGTACATCCACTTGGATGGGTGAAGTTTTTCTGCGTCACCCGTGGCTGTTTGTTTTTTTTTCTTGTGTTAGGGAGTGGTTTTTTTTTTCCTGTGTGTTTGCTAAATAAACAAGTTTTTTACACTTTTCCCCTAAGGAAATCCTTCCCGAACCCAGTGGGGGGAGGACGAGGAGTTTAGGGAGTTTGTTTCTTACGGGGGCTCCTTTTGGAGATTCTTCCCCTAATTTGTCCTAAACCAGGACACTGAGGATCTGGAGCTAGCAGATACATTATCCTAATTAAGAAGTGAGAAAATTTATAAAATCTCTTCAACTCCAGTGCATCCACTATTGCAGATGATCAACCCACTGAAAACAAATAATGATTTCGCAAATTGCTGTAGGCAGAAAAAGTTATCAGTATGTGTGTGGGTGTGTATGCATGGCATTTGGGGGAGGGTTATGAATTGTATGTGCGATGATTCCACTTGTTCTGTGGCTGGCTAATTGATACTTGTATTATACCTTGTAGAATTTAGATGGTTGTTTTTAAAGCTGAGTCTTAGGAGCTATTTCAGTATAACTTAATTAGTTTATAAGGAAATGTGCATATGAAGCACAGTCATGCCTGTGAAGTGCATCATATACCAGAATCCAGCTGGACTGCTTTACAGCCCTGGGTCACTCATTGTGCTGCTTCTTTCTGAATGTTCCATTTTTAATAAGTTGCGGAGGGTCTTCGGCGAAGGAACATGCAGACAATCAATGTGATTGATCAAGCATAGTTCACTTTATTCAAGGCACCATCTGCATTTATAGTTCAAGCACAATGACTTAGCATTTTTTAGTACAATCTTATTGGTTTTTGCTATATGTGCCTCTCCTATGATTGGCTCTTGCAAGCTTTCACAACCTCATCTGTGTGCGTGCTTTTTAGCAGCAGGCCTAACTGCAGCCACGTGCTATTTAGCAACAAGCCTAACCATATCTTCCTTCTTTCATATCTTCTTGCTGAAATAGTATCAATTTTAGGAACATGCTGATGCATCCTGACCTTGCTGCCTAATCAGTTAATGCTGATGCATCCTGCCTTTGCTAATACGTGCTGCCTAACAGCTCATTTCTTGCCATAGGGTCTCAGTTGAGCCATATTCATTGCTTGGTAATAGGACTTCAGCCAAGCCATGTCCATTACTTGCTAACCAAGTCTCAACATAGTATATTTTTGTTTGTTTTGACAAATAAAAACTCTTCCTAAGAGTAGTTGAGTGTGAAGTCTAACAGTGTTCTTAAGCCGTTCTGGATTTTCTAGGAGTGGGTCTCTTACGCTACTGTGTAGTACATTAGTGTATGGTTAATAAGAAGGAAAATCTTATATCTAATCAGACATTATTAATAATATTATTTATTCAAACCAAAATATATTTGAAGTCATGAACAGTAGCAAAAATTGTTCCTATAAACATAGGGTAGGTATGAATGAGAAGCAGCAAAAGGACCTAAGTGCTGTAACAGAAGGAAACCATACATGTGCACATTAACAAAGAGGGTGTTGTGAGGTGTTTGAATTCTCAGCATTTCCCTTTTTTACTTTGAAATGTATATATTTCCACCTGCCTATCTGTGTAGTACATAAAATGTTCATAAAATACTATTTTTCAGAAGTGGTCTGGGAAGATTGTGATGTATTCAATGATCTTTTATATAGATTGGTCTCGCAGTGGATTATACATGCTGATATTGAAATAAAATTAGGGAGAAAACTTTGTCCAATGTTTTTCAGTTTTCTTAATTACACTGCTTTGTTATGGCTTCTAATTATCTATCATCCAAATCTTAAGAGTTAAGTAATATGATTTTCTGTGAGGCTTGGTCCAAGTTCTTTTTGCATGGAGTACTTTCATGTGGCCCATTTTCTGGCTGTTGAAGCCTAAATGACTCCGTACAGGAATCCACAGAGAAAAGGAGTTTGTAATGTATAGAGAAGTTGCTTGCTGTGAGAAGTGACACTCACTGTTAGAATTTCAAAGGTTTATTAAACCTCAACAAAGAACACAACAAAAGATGAGTAAGGAGAAAGAGCAGCACTGAGAGCACAGGACTAAACTACCACGTGCTCACCCACAAAATGGATGCTCTGCCTTTTATGCCCCCAGGCCCTCCCAAAGTCTTGTCATTGAACTCCTTCTCTGCTGTCCATTGGTGGAGACTACTTTCTTACAGCTTGGTTGGAGGTTAGCTGTAGCATCAAGCCAGCCATCTCTAAATGCCCTGATTATCCAGCTATCTCATTATCACAATAGAAGGGGAAGGGGAAGAGTATTAGGGGGATATATTACAATAAAATATACATCCACAAAACTTCATACACACACGCACAGTATTTATCCTTTAATTGTGAGAGCTAACCATCCCAGTGCTCATCTATAATATTGCATTAGAAAATGTACCCTTGCAATAAAGAAGGCTAAACAGTATTCTGGGCTGCATGAGGAGAAGCATTGCCAGAAGGCTGAGAGGTGATCATGTCCCTCTACACAGACTACAAAAGCTGAGTACTGTGGAATTCTGATCTCTCCAGTGTTGATGTGGGGCTACATGAGAGTCTAGTGAAGTATTACCAGGAAGATGCAGGGACTGGAGCATCTCTCATATGAGGAAAGACAGACCTGTGATTGCTTAGCTTAAAGAAGAGAAGGCTTGAGGGGAAATCCCCAATGTGCTCATATATTTCAAGGGAGTATGTAAAAAAAGACGGAGCCAGGCTAGTTCTACTAAAACAAATTGATAAAATCAGTAATTTCAGCTGAAAACATAACTCTGGTTGAAATTCAGCAATGCCTTGAAAATCAGCCCTCTTCGAAAAAGTTAATATAATCACTTAAAGTGATAATTAAAGTGACCAAATTTTTTTTTAGTATGAAAAATATCTTTGCTAATAGCACAAAAGCCTCTAAATGGCTAATGAGTCTCAAAGGGAAGCAGAGTGAGACTTCTCAGAACACAAAATGCAATATAAACTTTGAAATTTTCAAGATGAATTTTAGTTTGAGAGATGTAGCAGGATTATACTGTTGTTATATAATTGCAGCTGATTTCAATGTTGTTGTTTATTTTTTATTCCAAAGTGTCCAAAATGTCTGGGAAGCTTTCCTAACACATAATATCTTTTTCCCATCCCACAATAACAGTTGTAAATAGAATATATAAAACAAATAAAATTATATTTTTGAAACATATATAGAAAGAAAGAAATATTTAAAAACAGCATTATTTTAGCTCTTCTGTTTTGTCGAATAATGAACGAGAGCAAATGTATGGTTTCTTGAGAAAATTAAATTCTGCATTATATAGAACACCATATGTAGAATAGCATTGCATCAGAATTTATTTGAACTAGTCCTCAGTGTGTGATTAGGATTAGCGATAGCTTCGTTCTGGTGCTCATTCGGTGATAAGGTCTGTAGGACAATGATGTTTGATTCCTGAAGGTACAAGATTTTTTATTTCTAGCAAGTTAAGATGAAACGGGTTGAAAGTAAGTTTTGCACCACAAAGAAGAAAACAATTAGATTATCTAGTGTACCTCAATGCAAAGGAAAACATACCACCTTTTCCTGTAGCAGAGCTGTAGATCAAAAGATAGTTTTCTGATTAAAATGTAATTTTAAATCTTCTAAATTATATGTACCTGTTGGGGGTTAGGTTTTCTTTTCTTTTCTTCCTTCTTACCTATAGAATTTTTCCCAGGAGTTGCCGGGAAACGCTGAGTGCTGGTACTTACGGGTACAAAACAAAGATTTGTCTGGGCCCAGGTAAAAGGATGGCAGGGGGCGGGTAGGGCAGCTACTCGCTCTTGTTCTGCAGCTTCAGGAAGGACGCTCAGAGCTGATATTGCCTGGGAAAAGGAATTCGCCATAACCTAGCCTGGAGTTGGACCTATCCCTATCTCCTCGTGTTCCTGAGAATCCTGAGCCCCCTGTCCCTGCCCTGCTCGGAGCCAGCCCCGGCTGCCCCAGCTCCGCCGCTCCTCCGGCGCTGCTCTGGGTTTCTCTGCGCTGTATCCCCGCACCGCTGCCCTGCTGGGACTTCCCGCGGTTCCAGCTACCGAGTTCTCTGATATATCTCGTCCACCAGCCCAGGATCTTTTGATCATTCCTCTGTTCCAGCTTAGTGCTCCTCAGAGTCCTGCCGGGGCACCGGGACCGACTGCCCCAGGGCTTTGTGAAGCAAAGCCTCTCCTCCATCCTTCCGTCTCGGCCGAGAAGGCTGTCACGGGGCCCCTGGTTCTGTTTGTTACTAATTCCGTAGTTGCTATTGCTTTTGTTTGCCTTGATATACATACTAGTAAAGAACTGGCATTACTGTTCTCATATCTTTGTCTGAGAGCCCCTTAGTTTCAAAATCATACTAATCCGGAGGGAGGGGGTTTAAATTCTCCAATCCAAGGGAGGCTCCCACCTTCCCTAGCAGACCTGTCTTTCAAACCGAGACAGTACCTGATTCAGAAACATTGTTTAAAATCCTGTGGCTCTTTCATTTTAGCATAAGAGAGTCTAAAGTAGAGTTGGCCTTTCAGCCATATAGCCTCTCAGCTGTTATAAGGTAACTTTTTACTGATTGAGCATTGACCTCAATCTTGAATCTTTATTCTAAATTAAGGTTTCTTGTGTGAGACTTCTTCAAATTATTGCCCCTTCTTTTTACACTTGAGATTACAGCTGAGATTTTAGCCTTCGACATATAAATTAATAAGAAATCAGAATAAGGAAATTGTAAAACTAGTTTCACAAGCAAGAGCCTATCTCTAAGCGATCAGCATAAGCATTGCTTATTTTCCTTTCCACTCTGAATTTTATCTTAAATTTGTAACTTTATAATACATTTGAGAATACACAATGCCAGTCAGTTGACAAGTCTTGAAACAGTTTAAAAGTTGAGAAGATGAAGAGCTGATTTACTGGAGGTTTCTTGCTTTTATCTCTCTTCTTGATTTTCAATTCAATGTTCTTTGGATAGATATTCTTAGTTACTTAGTAGTGGGGACCTGGGCTTATGTCTCCCTCTCTCCCTCACATGTAGTATACATATTTCCTCAGCTCTTTCAGTTTGCATTTTGGATCTGAAAGCCTTGTGACTAAATCATTCAACTTCTAGCTGGTTAGGAATGACTGGGAAAATTATATTAACTAGATATAGCATTTCACTGCTTATTTGGAATTACAGACTACAAACAGTGCTCTGCAGAATAATCCAGTAGATTTTCTGTACAAAATAACCTAATCTTTTGCAAATTATCCTTTCCATTTGAAACACTAACCAATTTATTAGCAATCCTTGTATGGTAGAGGTAGCTTAGAGATGAACAACAGAAGAAATTAAGTATGCAAAGTCCAGACTTTAAAATATCTGATAGTGTTTGCTCTTACTATGACAGGTACCTTTTTCCAGTAAGCAATAATATTCCAACACTTCTGACAGTATCACATCCATACCTCTTGAAGTCCTGTTATACATCTTAATATATGTATAGCAATATTGACAAAATATGGTCCAGAATACAAAGTCCAGGTAATTTTATTCAGGTTTATTGTTAATTTTTATCTTTTTCAGACTTCAGTATTCCCTTTTTTAAAATTTTTCATCTTTTTTTTTTTTTTCCCCCTTTTCCTTAAATATCATGGTTTACTGCCAATACTCTTAGAAGCATGCTGGCTAGTTTCCTAAGCCTGGCAATACTCTTTGCAGACCAATGTGTTTCCACATGTCTGCTCTACACACCATTCCTTATGCATTCTCTTTATCCCATGAATGAATCTTTCTGACCTTTCTTTATAGTAATTTTTCAATTTCCAAGAGGTTTTATTAGAAGTTGTCTGGTTTTCTATGATTGTCTTCAAGTTATATTTTACATTAGGCAAGAACTTTTTCTGTCTGGAAACTATCACTTGCCAGATTTGGATACTTTTCAGGCTTGTATTACCCATTATCTATTATTTATTATCATGTTCAGTGAGCATAATAGCTGTGCCAACTTGTTTAGAATAACATGCCAGTTCATACTTTTGAATTATCTATTCAATAAGTTGTTGTACATTTTAAATAATTTTAACTTTAAAAATGAAAGTACAAGCAACTAAATTCTCCTTCATAGACTTCTATCTATTATGAATGAAATGCAGCTTATATTGCAGTGAGTAATAAGGAATAATTAGAGGGAAAATAAAGTTGATATTTTAACAACAACATTTCAAAACTAAATGAAGAGAGATTTTTGAGGGGATGAGTGTTCTTAACTTTTGATTTTCTAGCATATTGTAATGAAGTTTTCTACTTGTTTTGCATGGGATTTTCCCAAGATAATACAATTTTGCTACAATTCTGACATGAGATAATACAGAGATACTGTGAAATGTAGAGCTTGGAGGTAATTATTTCTGAGGCACAGCATCAGGTTTGTTGGTTCATTTGTAGCATGCTGGAAACTTGCTATGCTGAAATAGGTATTCCTTCTAGTTTCTGCTTTCCAGCAGGTATTTGGCTTGTAGAGATGCAAGGGAGATATACAAATAGGAGAGAGGGAAAAGCTGAGTGAAAGAGATGGCACAGTGTGAACGAGATTTTTCAGCTTCTCTGAAAACTTGACAGGGGGAGAGAACGAAAATACCAAAATAAGACACAGACGGAACAAACTAACACAGCTCTACAGAATGCCAACATTTGTTTGTAAACTGAAATAAAGACAGTCTGACCTGTTCTTCGACTGTTAATTTAGCTATTGTTACTGAAGTACCTAAGGATTGTCCAGGAGAGCTGGTTGAAATTCAAGGATCACTTCCTCTAGACTCAAGAATGCTGCATCCTGATGAACAAGAAATGAAGTGAAGCGGGGAAAAGACCTGCATGGATAAGCAAGGAATTCCTGCCATTTCTCATGTGTAAGCAGATAATACACAGGAGATGGAAGCAGGGTCAGGCCACTTGGAATGAATATAGAGAGGTTATCAGAGTAAGTAGAAATGAAACAAGGAACCACAAGGCCCATGTGGAATTAAATCTGGCTAAGAATGTCAAGGAAACAAGAAGGGCTTATCAAATGCATGAGTAACAAAAGGCAAACTAAGGATAATGTGGGTCATTACTAAATGGAGGGAGTACCCTGGTAACAGGACACAGAGAAAACAGTTACTGAGTGTTCTCTTCGCATTGGTCTTCTCTGATAAGACAGGCCTTAGGAATCACTGACCCAGGAGACCAGGATCAAGGCATCAGTCAAAAGGAAGACTTTTTCTTGATCAAGATGAATCTGGTAATTTGGCATCCACAAGTCCGTGGGCCCTGACAAGATGAATTCATGAGTGCTGAGAGAGCTGGTAGACACCATAGGTATGCTATGATCATCTTTGAAAGGGCATGGAGATCAGGAGAGGTGACTGGGGTCTGGAAATGTCATCCCAGTCTTCAAAAAAGGCAAGAAGGAGAATGCAGGGAACTACCAGACAGTCACCTTTACCTCAATCCCTGGAAAGGTGGAGTGCCTCATTCTGGAGATCATCTCTATCCACATAGAAGATAAGATGATCAGGAGTAGTCAGCATGGATTCACTAAAGGTAAATCATGCTTGACTACCCTGATCACTTTATGATTATACAACTGCCTGGACAGGTGAGAGGAGACCAGTAGATATTGCCAACCTCAACTTCAGCAAGGCTTTCAACACTGTCTTTCACAACGTTCTCATAAGCAAACTCAGGAAAGTGTGGATTGGGTGAGTGGGCAGGGGGGTGGATTGAGAAATGGCTGAATAGCAGAACCCAGAGGGTTGTGATCAGTGGCACAGGGTCTAGTTGGAGGCATGTTACTAATGGTGTCCTCTGAGGTTCAATACTAACCCCAATATTGTTTATCTTATTCATCAATGACTGATGAAAGGCTAGAGTGCCCCCTTAGCAAGTTTGCTGATAACACAAAGATTGGAGGGTGGCCAATATCCCAGAGTGCTCTGCATCCCTTCAGAAGGAACTTGGCATAAACATTCAAGCTTAGTAATTGTGTTCAGCAGTAAAAGACTGAGCTGATTATAAAAGAATCCAAGAACATAAACATTTATTTATAAAGGTCATGATTCCACCTTGTCCTGTAATGGTGAATTCTTGTTCTTCTAGTCTATGTTTTGTCTTCTCAGCTATGTTAAGACAACTTCGTGAGCTTGGTTGTATTAATTGAAAATATCTAGAAGTAGTAAATCACTGAAGCAGTTTTGCAGAACTGCCATAACTACTCTCTTTAATTGCTCTATAGCCATAACCTGCAGATCAAGGCAAGAAAAAGGATTTTCACTAGCATTGGTATAAAAAAAATCATGCCATGTATCCGCTCCAGTCAGTAGGTCTTAGTAATTTACAAACTATTTTCACATCATCATTAAACTTAGAAGTGAATCTGTACCCATGGCCAGTTCCAAAACAAATTGGATAAATGGACAGATTTTATTGTCAAGAGATTGCACTAATTTCATACAAATGGAGTCCCTTTCATTATTATACAAAAGGAAATGTTTTTGTACTTAGATGAAAACTGGGTTAACAGATGCAATTTAAATGTCATTTGCAGCCACTAGTAAGATCATCTAAACTGTGTATATAAGTTACTGCTGTGTCTCTGGGGAAAGTGCAGAAATCACAGGCAAATCTGACTAAATGGCAATTTTTTTGCCTTAAGCAACCTTAATGTTTTAGTATCTCTTCACAGATAAGAATAAGAAGCGGCCATTTTACAGCTAAAGTGTGCACAATATAAAATATCACAGAAAAAAAACCAAATAACTGTTTGCAGGGGAAAGAGGAAGAGTTTGAAATGTCAAACTATTTTAAGAAATGCTGTAATTGCAGAACAGCCTTGCCTAAGAGATAAGAAACAGCTATAGAGTGAAGTGTGACAGGGTGGAATGGAGTCACAAAATGCCAGAAATAGGCTTTCACAATTTTTCCCTCCTTGTTTGCAAAAGGTGGTATATTTTTTAAATGTCTTTTGCATGGTGTTTTGGTTATTTGAATGGGTGGTGGGGAGGGGAAAGGGAGGATGGTGGTACTTGGGGTTTTTTAAAATTTGTTGTAAAAGCTATTAAAGACCATTTCCATTGAGCATATGTTTAGACTGGAGAATAGATGAGCTACACAAGAGATATTAGATCAGCTTTGATGTCAGAAACTGAAAAATGAACACTTTACCTTTTTACAGATTTACTATGAAGGTGTCCTGGTTTAGGACAAATTAGGGGAAGAATCTCCAAAAGGAGCCCCCTAAGGAACAAACTCCCCAAACTCCTCCCCCTCCCCCCACCGGGTTCAGGAAGGATTTCCTCAGAGGAAAAGTGTAAAAAACTTGTTTATTTAGCAAACACACAGAAAAAGACTCCACAACACAAGAAAAAAACAGCCACGGGTGACGCAGAAAAACTTCACCCGTCTGAGTGGATGTACAGCCTCAGCCGGTGCTGGGGAGGGCAGAAAATGCGTATTTCTTGTGACGAACAGACATCTGTGGGTTTCTTGATGTCCAGGTGGTATTCCTAGATAATAAGGAAAAATAAAGTGAAGCAAAAAAAAAAAGTTGGGGGGGGGGGAAGCAAGCAAGCAACAGAGCAACTACCAAGCCAAGCCGAGCCGAGCAGGGGGGGCCGGGGGGTGGGGGGGGGGGCCCGCAAGCTGTCGCAGCGGCTCGCCCATGGGGGAGGGACGCTGCCTAGCTAGACAAAACAAACCCTCCCTGCATGAACAGCACACTATTTGAGGATACAGAGCACTGCAACATCACCCCAGGACATTCCACCCCTTATCTCCATATCATGAATAGAATCAAAAACTTCATAAAAAACCCAAAAACACTTTCATTTCACTTACTCAGTCCATCAACACTTACACATTTCTTTTCATTTTACTTACTCAGTCCTTCAACACTTACATATTTCCTTCTGTCTCACCTCACAATCAGATCTCCCTGTGGTACATATCGCGTTGTTCCATCTTTCTGCATTACCCACCATGTACATCCTGGTCCTTGAGCAAAGACAATCCCACGAATGGGTTTGCCTGTACTCGAGGCAGGATTAACCCATACTGCCTTTCCTAACAGACCTCTAACATGGGCCACGGGGACTTTATCTCCATCCACTATATTAAGGGAGTCAGACTGGGCAGGACCTGCTTGGTTGATGGAACCTCGGGTATTAACTAGCCAGGTAGCCTTTGATAAATGTTGTTCCCAGGTTTTGAAAGATCCCCCAACCAATGCTTTCAAAGTAGTTTTCAGTAATCCATTGTACTTCTCCACTTTACCTGCAGCTGGTGCATGGTAAGGGATATGGTACACCCACTCAATGCCAGGTTCCCTAGCCCAAGTGAGGTTGTTCTTAAAATGAGTCCCATTTTCTGACTCAATTCTCTCAGGGGTACCATGCTTCCAAAGGACCTGCTTTTCAAGGCTCAAGATGGTGTTGCGGACTGTAGCATGGGACACTGGATAGGTCTCCAACCATCCCGTGGTGGCCTCTACCATGGTCAGCATGTAGCATTTGCCTTGGAGGGTTGAGGCAGTGTGATGTAATCAATCTGCCAAGCCTCCCCATACTTATACTTGGACCATCGCCCCCCATATCAGAGGGGCTTCACCCGCTTGGCCTGCTTGATGGCAGCACACGTCTCACAGTCATGGATAACCTGAGAGATGCTGTCCATGGTTAGATCCACCCCTTGGTCTCGTGCCAACTTATAGGTGGCATCTCTACACTGATGACCTGAGGCATCATGGGCCCATTGTGCTAGGAACAACTCTCCCTTGTGCTCCCAATCTAAGTCTATCTTTGACACCCCTATCTTTGCAGCCTGATCTATCTGCTGATTATTTTGCTGCTCCTCATTGGCTCTACTTCTGGGGACATGGGCGTCTACATGGCGAATTTTCACAGGTAGTTTCTCTAGCCAAGTAGCGATGTCTCTCCATTCTTCAGCAGCCCAAATTGGTTTTCCACTACGCTGCCAGTTTGCCTCTTTCCATCTCTTCAACCATCCCCACATAGCATTGGCTACCATCCAGGAATCAGTGTACAAATAGAGTTTTGGCCATTTCTCTCTTTCTGCGATATCTAGGGCCAATTGAATGGCTTTCAGTTCAGCAAATTGACTTGATCCACCCTCTCCTTCAGTGGCCTCTGCGACCCGTCGTGTGGGGCTCCATACAGCTGCTTTCCACCTCTGATTCATCCCTACAATGTGACAGGAATCATTGGTGAATAGGGCTTAACGTGTTTCTTCTGCTGGTAGCTGGTTGTACGGTAGAGCTTCTTCAGCCCGTGTCACTGGTTC
Source organism: Luscinia megarhynchos (assembly GCA_034336665.1). Taxonomy (NCBI): domain Eukaryota; kingdom Metazoa; phylum Chordata; class Aves; order Passeriformes; family Muscicapidae; genus Luscinia; species Luscinia megarhynchos. The sequence continues at coordinate 1,694,780 of CM067568.1, forward strand.
TTGTTCCTCATCTGTGACACCAAAACTTTCTCCTTCTGGCCAGTTTGCAATTATTTCCAAAATCCCAGGGCAATTTAGTTTTCCAGTCCGGGCGTGCTGAGTAATGAGGGCTATCCACTTGCTCCATGTGGCACTGGTGGCATGGTGGGTGGAGGGAACCTTTCCACTGAACATCCACCCCAGCACTGGCAGTCGGAGTGCCAGGAGAAGTTCTGCTTCTGTATCAATCACTTCTGAATCTGCTTGGACTCCCTTGTAGGCGGCCAAGATTTCCTTCTCTGTGGGAGTGTAATTGGCTTCAGACCCTTTGTAACTTCTGCTCCAGAATCCCAGGGGTCAGCCTCGGGTCTCACCAGGCACCTTCTGCCAAAGGCTCCAGGACAGACCATGGTTCCCGGCTGCAGAGTAAAGTACGTTCTTCACATCTTGTCCTATCCTGACTGGACCAAGAACTACTGCATGGGCGATCTCCTATTTAATCTGGGCAAAGGCTTGCTGTTGTTCAGGGCCCCAGTGGAAATCATTCTTGCGAGTGACCTGGTAGAGGGCTCACAATCTGGCTGTACTCAGGGATGTGAATTCTCCAAAACCCTATGGCACCTAGAAAAGCTTGTGTCTCCTTCTTGTTAGTAGGTGGGGACATAGCTGTAATTTTTTTAATGACATCAGTAGGATTCTGACGCCGTCCATCTTGCCACTTCACTCCCAGGAACTGGATCTCCCGAGCAAGTCCCTTAACTTTACTCTTCATGATGGTGAAGCCGGCTTCCAGGAGGATTTGGATAATTTTTTCTCCTTTCTCAAACACTTCCGCTGCTGTGTTCCCCCACACAATGATGTCATCAATATATTCTATATGGTCCAGAGCCTCAGTCTTTTCCAGTGCAGCCTGGATCAGTCCATGGCAGATGGTGGGACTGTGCTTCCACCCCTGGGGCAGTTAGTTCCAGGTATACTGCACACCCCTCCAGGTGAAAGCAAACTGAGGCCTACACTCTGATATCAAAGGAATGGAGAAAAATGCATTGGCAATGTCAATGGTGGCATACCACCTTGCTGCCTTGGATTCCAGCTTGTACTGGAGTTCCAGTATGTCCGGCACGGCAGCGCTCAGTGGTGGAGTCACTCCATTCAATGCACGATAATCCACAGTCAATCTCCAATTTCCATCAGATTTGCACACAGGCCAGAAGGGTGAGTGGGTTTTGCTAACCACCCCTTGGCTCTCCAGCTCTTGGATCATCTTGTGAATGTATCTCGAGCTGTCCTATATTGCCAGCAATGTACTGTCGAAGTGGCAATTGGTACTCGTTGCTCTTCTCCTTTCAGAAGTCCTACTTTAATCGGATTCTCGGACAGTCCAGGCAAGGTGTTCAATTGCCAGATGTGCTCTGCCATCACAGCTGCTATCCCAAATGCCCATCTGAGTCCTTTTGGGTCCTTAGAATACCCTCTTCGAAGGTAATCTATGCCCAAAATGAATGGGGCCTCTGGACCAGTCACAATAAGGTGTCTTTTCCATTCCTTTCCAGTTAAACTCACTTCAGCTTCTACCAGGTGAAGTCCTGCGATCCACCTGTCACACCAGCAATAGAAACGGATTCTGCCGCCACGTATCTTGATGGAATTATTGTACATTTTGCACCTCTGTCAACTAAAGCTTATACTTCTGTGGTTTCGATGTGCCAGGCCACTGGATCCACACAGTCCAAAAGACATGATTCTCCCTTGCCTCACCCTGGCTAGAGGCAGGGCCCCTCTAAGCCTGTTTATCCTTCTTTCCTGGGGCATACATCTTAGAGGTTCCTTCAAGAGGGTCAGACATGTCATTATCACTGTCATATTTGGCACTTTGGCTATTGGCAACAGGAGCGGTTTTCCTTTTGGTGGAACTTCCTCTTTCAATCTTGCCTTCCTTCAAATCCCTCACCCATTGTGCCAGAGCAGCTGCAGACTTCCCATCCCATTTCCTCATGTTCTTTCCACAATCCCGCAAGAAAAATCACAACTCAGCTTGGGGAGTGTACCTCCTCTCCCCATCAGGGGAATATCGATGTTGGGTACCAGGGTTTCTAATCAGTATGGCTGAAATTTGGAGGAGGTTCTCCTTAATCTCCTCCCTGAGTCTCCGATGATTCTCCTCTATCTTCTAAGTTCTTCAAGCGTGTTTCCACAGCTGCAATTCTGGCATGGGTTGGGCCATGTACAGCATCTGCATAGGCCCTAAGCTTCTTGGCCATATCGAATACTGTCTCATACACCTCATCCCGCTTCATTATTGCTAGAGCAGATGCATATTCAGGTGGCCCCAGTCGTACAAGTTTCCTCCACATCACAGGTGTACATGGTACTAAGTCTGGATTCTTAGTTGTTATATCATCTGAGAAAATAATCTCCGCCACTGCCATTTCCCTCAGGCATTGGATCCCTTGCTCTGTGGTCTTCCATCGTGTCTGCTGCATATACAGATCATCTGCACATAGGTATCTTTGTGCCACACTATCCAGGACCCGTGCCCAGAGGTTTTGAGGGTTAGCCTCCCTCATCATTCCCTGATCGATGACAGGATCATGTGACAGGGATCCCAGGTGTCTTGCTTCCGTGCCGTCCAGGATGGTAGCCTCGTCTGCTGCATCCCAAAGCCGGACCAGCCAACTAATTATGGACTCATCGGGTCATCTCATATAATCCTTCCTTATACCTTTAAGGTCCTTCAAGGAAAAGGACTCTATTGGTCTCTGATCTTGCACCGGTTGCTTTAACTCTGTGTTTAATTTCAGGAGGTGTTGAGGGTCCTTCTCCTGCATCATCATCATCATCATCCTCCACTGGTCGATCAGTCTTCGCCGTGCGCTTTCCACTCCTTGTGCTGGTAGCCACGGCCATTGGTTGAAGCTTACTGTCTAATTTCACCCCTGTCCTTGAGCCTGGGGTATTGGCTGCAGCCTGAGTGCCTGGGATAGTAGCTACTTTATCTCCCTGTTCCCTTTCCTTTGTTTGTGGTCCTACAATATCTAATGGGGTATGATAAGCATACGCCAGGGCCCAGCTCACTGCAGTGATTGTTTTCTCCTTAGGGTTATCATGGCACTTTTCTTTCAAATATTTTACCACCTCAGCTGGGTTCTGAATTTGCTCGTGTGGAAAATCCCAGACTATAGGATCAGAAAATTCCTTTAAAATTTGGCCCAGGTCCTCCCATTTCCCACACCACTCAGAACTGCTCACACTTTGCTTTGCTCCTAAGTCAGGAGCCGCACCAGCACTTTCTGCTCTGCAGAGAAGCAGAAGTGTTTCTACTGCTTTCCTCAATCTCTGTCTCTTCTATTGCTGAAGTGAAAGAGTCTTTCCACACTCAATTAGTTGTCAACTGAATCTCTGAAACCATGCTTAACTAATGAGGAAAGGGGGGGGGGAGGGGCAGGAATTTTGTTTTTTACAAGAATAGGAAACATTAAAAGTAATTTCTGACTGAGAAGGAAGAAGTAGTGGACAAAATTTTTTTTTTCCTTTGTGTTCTGTTTTCATTTAAAAAGTAAAATATACACCTCCTAGTGATGCAGAAAGTTGTAGACATGCTATTTCCACTGTTAAGCACTCTAAAACTTGATGATGATTTATGTCTTATATCTCAAGTACTCAGGTAAGGAGAGGAAAATCTTGTGCTGCAGCTACTGATGCATGGCAAACATTGTGTAAGTAGAACTCCAAGTTTTGGATCCCCTATATCAGACCTGACTAGAAATCTTATTGCCCAAGCCCTTGAACATTTTATGCATATATTAGGGACACTAATGTAGAATTCTAAAAAGCAACTAAAGATTGAGAAATAGAGGGACCTTAACTTCCTGAAAAGAGGTTCCCACATGTGGATTTTTCAGCAGTGAATATTCAGATTTTCATTGCAGGCATCTCACAAATCTATTGTCAAGGATCTAATCAAGGATGTTCCTTAAAAGGATTTTATATACTCCTAGTTCAGCTAGGTTAGAGTTTTACAACTAAGCAATGGACAGAATTACCCGATGTCTGGCCTCAGTTTCAAACAGAAAGTTTAAAACAACATATAAGAGGTTACATGACACAACAATATGCTATGGTAAAATCTAAATAGAGTCTGGT